>CM053766.1:51199249-51287216 GCA_028658305.1 Pachyuromys duprasi
CACGAACATCGTTGAGCAAATGTCCTTGTTGTGTACTTGAGCATTTTTTGGATATATGCCTAAGAGTGGTATAGCTGGGTCTTGAGGAATCACTATTCCTAATTGTCTAAGAAAGTGCCAAATTGATTTCCAGAGTGGTTGTACAAGTTTGCATTCCCACCAGCAATGGAGGAGGGTTCCTCTTTCTCTACAACCTTTCCAGCATGCGTTGTCACTAGAGTTTTTGATCTTAGCCATTCTGGTGGGTGGCTTGTACCCACCTTTAATGCTATATTACTAGTAACTTCTGAGAAAAAAATATTCTTCAACCTTGCCTTGATTTCTATTTATTAAAACTGAACAACAGTCAAAGGTATTTTATAGTACATAAGTGAGATATCTGATAATGTCAGTGACTTATTTTCTTAAGTGAGAAAATACATTCTCTAAAAACGCAAAAACAAGTTCAGAATCGATACTGCTAACTGCAGATATCTCAGCGCAATATTTTCATACGGGTATGTGCAAACATCTCAGGTTATTTCCCTCTTTTATTCAGTTTGCTTTTCTTCAATAAATATTTTTACAAGACAAAACTCATCAAATAAGCTCTTTGTGGTGATTGTGAAGTCTTGCTGAATATAGCTGTCATGGGCTTTCTTTATTCCGCTGCAGAACAGGTGGTCTTTTCAGTTAGGGGCCATGCCTTTGTAGAGTGATTCTCATCTTAGTGATCCATTCTATGGGACACTTACATCTAACCGCAGGGTGGAAACCTGTGCTTCTTCAAGGTCCTGTCTTCCAGCGAAACCTATCCAGTCCTTCTCCAGCTTACAGGAGCGTGAATGTCAATGTCTCTGTGTTTGTGTGTGTGTGGATTTTGCATTTACTGTTTAGTAAAGAGTTTAGTTATTCCTTTAAAAAACCTTTTTATTTATATTTGCTGTTTTTTCAGGTTGTCACGCAAAGAAAGGAGTTTCATCATGGCATCTTCGCACATTCGTGCCACTGTTTTCTGTTCTTAGCTATTTCCTTCCTCCACTGCCCTCCAGGTTCCTCCCCATACTGGCTGTTTCTATTTTCTATAAGCTTTATTTTTAGTAAACAAAATTTAATAGTTTTGAACAGTTTCATCATATATCTTTGATTAAATATTTCTAACTACATCTGAACAAACTCATCTAAAATTTAGGATTTGTTTATTTTTTTAAATTGTGACCTCAT
Organism: Pachyuromys duprasi; assembly: GCA_028658305.1. Classification (NCBI taxonomy): domain Eukaryota; kingdom Metazoa; phylum Chordata; class Mammalia; order Rodentia; family Muridae; genus Pachyuromys; species Pachyuromys duprasi. The sequence continues at coordinate 51,200,453 of CM053766.1, forward strand.
GGTTAGAAACTAAGCTATATTAAAACATTCTTGTAAAGCTCAAACATTTCCTATATCAAACTGACTATAGGTAGCAAGGTGAAAGTATATATAGTATCATGCTGAAGGATTTCTTGTTTTCATTCAAGACATCGCAGACTTCACGTAGTTAAATCACTTTATGGCTAGGTCTACGTATATATGCGGAACTTGAAAACCGCAGCATTTTATAGAGGAATATCATAGATAGTATTTTGCTGGTGTTCATTTGGCTTTACTGTGGTTATTGTTTGATTACTTTTTTTTCTAGTATTTCAATTTATTTATTTATTCTCTTATATCTTGTCACAACTGCAGTTTTCCTTCCCTCCTCTCCTCCTAACCCCTTCCCGTTCATCTTACTTCTCCCTCCAATCCACTCTACTTCCATTTCCCTCCTGCAAAAGGCAGGTCTCCCACAGATGTTTGATTACTTTTTGACATAACTGTTTTTCAAGGCTGCCCTTGAACTCCAGATCCTTCCATCTGCCTCCTAAATGCTAGGAGTGAAAGTGTGTGCCACCATGCCGGGTTTATGCGGTTCTGGCGATGAAACCCAAGACTGTGTTCATGCTTGGCAAGCTATAGTTTCCAGAAAGCTTCTTCCTAGTTTCTTTCCTATTTCTCATAGGAAAAAAAAATGAAGCTCTACTTACGATACTATTGCTAGGGGTTTTCTTTTACCCAGCTGATCGTTATCTGAACAGGCTTATGTATTATTACATTTACCTATAAAACAATCAGCTAATGTTCTACTACATGATCCCTAGAAACTTGTCCCAGCTACTTAGGGCAGGTGAAAACATGGAAGGTCACCTGTGATGGGTAATTTGCTTATAATTACATAGAGGCAGGGCTAATGTGTTCTTGGAGGCCTTTGCTCCAGATTTAGAAGCCTTGTTAAGTGTGGCGTTTACAGGCACAGTATTAGTAACTGAGAAAGTGTGTGTTAGGGGTGAAAGGAACATAGGAAGAATGAGTCTTACTAATGATTGGCATACAGGGAAGGCAATGGATCAGACGACTGAAAACGAACCAGTTTTCTTCAAGGGCTACGGCTTATTATCTAATCTGTTCAACATAACTGCTGAATACAAATTGTTTTGTTGGTAATGATCATGGCTTATTTCAGTATTCTGAGTGACTAATCTTATCATGCATATTTTGACATAATGTGTCACATGTTTTATCTGACACATGCATGATAGGTACTATCCTGAGCTTACAACCAAATCAGTATCCTAGCAAGTAGGGACCCAAGAGTAGCCCTTAAAATTCTTGAGGATAATTTTTAAGTATCATGAAAATGTTTATTTTAAGGTGACTTTCTATGCAAAACAAACAAATAAATGCATGTTGAAGGTAAAAGGTGGGGCTGGAAAGATGGCTCAGCTGGTAAAGGTGTATTCTGTGAAAACTGATGAGCTGAGTTTGATTCCCAGAACCCACTTGGTGATAGGACAGAACCAAGTTCTTCAGGTTCTACTCTGACCTCCACACACATTGTCAGTCCTCTCTCAATCTCTCTCTCTCTGTCTCTCTTACACACAGGCATCTCTTCACCCTCTCTCTTATATGTATTCTTGCACACACACATCCAATAAGAAATAAATTGACAGATGATAGATAGATAGATAGATAGATAGATAGATAGATAGATAGATGATAGATAAATGTTTTAAAAGAAAAGTCAGGTTAAGGTTTTACTTTGGGATTATGAGTAGGTGAAGAGATAAGAACCAAGCACAGGACAGGGGAGATGGCCCAGTGGGCAAGTGTGAGGAGGAGGCCCAGAAGGCTGCCTCCTAGCTTCTATGTACAAAACAAACAAACAAACAAACAAACAAGTCAGGTACTACTGCAGGGGTCTGAAAGGCCACTGGTCAGCCAGCTTAGCTAAAACGGTGTAAGTTCAACCGGTATTTGTAGCAATGTCCAACCTTAGTGATTATAGCATGCATTAATCTGGTAGTAGATTCTAGGATTTCAAATATGTTATTTTATGAAGGGATTTTTAGCTACTTATTTTGTAGGTTCCAGTAATGCTGAAAATATGTTCTGGTATATATTTGTTGATCAGTAATAAAATCACAAAGTGATTGAGTTATGGAGTTATTGTCTCTGACAACAGTTGCATACAAGGCATTTATTTTCATCAACAGGAAATTATATTTTGAGGACTTTGCAAGTTCAAGCTGAAGGGTTTGCTTGAAGGCAGAATGTTTGTGAACTCAAAGATAATTACATATTTTTAACATTCTTGAAGCCAAAGGCTGGGAAGGAACAAGAAGACACACAATATAAATGGCCTCAGTGTCTCATGGACTATTTCAGGGTTTCTTCAGGGTCTCAATGTGCTCTTTCCAAATTGGCGACTGTATTCAGCAGTCAGTGTCCCAGAAAGCACTCATTTTGCACTGACTTTTAGGACACCAGCTTATAAGTTGAGTTTCTAGGATTCTGTCAGGGCCTCATCATCCCAGCAGACTGGATGAAGTAAAAGGAGAAATAAAAGTAAATTAAAAAAATTCTTGCCTTGAAAAAAAAAACATGTCTTGTATGTCTTATTCCAATTAAAAATATTTTTATTAACTTTTAGGACTTCCATACATGCATACAATGTATTTTGATTATATTCACCTGCACTCTCCCACCCACCCCCATTCCTTCCAGACTGATCCTTTTAGGGAGCGAGTGAAGCCCTGAGTAGATGTATGTTGTTGACATGGGCACAAGCATGTCAAGGACCCCAATGCCTCAGCCCCAGGGGAATGGCAAAGTCTCCCCTACATGAGGCTCTGAGAGATGGCGCAACCCTCCTCAAGTCTGTGCGAGAATGTTGACAGCATGTACAGACTTTCTCCCTTTACCCGTTTATGGCCTGAAGACCGTGCCCCAACAGAGTCTGTCCCTACTGAGATGAGTTAACTGGTCTCCTTGTTCCGATGTGTAGAGTAACTCCACCTCCTGTTTTCTCTGTCTGCACCTAGCTTGTTGTTCAGCTTGTTCGTCTTTCTTTTTTGTTAATTACTTCTTTTAAATCTTTGAGATTATAATTTTCCCTTCACTTCCCTCCTCTACACGCTCCCATGTACTCCCCCTTCGCTCTTTTTCAAATTCATGGCCTCTTTTAAAATTATTATTAATTGTTGTTAATGCATATCTGCACAATTGTTGTTACATGCATGTATGCACACACACACACATAGCTGTCCCTCAACATCACATTCAGCTGACTTAAGGCAAGTTCTGAGGGATAAACTCAAGCTTTTATACTTCCAAAACAAGTACTTTACCAACTGAACTTTGTTCAGTAGTTTTAAGTGTTAAAAATCTTCTTCAGGGCAGTTTCTGGTTAAATATTAGCAAGCTCTCCTTTTGCTAGGTAGCTTTTTTTTTTTTTAACAGATAAAGCAGAACCACGCCTCATGTAATTTTCTGTGATCAAAAGGCATAAAGTGGCTGCTGGTGAACGCTGACGGTGGCTGTGGTGGTACAATGCCGGGACTTCCAATTTCATCATGCATTTTTTTTTTTTTTTTTTTTTTTTTAGTGTGCTGTGAGCCTCAATGTCTGTTCCTCTCTGCAATGTAGGAGAATGCAGACTCACCAGCTCTGTGTCACTCTTGGTTACCTTCTGTTGCAAACAGCCCTGAGAATATATTTATATCACTGGTATAATACATATCATTGGCATCAGAAGCCAAGCCCGCTTACACAGCTCTTTGGCAGCATACAGAAATAATGGTAACGCATGACAAAGGTTGGAAATTGGTTGTTTTTAAATCCCAGAGAAAAAGCTTAAATGATCCCAAGAGCTTAGACGCTTTACATAAGTGAGAAAACCAAGTGTCAGAAGAAAAGCACGCTGAACTTATTACAGTGTTGAAGGTTGATTGCTTTTTAAGCATTTTTTTCTTTTTATATGTTAGTTAATTTATTCTGTGTGTGGCATGGGTGTGAGTAAAAGGTCAGTGTATACTTGCCAGTGTCCAATCTCTTCATTCACCATGTAGGTCCCAGAGATTGAACTCAGCCATTAGGCTTAGAGACAAGCTGAGCTGTCTTTTTGGCCCCGACTGATGACTGTCTACAGGACCTAGTTGTTAGCTTTATTAAAATGTCACAGGCATTCTGTTGAAGCCCATTTGTCCTCTGGTATTTGTTGAGCAAGCACTTCTCAAAAAGAAGGCATAAACACAGAGACTGAGGCCATGCAAGGTCTTGCCCGTGCTTGGCAAGTACATTCTATGGTTGGATGTGGCAGCATGACCCTTCGGAATGACTCCAGTGACTAGGGTGGAACTCTCCTCAGAACTCACTCTAAAAATCACTTGTTGTCCCCTGCGACCCTTTGGAGGAAGGCTGGGACTTCTGAGGAGTACTGGTTTAGGAGAGAAACCCAAAGTTTGCAGTTGATGGTAAGCACCCTGTTCAGTTCTTTGATTTTCCGCAAAGTGACAAGATGAATAAATGCTTGTTCAAATCCACAGTTGCACTATACCCCTTAAGGCTTTGAGTCAAGGGTATTTTCTTCTGTGAACTTCAGTGACTCCCACTCCTTCCCAAATTAAAGGAAGCAGATGGATAACTGCAGGCTGCTGAAAATGCATGGTGGTCATCAATGTGGAGTCTTCACTGAGGCAGAGCTGACATGGACAGAGAACTCGTGGTGACCTGAGCTGTTAGGAGGTCCTCTGGGACAGACAGGCTGCCTTGGCAGACTGATTATCTCCATTTAAAACAGGGAACTAAAGCAGAAATGGGAATGGGGTCAGGGCTGAGATGTGGGGAAGAGCAGCTGACGGAATGAAGTATGTCATTGGGAGTGGGCTTTGAGGTTAGAGAGCCTCATCCTACTTCAAGTTGGCTCTTTCTGCTTCATGTCTACACTTGAGGATATGAGTTCTTTGCTGGCTGCTGCTGCTGTCATGCCACGCGTTGCCATGCCTTCCTGCCACAATGGACCCTCTCCTCCTGGAGCTGCTAGCGTAAACAAATTCTTTCTTCCATGACTTGTTTTTGACCATGGCGTTTTATCCCAGCAAGAGAAAAGTAACAAATAAACCCTTATTATCTCATTGCTGGGGGGAGCCTGGCCAATGTATGTATTCTACAAAACCTTCCCCTGGAATGTCACTAGAGAATTTTAAAGTGGGAGAAGGATGACACATGCTATCTTATATGCGACTTTAAAAATGTCATTACGTTTCTTAAGATTTTTCCATGTCACACATATTCTCCACAATAGCTTTTCATGATTGTGAAATGTGCCATGATTTATGTGACTGCTCTTTTATTTTTGGACATTTATATGGTTTCTAATATTTTGCTTCTACAGAAACTGCCACAGTACACATCCTACGTGCATCCCAGATGATGTCCTTGAAATAGATTGCTGTTATACAATTGCAGGCAAAAGGCTTTATGCCTTTTGGGTCTTTGAACAGCATTATAGAATTGTAATAATTTATATTCTCATCAGAGCACATGACAATTCCCATTTCTCTGAATGCTTTCTATGAATAGGTATTGAATACGGCCCAAATTTATCAATTTATAAGTCTAAAAAGCCACATAAAATCAAAATAAAATGTTTTGACATCAAAGTTACGCAGAAAGGCAGAAAGTTTAGTTATTAATGAGGAAGAAAGATCTCCTATCCTAGGCAGTGAACTCTAAGTTTGGAAGCTTGGGAAGCGTAGAACATTAGTGAAGCGGTGATCATGGTAGTGCCACGGAGGGGAAGAAATGTATTGAGTCAGGGCAGAGAACACTGTGGGTCCTTGTCCTTGTCAGGATTGAGCTTCTACAGCAAAGGCAGGCTATGGCAGCTGCCAGGAGCTCAAGAGCAGGGCCAGTCAGAAACGACAGAGTAGGGTGGTCTAAAAGCAGAGGTTTTAGAAATTCACACTTGAGCTGAGAATACAAGTTGAGTCAGGGTTCATGAGCAGGGAGAATACTAATATTTTAGAGACAAGAGAGGGAGGGCTGTGTTCAGCCTGCAGCACCACATAAATTAGCTGTCCCTCATTTGTAATCTCAGCACTTGGGAGATGGAAGGAAGATGAGAAGTATAAGGTTTTTCTCAGATCAAACAGTTTAGGTCCAGCCTGAGCTATATGAGACCCTGGGACCCTCTGAAAGAAATAGGAAACAAGATAAGAGACATGATCGAGTCATCAGACCCAGTCTAAGCTGGTTTAGTGTTTGGCTTAGCCTCATGCTGTGTAACCTTGAGTAGTCCATGTTCCTCTTTATATAAAAGAAGGAGGGGGCAGGGCATTGACTAAACAATTTGTTTAAAATAGAGTCTACATTTTTTTCTAGCCAGAAACTCTCTGAGTTTACTTTATTTATTATTGAATAGCTTATGTATTTTAAGATTGTAATATAATTACAGCATTTCTCTCTCCCCTTTTCTCTATCTGTGCTCTCCCATATACTCCTCCTTAATCTCCTTCATGGTCTTTTTTCATTTATTTTTATTTCATCTTAAATGTAACCTGCACAGTCCATATAATGTTGCTGTACATTTGTTTTCAGGACCATCATCTGACACTAGACAACCAACTGATGTTCTCTCCCCTGGGGAAGATCACCTCTTCTACTCCCATCTTTCTCAGTTGCCTATAGTTCTTTGTGCATGGTTAAGGCCTTGTGGGTTTCTTTTTCATCCACTTTGTCATGTTCATTGGTGTTGTCCTTGTTTAGCTAGTGTTTGGGCAGTTGTGTTGGTGAGACTTTATGGGTGTAGCTTCTGACATTACTAGGAAACATACTCTAGCTCTTACAATCTTTCCACTGCCTCTTCTACAATGGGAATTCCACAGGGAATTCTGAGACTTAGGTGTGGTAGTGTTTTGCAGATGTACCTATTGGTACTGGGTTCTACAGCTCTGCATTTTGATTATGGTCTCCGTCTGTTACAAAGAGAAATTTCCTTGTTGAAGGATGAGGACTATACTTACATATGGCTATAAGTACAAATATTTGTGGATTATTGTTAGGGATTATGCTGGTTTAATAAATTAGAGGTAATCTAAACTTCACTAACACTGGTTAGTTAGCTATGTTTCTAGCATCAGACATGGTTTTCCTCTTGCTGAGTGGGTCTTAAATCCATTTAGAGAGCTGTTGGTTGCTGCCAAGGTATTTATGCCATGACTACACTCATAGGGTTATGGTGCCATGCTGGTCATTGAAGTTTCATAGACATCATCGCTGGGTAGGATGGTTCTCTCCCTCTTTTGGAAGCTTGTGTGGTGCCTTCTGGTACCATAAAAGCTAGCCTTCAGGGAAGGAACATTTAAGTCAGTTCCAGCTCAGGAGTCTAGGTTTGTTATTTCTTAGAGAGGTGAAAATGGGGACAAAGTTATTCATCACAAAGCTATAGGTTCAGACAATATTTAGACTTACGCACTGGGACTGTTACTCCTGACACCAGGTCATTGCTCTGAAGTCCACTAGCATGTGGGGTTAACCCCTATGCTTTGAAATGCATAGCAGTGAATGGCTGACTCACTTGAATGAACTTTGGCTACACAATCAGCAGCAAGTATTTCTTCTCTGTCAAGTCTGGCCTCTAATGTGAATTCCATGAATGTGAAGAGTGCTTCCTGAAGAATTTTCATTTCTCTACAGGGCTTGACACTAATGAGAACTCCAGCTGAATTGGAGGGGACTGGAAGACAGAGACAGAAATCCCAACAAATGCAAAGCCATAATTGCTTAATTGGGATAGGCACTTCTCTGTTTGGCTTTCCCAGAGCTGCAAGTCCAGATGTTTAGCACTGGAAAGTCAAAATGTTTGCAAAAAATAAAAAAATAAAAAATAAGTCTCCACTCTTCAAATATCTGGTCTGCATCATTTATTTTTAATATTAAATGTGACACTGTGCAATGTTTTATCGATTAAACTGAACCGGACGCATGAGAGAGATAGACTTTCAATGGAGTTCCTCTATGCAGAGCGAGCTGCGCGCACTCGTCTTCCCGGCAGCTGTCTCACATCCTGACTGATACTGGCTGGCTTCATTTAAACAGCTGGATCCTTGCAGCCTTCAGGCTGTGTCTGAAAAAGGGTCCCCCCCTGACCCCCGCTCAGGAGGAAAAAAAAAGCTGTTGGGCCTTTAAGAAAGAGGGGAAGGATTTCTTTGTGAGTCAGGAGCTTCACAGATGGAGTCTTTGCCTCCACAACTGACATCCCGTTCTCGGAGAGTTATTTGGATTTTTGTGAAGTCGTGACTTGCTGTGTAGCAATAGCAGAGGCACTTTGTGTTCAATTCAACCACCACCCCCCAATGAAAAATCCTGTGCATGTTGCTGTCTGTACTGAAAGCTATCCATGTCTCTGGGCCTGGCGTGTTCCAAATGCCATGTAGGAAGGAAGTCCTGGCAAAGGGCAAGAGTCGAAGTTAGACTCCGCTGCTTTGCACAGAACCCAAATTCAGTTCCCAGCAAGCACTTGGTCATAATCACCTGTAACTCTCTCTCCAGGGCTATCTGACACCTCTGACCTCGCCAGACACCTGCTTTCACATGCACATGCCTCCACACAGAAACACACACATAATTTAAACAAATTAAAAAAAAAAAGATCCAAAGCTAGTTGTTGTGGTGCATACCTGCAATCCCAGCATCTGAAAAGCAGCGGCAGGGGGACTGTGAGTTTACAATGACATAGCAAGTCCTTGTTAAAAAAAAAATCCAGATTTTAAGGGAACTTTTCCAGCTGGACAGCAGCAATCTGGAGAGGAGACTGTGACTAAACCTTTCTCTTGCCCCTATAGTATAGAGAAGAATGTTCATATCATACGAGATCTATAATTCTGTACAAACAGGAACAGTGCATCTTGAAAATATCTTTAGTGACTCTCTTTCATACTTAGAAAGTCCAGGTGATATGAATTACTCTTATCTGGAATGTGGTGATTCGTGGAAAGTAGAGGTATTGAGAGAAGGGTGAAAGCTGGGCTGACAGGGTCATGCAGATGCCTATAGAAAGAAGGTTGTGGCTTAGGAGGTCACTGACATCATAGCTATCTAGCAAGATTATAGTTCCTTATTGGAAGACCAAGGCTGGAGGGCCATCCTTGAGGGACACATGGTCAAAGATGGCAAGCAGCCTGTAAAATCAAAACCAAGAGTGCCATGGGATGGGAGCATCATGAGCAGAAAATATCCCCAGTGGTGAGGGTGGAGCAGGACCAGCAGAGAGGCAGTTAGGAAAGGTGAGAGTCACCCTTCCAGGTCAGGAGGGAGAGACCATGTTCAACACGATGCAATATGGAAAGGGAGGCACCAGCAAGCCAGATGGAAACAAGGGGAGAGGTCCCCTGCCACAGTGGAAACTGAGCTCAAGGAAACTCAGAAGGAAAGCCAGGTATGTAGCTGTGGGAACTTTCTATCAAAGGCTTTACACGACACAAAGGTGCTTCCATCTTTGAAGAAATTTGTAAAGGTGCCGCTTCACAAAACTCCTTTCCACAGTCAGCGTTTCTCTAAGACCTGTGTGCTCAAGGGGACTCCTGTTCTCAAAGGCTGCACCTTGCTTGTCAACTGCACTGCTTTTAGCTGGCCGCTCCTATGAGAATCCAAGGCAAAGCTCTGACCACTCAAAGCGATGCACAGGACCCCTTTGTATTAGGAATAAAAAACCCAGCCGGCCCCTGCTGGCTGTGCTTGCTTGCTCAGCTAATCACTGCTGCACACCTTTCTGCAGAAGTAAAACCTTTTGCTTGTTGAAAAATCTTGTATTGTGTGACCTTCTACATTCCCTTACACCCAGCACTCAGGAGCCTGAGACAGGGGATTGCCCCAAATTCAAGGCAAACCTGTGCTGCAGAATAAAACCTCATCTTAAAATCAATCAATCAATCAAAAAAAAATTAAAACCAAACTATAACAAGGAAAAACTAAGTCAGAAGTAAATTATAAACACTCCTGACTCCAGAGCAAAAAAAAAAAAAAATGCAGGGCAGACTGCAGTGTAGCTGCATAATTAAATATTATGTAGGCTCTGAAAAGAAAACTTGAAGTGTACTAGTATACACTTTAATCTCAGCACTTGGGAGGGAGAGATAGGAGAGCCTGGAGTTCAAGGTCGTCCTTGAGTATAAATGAGTTCAAGCCAGACTGGAATATGTGAGCTCTTGCCTCTAAGCCAGAAACTATAAAGTTAATTACTTTCATGAGTGTGGCAGAGGGAGGCACCTAAGTGAAAATATTGTGTTGCAGAGAGGGAAGTGTAGTCAGTTTAAGGAAAAGGCCATGCACGTGAGACTGCGTGAACACTTAAATGTACTATGTCTATCATGTTTTTCTATGCAGAGAGATAAATTTAGTCTTTATAGATATTCAGGTTGGGAGCAGGAGTTAGGCTGGGACTTGGGAGAGGACAGGAGAAGTCGAGACAGTAGAACTTGGTCCATCTGCTTCGGTAGTGCTTTTTGCATTGTGGTGAGCATTTGCTACTTCATGTATAACCAGGGAGTGCTGTTGATAAATCAGGAAGAATCTAGAGGAGACACTGGAAACTTTGTTTATAGCCCGTCAGAGGAAATGAGAGAAACTCAACAACTGCCTAGAATAAACTATTCACTGGAGTTGGACACTACTCATTGCTAGGGGGAGGAGTAAATTAGATATTAAGACTTCTCTGGGAGAAGGGGATGGCTCAACTAGTGAAAGTGCTTGCCACACAAGCCAGAAAACATAAATTTGGGGGGCAGGAGGGTGTTCAGGGTCTCTTTTTTGTAGCCCAGGCTCATAAACTTCCTAAGTATTCAAGTGGCCTTGAATTTCCTGTCAGAAACAAATCAATATTGGAAACTACCGCTTGAATACCAAGCCCTTCATGGCAGCGTCAGGGCCATATCCACACCAAGCATCAATGGACTAACTTATGGTGGAACAGGCTTCCAGTAGAGCCTGACCATTGCTGCTCCTCAAACAGATGTCCACCTCATGGTCGGGTGAGGACAGGTCCTGTGTCTGGTGAGGCCTTCCTTAGAGAGACGCAGCCCAGAAGATTGACAGTCAGCGGCCACTCCATTTTCCTCCTACTTTTGGAATGCTTCATCAGGAGGGTGTCTGGGTTGTTGCACTGTCCCTGTAAAGCCTGAAGGGTGGAAACTCTAGTGGGAAAAAGAAAAGAGATCTTTCCAAAAGCTACTCCTGAATGTCTTCCTTATGGGATTCTGCAAGAGGTTGTATGGATGTGAGGTGGGGGATGGGGGAGCACAGTCTTTAGCTTCTGGCTGGGCTGGCAGCCCCAAATTCTTGCCTCCCCACAACCCCTGACCATATGGATACAGGAAAAAGCATAAAGGAAGCGTTCCCTGCCCCTGAGGAACTGATCATAGGAGTGGGAATGGAGAGAAGGAGAGGGGCAAATTGCTGCCAGCAACCTTGGGCTGGCTACAGCAGAGCTGGGGGAGATGCCCCAAGAACCATTTAAAAAGGCCCAGCTGGTCCCTGTGCTGTGCCAGGGCTGACGCCAGCCTGGGGCAGGTGTGCAGGGGCACCCATCTCATTTCGTTCTTTTCAGAGCATTGCTCTGGCCCTTTGGGAGGAATATCCCAAACAGAAAGCCGCTGGAGAGCAGTCCCTCATTCAAGCTTGTGAATAACGTCATTAATCACTAGACATTTTGGGAGCCACCCCTTCTCTTGGCAGGAAAATTGAAGTTACAGGCATGCAAATAAATATGCCCAGGGCCTAAGAATGACATCTTTCTATTTATTTATTTATTTATTTATTTATTTATTTATTTATTTATTTATTTAGTCACACAATTTTAAACTTGTAGACAGTACAAATCACCTTTCTCTTTCTTACTTTCCCTCTCTTCCCCCTCTTTCTCCCTCTTTCTCCTTCCCTTCCTTTCTTTTGCCTTTTCTTCCTGTCATGTGGAGGATCAAACTGAGGCAGCCCCTGACCACACAGCTGGATTCCCAGCACATGACTCCAGCTTTGTGACACAGGGATCTGGAGGAGGTAAATGTACGGCTCTACTGATGGCCGCAACTGATCCGGTTGACTGGATTGGCTGACTCCTCCCCATCGATCTGTCCCATCTTAAAACCTAAGATTGCCCAGTTCTGTAGACTGAATTGTTGGCATTTAGGTGTATGTTCAAAAAGAGATGAATTTCTATGTCTTAATTTTTAACTTCTTTATCCTGTGACTACACAGTGTCATCATGAACAGGTAGAAAAATAGAAATTGTGGTTTTGTATTTTTGTCCTTATCAGGTGTAAAGACTTGGGAAACATGAATAAAATCCCGCTCACTCTAAGCTGAGAATCTGACACTGAAGGGCAGAGAACATCTTCAGCATTTTTCAGAGTTGGTCAATATTTTGATCCTCAAATTTGAGAACATCACTTCACAAAGATACACAGTACAAAATGGCAGAAGTGTGTTTATGATCACTTTAGAAGTTCTTTCCTGATCCAAGACAAAATTATTTAACAATTTTTATACTAAAATTCAGCTCAATAGCTCAAATTGATTTGTAAGACTAAGTAATACAACTCAAAGTTATGCCAACTATATACTTATACATTGAGGCCAGATTCAGGAAAGCATTAAAAGTCCTTTCTCTCTGTGACTAAACATTATATTTCTGTAAGAGCAGAAAGCTTGGTATACAGTAAAAACGCTAAACTTCACAACACCCAGTAGTTCCTGATTCTGTGCCAAGCAGCACAAGCATGCTCAGAAGCTAGGCTGTGGTGAAGGCTATTATGAAGCCCGGGGGGTTGGGGGAGGACTACCAGGAACACTTCAGATTCATAATGTGTTTGATTTTGGAGGTAAATTTTGGTCAGTGAACATTATGAAACCTTTTACTGCTGTCATTTTTTTTTCTTCTTTTGAATTCAGGGGTCTGGCCCTCTGTTTCAGCAGGTAGGAATTAGAAGACCCAGCAGAGCCGAGATGGGTGTAAATGGAAAGGCAGCTGACGTGCAAGTGGAGAGGGAGGGCAAGAGCTGTTGTCAAAGAGGCCTGCAGTGGGCCGCCATGAGGAGAGCTTGTAGGACTGGCGCTGAAACACAGTGAAGACGGGGCTCTCACAGCAGAGCACAAAAGCAAAGGCATATATCGGCGGTGGGTTGCTGAGAGCAGAGCGAAGCTATGAGAAAGTCAGGCTTTCCAGCCTGGACCTTAGGGTATACCTGCATCACAGCAAAGCCGACTGGGTGTTGAGTCTAGAGTCTGTCAAGGCAGAGTTCTCTCAGTTCCTCCAGACGCTAACCTGGTAATAGGCTTAATGCAGCAGGGGGATTGGAGTTCTTTCTGGCCTGTCACTGTGTTAGTTTGGGACGATGCCTGCGGTTTAGAAAGGCCAGTGTTGAGAGCATCCTGATTATTCAGCCCAGAGTGGATCCCTGGTGTGCAAAGAAGAACAGGTCTAAGGTTAGCTTGGGGTGAACTTACATTCAAGTTTCTGAAGAAAATCTGCTAGTGACAATGGCTGTTGGTAAGTTGTGGCAAACAGAATGTCAGATTCTGGAGGCAAATGTCAGTGATACTCTGCAGTAGTGCAGGGTAAGAGAGAAGCATTGCTCTGGATGCACGGGGTAGATGGGGCTAAGAATTTGGTGGAGATGAGACAGGCCTAATAGGGATCTGAAGCATTTGAGTCATAGATCTTCCTCCTCTTGCCTTTTTTTGGTGTCCTGACCACCAGGTAGTCTCCTTAGTGATACATAAATTGCATAGATGGAAGTCATCACACATTTGCAGTGTGTATACTCTGCAAAAGGCACTTTCATGGTTATTATGCATTAATAAATTGGTTTTCTGATGTATAGATTTATCTCTCTATGCTTGGTTAACACCAGACGGTCATTAAAATCTAAATCTGTGCTGGTGTGGTTTGCTCATACCTGCAATCCCAGCCCTTTGGCAGACAGAAGCAGGAAGATCAATCTAGCCTGCATAGCAAGATCTTCACAAGGTAAAACATTCATTCCCTTTTTATTATTTTAATTACAATTATTTCAATAATTATAGAAATAAACAGAATTCTACATGATAGTTCCATACATACATACATATACTATATATTGGTTACTCCTCTATGACCTCATTCATGTTGGCATGTCAACTGGTATTGTGCTGGTCTTCATCAGGCAACTGTATCACTGAGATTTCCTAGGTGCAGTTTCCTTGTCATATATAAAATGGGCTATCTCACAGCAGATGTCCTGGTCTTCTGGCTCTTACATAAAAAAGGGCATCTCCTTCCTTCGACTGGAGTTTATGATATGTGTGAGTGGTCTGCTAGTACTTCCTTCTTTCATTCTGACCAATGAAGTGGGGACAGCACCTGGATGATGTTACCACCTTTGTATCCCTTCATATTCCTTCTGGGTCACGGCATATAAATATCTTTTCAGACTTCTCTCATTTATTAGCCGTTACCAACAGACTCTGTTGGATGCTATATTGGGTGTTGTAGAAAGACTCAAAGGCCCAGGAAGATCATATAGAATCCTTTTTTGTCACGGAGCTTACTGGAAATGTCCCTGCATCCTTCTTTCCAAATCATGTTGATTAATGGCCCATGATGAATTTCCATCAACACTGACTCATCTGATGGGAACAGTCAGTGCACGTCCTGTTTGCTAACCTACAGGGCCTGCCTGCCAAAAGCAGGGAGTGTATCCTTACCTCCCCAGGTAACTAAGACAGAAATATAGAAGTTTCCTCCCTCATTCCTTTACATCCCCACCTCACGGCCCTTTCACATCAACTGGTCTATGTTCTTTTTATATACTGGAAATCATCGTAGAGAATGGGGGGGGGGGGTTCTGGAAAGGAAAGGAGTATGAGTGTGGCTTATATTCTCATCTCACATGGTATCTGAGTGTATGTGTATGTGTCTGTGAGTGTGTTTGTGTGTTCACATGTGCAAATGGAGGCCAGAAGTAAAAAACCACATATCTTCCTGGATTGTTGTTTCAGTTGATGTTCTATTGCTGTGAAGAGACACCATGACTACGACAACACTTATATAAGAAAACATTTAATTGGGACTAGATTACAGGTTCAGGGGTTTAGTTCATTATCCCTGTGGTGGGGAGCATGGTGGCATGACAAGCAGATAGGGTGCTGGAGAAGGAGTTCCACATTCAAATCATAGGCAGCAGGGAGTGAGAGATAGACAGAGACAGAGAAAGAGAGAGAATGGGTCTGGCTTGAGCATTTGAAACCTCAAAGCCCACCCCCACTGACTCACTTCTGCCAACAAGGACACATCCGCTCCAACAAGCCCACACCTCTTAATCCCTGTTAACTAGCATCATTGCCTAATGACCAAGCATTCGAATATGTGGGCCTATAGGGGTCATTCCTCTTCAAACAACCATAACTGTCCTCTGTGTTATTTTATGACACAGGGTGTCTCACTGAACCTAGAACTCATTGAGTTGGCTAGGCTGATTCTCCGGTAAGCCTTGGGGATTGCTTTGTTTCCATGTCTCCAATTTTAGCATAACAGTTGCATGTTACTGTGTCTGTTTTTGGTTTTGTTTGTTTTCATGGATTCTGGGGGTATTAAAGTACGGAAGGTAGACCCCCAGGACCCATCCAACATATTTTAATCCACAATGACAGAATAAGCCAAGGCACATTGCACTCCTACTAGACTTTTCACCCCTAGAAGCAACCAGAGAGACAATAAAGTTTGAACTCACTTGAACAGTACCAAACTTTGAAGCAGGAGGTAATTTATTCATGCAGACCTGTCTTTCCTTTTTGCTAAGAATATTTGGTGACCCACTAGAGATTAGTTCTTTGTCATAGAATAACCAGGTGATGGCGGTATGTCTATGCTAAGTCGTATCATTAGTAGGAATGATAATGATGTATGAACACGACACTTAGTTTATGAACATATAAATCTCCTGATATGCAGCTCTCATTAAGTCATCATGCAACAAAACAACCCATCAAACAGTTTTAGCTCTATATAAGGCATGCTGACAAACCATCTCTTTCTTTCTCCTGATTTTTGAGAGAGATGTAGTTTGACATGAGGGTTATCAATAACAGTTCTGAGATTTTAGTTTTGCTTCTGGAAAAGTTTTTTCTATAATTAACTGATTCATAACACAATTTTGAGATCATTTCGGAACAGAACTCCTTGGGGTGATCTATAGTACACAGGACGGCAAAGGAAACACCAGTGACATAATAAATTTAGTTCCTGCTAAATGAATTTGATTTAGTTTTGTTTCTTTTATCAGTTTTTTTCATCAGGTTTAAATCTAAATTACCAATGAAAACTATTTTTAAGGCATGTGGCATGATAAATCCAAAGACATATGGGATACTTTCTTTCATGATTTCACAGTTTCAGATACAGTTGAAGGTTAGTTTGTTGTGTTAAGGTCTCAAAACTTAAACGGGCTTTCTGGCATAGTCACCAAATGACCATAATCCACCTGCCTTATCTGTACATCAGTCCAAAAGCATGACATGCATTACTTTCAAAAATATCCTGCTTCCAGATGTGGCACATGCTGATCTCAGCACTTGGGTGACAGAAGCAAGGCTATCTTAAGTATGAAGCCAGCCTTGTCTATACAGTGAGTTCCAGGCCAGTCCAAGTCACATAGTTAAATCCTGTCTCAAATAAATAAATATTTGCTGACTCTATCCAATTGTCACTTCCATGTCTATAAATTTAAGGTTAATTTCTGATGAGTTTCTAGTCAATCCAATTCGCTTTCCAAGACTTCCATCCTCGGTGTGATTTGAAACATATTACCATAAACCATTTGTATTTTTCAAACACTTCAGTAGTTTTATGCATTAGGCTTCTTATTAAATATCAGTTTGCCACTTTATGAGATCTCATTTTTTAAAAAACTTTAGTAGCTAGGGAAAGAGATGAGAAATGTTTTTTTATTTGACCTCAACTAAACTCAAGGGCAATGAAAGACTTACTGAGAAATAATTCACAACTTTCTCAAGTGTTACTCAGAAAAATGAAGTCAAAACAAACAAACTCAAAAGGAAAGCTGAGAGGAAGATCAACTGAACCAGAACAAAAATGTGAAATGGTATACCTTTAGTAACCAGATACTGGGCTCTACACATGGAGAATTCTAGAGGGAATATCACATTGCTAGCTTTCACTATCACATAGTCTTGGTCAAACGTCTCTTCCTCTGTCTCCCGGGTAGAACTAGGGATGCCCACACCCGGATTATCATACTGTTTTGTTATACACATGCTTGCCCTCATCTGGTTAAATACTAAATTTATTTGGTTGACATCTACTCTGACTGGGATTTACAGAACACATGAACTTATTTTTCCAATGTCCAGTGCCTTTGCCTAGCTCATCGAAGGAGCTAGACCACTTAAATTCAGGTCTTGGAATGTTAAGAATTGTATATTGTATAAAAAGGTAATGGTGGGATGTTCTCTTTAATAATGGCCCTCAAGATCACTGGATAGCAGGAATGCTTCAATCTGGTACACAACAGAAAACAAGCAGAGATTTGGCCTTGGTGGACTGCATTAACAGTGCAAACCAAGGAAGTACAAATATCTGAGGCCTGGTCAGAGCCTTTCAAGAATCAATGGGACATGTAAACTATCATTGCTGTACTATAGAAATCCTTGTTTCCATGCTGTTTTGCACGTACCCATTTTGGAATAGTTGAAGTTGCTACCCTCTCTAAGAGGCACAGAGTAAACACATTAGAATACCTTAGGGCATCAGGTTCATAGTTCACCACTGTGGATCCAATCTGCAAATAGGCAAATGTGCCCTGAGATTTATCCCAGAAGCTCTTCTCTTCATAATCATACACTTGGTCAGAGAAGACATAGGAAGTCTGGGGATACCATACTGGTGGTTGGTTCTTCTAGAGCTTTCTAGGTACTCAGCAGATGGTCTTTTTTGGTTCTAAAATCCCCCAGGTGAGCCAAGAGCCTGCATATTAATTTAATGTGCATCTTCAATAAGGTTTGAAAGGTGACAGACAGTTGCGTGAATTAAGGGAAAAATCCAAAGATGGGACAGCACTGGGCTGATCCCACACAGCTTCTGTTATCTACAGTCTTGCAGAGGCAGGTCTTCCCTCCCTCAACCCTCCCTGAAGTTCAGGGGTCCCTGCCTAGCTCTCTGACTTGCCTGTTGGACTGCTGTAGGTAGGGGAGGTAGCAATCCACACATTCAGTCTCAGGCTAGGAATCTGTCCTTAGAGACACCCAGGCCCTCCCATTAATAAAGTAACACGTTCACCCCATGTGTGCAGACTAAAAGCGTGCTGGATGATTGGCCACTGTGCTTCACGGCAAGCACGGTAATGAAGTGCCTATTCTGTGACTGTATTTCTTCCATTTAAGGAGTGGTGAAGATAAAAGTGAGTTTATACTTGACAGTGGTGTGTGGGAGGAGGATGAATTTCCTCACCATCACTGAAGAAGTCAAATCCACAGATACACACAGTAGCTGTGATTAGATGTAATTTGGCTCAGTGCTCTGGGAAAGTGGTGTTCAGGTGTTAACTGTGTTCTCAGAAGAGAGAGACAGAAAGAGAGAAAGAAAAGAATGTTGGGGGTTGGACTGATGCTTATATTTTGATGCTAATTACTGGCCCTCAAGATCTTGGTTACTGCCTAGATAAACCTATCCTTGTTGTATAAACTTGCCTAAGGCATTATTCCTGATTGGCTAATAAAAAAAAGGCCTGTACCTGGGTATGGCTGAAGGAGGTAGTTGTGGCTAAGATACGCAGGCTTTGGGGACAAGAGAATCACAGGAAGCAGATGAGAGACAGAGGGAGACAGAAGAGAGGAGGAAGCCACTATGTGTTAGTAAGGAAAAGGAACCATGTGGCCTAGGAGGAAGGACTCCAAACGGGGTGTAGAAAGGAACGATCCAGATGAAGGATAAACAAGTATATATGGAATTACAGACGGAAGACAGGACAGATAAGAATGGTTAAAACAGATGGCATCGGATGGGAGCTGGATGGAGAGGTTATTGAGGTAGTATAGCTGGAATTATTTGGCCAGCTCTAAGTGTTATAAGGCAATTATAAAATTTAACAGGTGACCATGTCTTACTGATTATGATAGTGTTAGATAACACTACTGTAATAATTATAAGGCTAATAATAAACAATATATATAGTTTATTATTTATCTACCACAATGAAAGAACGAAAGAACAAAAGAAAGACAGGCAGACAGACAGACAGAAAGAGAAAGAAAGCCCACCTGTGCTAATGATTCTACAAGGCCAATTGGCTAGTGATTATGGAGTGTTAAAATGTAAGGGTCAAATTATTCTGGGCTATTTTTGGGTCCCTTTGGGTCCCATTACCCACTCCTGTGTTTGACTTAATGTCTTTCTGTCTATCAAAATCTTGAAAATATCTTTTTAACAGACCATTAGCTTCCATAAACTCAGAAGCTAAGAAAGTCACTAGATAATTCTAAAATACATACAAAAGTTTTTCCTGCTTTTTTGTAACCTGCCTACATGTCCCCCAATGCCTTCAGTAAATGCCTTCATATATGACATTTTTGCTGTTATTCTGTAACTGAAGAAATCCCATGTACTACTTTAACAGAGAGGCAAGCCTTTTCAGGGCAAACTGAATCCATATCCCAGAATACAGTCATTCATATCTTGCTCCATAGTAAACAATTCTTTCCGTTTAGGTGAGACGTCTGTGTGTGTGTGTGCACGAGTGGGCTTGAGTATGTATGTGTGCCTGAGTGTGTAAGTATGTGAGTGTGTGTGCCTAGTCCTGTTTCCAAGCTAGCGAACTCTCTTGCTTTCTTCTTCACAAAGAAAGAAAACACAGGAAGAATTAGTGGATATATATATCCATATATATGGTGTCCTTTTTTAGTTTATGTATTTATTTAAAGACTTATTTTCATTATTTGTTTAACAATGTATATGTGTTTTTATACGGGTGGGAGGACATATATGTACAGGTGAGTGTAGGCACGTATAGAGTTCAGCGGTGTCAGCTCCTCTACAATTAGAGCTGTAGGAGGGTGTGAGCTGCCTGGCAAGGGTTTGGGAGACTGAACTTGGGTCCTCCGCAAGAGCAGTACCCACTGTTAGTTGCTGAGCCATCTCTCTAGTCCCTTTTTACCTCTAAAGCACGATTTCAATAATAAGGGGTACACTTTCTTTCCCCTTGATATACAAATTACTTGGATATCTTTCAGAAGTGGTCTACTGTGAAAAAAAAACCCTCATAGATCAATATTCTTTTTATTTAACTTATCATTATCGGTATTTAAGGAGACCAGTCAAAGAAAACACTCTTAAATAGACAAGTGGGTTAAAGGAAAGGTAATACAAATGGTCAAAGTGATCTAACATTTTTTTGAAAAATCTCTTTCTGACCTTATTCTAACATGGGTCACCAGGCAATTAAATTTGAGATACATACCATTTTTGACAGATTTATTTCAAAGGACACCA
This sequence comes from Pachyuromys duprasi, assembly GCA_028658305.1. Lineage (NCBI taxonomy): Eukaryota > Metazoa > Chordata > Mammalia > Rodentia > Muridae > Pachyuromys > Pachyuromys duprasi. Next base: position 51,220,953 of record CM053766.1, read on the forward strand.
GAGTTTTGACAAAGATTTACAGTGTCTTGGTTTACTCTGAGGCTGAGCTGGCAAAGTGAAGCTCACAAGAGAGAGAGGCAGCCCAGACATGCGCAGGCCATGGTCATTTCCTCACCTGAGTCCAACTCAGAGCACCAGCAACACTGAGGGAGTAAAACATTCCAAGCAATCCTGGGAAGGCAGATTGGTGGTCATGCTGTAAGACAGAGTCGCTTCTAAAGAGCCCTGTAACTCAGCTAAAGCCAAGATGGCTGGACTTCAGGTATCTGTGCTGAGGAAGCCGCCTCTGTGGTTAGCAAGTCTGGGCATCATTCTGCTAGGTTAGAATGAGCCTTGTCTGATTTTCAGAAAATCTGGACAAAGTAGAACACAAGTCCCGAGAGAGAGGATGGGGGCAGCTACATTGTTTCCTGTGTTTGTGGAGCATCCTGCGTGCCATATTCGTGGGCTGACAATGGTGAGGCTTAGCGGCACTGAGAGTGGAGAGCCTCGAGTGAGTGGAAGCTTGCCAGTCTGCCTCAGCTGTCATTCAACATCACCTTTTGGGCAACCATGGCAGCACTCTAAAAACCACTGTGTCAGGAACATACTGAACCATGTCAATGCCAGTGAATGGTGCATTGACTGCAATTAAAGCAGTGTGACCACAACACCTATCCAGGAATGCTTACCTCCTCAGTCTGCAGACAAATAACTTTTGCTTTCAGGAAGAGGGAACTCCAGAGAACTTATGCAGTCTCCTTCCTCCCACTCCCAACAGGGAGGAGCATTATTAATGGTGAGCCCACAGAAAAGAGACCTGAATGTGAGTAGATTAGATTCTCCCAGGTTCCCTGTTATGGCTGAAAAAGGCCAGAAGATAGGCTCTTAGCGTTTGGTTCCTTTTAGCCCCATGACTTAGTCAGTGTCTTGTTACTACTAACACAATTGGTGTGTGTGAAATATCTTGCAGAGATTTGTTCCTTTAAGCCAAATACAGCGAAGTCCTTTTGAACCACAGAAGCATGGGGGTACAGCCCGAGTCCCACAGGTCCCAATGCAAGGAATATTATCAACCCCCAGACTTGGAGTCCATGTGGGTAGAGTTCGGGCCAGGGCTGAAAGTTGAAACAGGTACTGTTGGCTTGTGAAACTTATTTGGGTGATAAATTGAAAACCTTGGCTGTGTATGTCAGACCACAATGCCTTTAGCCAAAGAACAAAAGCTCAATCCAAAAATCAGAAGGTTTTTCTCCTTCTTGCCAAACAAATGCATGTTTGAGAATTTCTAGGCAGATGTCTGGGATTACCTACTGCTTAGTCATAGAAATGAAGTGCTAACGTGATTGAGTAAAAGTGTCTTCCTCTGTCTAGGTGCTCTTTACACCCAGGGGGATCTGAATCTCTCTAAGGATTTTCTGTTGTTTGTAGTTGAGGTAGAAATGGTAAAAAGGGTGAGGAGGGATGGTAAAGCTTCTCTTCTGGGCATACCTCTTGGCAATCCATGTTCTTCCCCCCTCTCAATGTCTAATAAACCTTCATTCCTTCTTGCCTTGGTGATTTATGATTCTGACTTTATCAATCCTCCTCTGACCCCTGTCCTTATCTGATGACCCCTGCCCTCATGTCCATATGAACCAGCTTGTCCTTCAAATAACTTCCTATTTAATGTAAATTTCAGACCATGTCCCTTCCACAATAACTGGACTCTTGTACTGCAAACAGAAGACTATTTAACCTCAGACCCTCAAGGACATCCAAAGCTTGTTTTCTACTTGTCTTTCCCAAATGAAATGTTGTCCCTTGCCCCCTTTTAATTTTTTTTGGTTTTGGTTTTGATTTTTTTGTTTGTTTGTTTTTTGAAACAGGGTCTCTGTGTAACCTTGGCTGTCCTGAACTCACTTTGTAGCCAAGGCTGGACTCAAACTCACAGTAATCCACCTCTGTCTGCCTCCCAGAGTGCTAGAATTACAGGCATGCACCACTGTGCCTGGCTTCTCCATGTATTTTTGAGACCTGTTGTAAATACTAGATGAGCAAAACAAAGTCCTGTTTCTCACTGCTTTTGTCAGGCCCAGGTGAGAAAAATCATAAATATTCCCTCTGGGCTTCAGCTGTTGGAGCCTTGGCATTCATTATTCCATCTGGATGGGAGAGTTTTCTTCAGCCTCTTGTTTAACATACCTTAGGGCTTAGTTTAAGCACTCATCCTCCATGTAGTGGTATGTGGTCCCTCTTCTGTATTCCCATTGTGGTCAAGGCCTTAGTCTTGGTTGATAGGTTGCTGTTCGCCACCCCTCATGGTAGTCACATCTGAATACATAGACTCAAACTCTTTCTTTTCCTTCCTCTTAAGGAGTAGCAGTGCATAGTTAATTTAAAGCTTCAGCTTTAAGGCTTGTCTTAGTTTTATTTCTGTTGCTGTGATAAAATAAAGGAATTTATTTCATCATAATTTCAGATTACAGCCTATCATTGTTGGGAAGTCAAGACGGGAGCTTGAAACAGTGAGTCACGTTATCTCTACAGTCAAGAGTAGAGAGAAATGAACGCATTCATGTTCATTTGCCCATTTGGTTTACTTACCTAGATTTCTCCTCTTTTATGAAGTTCAGCATTCTCTGCCTAGGGAGTGGTGCCACCGATAATGGGCAAGGTCTTCCCACATCAATTTACTTAAGACAGGGACTGAAGAGATGGATCAGAAGTTAAGAACACATATTGCTCTTCTAGAGGATATGAATTCGATTCTTAGCATCCATCTTGGGGAGCTCACAACTTCCTGTAACCCCAGCTCCCGAAGATCCAACACCTCTTGCCTTCACAGGATCTTGCACTCAAGAATGTATTCCCACACACAGACACATACATATATACACAAAATTAAAAATGAAATAGATATCAAAAACTTAATATCCCACAGACACTTCCACAAGCCAACTCACTGTAGAAAAAAAAAAAAGGTGTTCCCTGAGACTGTTCTCTCATGATTCTAGATTGTGTCATTTTGACGATTAAAGATAATTACCACAGCCTACCAGTGACCCCTACTGAGGAATTTAAAGTTAATTCAAGGTTCTACAAAAACAGGGGAGTCGATGCTATATATGCTTGTCCAAGAGTGACTTTATTGGAATCCTGTGAAGCTTTAAAATGATTAGATAGTTCAGAGTTCACGGTAGGTACAGAGAAATAATGAAGAACATCCAAAGTGTTTCTCATCATCACTATCACCAGGTGTGCTCAGGATACAGAAGATCTGATGGTTGAGAAGGGGCAGAGTGAGTGTGTTACCCTGTGTTACTGAGGAGGGGAGAGGAAGCATCTTATCCATTGCATTCATTGTGCAGGCAGGCGAAGGCATTCCCCAGGGGAAACAAACACAATTCTATGGGAATAGAGTTCATATGGCAGAATAGTGTTGGGAGTCCATTACAAGCAGGCTATCGCTAACCATCACAGGGCGCTATGGTCAGAAAAATCTGGGCCTGAGCCTTGGCTTTGCTAATATATGAGCTGCAGGACCTATGGCTAGTTAGTAATGTACTTCAGTTCTGTGTCTGTCAAACAGGGGTCATAGTTGGGTTCATCTCAGAAGTTTAACTCTGAGAATTAAACTCCTTATTAAAACTACTTACCACGGTGCTTTGCAGGAACATCAAGTGCTCAGTAAGCATTGTGTCAAGGATACAACGTAGCTTTTTGTACCACTGACACACACCCTCTTCTTATTTGTTAAATAATGGAATTATGAATTAGTCTCTCAAGTCATTTCAAAGTCATTTCGAAGTGCTTTTTGTTGAGGCTAAAATTAACATTTCTGTGCTCTTCTGTGTTTATAAATTGGAAACTTACATCATCTGGAAAAACACTCTATTCTTTATTTTAACTGTTCTAAGGCAAGACATCCAACAGAGTCTTTCTTACACATTTTCTTTGTATTGAGATACTGACAGTAAATTAAGTGCAAAAGAGTGAGTAGGAGGTGACCTTAACCTGCCAACATCTCCACCGATGTTCCAAAAGACACCTGGAGCTTGCTTCTGTCTGCCAGATAGCTCAGCCTCAGGAAGGCCAGGGTTCATCTCCAGTCTCAGAGAAACAACCAATGATGCAGAGATCTCTCTACACAGCCCATTTCTGGAATTACTCTGAGCCATGAAATGTCCTCTTCCCATATGCTTTCTGAAAAATAGGCTCTGGCAAATGCTCAATGATTGTCACTAAGGTCCTGTGCACATAAGACAAGCTTGTTGATGACAGAGTTTCTGCCATTAAGAGGCAGTGACAGAAGCGGACTGAGTCAGGGATCCAGTCAGAGATAGTCTAGTGCTTTAGTTTAAAATCAAGAGGGGTAGGGAGAATTGTGGAGATTTGTAGCTTGAGTGTTACATGGAGGTGAGGACCAAGGTAGTAGGGGGGTAAGAGAAAGTGAAGTTGATGCTAAAAAGTGTACTTTGCATGCCATGTTTTTCCAGTGATGGGAGAGACATCCTTCCATTCAAACCTGTCTGCTGGGACAGTTCGTGCAAACCCATGTTTGTGCAAATTCTTCTTTAGGTCAACCGTGGCTCTCTTGGTGAAGTTCATTTAACTAGCAGAAGTCACTGGGTTTTGGGGTCAAGGATGAATTGCTAGCTCATTAGGACTGGTTTTCAGCTTATCTACAGCTTTGGAAGATGGAGATTGCAAGGCAGGCATTGGTAGTTAAAGCAACACAGAAAAGAGAAGGACCAAGTCACTTTGTATTTTGGTACTTCTGCTCAATTTTGTCTTTTGTTTACCTATACTTGCAGGGCTGAGGAAGGGTAGGTAGGGTTCCTGTGCATTGGCTTTGCCCTTCCTGATGACAGGTTGCTCAGGAAGTACCACCAACCTCTAGCCCCAGCCAACACTGAATAGTGGGGAGTCTGGGATGCCCCTAAGCCCTCAGCACCAGGCAGAATCACTCTCGGTTTTGGGGAATGCATGCTTCTGTTTTCATTGCTTGTTTAATACACTTATGTTATCTATGAATAAAGTCTAATAGCTGCTTTATGGTGCACAACATGGCATTTCAGCCACCACAGAGAAGCAGAAATGTCTTCCAGTACATTTTAAAATTCTAAGTCAATACGTATTCTAAATTAAGAACAGGAAGAAAGTTCTCTTAGGGTGAAGTTCTGTATATCTGGCTCTATGACATGTTGGAATTGCCCAGTGAGATTTAGACACGTCTGGGAGAATGCTTTTAATAAGCTCCCAGAAGTGAATCAACAGTGTCAACTGAGAATCCTGATTCTCAATAAAAGAGAATGCAGAGTATATATTTTCAGCACGTAGTTGTTGTGGAATGTGAACATTTTAAAGCTCCCCAACTAACCAGGAAAGCCATACATTCTTGAAGACCTGATTAAATCTACCAATAAATAAAGTCTGATTTTTAACAGTGTGATTATTGTAGCTTGTAGATGAATTGATCTGTTAACTGCAGCACAGCACCGACTGCAACACCCAAGTTCCAATGTATTGGAGGTAAAGCAATTGTTCTCCTGACAACCAGAGTGGATGCAGAGTTAAGCCACCCCTCAGACTTGTATTCACGCTTACATCCTGGAATACAGCTGCCGAGTTTGGGTTTTGTTTTGTTGTTGTTAAGATTCTATTTGTACATCTAGTTACACATGTGCAAGTGTGTCTGTGTGTGGGTTCTTGCATGTGAGTCCAGGCTCCGAGGAAGCGAGTACTGGACACTCAGGAGCTTGAGTTACAGGTGGTTGTGAGTTGCCTGAAGAGGGTGATTGGAATGGAACTCTCATCCTTTGTGAGAACAATATGTTATGTACACTTCACTACTGAGCCATCTTTCCAGCCTCTGAGCTGGAGTTTGTAGGTGAAGTGCTTTTTGAGGCAAAACATGTGTTACTTGCTTTGTATTGTAGAGCGGAGCTGATGTTGGGAGAAGAGATGCCGACTGGGTACAGGAGCTGCTAGGAGTTGGTGACTTATTTCGCACCTCCCTCTCCCTGCTTAGGACTCTGTGGGTCCTGAGAGCCCATAGAGCCCAATTCTTCTCGCACGCCATCCAGAAACACCACATGAGTGGCTAGTGCTGACCTACTGTGGATGTATAGATTCCATAAGAAAGAGCACATGCTAGAATCTGCTCCCCTCTTCCCTGGTCCAGAGCTGGTCATTAAGTATTTTTCTTCAATTTGGTCAGTTTCTCTGTCTCTAAAATGGAAGATGGGATGTTTCAACTCCATATGGCTTTGATGCACTTTAAATGAGATAACTGGTGTCATTTCTTCAACCGCCCATGGACCTTCACTGTTCAGTTTCTTCTTGTAGAGAAGGCAGTTTGGTAAATCATTTTGAGCCATTATAGAAGATGAATGGCAATGGTTAAAATGTATTGATTACTTCTTTTGGTGTAGGCAGATTCAGCACTGGCTAAACATAGAGTTCTTGGGTTTATACCCAAACTGAATAAGACATAGCAATTTGCTAAGAAACCAAAACTTAGCAGGGAGTTTATCCAAAGATGTAAATGGCAGTTATACATGTTCACCTTTAGTGTTGCAGTTACCCCCATGCAAACACACACACACACACACACACCTCCACACACACACACCTCCACTAATGTTCTTAAAGCTATGTATGCCCTTATGTTTCCAGAGAAGCTTCAATGGGGCATCAGAAGAGATTGGTCCTTATACAAACTTAGTTCAGTGTCTTGTTTTTACAGGAGAGAATGGGGTAGGACTTTGCCCAAGATATCATACAAGGCTGTATGTCCTGATTCCACTTCTGCCTTCTTTAACCAGGAGATAGCAAGTTAGCGCCTACTCTTACAGACAAGTGGGAAACATGTGTCCATTGGAAAGAATTAACAAAACCAGGAAGGAAAGCAAAACTCTGGCATTTAATGGTTTGTCTCTTATGAGGGGTGACTGTTTCTCCTAGCTAGACCAGGAGTCTTTAAGTGGTAACAGGAGGGAGCCCCCATTCAGCAAGAGTCAGAAGCTCATGAACTGCCAGCCTCCACGCTAATATAATCCTCCAGCCTTTCTCAAGCAGGGGATGTTAAGCCTTCTCCACAGATACATCAAAGCTCCCAAATGTTATCTCCACCTGACTTTCCCCAGAATTTATTACTCCCCAAGCTACAACTATTTGTTCACGTTGGGCTAGATACATATATACATGTATGTAGGTGTGTGTATACGCATGTGCCTCTTTAGCTGACCTCTGACAGATTATCAAATGTCTGTGTTTCACAATTGGAACCATCCCTAGTCCCTGTGGAAAGAACACAGAGCTTGTGACTTGATGAGAGAACTTATCAACCCTGTGGAGGTCCTTTCTCACTGTCCCCTTGACTGGCTTTGGAATCACCTAGGAGACATACCTCTGGGCATTTCAAATAGGCCATTCCTAGACTGGAGAAAAAGGAAGAAAACCAGCTGAGGACGAGCATCCATCCCCCTCTCTTTTCTGACTCTAAACACGGTGTGACTGGCTGTCCCATGTTCCTGCCACCAAGCCTTCTGTGTCACAATGGACCGACTTCCCTAAAACTATAAGCTTACAGAAAACTTCCATCTCCAAAGCTACTTTTGTTAGGTGTTCTGTCAAAATGATGATACAAGTAACTAATATACATGTGCACCAGGGCCTGATTTTCTTGGCCCAGTCTTAACTAAGGGATAGTTGGCTCTTGTATTCATTCTGAGTGTAAGGTGCTACAGGAGGCTTCCAAACCAATGAAGAGTTATACTTCCTACTGTGTACCCTGGGGGATACATCTGCAAAACAAAATATCATAAATTTTTGGCATGCCTAGTTCAGCAAAGTTATTTTCTGTTACTAATGTTTTCTCTTTCCAATAGTAGGAAAGCTATGCAGAAACTGAAAATATCCCATGGCAGTTGTATAAAAGTTTGCAGAGTCACAAGGGGTTTTTATCCAGAAGGGAGCTACTGGTGGAGGGTGCTGAGTGCACTGAGAATTGTGTAAAGGATATTCTGGTGATAGAAAGCAAGACCAGGGAAGGCAAAAAAAAATTCATTGTAATGGTTATAGAACATAGGCTAAGGCTGTATTCTGGAAAACATTGACTGATGTGATACCCTCAGGAGAAGGCAAGGAGGGCAGAGGACCCAGTCAAGAAGTTCTGCCTAAAACAGAGCTGCAGTGTGGACTTCTGAAGGACTCTGAGTGATGATTACACCATTGATGCAGTAGTCCTTTTGTGAGCAGGCCAGCATCTGTATCATTACTGACCATCCACTGGCCTCACTTCCAACAGGACAGAAGCTAAGTCTGCTTATGTGTGCTGCTATCTGACTTTTGCAATCAATAGCCACGGGACCTGGGGAAGGGGTATATCATCCCAGAGAATATACCTCAGAGGCTCTACAATGCCAACAGAAGAATTCCGGTGGGTGGTGCTGAGTGTGTATCTCTTCAAAAATTATATTGTAGAGAGTTAGGGGGATATCTCCGTCAATAAAATTCTTGTCTTAGAAGCATGGGAACCTGTGTCGAACCTCCAGAACTCATACAAAGATGGGCATGGTAGCTTATACTAGCAATCTCAGTGCTGGAAGAGCAGAGGCAAGAGGGTCCCTGGGGCTTACTGGACAGCCAGCTTAGTGCACGGCCTAGCCAGCCCAGCCTGGTGAGTTCTAGGCCAATTAGAAAAGCATAGGTAGATGGCACCTGAGAAATGACAGCTGCAGTTGTCCTTTGGTCCCCACATGCATGCACACACACATGTACACATGTACATACTCCCATGCACATATACTCATGAGCACACACTCCCATGACATAGATAAGCGTTAAAGGAAGGAGGCAGTTAAGATGCTAAGCAGATAGGCGACAGAAGAGCAGCTGTATTCAACCATGACCTGTCTACCAAGAGGTTATGAGGGGCCTCAGAGGGACCTACCACTTTCTCCAGTATTCTCAAAACCCTAGGGTGTTGTTCTGATCTGCTAACAAGGTTGGGGTTATCTTTGAATTTGGGGATTCACTACTATCTTTGGCGAGGGGAAACTGAGGTAGAGGGGCTGTCTTGAGATCAATTTCTTCACAGACTGGGGTCATGGTGGATTGTGTAGAAGCAGATAAACTTTCTGTGCTTTTCTCCACCAATAAAACAAGACGAGATTGATCACAGCTAATCCAGCTAATCTCTGGATACCATGAGGACTCTATGGTGTTTTTGTATGTAGTCAGGTTCTATATATTATTTGGTTATATGGGATTCTGTAGGCAGAGAAATCTCTGAGTGAAGTTCTGAGGGAATGTATATTATTGGCACGGCAATCATACGAAGGATTCTAAGCCACAGACCCATTGGAAATTGCCAAACCTGTTATCCTTATGGGCCAGGGTCAGAATATGTCTAGGGGCATATTGTGACAGACATTTACTGGGGACCTACAACACACACACACACACACACACACACACACACACATCTACTCACCCCAGAAGGGATCCCATGACTAACCAAAATATGGATGCCACCAAAGTATCTTGATGAACCCAAGAGTTACTTGCAGAAGTATGGGTGAGGAGTTACTTAAGGAGCATAAATGACTCAAAGAAAGCTCTATCACCAAAATCCACCCTAGCATGAGTGACAGCTCACAAAAGCTGGGATCCTGGAGCACACTGCACAGCATGCAGGCAGCTCAACAGGTTGAGAGTGAATTTTCCTGGTGGCTCAGTTGGTATGAGCCTCTTCCAGGCAACTCAGCTGGTCTTTGTTTCTTCTAAGCAGTTGGGGTAATCTCTGCTACTTTGGCGCTACTTGGCTGGCCTCAGTGTCTTCTTTACAGCTGGCCTTATTTAAGTCTCCTTTGTAGCTTGACTTATCTGTGACTCCCAGCAGGCTTTATTGTTTACTCTTGGGGAGGGAGGAACCTAGTGAATCTGGTCTGTTTCAGGGACTTCCTGAAGGTATTTGAGTTGTTTACTTCCTTTCTTAATACTTCCTGAAGGATGGAATGTTTCTATGTTAGGGGAAATTGCTATGGGGGTGGAATTGGGGGTGCAGGGAGTATCGAAGAAAGAGGGAGCCACCAGTCTACCTTGATATATATATATATACCTTCCCCCAGCTGTCCCTAATAACACACAGAGGTTCCAGGTTGCTGGAGATAGCAGGTGCCACTCCATCAGAGTATGTATATCCCACTTGACCTCTGCTTTTCTTTACATATGTCTGCCCTTTCTTCTTTGCCCCATCCCCCAACCCTCAACTCCAGGCAGGGTTCTAGGACCCAAGCTGTGAGGACTGAGGTAAGATGGTTTCATTAGGCGCTAATGGGTTTTGTTACCCATGAAAAACTAAACATTCCTCCCCTTTCCCACCTTCCTCCTTTCTAAGAATCCATATACTTTGAATGTGTTCAGAGTATAGTTTAATAGCTAAGTGTAACGGGAGATTTTAAAAGCCAAGAGAGAATTGAGAATGTCACAAAAATATTCAACATGTGTTTTCCCACATATGTTATTACCATTCAGTGTGGTGATTTCCTTTTACACTGCACAGTTGCTTTTGTGTGGGCAATTTGGGAGTTGCTAGAGCCCAGGAGACAAAACAGAGTTGAAGTAAAACCTCATTAGTTACCATGTAAGGGCTGGTAAAATTTGACTTTGAATTAGCTAGGTTAAAATGAGCTTGTATTTTAATAAAATAACAATGGGATGATTTAGGCAGTCAAGGAATGGGAATTGTTTTTGAATTGCATACTATTTGGGGAAAAGAAGCTCTGTGATCAGAATAATGAGGATTTACTGTATATTGTGCCCTGTGAGAATGCTTCTCTTAGAAATACTCTTTGTATTCATAAGCCTTTTATGACTGTCCTGTCATTATGGGAGACTTTCAGTCTTCTTTGTCTTTCTGTTGTCAGCCACAGTGAAATAATTGCAATGACAATTATTTGCTTGTTTGGCTTTAGAAGTTTTCTGTGTTCAGTTTCTTCATTTATTTGCCACATGGTACTACTGTGTGATATGTCATGACTAAGCATATTCCAAAGACCAAAAAAGAAAAAAAAAAGTGCATCCTCTGGGAGAAGTGTCCATTTACATGGAATTTAATAGAGATGTTCACAGCACTACAATGAGCATTTAAAATAGTTGTACTTTAATAGCTTAAACAGATCAAGATGGCAGGTAACATAACACCAGTCTACCTTGATATTCCAGGACCCAATTTTATAAATCCTACCTCAAAAACCCAGCTCAGACTGGGTTTGCCAGAAACTTAAGGAAACATGTCATGTTGACATACAGTGTTATAAATTATACCTCACCCATGTGAGTGGTTCAAATGGCCTACATTTTAGTTTTAAAGACTAATAACTTTGGCTATCTCTTATTCCCTAACTTCAACCCAAGACTATAAAGTTTTGACGGAGAATTCAGTAATGAAGGTTTGTATCAGGACAGGGATGGTTGCTGCTATTGCTCTGCTGCATGCGCTTGCCACAGTGAGTGTCATCAGCACCATCTCCCCAGTCTTGGGTGGCTTGGATTTCAAGTGCTCAGAGTTGCTTTGAGGAGGCTGGCCAGCTGTGACCCAGACAAGCTGGTAGAGACTGGTTAAGAGGTGTGCTTTGAACTCTTGTCTTCAAATATAAACATCAACCCTTGATTTTTTTTTGTTTGTTTTGGTTTTTATGAAGGCTCTTACATGCTTAAGTAAAATAGGTGACCATGAAAACTTTTTTCTCATTAAATTATGTGACTACAAGGAGACCATGCAAAGAAATTCAGCCTTCAGCATGATGTACCATGTAAACCTCCTCAGCAGAAACTTCACAGTGTTCTGTCATTTGTTCAGTCCTGCTTCGTTCTTGCCTGTGCCTCAAGTAACAACAATTAGTGTATATCATCATGGTCAGCAGTTCTTGACCCTGGATTGCAGGGGATGATAAAGCATGGTCCTTCTTCCAGCTTTCTCTGGCCCGACACTGAAGATTTTTGGAATAGACTTTTGGAACAGATTTTTGGAAAAGAATTTGATAGATTGTTAGAAATGCTTAGCCCGAGAGGAAGGAAAAAGCTGACCCTACATTTCCTATCTGAAACAATTCTTCAAGGCTGTTGTTTCAGGAGCTCACATCTGTATGTAAGCATATTCATACAACATGCACATCAGCTATCATCTATAAGGTAACAAAATAAAATATATTGGTGAGAATGAATAGCTCAGCTTACCATACAGATGTTTAGCTAAATGGTACCCCACAGCTTGGGCATCTGAATCAAGTAGCTGTTGTGTGACTTGCAAATACAACATGTAGTCGACAGAATCTCCTTGTTTTCCCTTCAAGGTTTCAGCAACCCTGAGACACAATCTGAAAGATATGATAGCATATGTCACAGCTTTTCACAGTCAAAAGCATACAAGTAGACAGCTATGGAAAAAATGCTTCTAGGTATTTTGATGAATCTAAAAATCTTACAGGAAAACAGACAGCACTTGGAGTTGTGGAACTGAGAATGTAGGACAAACACCATCTCATCCCAGGCAGAATAGCTATCATCAGAAAAGCAAATGACAATTGCTGATGAGGACATGTGGAAAAGGAACCCTTATTCACCACTGGTAGAGGTCTAATCTAGGCAGCCCCTATGGAAATGGGGGTGGGAAGCTGAAAATAAAGCTACTAACTACATGACCCATATATACAACTCTTACAGACTCCAAGTCAACACATCACAGAGATGTGCACACAACCGTGTTTATTGCTGTGCTATTCACAGTAGCCAGGAAATGGGACGAGTTCACATAAAGGAAATGTGGTACATACATGCAATGGAATTTTAAGCAGTCAAAGAAAAGTGAAATCATGACATTGTAGGAGAAAGGTTGAAACTAGAAATTACCGGGAACCAGACACAGAACGACAAACAGTGCATGTCTTCTCTCATATGAAGAATTGAGATTTAAAGTATGTGTGTATGTATGTTGTGTATTTATCTATGTATGTTTGTAGGTATGGAAACTAGAACGAATCAAGAGAGTGGAGAATGAGATCTTAAAGGAGGTGGGAAGGTGGGAGTTGGGAGGTAATGGGATATATATGATATGGAAGGAAATTGCCTGGAAGATGAAAGGGAACCTGTTACAGGGGAGCAATGAGGGAAGGTGTTGGGGGAGGAGAACGGATGAGAACAAAGTATAATAGCATGTACATATGAAAACAAGACGGTGAGGCCCAATACTTTGAATGCTAACCCAGCTGTGGTGGATTGAAAAAGATGGCGCCAATAGGCTCCTATGTTTGAATGCTTAGTCACCAGTAAGTTGAACTGTCAGAAGTAGAAGGATTAGGAGGTGTGTCTACTATGAGTGGGCTTTGATGTCTGAAAAGCCCAGGCCAGGCCCCAGTCTCTCTTTCTTTTCCTGACTGTGGTTCAGAATGTACTTCAGTGCATGCTTTCATGCCACCATGTCCTCTAAACCTCTGAAACTATAAGCAAGCTCCCAGTTAAATGTTTCTTTTAGAAGAATTGCCTTGGTCAGGTATCTCTTCACAGCAATACAATAGTGACTAAGACACCAATAATAGATAATAATAATAAGCACGTGGGCATTTAAGAATTAAATATATAAAAAAGAACAATTAATGATTGTAGAAGTGTAATGATTTAATTATAAAATAGAAATTAAATTGTTCATGAAATGAAGCAAATGAACTGATGGCTGAGTGAGCACCATGGTGCCTGAGTGGCAGAGGGGATAATTTTTAAATTTCATTTTGTTTTCAGACCACCTGAAGTCAGTTTTTAAATCCAGACCATTACATGCTTTTCCCCTAGTAGGACTGAAGCCAGAGGAAGATGAGAGATTACTGTACTGGTTTTTTTCTTTTCAGGTGAAAGCATGAAAGAATGACAGCTGAATGGATAAACTTTTGTCACACGGGCACATCACACACATTTGGAGACCAGGGAGCGAGCCTCTGCCCAGGCACAGATGGTCTGCTTGCACGCGTGGCTATTTAGGACTACAGACCCAACCTTTCAGGCTACTGCCCTGCTTTAACGGTTTCCTTGATTCTTAATTTTCATATCTCCCACCGTGTTGAAGTCTGGTCGCCTTCACCAGTTGGTTGGAAGTTCTCTGTTAGGACCTTCAATCTAGGAACACATACATCTCAGATGGGGAACCAGGACTACAGAAGTCGGGTGCTTTGAGGGAATTGCTGCAGTGAAATGGTGTTTCTGGGACTTGAACCTAGAATCTCTGCTTCTTCTCTGGCATGCTTCTTCTGCTGTTTATGAGGCATTCCGAATATATCAAGCCCTAGCAAGCCACCGTGGATCCACCTTAGTAGATAGAGCACGTGCATGATATACGTAAGATCTTAGTTCACTTCCCAGCACTGCAAAAATTAAAACAAAACTAACCAAACAACCCCCGCCCCCCACACAACCCCTAACATTTCCAAAAGGCCTATTAAAGCACTTTTGTAGATTCTTAAAGGAATTACTAAATTCAGCATTCTCTTGATTCTTCTACAGTTATTTACCTCTCACAGTTTTTATCCTTGACACCTCCTTTCCAGTGCTTGTTTTTCTTTGATTTTTTCACTTAGCTTATTTTCTTTATATGTAGATTTAATTTTTCCTTTCTTTTTGTTAATTAATGTTTTCAAAATTATCTTTATGTATGTCATTTGTCTTGTGTCAACACTTTACATTCACTCTTTAAATTCTGTTATTTATGTCTGAAAACATCTTCAATTGACTATATCTCTACTATATATTTCTGTGCATTTATTAGAAGGAATAAAATATTAAAATGTAAGTATGAATTTTATACTCACAGGAACAGAAGAAAGCCTTTTTGCTATGCAGTGTACTGTCACTTTATCAATTCCAAACACAAGGCAAGGGGCCATCTCACTTCAAACCTCGGGACTTGAGATCAATATTTTTAAGAAAGCCTTATTCTGAGAAGCAAGATGTGTGTTCTGCTTCTGAACTTTTTCTGGAGTTATAGATGTTACTTAGGAAAGTTTCTTTCCAATGCCAAAGGGCTGAGAAGGATGAACTCTTTGAAACATGGAGCAAGGTATGATACAAGGTCTGCTTACATACCCCTTCCCCACCCCACACCCCTTGACAGCAGACGGTGTCACCACTAGAAACAGCTCTCCCATCAAAGGGAGAGAGAGAGAGACAGAGAGAGAGAGAGAGAGAGAGAGAGAGAGAGAGAGAGAGAGAGAGAGAGAGAGAGAGAGAGTGAGTTTATTGCAGAGTTCAATAAAAATGACCATGTCCTGGGGACACAGCTTTGGGTCCCCCCTAAATACTACATTCCAACACGGTAAAAGTTTCATAAAGCTTTTACAGTAATAGAAAAATTTTTTTTTTTCAAATGCCATGGTGGAAACATCAGGTAGGCAGGTTACAGCAAAATGAGGAAACATGTGTTATAGGCCTATGGCATCTAGCCTATGCCATTCTTAACTTTTGGGTTGATAGAAGCTAGGGTATTAGATGTTAGCAAAGCTTGGTAATAAATGGTATTTAGGGGGTTAAGATAGGCGAGGATTAATTTGGCATTACAACATTTCAACGCTGCCATGCTCATTGAAGTTCTGATAGTCAATCAGCCTTGTAGATGTTTAACATAAATATGGTAGGGCTGTCTGTTTGTTTTAAGAAACTTCATTTAACACAAGACATCAGACCAAATTCTACTCAGATTGTCAGGATTCAAAGGGAAAGGAGACCCAAATCCTGTTTCTAGTCATCTCCTGCACAGGGGAGCCATCCATCACTTTTCATTTGACAATGAGGAAATGAGGCTCAGAGAGGCAAGGGTACAAGCCTTATAGGAGCTTGTCAAGCTCAGGGACCATTTTCCTGAATGCTGTCCACACTGTATGGCTATTCTACCTGGTCCTATGTCATGGTGATGGTTATGTAAGTCAGCCTGCGGGATAAGTCTGCATCCCCTTAGGCAGGGGAGCTCTCTACATGGCCATAGTTAGAGGCGTTAATGGACTGGCCCTACCTCTCAGGTTTTCTATTATATGAGCATGAGGTGGGCTGTTACAGTAGGAAAAGAGGAATACTTTCCTAACGGGTATTTTCATGCTGGCAAAATGGCTATGTAGATTCAAATTCATATCATTACTAATGGGTGTAAGGATCTTTGTTCTGAGCTGTGCGTATGCTAAGTAGCCATTTCACCTCCTTGTTTAATTATGGATTAGTACTCACATTTTACCTCCTGAGAGAAAGAAACAGCTGTGCTGCCTCAGGAGAAAAATACCTTCCCCGTAATTATAGTTGGAGATGTTGGTGCCACACAGCTGACCCATGGGCAAGCTGTGGACAGAACCATGAAGAAAGTAGCTTTGTTTAGGATTTTTTTTTTCTCCTTGACTGGGGTTAAGGGAGGAAAAATGTCTTCAAAGCAGAGCCTGGGGGGGGGGGTACTAGGCAGCAAGAGGGCAGATTTTTAAAGCAATTGTTAAGAAGTTCCAAGGAGCCCAGAAAAGCACTAGCCCTGGGGTCAGGATACCTGCTGAATATTCTCAGAAGATTCTCAAGTATTCCCTAAAGATATGATTTTAGGCAGAGAAGAAAGGCACATCTAAATGCAGCGATCTCTGATGTGTAGCCTCAGAAACCCGTGGAGGAAAGGGGCAGTGTGGGTGGAGAGGGAGTGGATGTGTGGGAGGGGAATGGGTGTGCTGAATGTGAGACTCAGCTTGTAGCAAGGTGGCAGGTTCAGTTCCTGGTCAGTCTCTTTACACATATTTTTTCCTTTCATCATAAGAAGGAGGCACACAAATGTTCAAGATTGTCTTTACTGCCACAACAGTGAAATGTGCTTCTTCACCTGTGACCCAGTTCTGATTATTTCAATTTGGTTCATTGAGAAACATGTTCAGTTTTTGCCTCAGGTCCAGTATGGTGTTTGGGCACATTGTCTATTTGTTGTTGGTTTTAGCTGTGGCCAAAGTAGCAAGTAAACAATTGCCCCATACATGTCTGAGTGATCACATTAAATACCACTGTGTCTGACAGATACATAATACAAGCAGTAGCAGGAAGAAGATACACCCTCTGAAGAAGCTGGGAGAATACAGGTACCTGCTTGTGCACATATTATCCCAGCACATGGGAGGCTGAGGAAGGAATAAAAATTCGAAGCCATCTTCTGTCATTTGGTGAATTTGAGGTGAGGTAGGCTATAAGGAGACCTGGTTCCGAAAAATAAATGAAAAGGAAAGAAACATAATTTAAAATGAATTTTATCTTCACTTAAAGTACAAATGCATGTTTTTTTATTTCAAGAGTAAAATATTGAACTTACTGATGATAATTACAAATGATATTGATTTTCTGAACAAAGTAGTAAGAACTGTCAAAAACACAAGGCTATGAATGGACAGTTCATAGGTAATCCATCAGCTGCAAAGCTTTTAGATTGATGTCTTTTCTGAGCCAAGACAAGTAAATTATATAGAACGTCTCTGTATCAATGGAGACTGCATAATGTCACCATGGTTATACTTGCAGAACTATTCATCTGTGTGTTAACAACTGAGATGCAAACTTTAAGCATGATGTTTGGTTTTCGGTTACTTAATACCAGTGGAGCCTGGAGTTTTTAAAGTCCTGCTTTAACATTCTGTCAGTATTACTTACTATCACGCCAAACTTCAAAAATTTGACTAGAAACATATGATTTAATGCATGGTAAAAGTCACATCCTAGGGAAGTAGATCATTTGGTAGAGTGCTTTCTTGACATGCACGAATCCCTCTGGTTCGATTCCCAATACCACATGAATTATATGTAGCAGCACATGCTTCTTATCCCAGCACTTGGGAGGCAGAGGCTGAAGGACTGGAAATTCAAAGCGATTCTTGGCTATAAGACAAGTTTGAAGCCAGTCTGGGCCATATGAAACCCTATCTCAAAAAGTAAAAGCAGACAAAAGGAAAAAGATAGCTTGTTTAGAGTTGTGGAGCTCTATACATTTTGAAAAATCTGAATAACTGTAGCCACCACTGTAAACAAAACACAGACTGCTCCTGTATTAGTTTTAAGTCTGCCTAACAAAACATGGTGGACCGTGCGGCTCATACAACAGAATTTCATTTCCTCACAATGCTGGAGGTTGGGCATCCTTGATTAAGGTATTGCCAGGTACGGTTTCAGTTTCCTTTCTATGCAAGCACATGCTCTGGTGTTGCTCTGAAAGTCCAGGTTCCAGTTAAAAGAACACCCAGTGTGTTGGATTAGAGGCACCCGAGGATAATATATTTAACTCAATAGCTTTAATTCAATCCCTTCTTTAAAAACAAAACTTGATAAACTAAGTCTAATAGACGAGAAAGTGGAAAATATCCTTGAACTCATTGGTACAGGAGACAATTTTCTGAACAGAACACCAACAGCTCAGGCTCTAAAATAAACAATTAATAGATGAGACCTCATGAAATGGAAAAGCTTCTCTAAGGCAAAGGACACTGTCACTAGGACAAAACAGCAGCCTACAGAATGGGAAAAGATCTTCACCAATCCCACATCTGGTAGAGGGCTAATATCCAAAATATATAAAGAACTCAAGAAATTAAACATCAACAAACCAAATAACCCAATTTTAAAAAATGGGGTACAGAGCTAAACAGAGAATTATCTATGGAGAAATCTCTCATGGTCAAAAGCACTGAAAGAAATGCATAACATCCTTAGTCATCAGGGAAATACTGATCAAAATTACTCTGAGATTCCATTTTACACCCATCAGAATGGCTATCAAAAACTCAAGTAATAGCAAATATTGATAAGGATGTAGGGCAATGGAAATACCCCTCTGTTGCTTGTGGGAATGCAAACTTATATAACTACTATGGAAATTAATCTGGAGGTTTCTCAGAAAATTGGGAATAGTTCTACCTTAAGACCTAGTTATACCACTCCTGGACATATTCCAGAAAGATGTTCTACCATACAACAAGGACATTTGCTCAACTATGTTCATAACAACTTTATTCATAATAGCCAGAAACTGTAAACAGCCTAGATGTCTCTAAACTAAAGAATATATAAAGAAAAAGTGCTACATTTACACAGTGGAATGTTACTCTGCTATTAAGAACAAGGACATCATGAAATTGCAGGTAAATGGATGGATCTAGAAAAGATCATCTTGAGTGAGGTAACCCAGACCCAAAATGACACACATGGTATATACTCACTTATAAGCAGATATTAACCATAAAGTACAGCTTAAACATGCTTAAACACAGACCCAAAGAAGCCAAGGGAAGTCCAAGGGAGGATGCTTGAATCTCACTCAGAAGAGGAGATAAAATAGACATCTTAAATAGATTGCTGGAGGGATCTGGGTGGGAGAGGGGGTGGGGAGAGTATCAGGCATGAGGATCAGGTGGAGGGGGTGATGGGAGAGACCAGGGGAGAGAATGGAAATCAGTAGGTGTGTACATCTCTGGGACAGGGGAGGCTCTGGGGAGTCTGTAGGGTTGACCTTAGCTAGGACTCCTAACATGGGGATATAGAGTCGGAAGTCACCAACTCTTGTAGCCAGGTGGAGCTTCCAGGGGAGGGAATGAGACACCAACTCACCCATAAAACCTTCGACTCCAAATTTGTCCTGCCTACCAGAAATGTAGGAATAAAGATGGAGCAGGGAATGGCAAATTAATGACTGGCCCAACTTGAGACCCACCCTGTGGGAGAGAGCCAACCCCTGTCACTATTAATGATATTCTGCTATAATTGTGGGCAGGAGCTTAGAATAACTGTTTTCTGAGAGTTGATAGAAATAGATTCAGAGACCCACAGCCGAACAGTAGGCTCAGCGAAGGCCTATTGGAAGAGTGGGAGGAAGGATTGAGGGACCCGGAGGGGTCAAGGAACCACAAGAAGACCTACAGAGTAAACTAACCTGGGCCCATGGGGGGCTCACAGAGTCTGAACCACTAACCAAAGAGCATGCATGGACTGGACCTAGACACCCTACATGTATGCCTTCTGCCAGTGGAGGTAGGGTAATTTGTGGGCAGGACCATACACAGAAGGGGCATATCTAAATTCCAGGACTGGCTGTGCCCCTGGAGCTGGTTTGATCATGAAGCTATATGCATAAACAGTCTCAAAGGAGTAGCCACATCAGCCATAGGCCTCAGTTTACCCTCTATAGAGCATCCCTTCCAGGGCAGAAGAGAACAGCAACAATCAGGAGGCTAGGTGAAGTGGACTAGCTGGTAATGACAGCTAGCCCACTTCCTTCTCTGGAGGAGAGGAAAAACTAGTGGCCCATCCATCATCCAGAGGCTCTCAACTACACTGGCCGTGGGGTAGATAAACCTTTTCGGATGTGGCAGGCATTATCATTCTTGTGATGATGCTTTTCTTCAAATACTTTACAAGATATTTTCTAAGACAATGGTATTAATAGAGCTTGAGGGAGAGGGCTCAGTTAAAAAGTGCTTATTGTAGGAGCATGAGGACCTAAGTTTGGATTCCCAGAATTTATGTAAAAATTTGTGTGTGGTGGCTCATAGGGTTTCTCCTCACTGATGAAATGAACCAATTCATGCCAAATTAAAATTGTATAAAGGCAGGTTTATTTGGGGACAGCTCTCTTGTGGGTTCACTGATCCCAAGGAATGAGGCTATAGAAGTCACCACGCAGACAGGGAATCAGAAAAGAGTGGGGGCAGGGGGCAAGAAAGAGAGTACACAGAGAGAGAGGGAGAAGAAGAGAGAGGAGAGAGAGGGGGAGAAGGAGGGGAGGTAGGGAGAGGGAGAGGAAAGGGGAGAGGGAGAGAAAGAACCAAATGTGTGGATTATGTAATGAAGAGCCTCTGGGGGAAAGGAAGCCGAGCCCCTGGGCTGGAAAGTTCAGGTAGGGACTGAGGGATGCTGGGAGAACCTGGAAGCCAGGTCTGCTTTGGTATGTTAAATGGGCACTTCAGCTGCGTGTCCCAGGTCTGAATCCCAACTGTAGCATGTGCTTCTAGTTCCAGTGCTGGATAGGCAGAGATTGGAGGATCCTTGGGGTTCGGTGACCAGACAGTAGAGTTGAACTGGTGAGATCCAGGTTCTGTGGAAGACCATATCTCTGAAAATAAGGTAGACAGCCATAACAGGAAGATATCCTACATCAGCCTCTGAACTCTACATTAATGTACACACATTTCCAGCACACATGCACACAAACAAGTGTACACTGCCCCCTGCTCCCTCCCCCACAAATACACAGATAACTGTGAAAAAGAGAGGTGTGGCTTTGAGTTTTAGGGGATTTAGAAATGAAGGTTAAATATGGCTAAGATATTTATCAAACACCAATGTCCTTTCTGTCAATGTTCTCTAGCCACCTTCCGGCATGGGGATTGGTGTAATATAAATAACGTTGGTCAATTTACTTGCTATATGCTTCACAAGCTTGCTCTTTGCATTTGTTGAGAGCTCACTCTGAGAGCAAGATGGGTCTTCTTAGTTCAGTCAGATTCAAGCATGTTTCTCTCAAAGGTGCCGAGAGAAGACCTAAGACAGGCTGTCCCTACCTCTGTGTCAGAGAGTGGAGAATAAACAGATAGAAATATTTAAAAGATTGCATTCTTGAGACAGCTAGAAGGCAAACCATTCCAAGTACAGGTTGTTATTGTTTATCTCACAGTGGGGACAAGAAACTGGAAGCTTATTCATGGAGAAAAGTTATTTTCTGTGTGGGTCTCACAGTTCAGAACTCCACCTGGCTGACAAAGGGACTTCCCCCATCAGTTTCTGCTTGGTGTTGCAAGCACCCGATTGGATGTTATTTTTCCATCTGTCTATGCCTCTTCTCTGCCCTGCTTGCTGTTTGTGGTTTTACTTTTACTTGCTATATGCTTCACAAACTTGCTTTTTTGAAACTGAAAGTACAGCCACCATGACCATTCACCTTATAAACCTCCTCCAGAGAGCAAGTGACCCAGAATCTGTAAGGGAAAGAGGACATGAAGGGGATGATGATGATAAGTGACAGCCACAGAATCATCTCCCTTCCCCTTTCTACAGCACTCTGCAACTAATGACATATTTTTAAATTAAAAATTGTTTTTAGAAACATCTTTTGGATGACTCCATTGTCATTAACAACTGAGGGTAAATTAGTCTTATCAACAATTAGTAAAAACCGAGGTAGGCAAGGTAGTTACAGAGGGTTAATGTTATGGGGGTTACAAAGATGCCGAGTAGGGTCTTACACACCAGGAACAACCAGAGACAGCATAGGAATCTTGTATACCAGAGGATAGCCATGGCTAGCACCATTAGGCATGAGGAATAACACTCTCAAAGGGAGGGAGGCTCAAAAATCATGAGCATGCCTGATTTGCCAAAATGTTAGGCTTTTTGCTTTGAAATAAACACTCCTGAGCAAGTTGAGTTGGGCGCACTGTCGCTCTAGAAGGTGCCAGTGTAAATTTTGCAAGTTATCACTTAGTATACTAGTAAGCTATTGTTATCGTAAAGATACAAGAGCCTGCCTCAGAATCTGAGCGACTTTTTTTTTTCTTTCTGTAGGTCTATTGTGGGTTTGGCCAGTCAAAGCTGGGCTCAGCTGGACTCTAGCTTGAAAATTAGATACGCGCTTGTTTCCTAGACTACTTCTTCCTCTCCTTCTATCTCTCTCGCTTTGCCTGAAGCCAGTTATGAAATTAAACTTAACACCAACCAATGACATTCTACTAACTTTGGCAACTTATGATTTTGAGGTCACATAGTAAAATGTGGGGGTGTTTCTCCCTTTCACTAGGAGAGAAGACTAAGATACCTATCAGTCTACACAATTAGTCAGTCATCGGTGAGCACAAGTACCCAACCACACCTGCCCGTGTTTCTCTATACTGTATTATCAATTTGTTGATAGAAATAGGATTTTCTATGAGTGATTTTTATGTTGCCAATGTGTGTGTGTGTGTGTAGGTTAGACAAAAGCTTGCCATGTGATTTCTTATCTTCTACCTTGTTAGAGTCAGGGCTTCTTTGTCATTTTGCTGCTGCATAGAATCTTGGGGGATTCCTTTGCCTCTGCCTCGTCTCTCTGTAGGAGTGCTGGGATTATAAATAGTTAGCTATGCTTTCAACTTCTATGTAGGTTCTGTAGATTTAGTTTTGGGTTGCCTCACTTGTGAGACACATGTGTTTATAGCCTCTAAGCCATTTCCCAAGACTGCAGGTTCCCATTTTATAAAAGATGTTATTTGGTCCCTTTATATACATTAAAGTTCCTGAAGGGATGCTCAAGGTCATGTGTCCTAGCAGGGTGTAAGGATGCACTTTACTTCAATGATCTACCCTCTTCTCTAGGAAGAAATCATGTTTATTTTCAATGCATCTTCTGATCTTGCCCTTCTTATCCTTCAGCTATCCTACATGTTCCTGGAAACTTGATGTCCTTGGCACTGTGCCTGGCATGTGCCAGAGACTAGCTACTTTTGAGTTTCTTTTCTCTACTCCACTTCTTTAGTACATTTCCAGGAGCTGGTACACAGAAATGTTTCTTTACTTGAAAAATAAATATGATTCTAAAACATTTGTTGATTCATAGTTAAATACAGGTATCATTATACTTGCCTTTCCCCTCTTCTTCTTCCACTATGGTCAGTGTATGTATGTTACACATACAATAGGCTCATTGAAATAATTCTATGTATTTTCTATGATTAAATATTACAGGCCCAATTTCAGAGACTTTTGAGGTAATTTTCCCTAAGCAATGGAAAGGACAAACAAATAGATGAGAGGAGGTGGTTGGAAAAGCGAGCCTAATTTTAGAAGTGCTCACATAGAAGTTAAGCCGCCTCTGGCACACAGAGGAATCCAGAAGCCTCTATTTTTGTTATTAAGAACCCAGTGTTCTTTAGTATGGTAGGTCTAAAGGACACAGCAAAGAATCAAGTCTCAGAGCTCTTCAGGTCAAACTTGGCCTTAGGCTTTGAAGACTTCCACAGAAGAAAGTCTAAGCATGCAACGTAGCAGAAATCACAATTTACTTTCAAGCTAGAAAAAAAAATGTATTCAAAGGCCAAAGAATAACTCTAGACCACACTGGCTTTCTCCTTCATATCGACATCATGTTTCACCAGCAATGTCCCTTTCATGTTGATGTCATGTCCCACTGAGCACTCCTCTTCACAACAAGCTGAAGATACACAACTGTTCATAGGTGTCTCTCCCTATTCAAAAGAGGCCCAGCCCCGGAGAGCTGGCTGCAGTAATACATTGAGCCACATACAATTATGTTTTCTCACTGAATTCAATAGAATTCCAAATTTCCTTTAGCTAAAAAAAAAAAAAAAAAAGGACCTCTGTCTTAATTATTTTTCTATTTCTGGAAAGACACCATGACCAAGACAACTTAAAAAAAGAGAGCATGTAATTAAAGGCTTTCATACAGTTTCGGTGGGTGGGTTCATGATCATCATGGTGGGAAGCACAGCAGTGGGCAGGAGCTGAGAGCTTACATCTTATCCACAAGCAGCAGGCAGAGAAAGGGAGACTGATCCTGGCTTGGGCTTTGGAAACCTCAAAGCCCACCCCCCAGTGACACACCTCCTCTAACAAGGCTACACCTTCCTAAAACAGCTCCATCAAGTAGGAACCAAGCCTTCATGTATGGGGTGGGGGGGCATTCTTATTGAAACCACCACAAATTCTAAACAGTGTAACACACCTTTCCATGACAGAAGTGAAGTTGGATCACTTAAAGAGAATTAAAAGTTATGGAAGCTATATATCTTCGTTACAGTTTGACTTACTGCAATGAAACACCATGACCAAAAAACAAGTTGGGGAGGAAAGGGTTTACTCGGATTAAGCTTCCACATGGCTGTTCATCATCAAAGGAAGTCAGAGCAAGAATTCAATCAGGGCAGGAACCTGGAGGCAGGAGCTGATTAAGAGTCCACGGAGGAGTGCTGGTTACTAGCTTTCTTTACATGGCTGGCTCAGCTTGATTTCTTATAGAGCCCAGGAGCACCTTCCTAGGGATGGCCCCGCCCCCAGCGGCCCTTGTCTTTCCCCATCAATCTCTAATTGAGAAAATGCCTTACAGCTGGATTCATGGAGGCATTTCCTCAACTGAGGCTCCTTCCTCTAATGACTCTAGCTTGTGTCAAGTTCACATACAACCAGCTAACACACTATGATTGGATGCTAAACCAAAGTCATGATGTGAAATGTTACAAGCAGGAGAATGGACCCATATTCACACCCACAGGGGTGGGTGAGGGGACCATCCTGTCGTGCATGCCGCTGTTTTGAGCTGGGAGCCTGCCTCCCTAGTCCTCTCTCTGTCTCCTTTTTCGTGATGGTGCACAGAAAGAGAATCCTCTTCAACCCTTCATTTCCAACCTTTTAGCCTCGAGGAACATGTCACACGGCTACCCATTAACAGTGACTTGCTGCATCAGAGAGTTTTCATCTGTAGAGTTTCTTCCGTAGTTAGGAAAGCCTTTGGAGTAACACCCCACACACTTGATGATAGTCTGGGACCACATAAGTCATTTGCTATGTGGTTTCATTTTTCATGCTTCTTGGTTAAATTTTCCAGTCACTGTTTGCTTTAGCTTTCTCAACTGTGAAGGAGACACATTAATGCATTTGTTTTTGTTTTAAAACACTTTATTTATTTATTTATTATTATTATTTTTTTTTACCTAAAACTCTAAAGTGGGGCAGTTCTTTCTGTGGAACAGAAATGTGTAGGTACCACTTGGTTTATCTCAGTGACTAGATTTTAGGGTATCCACTAAGCAGATATGGGCCAGGCAGGCTACATATGCTGTTCCACATGGAACAGGCCTATCTAATAGCTTGTTCACCCCAAAGAGAGGAATGTTGAAATAGCTGGGACTTTCCTTAGAAAGTCTAACATGGCCAGTGAGTGTCACCAAGCCCACGTTGATGGCACTGTAAGTCCTGTTTCACTTTATGGAAGAGCTGTTTTCTTGCCATAAGATTTGCTTTGGCTATCCTGCTCATTTTCAAGAAGAACCCCAACAGTGTGTATGCATACATGCAGGCAATAGAACCAAGGCCTCACACAGGCTAGACAAATGCTACATACTAAGAAATACCAGAACTACAAACATAAAATTCCCTCTCGATCTTATGAAATAGGCGGGTTCATATTCTATTCAGCTGAGGCCCTTTGTGAACACAATCCTTTGTGTCCCCATGCTCATCCCTGTCATGTAATGAACACACCCAAGTCTTGAGGAAGACAAGATTTCTTCATGACAAGCCTGGGAATTGGTGACTATTGCGCTTGACACAGAAGGAAGCCTTGTTCCTGGAACCTTGCTGCCTTCATCTTGAGTCAAGATCCAGAGCAGCCAAGTGTTGTAATGCGGCTTCCTGCATGGGTGCAGAGGGTGCCTTCTGTCTTCTCTCAGCTCACTTGCCCTCCCTTCTAATCAAAACAAACAGCACTAAGCAACAAAACAGGAACACCAAAGTTTACCCTCCCCAGGAAAGGTGTCAGGGCTACTGCTTTCATTTTCACACACAGTAAACTCCCTGGGCCTGCGGTCTAGAACGTGTGCTCTTCTCTGCGCTGTTTTCAGTACAGTAGTGCACTGTGGACATCTGAATTACCTGTGTCACTTGTCTTAAGCTTTCTGGGTCTTCCACTCTTACCCCACAGCACAGATGCAGATAACACAAGCCTGTAGGGGTTCTCTTGAACATTCTACTTTGCACATTTGTGTCCTGGGTGATATCTCTAAGTCAAGTGTCATTTAATGTCATGTTTCTCTAAAGGGGAACCATTCTTATAAAAAGATTATCTTGAATTATAAGAATGTGTGCCACTACTGTAGTGTTGGTTTGTTGAAAGCCTAATGACAGGGTTATCGCCGAGGCTGTCAGCAAGAAGAACGTCTCTGTAGATCACGGTTGAGGCTTTACTAGAGGCTCAGAACTCTGTGATGTGTGTCTCTCCAGAGAGTCAGGCGCCTCTTGTCTGCAGCAATTCTTTCTTCATGGAGTTCTATGCATTGATGTCCTGGGTCTGCATTTGCCAGTTTCAGTCCAGTGAGTAGAAGCAGCAGCTTTTAAATTTGCTTAATTCATTTTCACAGTCAGGGAGATCAAAGTCAGTGCTAAAATGGGGAGTCGACACAGAAACAATAAGTGAGAATCCTGGGATTCTAGTGGCAAATTATGCAAGCCTTTCCAGACAGAGCAAGGCACAGTGGCTCAGATAACTGTGCACAATTACCACTGACAAAGAGTAGAATTGTTCCAGGTCCTGCTTCTTCTATTTGTTTCTCTGTGGGTGTCCCTGGTTGGGAAGTCTCTGGGAACTAGTGCAGGATCAGCTGGACTGAGAGGGTGTATGGGAAGGGGCTGGGGTGCAGGGTAGAGTAAGACAAAAGTAATGTCCTAAGTATTTCTCTTTCTAAATAAGGGAGTGGCTTTACAGAAAGATCAACTTCAATTATAAGCATCTGTGATACCATTATACTACTATTGGTTATTGAAAGCCTAATAGTCTTCTGTAGTGCAGTACTTTAGTATCCTGTTGGATGTTTCAAAGCCAGAGGCCATCACAAAAATGCCTCCAGTGGACCCAAATGAAACCGTAGTTAATTCCCTTTTAGTGCTTTAGACACCAAATGAGCAACAAAAAGATTAGCCCACACAAGTTAGAACTAAATTGAAATAATTGTACTTGCTATTGTTATTTTAGAATTTAATGATAATACAATCATTAACTCAAATATGTCATAAAGCTGCAAATTCATAGGACTGGTTTGATCTTATCATTTGAAATCCTGCTTCACTCATGTCTAAGCTCAAGGCTAGATCTCTGCCTCTTTAAATGGGGTCTCAGCCTGGCTCCAGTCTGTCTTTTTTTTTTTTCAGTTTTGGCCTAGCTTTGTTATTTTTTGTTCCAGAACTTAGCATGGTCCTTGCAAGTCAGAGAGGCAGATGGACAAAGAAGAAGCTGGCAGCAAGGCTTCTCATTTGTCCTCACAGCGTGCGATGTAGGTAGGCGAGGGCAGGAATTAAGTGGCTTCATACACAGACAGAGCCCAGTACGGAATGTGGTGCCCAGACGGTGGCTCAGGATGAGATCCCAAGGCTTCTACTCCCCAGGCTGGGACCTTGGGACCTGCAGATGAGGTGCAGCTATTCTACATACCAAATGCACATAAAAGCCACTGTGGTAATAGTTTCTTTAATAAGTATACCACATCCCAGGAAAACACAGACTATGTCTGTTTCTATAGTAGTTGTCAAAACTGATTTTGTTTTAGGCATGTCATGCTTGGGTTAAACTCATCTTGAGAAGTGCCCAAGCGGCCAAGGCAGGGCCCACTGTTTTCTTTTGGTCCTAGCAAAACAGAACTGCAAACTGGGACTATGACTCCACTGTCCTGGCAAAGCTTCGTACAGTCCCTAGTGCTGCCTGGTGGCTGAGCTCCAGAAACTCCAGACTGGTACTCAGCAGGGCACCGGGCTGGGGAGGGAGCGTTCCAACAGGAACATCAGGGAACTTGACCATCAATTCAAGTTCTGTCACTAAATGCACAGCAGCTTACACATTCTATAGAGACTCCTGGGGTACAGCGGCAGGATTTCTTACAGAAATACAGCTGTGAAAAAAAGGAGTCAGTGCCAAGCTTTTAGGATCTATGTGTTACATGTCTATTAACATGTTCTTAGATGTTCATAGATTTTTTTCTTCCCAAATGTTACTGCCTCTGGCCAGAGACCTCTCAGATAACACCTTCATGACAAAGAATTATAATGGAAAGAAACAGACGCTGGGCAAGAAGTTATGAGATCTGGCTTCTTTTTTTTTGTATATAACACATTTTTATTTTATGTACATTGGTATTTTGACTACGTGTATGTCTGTACGGGATGTCAGATATCCTGGAACTAGACTTACAGACAGTTGTGAGCTGCCATGTTCGTGCTGTGAATTGAAGTCAGGTCCTCTGGAAGAGCAGCCAGTGCTCGTAACTACTGAGCCATCTCTCCAGCCCAAGATTTGGCTCCTTTTGATGTTTCTCATTTTTCTTCTGTTGTAAAGCCATTCATCCAGCAGGCCAACAGTTGTGTCCTGGTTCACTTTTCTTTCTTTTTCAAATTTTATGTGAATGTGTGTGTCATATGTGTGCATGTGTGTACAGGTATGTATACCCATGAGCACATAGAGGCTAGAGGAGGATGTTCCGTGGCCGGCTTTATCATCTTCTGCCATATTGTCTTGAGATGAGGCCTCTCACTGAGCCTGGAGTTAGGCTGGCAGCCTGCAACCTCCAACAATTCTCTGTATCTGTCCCTGACAATGTTGAGGTTACAGAAAATGTCCCATGTTCCACACAAGGTCCTGAAGATTTGAACTCAAGTCCTCATGCTTGATCAGCAAGGACTATTACTTCCTAAGAATCATCTCCCTGCCTTTTTGGTTTTATTTTTCAAAATACCATTATTAATTAAAAACATTGATTCTAGTTTCAAGGGCCTCGAAGTCTAACTAAAAAAGAAAAGGCATATATGCATAAGTGTTCTGGAGTCATCTAAGAAATTAATATTTGAAAAATGGCCCTTGGGTGGTCTAAGAGTTACTTTGGCTCGCCAGCTTGATCTGAATTCAGGATTCAGTGAAGGTTCATTTTTTTATTATTTATATTTTTATTAATTACAGTCTATTCAATTTGTATCCCACCTGTAGCTCCCTACCTCCTCCCTTCCCAAGCTCATCCTCCTTCCCCCTTCTCCACCCATGCCCCTCCCCCAGTCCACTGAGTGAGGAGGTCTTCCTCCCCGTCCTTCTGATCCAAGTCTATCAAGTCTCATCAGGAGTGGCTGCATTGCCTTCTTCCTCTGTGGCCTGGTACGGCTGCTCCCCATTTTTTATTTTTGCTTGTTTGTTTTTCACCTTATGGAATGGTCCTGTGTCTCTGCGGCCAGAGCTTTTGTCAACTGTAGATTTTCAGAGCTAGATACTTGAATGGAGTTTGACCCTCTCTCTTCTTACGGATAAGATATGTGTGAACACGTATAGAGACATCACCTCCTATATATGACAGTCAGATACATTCTCTACCAATGTCACCCATATCTCACAAGTCATGGTGACTGAAGCTGTAAAATATGGGATTTCTTTATAGCACTTGTTCTTCTAAAGGGGAAATAATATTATTTTCTTCCTATTAATAGGTGGTAGTGAATTTTCTATAGAACACCAGAAGTTATAACAATTGTAACAATGCATTTTGGTGTCTGCTCTGTGTGTGTGCGTGTGCGTGTGCATGTGAGTGTGCGTGTGCGTGTGTGTGTGTGGATGATCATGCCCAGGCACAAGATCGCCAAAGTATTCCTCTATCACTGTATCCCCTTGAGAGGAAGTCTCTTTCTAAGCTTACTGTTTTTCCGATAGGCTGGTTGACAGCAAGCTTTAGGGTCCCTTCTGTCTCCCCCAAACCTATGTCCCCACCAGGGCTGGGGGTTACAGGAGATTTTTACATGGGTACTAGGGATCCAAACTCAGGTTCTAATGTTTGCATAACAAGCATTTTTCCCCCTGAAGCATTCTCCCCAGTCTCCTGGGAAAATATATTTTAAAGAAATACTACTCTTATGGCCACGCATGCAGTAATTATCAATGGACATTAGAAGGAACTACAGAAGACATGCTAGCCCTCTGCAGTTACTGATCTCAGATTCATCTTGTATGGCAGCAGATAGCTACATTTAATAACCTTTGGATGTCAAGAAAGTGACTGCCCTTTGCAAACACTCCTT
This sequence comes from Pachyuromys duprasi, assembly GCA_028658305.1. Lineage (NCBI taxonomy): Eukaryota > Metazoa > Chordata > Mammalia > Rodentia > Muridae > Pachyuromys > Pachyuromys duprasi. Next base: position 51,251,760 of record CM053766.1, read on the forward strand.
GTACCTTCAGAAATAATCCTTTGGAAGCAATGTTCAGAACTGCTAAATGGATTTCAAAGGCTATTTTTTTTTCAATCTCCATTACCAAAGAGAGCCTTTGGAGAGAAAAGAAGTTGGTGGGGGTAGAGTGGGAGGTGGAGGGGAGTCATATAAAAATTCTGTTGCTGCCAGAACCCCATCCATGCCCAGTGGGTATAACACTGGTGACTCAGTGTGAAGGGAATAGAGAGAGGCTCAGCTGATGGTGTAGAAAAAAGTGCAAATCGGATCTCAGCAAGTAACAGCTCCATTTTAACCTCGGGAGGAGCTGCCCTCCTCCCCTGCCCACAGAGTCCTCAACTTCACTTGACTTTCATTTTCTGCATTTTCTAGTAAGGAACAAAGAGGGTCTAGGAAGCACAGGGGGAGAGTCCCAGGCTGCACAGCCAGGATCTGGCTCAAAATGAGAAGTATTTTATTAGTCTCCTGACTCTAACATTGCTTTCTATGTCTGCCTACTGGGCTTACAAACTCTCTCTTTCTCATTCTCTGTCTATATTTCTCTCTTCTCTCTTTTATAACTTGGGTTTGAATTGGCCAGTGGACCCATTTGCTCAGTTAGATCTAAATTGGCTTTTGAGTTCTTTATATATTTTGGATCTTAGCCCTCTGTCAGGTGTAGGGTTGATGAAGATTTTTCCGCATTCTGTAGGCTGCCCTTTTGTCCTATTGACAAGTGTCCTTTGCCTTACAGAAGCTTTTCAGTTTCATGAGGTCCCACTTATTGATTGTTCATTAGAGCAATTAGAGTATTCTGTCTAGGAAGTTGTCCCCTGTGCCAATGTGTTCAATGCTATGCTCCACTTTCTCTTCTAATAGATTTAGTGTGTCTGGTTTTATGTTAAGGTCTTTGATCCACTTGGACTGAGTTTTGTGAAGGATGATAAATAAATTTGCATTCTTCTGCAGACATCCAGTTACACAGCACCATTTATTGAAGGTAATTTCTTTTTTCCATTGTATTGTTTTGACTTCTTTGTAAAAAATCAGGTGTCCATAGGTGTGTGTGTGTGTTTATTTGTGGGTGAACTCAAGAAATTAAACACCAATAAGCCAAATAACCTAAATAAAAATGGATACAGAGCTAAAGGAGAATTCTCAACAGAGGAAACTCTAATGGCTGAGAAGCATTTAAAGAAATGTTCAACATCTTTCAGGGGGATGCAAATCAAAATGACTCTGAGATACCATCTTACACTCATCAGAATGGCTAAGATCAAAAACTCAAGTGACAGCACATGCTGTTGCAAATGTGGAGCAAGGGTAATACTCCTCTATTGCTGGTGGGAGTGCAAACTTGCATAGCCATTGTGGAAAACAATTTGGAGGTTTCTCAGAAATTTGGGAATAGTTCCACCTCAAGACCCATCATACCACTTTTACCAGTTATATCACTCCTGGGCATATATCCAAAAGATGCTCCACCATACAACAAGGACACTTGCTCAACTATGTTCATAGCAGCTTTATTTGTAGTAGCCAGAAGTTGAAAACAACATAGAAACCCCTCAACCAATGAAAGAATAAATAAAATGTGGTACATTTACACAATAGAATACTACTCAGTTATTAAAAACAAAGACACCATGAAATTGCAGGAAAATGGATGGAACTAGACAATATCATCCTGAGTGAGGTAACCCAGACCTAGAAAGAAACACATGGTATGTACTCACTTATAAGTGGATATTAGCCATAAAGTACAGGATGACCATCCTATAATTCAAAGACCCAAAAATCTAAGTAATACGGAAGCCCCAAAGAAGGAGGATTAAATCTTACTCAGAGGGGAAATAGATTAGACATCGGAAGTGTATGAAGAGAGGAAGCTGGGTGGAAGAGAGTGTGAGGATGGGAATGAGGTTGGGAATCAGATGTGGGGAGAGAGGGGCTGGGAGAGAGAAGAGAAACCTAAGAGGGAGGACATCTCTAAGACAAGCTGGAGACCTGAGGCAGGGTAGGCTCCTGGGAGTATATGGGGGTGACTCAGGGACTCCTAGCTGCTGGGGACATGGCGATTGAAGTAGCCATCTCCTAGTCAGCCAGGATTTCCAGTAGAGGGAGGGGAACGTCAACCCACCCACAAAACCTTCGAACCAAAATTTACCTTGCCTACAAGATGTGCAGGGATAAAGATGGAACAGAGATTGAGGGAATGGCCAACCAATTACTGTCTCAACTTGAGATCTACCCCAGAGGACAGGGCAAACCCCTGACACTATTAATGATACTCTGCTATGGTTGCATCCAGGAGCCTAACATAGTCTTCTGAGAAACTCCACCCAACAGTGGATTGAAACAGATACTGAGACCCACAGTCAAACATTAGGCAGAGCTCAGGGAGACTTGTATAAGAGTGAAGGGAAGGAAAAGTCCCAGAGGGGACAGGAATTCTTCAAGAAGACCAACAGAGTCGACTAACCTAGGCCCACAGGGGCTCACAGAAATTGGAGCGCCAACCAAAGAACTGGACCTAGGGCCAAGACACATATGTAACTGGTGGGCAGCTTGGTCTTCCTGTGGGTCCCCTAGCAAGTGGAGATTGCTTTTGGATCACTTTCCTCTAACTAGGTTGCCTTGTCTGGCCTCAGTGAAAGAGGATGCACTTAGTCCTAATGTGATTTGATGTGCTGATGTGTGTTTGTATGGGGAGAGGTGTCTCTTTCCTGAGGAGATGGCAATGGGGGGAAGAGGGTGGGAGGTAGAACCGGGAGGAGAAGAGGGAGGGAGCTGTGATTGGGATGTAAAGTAAATAAATAAATAAGTTTAATTACAAAATAATAAATTGGCCTTTGGTTCACACCAGGTGGTTTTTTAGTTTGACTGCATGGCCCATGCTCCCAGGAGACCACCTAGGCCTTGCTTAGCTCTTTGCTGACAGACAACCAGCAATCTGGCCATCTGAATCTACATTTAAACATAGCATTTGGTAAAAATAAAAAAATAAAATATAACTCCCTTTGAAATTTATTACATTTTCTTGCTATACTTTTTCATATTTAATTTTTTTATTAATTACAGTTCATTCACTTTGTATCACAGCTATAGCCTCTTCCCAATCCCATCCTCCTTCCCTTTTCTCCTCCCATGCTCCTCTCCCAGTCCCCTGATAGGGGAGGTCCTCCTCCCCTTCCACCTGACCCTACCTAGCCTATCAGGTCCCATCAGGACTGGCTTCATTCTCTTCCTCTGTGGCTGATAAGGCTGTTCACTCCTCAGGGGAAAGGTGATCAAAGAGCCAGCCACTGAGTTCATGTCCCTGTTCCCCTTACTAGGGTACCCACTTGGATACTGAGCTGCCATGGGCTACATCTGTGCAGGGGTTCTAGGTTATCTCCATGCATTGTTCTTGCTTGGAGTATCAGTCTCAGAAAAGACCCCTTGTGCCCAGATTTTTTGGCTCTGTTGCTCTCCTTGTGGAGTTCCTGTCCCCTCCAGGTCTTTCTATCTCCCCCTTCTTTCATAAGATTCCCTGTATTCTACCCAAACTTTGGCTATGAGTCTCAGCATCTGCTTTGATATCCTGTTGGGTAGAATCTTTCAGAGGCCCTCTGTGGTAGACCCCTGTCCTGTCTCACTATATTTTTTGATCAAATACACCATTGTTACTATTTTCTATTTTTCTGGATTTCATTTCAATTCTTAGATTTTTTTATTCTTTCATAATTTCATACATGTACATAGTATTTTGATCATATCATTCTCTCTCCTCTTCTTCTTCCTCCCACCTAATCTCTTTTTCCCCATCAGTCTCCCCCTATTTTCATGTCTTTGTGTGCATGCTGTACCTGTACTTCAGTGCCAGTAATTGGGGCTTCTTTTTCACTCGGGCAAGGGTAACTTACCAGTAGCTATGCCAGTAGCTACACCGAGGAATATAACTTACCCCTTCTCAACAATCATTTACTGCCCATAGCTCCCCAGAGAGCCTTGGGACCTGATAAATCCCTCCCCAGTCCATGATGGAAAGTTAGTGGGGTCAGTCTTGTGCAGGCTTCATGCAGGCAAGCCCTTGTGCGGTGAAGGAATTCACAGCATTTGTGCTTTCTGCTCTAGCTCTCAGGGTCTTTCTACTTCCTCTTTCCTGATGTTCCTTGAGCCTTTGGTGGTTTCTTTAGCAGAGTTCTGTCTGCCTTAATAGCTCTATAGAACAAATAGAAGAGACTGCTCATTCAATGAAGACCAGAGCCAGGAGACACTTATCTGGCATCCTCGGCACAGAGTCCACCTCCATGGAAGACTGCATGTTGAAAACAAAGCTATTACTTAGTCTCTTAAGTCCATCAAGCCTCCACATAAAGTAAGCTCCTAATAAAGTAAAAGTTCATCATTACGGTGAGGTTCAGTATTTTAGGTTAAGATGGGCAGCTTGTAAGTATAAGTAGAGCGTTAAGGAGAAGAGCTGGTACCCTTTCTCCCCCTTTGCATACATCAGTTTCAAGCAGGATGTTATGATGTTTCATTTAGGGGATTCACATTTGGTTTCATGGAGGAAAAAAAAAGTAAGAATAGGAGGTAGTTAAGAAATTGTCATTTACAGAATCAATGGGGTAATTATAGTTATGTATTACTATAGCTTAGAAGCTATAAGTAGTCCAGGTGGAGCGGAGTGAGTAGAATGAGAAAAAGAGACCCCATATGAAGAATAAGTACTCTGCAGGAGAATGCACACAGCTTGAAAATAAAGTGGACCAAAAAGGTTTGAATCAAGGGACACATGGTTTATAACCAATGGCAGAATGGGATTTAATGGGATTCTCCCACTCTGGAACTCACCCCAACAAACCTTGAGAGAGAGAAGAGGAGTAAGGAGGAAAAAAAGATCCATGGGTATTCTTGTTGAAGGCAGACTAAGGTAGTCAGAAAAAGGAGCTGACTAAATCATCACAATTCTTGCTAAAGGAAGATGTAGATCCAGTCTGTAACCGGTAAGGTCTAGACAAGGAGATTTCTATTGCAGGATATCTGGTTGTTGCTTTATTTGGGCTTGGCCAGGCTAATTTAATTCACTCCCCGCCCCCCCCCAAAAAAAACTTCAAATAAATCAACTAACCAACCAACCAAAAACAATGCTCAACACAGTGAGAATTTGTTGCTTGGCTTGCTCATTCCATGTGCAGCTTGCATATTGGTTCCCCCTTTATTTGGCTGCGACATTTGAGCACTCTGGCAATGTCGTTAAGTGGTGGACCCTTAAGAGGCTCTGCATTCATAAGCAGAGTATTGTCCTTCTTGATCCCCTTTGCTGGCTCTCTCCTCTTTGCACTCCCACCAACTGGTGCCTCTGCCTTGGGACAGCACAGGCTGCAAAGGAAAGCCATCATCATTGCTGACATTCTTATACTGGCTTTTTGGCTCCCTGAACTGGGAGACAATAAACTCCTGTTTAATATGAACCACATAGTGCCAGGTGGAGTAGAACAGTAGCTCAAAATGTACGAAGGTAGTGGAAGAGGAAGCCTGCTCATTCAAACTTACAAAACCTGGTTGATGTTGATTGTACCACCTTCGATCTTCAGTGTCCAGGAAAATCTGGCCTTTAAGTTGTTGTGGTAAGAGAAATACTACAAAACCATAGCAAGGCCTCTATCTTCAGTAGCCTCAGGGCACAGCTGATTAGACAGAGCCAGTAGGTCAGAACAGCTAAAGGCTGTGTTCATTGGGGCTATCTGATGAGAATTCCTGTGGCCTTTTTATTCATGCTTAAATGTATATTAATGGGCAATAAATGTCTTCTACTTGTTTTGAGAGAAATGGGGGGAAAACACTGTAATTATGTTACACAAATAGAGAGAAATTCTTAAATTATTCAATATGCTGCTTGTCATTTCAAGTCAGCACAAATAATCAGCACCAGGTTGGAATATTCCATGAAGTATCTTTATTCTAGACATAAAAATTCTCAAAGAATAAATAGATATCTTCTTTTTCAGTTTAGTGTTCTTTGACTTTAGTTCAGAAAAATATTTGTTTTGTGTGTGTATACTATATACATATATATATTCATATATGTGTGTTCATGTTTGTATGTGTTTGCACATGTGTCGGTATGTGTGCATGTAAGTGTAGAGGCCAGAGGTCTATGTTTGGTACTTTTCCCCTTATGTTTTGAGACAAGGTCTCCCACTGAACCCACAAATCACGAGTTTGTCTAGACCAGCTGGACAGTACGCCTCAGGGAACCATCTGTCTCTAACTCTCCAAAACTGGGATTTCAGGTATTTGCTTTCGGACCTTGCTCAGATCCTCCTTGGTGACTGAACCATTTCCTCAGCTTCCTAGTTCAGAAAGTGTTTTTAAAAGTAGCAGTCTATGATATATTTCAGAATGTCTCCTTTTTGGAAAATACTGCAGGAAGAGGCTACGTTAGCTTGGCAGCAGTGTCTCTGTGGGCCAGACCGAGAGGTAATAAATGATAGCAACAGGTGCAACAACAACAACAACAAAAACTGTGCTTACGTGGCACTGTGCCCCAAGAGCCATGTGTTTAAACAGTTGATCTGCTGATATCACTGTTTTGGAAAGCTGAAACTTCAGGAGGTGAAACTCAGCTAGAGGAAGTCGGTCACTGGTGGCTGGCGGCCTTGAGGGTTGAAGCCTGGGCCTGCTTCTTGTCCCATCTTGCTGGAGAGCTGTAGAGATCTGCACGAGTTTCATTGCTTTAGGGATTCTCTATCCCCTCACACCAGGATGGACTGTGGCCTCTAAATTCTGAGCTATAATAAACTCTGACTCCCTGAAGTGGCTTCTGTTAGAGGAAGGAGAACAGTGACTCACATGGGCTCTGCTCTTTATGGTTTGGCACAGCTCCCCCACTCTGTACGTCAAATTGCAGTTTATTACTGATTCTAGAACCTGCTCTAGCTACTGAATTTGGTAATTCTGTGAAACTGAGAATGAGAAAGTGGGGTGGGGGTGGGTGAAGGCTGATAATCAGCTCCTTTCTATAATGTCATCTGAAAAACATGAAGGAGACCAGCTGCTTTATGGGACTAGTTTCCTGGATATTGCAGAGAAATCAATGAATGAAGTAGACATGTAGTACCATGCTAACTGTGGTAGCTGTGGACATTTCAGAGGCCAAATGACCTCTATTGTGGCAAAAGGAAAATGACAATTTTTCTGTTAATCTCTTACATGAAGTAAAAGCCCTTACACGAGTAAAGGCTTTTAGTATACAGCATGCAATGTGCAGCCATTAGTGCCTAAGACAGACATTTAACTGAGAAACAGAAAAACCAGGAAAGTCAGCTTCACTTGAAATTGACCTATCATGGGGTCCACCTGGCTTTTCCATAACAGGACTTTAGAGCCACAAAAGTGGCTAAGGTTCCCCCACTGCACGTGAAGCTATAAGGCTAGTTCAAGACCAGCATTGGAAAACTAAGAGGGGTATGGCATTGGTGATCTCCACACTTTATGTTGGTCCAGATTCACTGAACTGAGCTTGTGTTGGAGTTCTAGACTCTTTCCTGGAAGACTGAGTCTCAAACTGCTGCTCAACCTATTGAAACACTAGGAAGCAAATCTGGTTGCACTGAGTGGCCGAGCAAATTATTCTACAGCAACGATGCTGCCCTTAATACAGTCTGATTTTACATTCAGGACAGGTTTGAAGGAACAAAAGAGGGAAAAAAATCACCAACAGTAATTTTTCATAATCACAACGGGATAGTAAAATTGCTGAACTATGCTAACTGGAAAGGCTGTTTTAAAGCTTATTTTTGCTAAATAAAATTAACTTCAATTTTTCTAGGCATTAATAAAATTTAGCCACTATAAAAAATGAATGGAGATGTCAAGGACTTGTGCTTAGTTGTTGCATTACTGGGCATGCAAAAATGTCAATGACCAGTCACAGGCACACATACTTCTTTGTGGATGCTATTTTAAGAACTGTTGAGGCACCAGGCCTGTGGATGACTGGTGCTAAGGACCGTCTCAGATGTAATTCTTGCTGGAATGGGATGTTGGCAGTTGGAGGGTGGGGGTAAAAGAAGGCCTAGTTAGCCTGAGACACTCAGTTTACTGATGACACAGTGAGATTGCTTATGTTACCTGTGGAACTTAATTTGCTACCAATGGTAAAGTTCTCCTGTGTTGGGATAGTATGAAAGGACTGAGACCCACTCAAAGACAAATACGAGTGGGGTCTGCTCCCAGGGAAAAGTTAATATATAATCTCTACATCTGTTGATCAATTGTTATATAAATACTTGGTATGGAATTAATTGTGAGGCAAAGGATAAAGCCAGACTCTTAATTGCTCCTTTTCCTCTGAGCTCTTACAGCTCATACTTAACCTCCTTGGAGAAAAAGATGAAAAAACAAATGGGTACAAAACACAGAAGCTGTTTTGTCACTTGTCCACAAACCTGGAAAAATGTGTAGTGTTAAGCAAAGGAATGTACAGGACTCATGGATTGGATGTAATCACTAGCCATATGTGTACAAGACATTCATATATGCAATGTGCTGTATTTGTATAGAACACTCCCTTGTGTGCTGAGACGTATGGATGCACATGTAAGTTACATTTGGGACAGCTTGCTACACTGGATTTCAAATGTTCCCCCAAAAGTCATGTTTTAGTGTCCATTTGGATAGCTTATGGGTAGTTGGGAGGAGGTGGTGTGGGACTTGGTATGGGAAATTAGAACAATCGGGGAGACACTTAGAAACTGAAACATACCTTTTCTCCCTTTCTCTCTCCCACTCTCCCTCTGCACACCGTGTCCTTCCCTGCTACCATAGGCCAGGACTGATACTTCTGAAACTGAGCTAAAATGGGCCTTTCCTTTAAATGATGTGTCACAGTGATAGAAAGCTGACAGTATACAACTAAAGCAAGAGAAAAAGCAAATCCTGTCACCAGGTTGGAGTCTGCCTTTTCAGAGCCAACTTTTCTTATGTGTCTGGGTCCATGTGGACACCACAGTCCTTTGGTAAAACATGTGGGGGTTTGGTAAGTTTATCTCTAATAAGATATATTTATCAAAGGCAGATTTTTATTTCGTTATTGGGTGTTAGTGCATTAATATTCACAAACAATAAAAAGAAATTTTCATCATGAGACAGTCAGGAGCCAGATCTGCTCATTTGCTCTGATGTCTGTCTCTTCAGGCATCACTGGTGAGACCTGTTACCAAAGAATGCCGAGATACCGCTGGTGTCATTTTCTCTGGTTTCTCTTTGACCTTTGAACTTGAGAAGGGGCACTTACATCTCTGTGGGGCTCTGAATGCTGTCCCTTCCCGAGCCTTCTGTTTATCTCCCACTCGTACACTTTCAATTGAAATGAATCCATCTATATCCATCAGCGTGCCCATTGCCGTTCTGATCACAAGTCAATCTCTTCTTACTCTAGACCATAGGTTCTCTACATTCCTAATGCTGTGACCCTTTACTACGGTTCCACCATTCACAGAGTTATTTCATAGCTACTTAATAACTATAGTCTTGCCACTGTCATGAATAGTAATGTAAACATCTGATATTCGGCCCCTGTGGGGTTGCTGTCCACTGGTTGAAAACCATTGAACTAGAAGTTTCCAATCCTTTGAGATAGGAATTGTAGCATTTTTCTTTTTTATATAATATTTTATTATATCAATATTTTATTGATTATGTGGGAATTTCACATCATTCGCCTCAATCACATTTACTTCTCAGTCCCCCAGAAAAAGAAGAAGAAGAAAACAAACAAACAAACAAACAAAAACAAATCTATTTTGTATTCCCCAAATAGTCACTGGAGCATGGCCAAACTCTTGGTGACCAGTCTCCTAAAGAAAATGAAGTCCTTACCTTTTCACAGTCCCACCAGAAGCCACCAGTTGTGGAAAGCTACGTGTTGGCATCCTTATCAAAAGTTTTAAGAGTTCTCTTCAATGGCTTTTTGTCTTGGTTGTACATTTTTGGTGGGTTGGGATAGGGTGGGAGTAGCACAGGAGCTTTCTACATGCCTCTTTCTCAACCTTGCATAAGTCTCCAGTAATCAATACCATGGCAAAAGTAGCTTCCCTGCCCTTTACAGTCAGTGGAAGCAAGGATCACTGGACTTCCACATGGTTTCTGGTTGTCAGCACGTGCCACATACCTCAGCATGGTCTCTGATGACAGGACAGGCCACAGATTTCAAGGTGGTCTCAGGTGACAGTACAGGCCACTCATATCAACATGGCTTCAGGTGGCAGCACAGACTACAGACAACTGCATGATCTAGATGTTTCCAATATTTTGAGATATTGGAATGAAAAGCTGGACTTTTCAACCTTCAGTTATTCATGAATCCTACATGGCAACTGGTTCTAAGTTTTCCTCACCCTTTGAAGATGTGATTCTAGAGAAAGACCCACTCCCTCACCAAACACTCACATTCAGAATGTTATGAGAAAGAGTCCTAATGGCTTGGGCCTCATAGCCATCCTTTCTCCAAATAAGCATGGGTTCCATCCTTCTGCATAGGTAAACCCACCTGAATCACATGGAATGAGCAGTTCTATAGTTAGAATAAAGGATATGGTGAAATGAGCTGGCAGAGAAGCAAATATTTCCCACAATATCCTATAAAACAAACAAACAAATAAACACATAACAATATATGAATTATAGCATTGCTGGCTTTCTTTTCCTGTGGGAGACTTTAAATATCAATAAATGTAGAACATCAGCCAGCAGTAGGTCCCTTTTAATACATGGAGTCAAACCTCTTATGTTCTTTAACAGCTCAAACACCCCCTGGGGGCTTAATAGAAATTCTACTAAATCTCCCTTAAACTTCCTGTTAACTCTGGTTTGCCCAAATGTCCCTAAGTTTACCTGATCCAAAAAGAATTAATTCCCTTTTAAGGAAAAAAAAACCCAAAATCAAAAATCAAAAAACAAAAACCTGTGTGTCTGTGTATGTGAGCATGTGTGTGTGTGTGTGTGTGTGTGTGTGTAAGTGTGGGTAGAAGGGTGGGTTCACTGTGTGCTTGTGTATGTGGAAGCAACCTTGGATATCTGTTCCTCAGGAAACAGCCACCTTTTAATTAATTAACCAATATTAATTAATTATAATTTACAATGTGTGTGTATATGTGTGTAAAGAAGCAACTTTGTGGAGTCTGAGAACAAACCTGGGTGTGAGTCTTGCTGTCCACCTTCTTTGAGACAGGGTTTCTTGTTCAGTGCTGTGTGTCAGGGAAGCTGGCCTGAAAGTTTCCAGGAATTCTTTTGTTCCCCATTCCCTTAGGAGTGCTGAGATTACAGCTGTGTACAACCGTGCTCAGCTTTCCACTGATTCTCATCTTGAACAGGAAGCACCTTACCTACAGAGCCAACTTCCCAGCCTGCAACCTGCTTTTCTGAAGCAGCCTGTCTTTGGCTTGGAGCTCACCAAGTGGCTAGGTTAGTTGGCTGGGGAGCCCCAGGGAATGAATTACAGATGCACATCATCATCCTTGGATTTTTTTTTTACATTGTTTCTGGAGAATCAAATTAAGTTCTTCATACTTGCATACAAAACACTCTAAAATGTGACCTAACTCCCCAGGCATGTAGAAGTTCTTTCTTGCTGTCTCTTTCACTACCATGTGATATCATCAAAAGCTGGACTTGTCCTGTCTCCAAGTAAGACCTGCTGTTTCTGACCCTTCAGTTGGCCTCATCTTGGTCTCTAAGGCTCCAGCTTATACACAGTTATCATTTACCAACACATGTACTGGGAGGGAGTAATTCCCAATGTAAGCTCAGTACTGTGGTGAGGATGGCTGTTTCCAGGGGATACTGTACCAGCCTGATGCAGTTGGTACCGTAGTCCCCTGCAGCTGGAGAGCATCCCTCTAGGATCCTTGGAATTATACCTTGGTCATGTCATCCAGGGGGGAGTGTTTCCTATAATGTTGAGTCTGCCTTCGAGGCTGGATAATTTGTGAGGAGGCCCCTGGGTTCCTGGGTTTAACAGGCAAGTTAGTTTCTCTTCTCACATGCTGAAGAAAAAGACAGCTTTTTCCAAGGGACAGGCTTTAAACATTCCTTTCCTGGGAGTAAGAGGTCCCTTTTACATTTGATTTTTACAGGATCGCCAAGTTACTCTTCCAGGAACAACAATGGGACTTTTCCCAAGAAAGCCTTATGCCTCGAGATGGTAAAATGTTGGCACACTTGGTCTAAAATTCCCCTGTTAACACAAATGTAAACCTAAAGTTCTGCCGTAAGCTCACTACCCACTGTGTTCTCTCTGGGTAAAAGAATGACATTTTAGGCAAGATGACTGAGTCTGAGATCTGGGAGCCAGGTCCACATATTTCTCTTTTAATTTCCACATCCTGTTTGAGCAAGTCTTGTATATCTTCTTATAAAAACCAACTGATTTTGTTCGGTTTCTTCCATTCTGTGATGATTAATAGTGATTGTTGGCTTGACAGGAGCTAGAACCACCTAGTCAAGCTTCTGGGCCCATCTGTGAGAGAATTTCTAGGTTAGGTTAGCCTCTGGGCATGCTTGTGAAGAATTATTAAGGTTGGGGTGGAAAGATCCACCGTAAATATGGATGGCACCATTCCTTAGGCCCTGGACTACACAAAATATGAGAAAACTAGCAGAGCACTAATAAATATTCATTGTTCTTTGCTTCACAACTGAAGGTACAACTTGACTACCTACTCAAAGTTCCTGTCTCTATGCCTTTCCAACGATGATAGCCTGTACCCTGAGACTGTGAGCCAAAACAAACTCTTCCTTCTGTAAATTGTTGGGTGTTTTTAATCACATCAACAGGAAAAGTAACCAAGACACATTCCTACCCCACTGCTTTCTTAATGCTGTCCTACTCTCCTGCTCACAGTCTTGCCTCTACCGATGCCTGCAGGATCATGGAATGTTGACACAAGTGATCAGTGACTGCTCTCTTTTAAAAGTAATTCCAGAAACCTCCCAGCAGCTCTCTCAGCTCTCTAGATTATTTTCTTATTATTTCTGTTTTCATTCTTTGTTTTACCTACTCTGATGTATGGATCCTGGTCCTTTCTAACCTCTGGGCCTGTTACTCCATAGTTCTACTTTTGTGTTCCGGACGTGACCTCACAACCATCCCTATCCAAATACACACCATTGTGTGCATTCTAACTTGAATATCACATTGTTGGGATTCCCCAGCCAGGCTTCAGTGTTTCCTCTGAAGGTCCCTGTCCTGGTTTGATTGTCTCTTGCTGTGCTCTGGCCAAAATCAAGTTAGGGAAGGAAAGAGTTCATTTCACCTTACAACTGCAGTTCACAAGCTGTCATTGAGAGAAATAAGGGCAGGAGCTCAAGGCAAGAACCTGAAAGCAGAAACTGAAGCAGAACCCATGGAAGGCTGTGGCTTACTCTCTCTAGCTTGCTCAGCTTGCCCACCCTCCCAAAGATGGTGCCATGGACAGGACCCTCCTGCCTCAGAAAGAAGCCCTACAGAGTCGCCTACGGGATAATCTGATGGAAGAAATTCTTCAAACAAAGTTCTTTTTTTTTCCTCCCCAGGTGGTTCTAGGTTTGTGTCAAGTTGACAGCTGAAGCTAACTATGACATTCTGGCGTATCATACTGAATGCAACTGCTCTTCAAATCGTCTTTCCTATCAAGACACTGAGAGTCATGACAACCATCTGTCTCTGCTATTCATTTTCCTGTTCCAGAGCTCAGAACAATACCCAGTACACCAGATTTATATTGATTTAAATAGCAAACACATGAATTTGTCTTAGAAGGCAGCAGGCTCTATGGGAGACACAGAATTCATTCAGGGATATAGATTTTTTTTTAATCCTTGTAATTTATTTCTTTGTTTTGGACAAGATCACAGGTTGACCTCAGACTTACTATATAGCTCAGGATAACCTAGAATTCCTTTTGCTTCTACTTCTTGAGTGCTAGCATTAAAGATGTGAGTCATCTCAGATATTTTATGTGGTGTCTCAAATGGAACCCAGAGCTTTTCTTGTGCTAGGCAAACACCATCCCAACTAATGTTTATCCTCAGCCCAGTCTAGCACTATTTATTTATTTATTTACTTACTTACTTATTTATTTATTTTTGTTGTTGCTTGTTTTTAAATTACACATGTATGGGAGTTTTGTTTGTATGTGTGTCTGTGTATCATGTGCATGCCTGCTGCTGGTGGGGGTTAGAGGAGGGTGTTGGGTTCTCTGAAACTGGAGTTACAGACAGTTATGACTGACATGTGTGTTCTGAGAGCTGCGCCTAGGTTTCCTGCAAGAACAACAAGTGCTCTTAGCCACTGGGCCATCTCTCCAGCTGCTACCATTATTTGCATATAAGGTTGTACATTACATTTCCACTTCATATGAGAGAAGTAGCTAGTCTACACTCAGTTTGAAAGAACAGGATCCTAAAGGTCGGGATGAGGGCAGAGAGCTGGGCTGCTGGAGGTGGTCCCGACTATGTCTGTCAACTCTTATATATATATATTTTTTACCTGTGACTCTAACTACCACAGAAAAAGCATAACTGCTACACAGATACTTCCAAATAGGAAGAAAATGCATTTGAAGTCTCCCAGGTGCGATGACTGAGAAGGCTAACTGAATTTCTAGTCCTCTTGAAGTGAATAATGCTACCAGAGGTAAAATTATACAAGTGGAATAATGTTGGAAGCTGATAACACTGACTGTCTGAGAGACAGTCCCCACCCCTCTGAAAACTGTATTCCCCAGTCATTTTGGAAGCTGCTTATTTAGCCTAGAGCTAGTGAGATCACGTGACACATGGTTTTCTTGGACCCAGGCTTTTGTGTTGATTTTCTCTTCTTAAAAATGCATTTAGAAAACTACTCAGTTCCTGTAAAGTAAATGTGCATCCATTTGTTACAGCGCATTTTAAAAATGGCAAGTCATAAACTGCTGACCTCAAGAGAGATTCAATAAATCGTTAAAACACAGCCACCTGCAAGCCTGGCTCTGACTAATTCCTCACAGTCGGAGTTATCGGGTGTGCTAAGACCATCCACCTGCCTACCACGTGCTATAGCAGCCCCTGCCAAATGCAAGCTTTTTGGGTGGGGTGATACAACTTTATTTTGGTGCCAAATATACTGTCTACGTGTTCATTTGCCAATCTGGAGGGAGTGGAACCCAAATTGTTGGCTTCTGCACATCCCGCGGTGACGCCTGTGCCTTTGCAGAGGGGCACACCAGGCAGAGATGGGAATCAGGCAGGCCTTATCCGTGTGTCTGAGCTCTGTCCCTGAGCTGGATTGTTTTTGCCTGAGAAACTCAGGGAAATGATTCACCGAGCCAAGTAGGTCAGCCTTAGGCTGGTCTTACTTGAAAAGATGAAACATGGGGATAAATACGTTCTTTTATTTTTACATTTTTTTGGTTGGCTATGGCTTTAGATATTCACTTACTAGAATTAGAAATAACAATTCAGGATATATATGTGTTCTTGAGTTTTCTCCCATATACCCTGTTTTTTCTTTTTTTCATCCATATAGATCTATATATATGGCATGTTTATTTCTTTGTTATCTCTCTATGTATAGATAGATAGACACACACACACTCTCACGTAGCCCAGGCTTATTCTTAAACTTGATGTGCAGCAGAGAATGACCTTGAACTCCTGATTGTCCTCAAAAAGTCACCTCTTAGTCCATTCTTAGCCCCCAGCAACTGTCCCTTCAGCCCTGTTTCTCTCCGTGTGACTGGCTGAGGGTCAGGTTAAATGCGATCCTTTGCATAGGCTTGGGCTCACACATTGTGTTTTGCTTGGCAGTTGCCTCGTTACCACACCCTCCATGCAGAGACAGATATTTTGACGATAAAATGAAGCAGATAATTGTGCAATTCCCCAGCTAACTTGGGGGGGGGGGGAAGAAGGAGGTGTTGTCCAGGTGACCCAGGGGATATTCTGGAAAAACACATAGGGAAGGAAACTTTCTTTTACTAAAACGTGTAAAGGACTCAAGGCTGGATGCTCTTGGTGGTGGGTAGTCTTTGTGGCTAGACAAGAAGACTTTTCAGATACTGTGCTAATAGCCTTCCTTATGCATGTTCCCTGCCCTCCCTCCCTGACTCTCTGTATTAGTTTTCCTGTTCTAACAAAATCCTAATGAACTATGTGACTAAATGGAGCAGCCACGTGTCCCCCAAACCTTCTGAATGCCAGAAGAAGTCTGAAAGCAATGTGTGGGAGCAGCGTAACACTGTCCTTGAAGACCCATTTATTCTTACCAAGTTTCCTAACAGAACATCTTCAACAGAGTCTAAATTGTAATATTTTTTAGGCAATTAAAAAACATATTAGAATAAGAAAAGTCCTGAGTTCCTGTGAACCGAACTTGATGACATGGTATGATTCTCCCAGAATGAGGGAGCCCAGTGCTTCCGGCTTCGAAGGCTATGCCAAGTGCAGGTATTTTGATACACACATTTGGTATAGTGCAGATGAACACTAGGACACTTGACCCAATCATTCAGTTAAAATGAAGAATCAAATGCAGTACAGATTGGCAATATACTTTGAAACACTATACATCGTGAAAATGAATAGACATTTACATATACATATGCATATACAGGTACATCATATATATATACACATATACTATACATACACATACTACATTTACATGCATATACTATGAACCATAACAATCCTGGTTTCAGAACATAGAACCATTTTATGGGATGAGATGTAGGGTTTACAACCACTACTATGGGCTCCTGTAGTGTGAGCTTCTATGTCTGGAGTTCTATTCAAGACAGAGACAGTGAGATGAAGACTGTCTCTCTGAGGACTCTGGAGGAGAACCCTCACCTTCCCACAATATTCTTTGGCTTGTGACAGTGAGACTCCAGAGTTCTGTCGTGTGGCTTCTTCGCTCTGGTTTAGTGTCTAAATCTACACGATTGCTCTTCTTGTAAGTACCCAGTCATGCTGGAGAAAAGGTGACCTGGAAGACCTCATCTCTACTAGATTACCTCTGCAAAGCCCCTCATACCGTGTGATGTCATATCCACAAGCATTGGGGTTTAGAATTTCATTTATCTCTTGGAGAAAGAATTTAGAGCAACTCAAGGTTTTTTTTTTTTTTCCTAGTGAGCAAGTCAGGCATTTATTCAAATCATTAGGAAGTATATTTGAAACTAAGAAATTGAAAAAGGCTACTGAGGACAGACAGGTTCCCGTGGTGGGGAGTAGGCCTGAGCAGGGTTGTTGGGAAGGGATGCTTGGATCTGCACATACCAACCATGCACTAACTAGTTTTACGGGAGAGTGAAGAGTGAGCTCAGGTAAGGCAGAGCATCAGCGAAGGGCCCAAGGAATAAAAGGGCTGAAAGCGCTGAAGACTGGAGTGATGAGAACGCAAGGGTATGATGAGGGTGACTAAGTGCTGAGAGGTTTGCCATCTGCTCGCCATGCAGGACGTGTAGAGCCACACTGGGCAGCGTATCTCCTCACAACGGGAATCGGGGGCAGCTGAGGGCATGTGCAGAAGACTGCTCATTTGGAGCCATGTATCTCCTAGCAGCTATATGGGGCAAACTAGATGGATGCAGCTCAGGTGGCGAGGCAGGTGGTGAGATGTAAAGGCCTCACTCACTGCCTACTTTGGCAAGTTCAGGATGACGCGGTATCGACTGGGGAGGTCAAACCGTATACAGATCCACTGAAGAAGGCAAAGGAAGCATGCATATGCTTCCAAGACAAAGATGAGTAAAAACGAGGGCAGGTGATGTGCCAGAGCAAGGAAATGGCAAGGCAGCTCTGGGCCTGGGGGTGGTCCCTGTGCTATGGAGGACACCCTCCCAACACCTCCTCCGGGTTTGGGGAGGGAAGACATGAGAGCAGTTGTGTTGTAACTGAAGATGCTAAGAAGCCAGGTTGATTAACCTGATATAAGGGCCTTGCCGGAGGCAGCTAGGACTTCATTGAGTAACTGAAATCTAGTAACAACCTAACAATGGGAGGGAGCCTGGCCTCCCTTCCTCTGACCTGGGGTAAGACCCTGGGCCTCTGGGGATTTTAAAACAGGTTCTTACTAGTAATATTAACTTGAGTTTTTGTAGCTACCATGGACCAATGACCAGAGGGTCTGCCACTTGGTACAAAGGCCTAAGGATGGAGTTTATGTAAAGTTTTATTCTATGTACATATGATGTAGTACATGTATGATTCTGTGTGGGAGGTGTGGGGGGGGGTAGGTGCCTGTGTGTCACAGTGTATGTCAGAATTCTAGTCTTCTACCTTATTCGAGACAGGGTCTTTCATTGTTTTGCACCTTGTGTGTCAGGATATTGGCCAGTGAAATTTCAGAGGTTCTCCTGTCTTCGCCTCACACCTCAGTACAGGAATGCTGAGACTGTACATGCGCACACACTACTAAGTTCAGTTTACATGGGGTTGGGGTACGGAAGGGCTTATGTGGTGAACACTTGGCTCACTAAAGCCAGCTCCCTAGGCCCTTTTTTCCCTCACCATCATTTTGTCTCAGGGCTGCACACTTACAAGGCAGGCACTGTCTCACTCCAATCTCCCCTCCCCTTTTTAAAAAAATATTGTTTTATTTCTTTTATTGTTGTTATCATGTTGGGAATAACAAAGGCCTCTGATTTATCAAATTTTAATTTCTCCAGACACTCATTGAAATGGCAGGGTAATCCATGATTTCTAGGGGCTGCTTTCCTCCAGTTCAAAGAGCAAGATGTACAAAACAGCTTTAAAGGCAAGGAAATGCCACATTCTCTAACCTTGCAAGCATCCTCGCAGCCCAATGCAGCCTTCTTTACTTCCTCCGGAGTATCAGCAGATAATCTTGGGAGTTGTTTCTCAGGTATTGTCTACATTTTTTTTTAAAATAATGTCTTTAACTTGAGATATGTCATATAGGCTAAGTTGGCTTTCCAGCAAACCCCAAACAAAGCACTAGTCTCCTCTCCTGGTCCTTGGATCACAAGTACATGCCACCATACTGTTTCTCCTTCACATAGCTTCTAAGGATTAAATCATGATTTTGACTAACTCTTTACGGATTCAGCTTCATCGCAAGCCCCTTGAGCGTTTTACATGTTTAGCCTTTTATGTGCTGCTGGCTTACTTGAGGTCTGGATACACAGTCCTACCCCAGCTTTCAGCTCAGTTCTGAGGAGGTAGCCAGTTCTGCCTGAAAAAGAAGGCCTGTGACATCCAGGACTGACCTCAGCCTGCTCCAGGAACTCATTCTTCAGGGTCTCTCAAATCTGGTTCTGCTTCCCCACTTTGCTGTGATTATTAAAACTACAAAAAACTTCCTTCCTTCCTTCCTTCCTTCCTTCCTTCCTTCCTTCCTTCCTTCCTTCCTTCCTTCCTTCCTTCCTCCTTCCTCCCTTCCTTCTTTCCTTCCTTCTTCTCAAAGGGAAAGATGAGCTTACAACTTTCTCTCCAGGCTAGCTCTAGCCTGAAGATAATTTTCCTATGGGGTGTGTGTTGCCTTAGCAACTAAGCAGCTAATTAACTTCTTTCATCTTCCTTTATCAATATTCAATTAACATTCGATGGAGTCTCTGCTGCGCTCTGTGCTTTTATCACCTGCCAAACCACAACATCCCTGCAGCAAGGATCCTGGAGAAGCAAAGATGTCCCGGAGAAGCCCAAAGCTGCAGAAGCAGGGCCCAGAACATCCCTGAGAGTCCTTCGGCCTCTTCTCCATTCCCCTCCTCCCCACCCCTAGGGCATATTTTAAAGCCCTGAATGCCACTGGGAATGCAGAGGGCATAAGGCTGGTCTGGGGAGGGGAGGTACATTCAATTTCTGGGCCACTTAGTAGAATGGAGGCTCAGGAGCAGAAACTGATTTAAGGAACAATCAACAGCTTTTCCGTTTTGAGTGTAAAGGTGCCTATTATAGTTGCCAGAGTAATGGAAGGCAGCAAAGCCAGAGGGACTCAGTTCAGAAACTGTCTTCACGGTGAAGTCCAGAGCAGAGACAATCTTCCTGTGAAAGAATGACGAGGTAAAGTGCACAGTCTCTCCTTTCTCCTCCCTCATATTCATTTAGAAACAGATATTTACCTCATTCTCTCCAAATGCAGAGGGAGGTTCCTCAGGTGGAAAGTCTCTGAATTTCTCTCCTCTTTAGCCTCATTACCATATGCAAGGGACACTCACTCTGTTGCACCCCTGGCCTTGCCCTTCTTATTTGTATCAGCTTTTATGGGCATATGAGGGGGCAAGAATAAATACACTTAGACAAAATAAGTACATTAATTCACAAACCCGCAAAATAATCTTAATGATCCTTGAGTTGTCCTTTCTTCTTGTCTCAAATTGGGAATTTGGTTTATCTCCATAGGAATATCCTGTGAGCTAGATGCTACTGCCTCCATTCTGTAAAGCATCCAAGGCTTATGAAGTAAATATGTCTTGGCTAAGGACACTTACTGAGTCACCAATGATCTGAGATTTGCATCTAGGTCAGCCTAATGCTAAAGACATTTAGTCAAATTAGTATTCTGCCTGCATAAGCAGCAAAGAGAAATAAATTTCATCCGTATCTTACCCAGGAACACTTTGATCTTGATATGTTATCAAATAACGTTGATGCTACCAGAAGTGTGAATCAAGTGTGCATACATGGAGCTGATCTTACATAAATTCTGAGCAATGAGTGTTGCCTTCTACCTGATTTGAAAGACAGCTGTACTTGCTGTGGGTGTGAGTGGCCAGCTCTGCAGCAGGGCTGCTAGATTTCCCAAATCAAGTTATAAAGGGCTAAGTTAGATTTACACTTCAAAGAACAGTGAATAATTTTTAATTCACGTATGTCCTGTGCAGTATTTGGTTAGATACACTAACATTTAAAGGATTTCAGGTTATTTGAATTTCATATGTAAGAGTACACCTGGACGTTCTCTGGCAAACCTCTAGGACCATGTTCTGACATAGTTACATGGTGCTTGTCATCATCACTACCTTGTCTGACGCTGTGCTTTTCTTTGCCAAAACCCAAATCACACACACAGCTGGAGACAGCGTGTGCTCTTCGACTGCCTTGGAGTATTTTGTCTTTTCTAGTAATCTGCCTCCCCCTCAGTCTAACCTCCGTCATAAGCCCTTCCCTCCCTGATACCAAGAACAGCAGGCATTGCCTTTCAGACTAAGTTTACCTGGTTGTAGATGGTTCTGAGGTCATAAGGTACCTGTTGGGAAGCATGGTGGAGATCTTTCACTTTGGAGACAGCTCAGGACCTCATAGGTTCGACTGGGTAGCAGCAGGATGGGACAGGTGGGTGGGGGCTGATCAGGAACAAACACTTAGCCAGGGCTTACTCTCCTAACCATGGTGCAGACTCAGAGCTCCGCTTTCTGTTCCATGTGGGATCCTTCTCACATGATGATGGTGGTCACAAGTCTGGGTTCTCTACTGTCTGTAACTTGAGTATTGATTCTGCTTAGCCATTACAATAGATATTGCAGTGACTTCATCACTGAAGTTGACCCAGCAGTTTTACATGCTGCTAACTCTCATTTCACTCTCTCTCTCCCCGGTCACCTCAAGAACAATTGGAAACACTTTAAAATGTTACAGTATTTTGCAAAGAT
Organism: Pachyuromys duprasi; assembly: GCA_028658305.1. Lineage (NCBI taxonomy): Eukaryota > Metazoa > Chordata > Mammalia > Rodentia > Muridae > Pachyuromys > Pachyuromys duprasi. The sequence continues at coordinate 51,273,359 of CM053766.1, forward strand.
AATTTGGAAGGTCCATGTTTTCTTAAAATTTGATCTCTTTCTTTCTTTCTTTCTTTCTTTCTTTCTTTCTTTCTTTCTTTCTTTCTTTCTTTCTTTCTTTCTTTCTTTCTTTCTTTCTTTCTTTCTTTCTTTCTTTGTTTTCCCCCTCTCTTTTATTCTACCAAGTAGATCCTATAGTCAGGGAAGCTCCTATCTGATCACTCTTGATCTGATACACAGACAGTTTCTGTGCTTCCCCTTTCTATTTCTGGAATGCTTTGTAACACAGGTTTATTGTTCTTTGAATGTTTCCTTGAATGGAGGAAGAAGCAAGTAATGCAAATACTGTAGATTGAATTTTTTTTTCCTCCTTGGGACAAGTTGGCTTTCAACTGGATTTGTAGCTGAGGGTGACCATGAACTCCTGATCTTTCTGCTTCGACCTCCACAATGCTGAGATTACAGCTGTGTACCAATATGGCTGTGCCGTATAGTGCTGGAGATTGAACCCAGAACTTCATGTATGTTAAGCAAGCACTCTACCAACTGAGCTATATCTCTAGCCAATGGTTCTATTTGATATGAAAATTGGGGAGTTGTATTCATTTGAGCACATAGAAGTGTAGCAGTTACTACTGTGAACTCTATATCAAGTCAGACATGTTTTCTACTATTGCATATATCACTCTTTTCTCCAACAACACAATTCAGGCAGCACTACTCAAGTTCTGAAAAAGGAAAGGTCTCCAGAAGGTTAGGGAACGTGCCCAAAGTCACACAGAAAGTAGACTCAGATGGAGCATCCACGATTGAGGCACTGATAGCACATTGTGTCTGATCAGCAGGGCAGCTGTGAATGCAGCAACCAACAGACAGAACTGTGGGCTTCAAACTACCAGGCACTGTGTTTCCCAGATGATAACATAGGAAATGACTATCATCTATAAAGAAATACAGGAAGATAGAGTCAAACAGAAGAAATACAGGAAGTTACAGTTAAAAAGACTGGGGCCTTGAGAGAGGAAAGAATTAAATCACTGAAAGAAATGAAAGACAGAAGAAAGTTCAAACAAACAGGTGAAGGAATTGAATGAAAAACAGGAAAATACAAACAAACAGATCAGGAAATCCACAAAACGGTTCAATATCTAGATGGAAATGGAAACATTAAAGAAAACACAAACTGAAAACTTTTTGAGAATCAGTGTTTCCTCGAATTTATGAAGGCAATGGGGTTCAGTGAGCTATACAGCCCATGTGCCAAATGCAGCCAGCTGTTTGCTTTGTCAAAAAAATTTTATTGGGACACACACACACACACACACACAAAGGGGAAAAAGAATTAGTGTTTATGACGAGTGATGTGATTGAATGAATGGGAAACACTGTGTTATTTCTTTCCCCTAGAGTTTGACAAGGCACATTAGCATATTAAAGGTGGAAAACTGCGCAGAAGGAGTCTATTTGGCTTACTTAGCCCTTAGTTATGCTAAACAAATGAACATTAAATGTAGTTATGTATAGTGCCCCACTCTGAGAGAAGAAAAAATCTTTTTCCTTCCTTTACCTTCCAGCGCTGGGATTATAGGTGCATGCTGTAAGGCCTGTGTCATAGGACGAGGGAGTGAGCCCGGGTCCACACACGCCAGGGAGGTACTCTGCCAGCTGTTCTGTATCCCCAGCCCTTAATTCTATAGACTCATTGCTGAGGTATCACACCCTTGGCCAGGAGGCCTACATTCCAGCCCCACAGGGATTCAGATCTGTGCTTACCCCCCAGGGACTTCCGATCTTGGTTACCTCTTAACACCTCATAAATATGTTCTTTTTTACTTTTCTGTCTGTCCTGGTTTATGCTCACCACGGACATCAAAAGTATCTTGCCCCATTGTAGCATGGGACACTGGATGCCACTGCTCCAGCCTATACTGCTATTTGTGGGGCTTTGTAATTCACTCCTTCTTAATAGAATGTGCTAAAGCTACGCTGTCGGGACCTACTCATTCTTCAAGTGCAAGTTGCGTTGTTAAGCACTTCCTCTGAGTCCCTGACTACGGTTCTCCCTGCATCTATTCTAGCTAGTGTCATTTACCCCTGCATGAAATCCGCTCCACTCCACTGGGAAGCTTCATCTGCTGACTTTACCACTCAATCTGGGTCTTTCTGCATTTTTGCTGAAACATTGGCGGAACTCTCTTTAAAGCACTTTCTCAAGCAAAATAACAGACTTCTCCCAGGAATAAATCATATGCTACTGCTAGCAGCGGGAATGGCCTCGGGAGGATTTTAAGTGAGTTTGTAGTTATCCTGTGTTAAACATCTATATTGATACTGTATGTATATAATATAAAATCAACATATACTTACATATCTGGTCTCACTGCACCCTAGATTGAAAGACAATATGTAGTTTTTGATAAATTAAGAAGCAGTACTATGATTTGAATACCAATGTTCATGGAGAAGATGGCTTCAAAATCGTCACTTTATTCTCACTATTGTGCTTTCCAGGTTCAGTCTTGATGCTTCAGGCTGAGAAGCTCAGTTATCTTACAGTTTCTTAAGAGGTTGATATTATTTTGTTATAGAAAGCCGTGATTGGGCTAGAGCTGTGATAGTTTAGTCAAATAAACTGCTTGCCTCACATGCAGGAGGACCTGAGTTGAGATTCCTAGAACCCAACCTAAAAAGTTGGGTGCAGTGGTGTGTGCTCTGTGATTGAAAAAACGGCAAGGTGGAGGGCAGATACAGCTGGATCTGGAATCTCTGGGGTACCTAGTCTAGGCTATTTGGCAAAGTTGCAGATCAAGGAGAAACTATGTCTCAAAGGTACACTGGAAAGCACCTGAGGACTATCACTCTAGGCTGTCCTCTGACCTCCACATACATGCTGTGTTAACATGTGATATATATATGTATTACATATACATTAGATGTAATATATATGAGAGAGATATAAAAGCAAAATTCATCTTCTGTCTTTATTGTCCCATAACTCTTCTAGAGCTCCAGTTAGTTTGCTTAGTTTCTCTTCAGACAAAGAGTGAAGTATTTGAGACTGGAAGCTAGGTTCCTCGGTTGAATTCTTTGTGTGTGTATGTCTCCGTCAGTCATTAAATATAGCTGTGATGTTTGTATTATTCGTTTTTTATTATTAAATTTTTATTTTTTATATTAGTTATTTACTTTGTATCCCAGCTGTAGCCCCCTCCCTCATTCCCTCCCAATCTCACCCTCCCTCCTTCATCTCCTCCTTGCCCCTCTCTAAGCCCACTGGTAGCAGAGGTCCTCTTCTTCCATCTGACTTATCAGGTCTCTTCAGGACTGGCTGCAGTGTCCTCCTCTGTGGCCTAGCAAGGTTGCTCCTCCCTCGGGGGAGGGGGAGAGGTCAAAGAGCCAGTCATTGAGTTCATGTCAGAAACAACCCCTGTTCCTCTTGCTAGGGTACCCACTTGGATACTGAGCTGCCATGGGCTCCATCTGAGCAGGGGCTCTAGGTTATCTCCATGCATGGTCCTTGATTGGAGAAACAGTCTCAGAAAAGACCCTTGTGGCCAGAACCTGAAATGGCTAATAGATCAAATGACTTCTACACTATCTGTATGACCAAAATCAAGCTAGGTCCTTTCCTAGGCCCTAAACTAATACATGTAGCCTATCTCTAGAACCCATTGTCTTGGAAGAAGCAACATGTACCCCGAGTTGAGTTGAGTTTTGATGTTATTATGCTTCCTTGTGCACTTTCTCCCCCAAATTATAGTGTGTTTAAATATGCTGACAATAAATTACCTGGCATCAGACTTCTGAAATTTGATCCAGCATGTCAAGCTGAAATGAGTTTTCATTCTCATCTCTTTGTGGATTATTTCTCTGTCTGCCATGACACCTGCAGGGACCTCTCAAGAAGAAACTGGTAGAATAGTGAGGAGCAATTTTCCCTCCAAAGTACAGTCCAATAAGATGTTGCCTCACTGTTTTAGGGAATCTGAAAGACAACCTGGGAAAATCACTATGGTAAGACATTCTGATTTTTGTATTTTATATTATATATAAATATATATATTATATAAAATATATATATATATATTTGTTTTGTTTTGTTTTGTTTTGAGACAAGTTCTCATTCTGCCCACAATCCCCTTATCTTACTTAGCTTCTGAATGCTGGGGTTTTAGGAGTGAGCCGTCACATCTGTCTAATAACTTGACTTGTCAATGAAAGCTTGTCATTAGTGAAGTGAATAGGCCCAGAGAGTCACAAATTCAGTAGCTTCTCTTGTAGAGTAACATGGAGAAGTCGGCTGGGGCTCAAGATTAGACAGTCCAAGTTTCCTTGCATACGAATGACCTGTGTTCAAGAGTTGAGAACTGTAGATGATGAAGAGAGAATTTCTGCTATAATTATCAAAGGAGTTCCCCAAATTCCTCGTCTGAGACTTCTGCAAGGAACAACAGGTAAAGGAAGTCCTGGCAAAGGGAAACACTGAGCATTCCCCATGTTCACTTCCTTTTCCTTAAGACACAGAGCAAATCTAGGGTGCCTAGCTTCTGCAATTACATCTGTTGACACAATGTGTTATGAATAAAGGAGGTAAGGAGTAATGTATCCCTTAGGGAAATTTCCCTGAAGTACCTTCCATATAAAATCTTCCATACCCTTCACACCATGATGATAATCTTGGTTCTTGGAAGAAGCTTTGTGTGAGAGTAGAGTTGTTGGTTTGAGGAAGAAGCTCTGTCCTTGAGTCACCATTGGAAAGTGAAGACAGGTGCCTGGAAGAGCACCCGTTTTGATTATGGTGAGAAATCTGTGTTAGCAGATTTTCAGTGATTGTCTTATTCTAATTCAAGTTTCAGCACACTACCAACCCATGGGCTAAACTCATCTCAAGATGTGCTTTTGTACATTTCAGAAAAATAATTAAAAATTTCCATTTTAGAGGAAAGAATACACGGAATATAAATGGCCCCCAAAGTCTACCATGCTTACTGCAGGACCTGTTACAGAAAATTACAAGCTGTTTTAAGCAACAGGAAATTTCCTGAAGGAGATAATGGATTCTAGGCACTTTTCTAATTATACTACAAGTAATAAATATTACACATGCTATATATAATAAACATTTTTGAATACATATATGAAATGCGTATGTATATATGTATATTTATTGAAAAAAAGATTATAGACTTATACTTTTAGAAAAATAATAGAATAATAGAGGCCAGCTTTTTCTCCTGATCTAAGATAATAAAAGAAAAAAATCCTTCCACCAAATACGTGGTTATCAAGACATTCAGTATCATTAAGTGAAGAACAGTGATCTCTGGGAGATAGGAAACCAATGGGCTAAGCTGTATACTAGCTCTAGTCCATTGCACAGAGAGAATTTTCAGACCATGTGTGTTTATGTGACTGTGTGTGTCCCATACGTTTGGGTATGTTGTGCCTTCATTTTCATTAAATATATAAAGTCTTCAATTTGTTTATTTCTTCCCTGACACAGTGGTCACTGAGTAGAGTTATTCAGTTTCCAGGAGTTTGAAGTCTTTTTGTTGTTTCTGTTGTTGTTGTTGAAGTCCAGCTTTAATATATAGTGATCTGATAAGATACAAATGAGTCATTTCAATTTTCTTGTATCTGTGAGGCTTGTTTTGTGATTGACTATATAATCAGTTTTGGAGACGGTCCCATGAGGTTCTGAGAATAAGGTATATTCATTTGTGTTTTGGTGAAAAGTTCTGTAGATTTGACTCAGGATATCTGCTAGTTTCATTATTTCTCTGTTTAGTTTCTGTCTCAATGACTTGTCCCTTGGTAAGAGTGGGGTGTTGAAGTCTCCCACTATTACTGTGTGGGGCTTGACATGTGGTTTAAGTTTTAGTAATGTTTCTTTTAAAAATGTGGGTGCCTTTGTATTTGGGGCATAGATTTTCAGAATTGAGATGCTCTCTTGGCATATCTTTTCTTTGACAAGTATGAAGTGTCCTTCCCCACCTCTTTTGATTAATTTTGACTGAAAGTTTATCAGCATGGACTCAGTGAACCCACACTTGGTGCTGAACACAGGCTACAAGGATTTGAATCTAACGTCTACCAAAGCTCGTGTGATAAGAACTTGGTTCACAGTGGAGGGCACTGTTTGGAGCTGGTGGGAACTCTAACTCTAAAAAGGTGGGTTGTACTGCAAGTAGGTCACCGAAAACAGCTTTTGAAAAACAGATTGTCTTTGGTCATTAGCTTTCATTCTCATTTTCATATATTACATATTATTATGTCTAGTCCAGCTTGCTTCTTGGGTCTGTTTGCCTGGAATACCTTTTTCTAGCCGATTACTCTGAGTTAGTGTCTATCTTTGTTGCTGAGGTGTGTTTCTTTTATGCAGCAGAATGACTTTTTGCATCCATTCTATTGTTAACCTGTGTCTTTTTTACTGGGGAATTGAGTCCATTGATGTTGAGAGATATTAACGACCAATGATTCCTATTATTTTGAAGTTGATGGTGGTGGTAGTGAGTATGGGTGTGTGTTTCCTTTCTTTTGTTTTTGCTGGTGTGAAATTATTTTCTGCATTTTCTTAACTGGAGGTTAACTGGGTGTAGTTAACCTCCTTGGATGGGAGTATTTCTTCTAGTATCTTCTGTAGGGATGGATTTGTGCATAGATACTGTTTAAATTTGGTTTTGTCATGGAATACCTTGTTTTCTCCATCTATGGTGACCGAAAATTTTGCTGGGTATAGTAGCCTGGGCTGACATCTGTGGTCTCTTAGGGCCTGCAAGACATCTACCCAGGACCTTCTGGCTTTTAGAGTCTCTGTTGAGAAGTCAGGTATAATTCTGATAGGTCTGTCTATTAGAATTACTTGGCCCTTTTCCCTTGCAGCATTTAATATTCTTTCTTTGTTCTGTAGATTTAGTATTTTATTATGTGGTGGGTAGAATTTTGTTTGTAGTCCAATCTAATTGGTGATCTGTATCCTTCTTGTATGTTTATAGGCATATCTTTCTTTAGGTTGGGCAAGTTTATATATATATATATATGATTATTATATATATATGATTTTGTTGAAAATAATTTCTTTCCCTTGGAGCTGGGACTCTTCACCTTCTTTTATTCCTATTATCCTTAGGTTAAGTCTTTTCACAGTATCCCAGATTTCTTTGATGTTTTGTGTCAGAAATTTTTTTAGATTTAACATTTTCTTTGCTGATATATCAGTTATTTCTATAGCATTGTCTATGCCTGAGATTCTCTCTGCCACTTCTTTTATTATGTTGGTGATGCTTGAGTCCATTATTCCTGTTCACCTCCTTAGGCCTTCTGTCTCCAGGATTTCTTCAGTTTGTGTTTTCTTTATTGCTTCTACTTCTGTTTTTCAGATCTTGAACATTTTTTCACTTCCTTCTCCTGTTTGATTGTATTTTCCTGTATTTCTTTAAGGGATTTATTCACTTCCTCTTTAAAGACCTCTATCATCACTATAAGAATAGATTTAAGGTCATTTTTTTTGTGCTTCAGCTGTTTTAAGATCTTCAGGGCTTGTTGTAAGATTTTCGGGTTCTGGTGATGCCATATTGTTCTGGCTGTTGTTGCTTGTGTTCTTACACTAGCCTTTAGCCATCTGGCTGTTCCTGGTGTTGGCTAAGTGTTCCAGATGCAGGACTCCTCAGGGAGGTAGACAAAGCCTTGGGCCTAACAATGGAAGTCAAAAAACAGCATGCTGCTCACCTTTGGTAGCTGTGCCTCAGGTAGACCTAAATGTACTTGGGGTCCCACAGAATAGAGCTCTGGGGACAGAGTGTAGCTCATCTCTGCTTGGTGTGTTCCAGGTTGGAGGGGAAGGATCTAAGCTAGTTGTTCTTTGGGCCCCTCAAAGGCCTCTTCAGAATGACAGGCAATAAAGGGTCTGGGCGAGTGTGCAGCTCCCCTCTGCTGGCTCTGCCCCTGATGGATCAGGGAATTGGCAGGGAGACCTGAATGTTTTTGTCCTGCTCCTTACGTCCCTTCCCCTGCCTACAAGCCTCTTTGGAAAGGCAAGTAGTACCATGGGCAGGAACCTAGAACCCTATGTCCCTGGGGCCCCTGCAGGCTTTCTTGGGCCTTACATTCTTAATATTTATCCTATGAGGTCACCAGTCAGATCAGGATTAGGAATCTGTCCTAATGGTCTCCTATTTCTATAACTGTTGAATTGAAGGCATTACCTCCAAATGCCTCCTAGGATGCCATCCTAGGAGCCCTTGAATTCTAAGAACCACAGCTCAGTTTATAATGGAATTCCACTCATCATAAAGGATAATAAACTACGTATGCATACTACAATGTGGATGAACCTCAAGTTAACTAATCTGAATAAATAAGACAAGAGAAGATACGTATTGTAAGCTTCTGTTTGCACAGATTCTAGAAACTGAGAAACTATCTTATAAGAACAGAACCAAAAAATCCGAGCACAGGGGTCTTTTCTGAGACTGATACTCCAACCAAGTAGCATGCAAGGAGATAACCTAGAACCCCTGCACAGATGTAGCCCATGGCAGTTCAGTGTCCAAGTGGGTTCCATAGTAATGAGAACAGGGACTGTCTCTGACATGAACTGATTGGCCTGCTCTTTGATCATCTTCCCCTGATGGGGGAGCAGCCTTACCAGGCCACAGAGGAAGACAATGTAGCCACTCCTGAGGAGAGCTGATAGACTAGGATCAGAAGGAGGGAAAAGAAGACCTCCCCTATCTGGGGACTTGGGGAGGAGCATGTGTGGAGAAGGGGGAGGAAGGGAGGGTTTGGGAGGGGAGAAGGAGGGAGCTACAGGGGGGATACAAAGTGAATAAAGTATAATTAATAAAAAATTTTTAAAAAGAACAGAACCTTAGTTGTTCAGCCACTGGTTATGTGAAACTCAAAGTGAGATGGAGTAGAGGTTTGTGGGAAAGATTACAGAGAATCAGGAGGAAACTTGGAGGTGATGGACAGTTTTCAAGACCATAGCTGTTTTGAGAATATAACCGTCAAAATATTCCAAGCAGTGCATTTTAAACATGTATGGCTTATTAAGTTTTCGTTAAAACTTAAAAGAAATTGTTGGAGATTTATAAGCATGTTATTGTCATTGTAAACTTTGGATGACCTAAATTTTCACTGTCACTTTGTTATAATAACACTAATAATAAAGACAGCTACCAACCAAAGCTTTTGGTTCAGATGAATCACCCATTCTGATTTTGGTCTATCCTGCACCTACTGTTTTGCCTAGGCTCACCAACCTCCTTCTACTGGAGAAAGGAAGAATCTACAGTCTCTGATAACTGGACTCTTTATGTTGCAGTTATGGAGATGTAAGAGGAAGACAGCTCCAGAAGACAGACGTCATTGTCTGACCCTCATTGAGCCAGATTATTTCCTTGGGAGTTTCCTTCTTAAGCAGGGAACATGTTAACCTATGTTGAGGATAGAAACTATGATTTGAAGCATTTTATACTTACTTAGGATGATGAATCTGGTGTAATAGGAGAAGTCTGTGTGTGGTGGCACGGAATAAAGCCAAGGCAGAGAAAGATAGATGATAGAGAAAGAGAAGGAAGGGAAGAGAGAGCTAGCAATGCTTTAGGTGCTGGTTCCCAAGAACCTGTGTTGTCCTTGATCTTGCCAAGTTTTTACATCCAAGCGTTCTTGTGCTAATAATTTCCTAATTTATCAGGCTAATTTCAAACATCACCAGAAGTTTACTGTATACATAAGAAATCTATTTTTATTTTATTTTTTCAGTGACAGAGATCCTGACACTGCTCTGAGTAAATGAGTGGATGTTAACCTGACTATGTCAACAATTCTGCTTTATTCAATGCATGCTTATCGAACCTTTTCTAAGCTCATAGTATTTGATTACATGTTAAGAGACATTCTCCTCAGGAGTACATTGGAACAGCCACTTACATATTAAAGAACTGTATAGATTGCAGACATCCTACTGTAAATAATTTTGTGGCAAACTCCCAGGTGTTCATTACTGGGGCAAAATTAGACGGAGCCTCAGGTTGAACTCATTAGAAATATATTGCCGCCATGGGGAAACAAGAAACATTCTGTAATCTTTTATTTTCTTATAATCAACTGTAGACTAGGAACTGACTCTCCCACTTTATCTTTCATAGTGAACTTATAACATAATCAAGAGAAACTTTGTGTTCTAATGAATTTTAATTTAGTGAGATAATCTGAAACCAGGGGAAGTACAGCCATAGAGCAACTGTGTGATTGTGTCACCATTTTTTGGCTTTGGTTTTTTTTCACGTATTTATCTTTGTTTTTAACTTTTTTGTTTTGCACATTATAGCCCATCAGTTATTTTCTCAGTAGCTTTAAAGAGTCAGAAAAATGTCTGTTGATCTCCTCATCTTCTAAGGAGAATTAAAATAGCTATTTTATTTAAGTGTTTGGTGGGTTTTGGGTCAGGCTCAAGAATTTTTATAATAGGGACATTTTAAGATGAGAAAAATATGATAGAAGTGTTGTGATTCAAGAACTCTACATTTTCTACATTTAATAAGGGTAATAACAAAGATGCATCAAGGCTACAGACTGGAGAAGGCTCAAGATTTAATTTGTGATGATAACTCATGTTTTTAAACTTAGTGAGATGTAATGTGATGTTCATTTCTGTGAGTTCCAGGCATTTTCTCATCTGTAAAATATGTATCCTGCATCAGTGCTAAGGCCTCATTTTCTGCTTGAGTAAAAAAGAAAAGAAATAAAAAAGAAAGGACATGACTGCTCTTAGGTAAGGTGGCAAAGAAGGTTTATTGTAGACGAAAGGGAGAGCATAGCCAGAGGCAGAAACATCTGGAGAGTCCAGAGTGAACATAACCCTGAGCCAGACCATGTAAAGAGAGGTGAGAGGGGAGAAGGGAGAGGGAAGAGGAAAAAGCCAGGGAGCAAAGGGCAGAGTAAAGGGCCAGTAAACAAAATGGCTGGATTGTAGAAGGCAGGGAAACTGGAGGAAGAGCAGCCCAGCCCCAAGGCTGGAGGAGCTCAGGGTAGGCAGTAAGGTATGCCAGCCTTATCATAAACAGGCAAGGGCTGAGGGATGCTGGAGAAACCTGGTGGTGAGGTCCTCTTTGATATATTAACCCTCAGTTAGCCATTTGTTCTGGTTTGAGACCAAATATTCCTTCTGGGTCAACTACTTTTCCATCATCATTTTGCATGTTGATTCCTGCAGGTAGGGTTATCTTTGATTCCTCTGATGTTTTACTTTGGAGTCCACCATCGGACTGATATGAAAAAGTGCTGTTATTCCTCACACACATCTAGAACATAAGCCACCTAAAAAAGATCACAAAGTTCTGAGCAAAGAATAATGGGAAGGAGTAAAATTACAGGTGCAGAAATGGGAGGGGAGTTCTGGAAGCAACAGGATTCGCACCAATGCGACCGTTCTCTTATTCTTTAGTTGAAATAGTGATGGATTTTGATATTTGAAGTTGAAATTGGGGCAGTCCAGTGTGGGGATAAAGCTGACTCTTTGCTCCATCCATGTAGGCACCTGAAGGTTTGCCAGTCTGAAGCCTGCCTTTGCTTCCTCTTTGGTCTTTCAGAACCTGGCAGAGATTGACTAAAACCTGTTGGAGGTGGCTGGTTTGTTACGAGTTCCCAACATCAAGCAACAATAAGGAGTAAGTTAGGAGGCTAACTGAGGAACAGAAGAGTCACCTAGCAGGGAAGTATAACATCTGTCCTCAATATTAGGATTTGATAGGCTCCCACCAGATTTCCAGGTCTCAGAGCAAGAAACCGGACAGATACGTGTGACTAGCAGCTGAAGCAGAGTTCATTAAGAGAGAATCTACTTCCAAGGAAGGCAGCAGGCAGGGAGGACGGTTAGAAGCTCAAAGGTCCTGTACACAGATGATTGGCACTTTTATAGGTCATTTCATAACACAGACTTTCTCACGCATTTGCATAAAGAGGGATTTGGAAAGAATTTGGGCAGGGGCTCTGCTACATACTGGTCTTGGCATGTTTGGCGTTTCCAACCTTTCTCTGTGCCAACTGGTTTCTTTCATATGCTAATTCACAGCTCTTGCATAAGGCCTTTCGGACATCACTCTCCACCCAATTCTCCTGCCTCAACAGGACAGGAGAGGCTGGGCAGGAAACAGAGAGATTTCACTCCCAACAGCTTGTCCGTACACATTCATATTCACATACACTGGGAGGGGTACTGTTCCCAGGACTTGAAGATATGAAGCTCTGCATTGCAGCCACTCCACTGTAATCTCAGGGGTCCACCATCCTGAGGAAGACCCTGGAGTCTAAGGGAGAGATGGGGGTAGTGATCTCTAGGGTTGTCTAACCGTAGGGATTACGTATGCCTCTTATATATAAGCCACGCCATTCTTTGTAAGAGAACCTGACCTGCCTGGGACTTTCTAGTAGCAAGCTATGCAAGGGATTCTTGGAACAAGGGACATTTAGGATAACTCTATGGGAAAGAAGCTGGAGTCATGGGAACTCAGATTCTGAAACAAGCTCTGTCCTGACTTAGCTTTGTTGTTTTGATCAAGTGTTTTCCAGCTGTGAGCAGGAGGTTGGTGAAGAGTCCACAGCTGTATAGTCTGCAGCCAGCACACCGCAGGCTTTGAAGTCTTGGCTCTGCTTTGTGTTTGTCCGGTGATGTTAGGCTTCTGCCAAGATCTCTGTGAGATGATAGAGAACAGTTACCTGGACAAAGTCCATGCTCAATAAACAAGGCCTGCTTTATTACCACTGTGTGCTGAACATGTAGGAATGCTTGCAGGCCTTGTTGACATGGGTGTGCACCACCACAGAGAAACTGAGCACAGGAGAATGAAAAGATATTGGAGAAAGAAAAAAAAACACTTAGATCTCAGAATTGTGCAAGGTTAATGCACAAGTCAGAGCCCTGGTGAGACCTACGGAGTGAGGCATGCATCAAAAAAGCTGAGGGCCAGTTCACGCTTGACCCACTCACAGTCAGAATTAATCTCATCAGTTCTAGTCAACTCTGAATCCGGTTTTTGTTTTGGTTTTGCTATTTTTTTCTCTTTAAGGAATTAAAAAAATAGTTTATTTAAAAATTGCTCAAGTGCAGAAAAAATGGCTCTGGAAATTTCATCTGTTTTATATTTATAGAACTCCATTTTTCTTTGGTCTAGGCACAACTGACTGGCTTTTCACTGTGTGCCTGTGGCAAAGGGCCTTGTCATTTCCAAAGAAACCCGACAACACAAGTATGCGTGCAAAGTGCACATGCTGCATTTAGACTTGGAAAGTTGGTCTAAGGATTAGTGACTTGTGATTCACAGTATGTAATTTAGTTTACAAATGGGTCTTTTTCGGAATGTAAAGCAATGTTGTTTGGTCCTTCAGCTCTCCTGTTTCTTCCACTTACTCTGCTCTGCGCCTGTGTAGTCTAACAAAGGTTTTGGGGGCATCGGTGAGCTTTCAAGTGTGGCTGGCTGGATCTTTGTGTGTAACATCTGTGTAGCCTTGGGCAAGCTGATTATTATTTTTGCACAAGGAACAAGACCCTCACTCCTTAATGACAAGTTCAAGAGACACCAAATGGTGAAAGTGTTATGGGGAGCTCACCAGGCATGACCACTCAGGCACAGTTTTTAGCCATTGAAAGTCTTTAATTCCAGCCAGCTGGAACTACACTAAGGTATTTGGGACCCAAGTGTCACCCTGAAAATTTAGAGAAAAATTTGCTTTTTGCTCATGTAAAAGTCTGAGGGCATCTCAGGGTCCTGTGTGGTTCCAATCCAAGAAGTGGTTACAAGAAGTGGTTCTGTCAGGGTAACTCACCAGTTTCTACTCTTCAAACGCCTGTTATGGCCTCATTTGGCTTTTTAAACCA
>CM053766.1:51287316-51350335 GCA_028658305.1 Pachyuromys duprasi
AGGACAATTGAGAAAGGTCCAAGGAACCACTGCAGTGGTCTGCTTTCAGGAAGAGGGGAAGACTAGACTTTACTTTGAAGAGAGTATTTATAATTAAGGACCAGGAAGGGTAGAGGCAGGTAGATGGAAAATTACTAAGAGATAAAAATCAGGGTTAAGGGTGAGTCTGTGTGCTAGGTATGTTAATTCATGTCTGTGGGCCCCAGGCAGCCCAGACAACTATGAACATAGACCAACACAAAATCATGAACTTACACAAAATGTGGGGTTTCCTGTGATTTTTATCCTTGTTTCTCAGTTTATGGCTTTTGGGTATGAGCATTGTAACACAATATTGTGTCATGAGGTCAGAGGATCGGACACTATGAACCTGGTGGGATTCATGCCGGATGCAAGCCAAGGTGATGTCAGATGGCACGTAGTGGGTGAGGAATCTAATCAGATGTCAAAGGACATTGGTGGTGGTGGGGCTCTTGTTAAACAATATTGCCCTAATGATTTACATGGACTAATTTGCTGGGTTGATTCTATTTTGGACATGAGAAGCAGGATATTATTTTGCTTTATTTTATCAAATTTTTTCTGGTCATGTGATGTGTATACGTGTGATGTGTTTCTATTGTCTGTGATACATGCATGTAAGTATGCAGGTGCACTTGCTCTTATGAGAAAACAGCTGGAGGTCAGTGTTATCCAGTGTTTTGAATTGTTATTGTCTTGAACTGGAAGCTTTCTGCTTCACTTAGGCTGGCTGGCTCGGAACCTTGAGGATTTTCCTGTCTCCACCCACAATGTGGAATTACTGGCATGCACAGCCAGGTCGGCTGATGATTCATTTTCCTCTCCTCCCCTCTTCCTCTTTCCCTGCCTTCCTCCCTCTCCCATTCTCTTTCTCTCCTGGATTTGTTTTTTTTAATTGATTTTATTACTTATATGAGAACTTCAAAGAACGTATTTTTATCACATTCAACTCCAAATCCTCTTCCTACATCCTCCCAGATCCCTCTCCACCTTCCCCACCCCACAAGGTTATAAGCTCTTTTGCTGTTTTTGCTAGTAACCGGCCAACACCTCCTGCCCCTCTACCCTGAGCTCTTTAGAGACAAAGACTAGCTATGACAATGATCACTACACCTCCGACATGGCGTCCAACGTCTTCACCTTTAGGCGAACTCTGCTACTGCTACCTTCTCAGGTTCCTCCCACCCCCAACTTTGTCTCAGCTCTCACACCGATATCTGCATTTGGGTGCCAACTGGTCACACTTGCTGTTTTGGGCCCATAACTTCCTTGAGATAAGAGCCATTCTCTTGCCAAATGAAACTACAGAAAAGTCACTCAGGTGCCCTATATATCTATACAGGCCACAAGCTCTGCTCTAGATCTTGATCTCCTCACTGATGCTCTAGAGCGTGAACTGCCTGAGGTTTTCTAGGCATAGAGCATTCTCCTTTGTCCTAACTCTATGTTCGTATTGCCCTGACTGTCCTGACCTTGTTAACTAGGAGACTCAGGTAGAATTGGAGTGCGTGCTTGTTCAGCAGCACTGATGTTTGGATAGACACACAGCACACTGAGCAAGGTATCATGCCAGGGGAAGGTGCCAGGCCCCAGCGACATGACAGAGCTCTGGCTATCCACAGCAAAGGCACCCTAAAGACCCTCCTTCAGTGGAATGGGCTTTGCCAGAAGTTCCCTGTGTGGTCAGGAGGATAGTGTTTGGCACCAACTGCAACTTCTGAAGCTCAGTGGTAAGCTCTGTCTTGCAGAATCTCCTTCCGGTTTCTTTAAGACTATTGCAGAAGCATCCACAGTCATATTTTTGTTTTTCCTCTTGCAAGTAAGGAGGTGTATAGCTACTATTCCGTATATCAAAAGCCATACCTCCTCCACCCACACAGGCATCTCTCCCTGCACCTCCATTAAGCTTAATCACATCCGCTCTCCACACTCAGTATGCCAACCTGACTGCTTTGCATGCTGGCATTGCTTCAAGCACAGTTCAGATGGGAACCAGATAGCCTTACCCAGTGGGTAAATCAGGCCTCTGTGTCTCACAAGGTTTCAGAATGTGCTGCTGGCTATCTAGGCTCTCTAGCTTCTTCCCAGAGTGGAGGAGGGTGTGTTTATTTCTGTTCTGATAAAAGTCATGAAGGCCAAGATTTATGTAGTTCTTCAGAAGTTTGGCCACAAAGATTTACAATCTAAGAGGCTTTGGTGTTGCGTAGGCAGATTTCCAAGTTCTACTCAGGCTAATGCGGCTTTTCAGCCCCACAGCCTGGGAAGAATGAACCCTTGTGAAGATCCATACCTTTTCTTCCCCTGTTTTGCTTGTGGATTAATTCAAGACATACCCTAGACACTGAGTGGCCCGGATAGATGTTGATTCCTGTTTAAAGCTGCATGGCTAGACTGGCAATCCTGAAATGTGCTTTTGTTTTGCTCTTAATTGTCCCTCTAGCTTCACAGGAAATGGGTATTTGTTAGCTTGAAAACAAGTTCTCCAGCCCCATGCCTCAGGGCTGGAAGGGCGGGCATGAAACTTATGATGAGTCTGTTCAAAACCAGGGGAGGCCGGGGCAGGGAAGGACAAACCCATAGGCAGCTGGCAGAGGTTTTCATCTACAAATGTGTTGGGCTAGATTCATAGCCATCCTGGGCCTCAGACATCCCACTGGCCGCAAATCGGACATGCATAGGGATCTTCCAAGATCTGGAGGAGAGATCTTGTTGATCTGATTCTGACACATACTGACAAGGAAATCTGGGGCCAACTGCAAGACATAACAGAGAGTCTCAGCAGCCTCAGCCATCTCTGTCCCTGCTTGAGGTCCAATTGGGCACATTTTGTTCTCTGATGTCTTTAGTGATGGGCAGATTACTTCCTGCTGTCATCAATTTCCTCAAAGGCTTTCTTCTTTTGTGCATTCATCTTGAACTGGATGGTCTCTAGAGCTTCCCTGGAACTTGACAGTTCTTCCCTGGGCTGTTGGGTGTCTTAGTTGCTTAGTCCTTCCCCCTTCCCCGGGTAAACTCCTTCTTTACTTGTCCTATACACAACAGAGAAGGAACTGCATTTGGCATCTGCATCCATAGAATGCCTTCCTCATACTCCACATTCTGCTGCCATACTGACTTGGAAAATTGTGCTCTTGTGAAGTGCAACTGCATTTTGGATAGAAACAGTTTACACAGTAAAAGGAGGTGAGAACAGACCACTAGCATATTTTTTCGAGCCAAATTTGAAGTGAGCTTTATAAAACACTGGCCATGAAGATGGGCCCATAGCCATGATTCCCAAAGAATGGTCCCAAATTACATTAGATAAGGCCTTATAAAGGCAAACCCCACAAGGCTACATACTTCCTGCCTTTGTCCAATCAGGGGCAAGCATATATCTTGACATACTTCCTGTCTACAATCTTCCCTCCTACTTGTGATGAAGTACATTCTGTGATGTTGGGACAACCAGCCTTGTTTACAGAAAACACGTAGCTTGTTATTTTATCCCAAGAGCTCCCAGCATTCCAGGAAATTACCTGTCCCTGGGCAAGTGGGGCTTACAGGTTAGAGGCATTTTTGATTTAGAGATCTCTCAAGCACAGTAATTAAAACTTAAAACATGATTTAGCTTTCATAGGATGTCCTTATTTGCTAGAAAAAGCAAAAGATCATTGTAAATGAAAAAGAGCAAGAAGTGGACAAAAAGAATCAAACAAAAAGATCTTTGTGGACCAAAGGAATGAAGAATACAGTACATAAAACCCTTGAGGACAGAGAATATTGAGTCTCTTACTCCAGGGTAACTGGTCTCCTGGGAAGCTCCTTTTCCCCTCTGGCTCCACATAAAGGAGTTAATTTTTCCAGAATTTTTTGCCTCCAAGCATTTCTGGTGCAAGCTTTTCTCTAAGAGTCAGGGTTGGGGGTTAAATGCTCCCAGACAGAACCAGGTAACTGAGTCATCTCCAATGGAATATATATATATATATAAACATTTTAAAAGTATTAATTGTTTAAATGATGCCTATTTTTAAATCAGTTCCTAATTTTTTTCTCCCTCTACCCATTATTAACCATAGATTTTTTTTCTCATACAATATAATCTGAATAGTTTCCCCTCCCTCTACTCCTCCAAGTTTCTCCCCACCTCATCTCCCATCTGAACGAGCTCCCTTCTATCTTTCATTAGAAAAGAACAGGCAAAGAAAGAAAGAAAGGAACAGGCTTTTAATATATAACAACAACACATAACAAAATAAAATGAAATGAAATGAAACAAAAACCACCATATCAAAGTTGGACACAACAAACCAATAGAAAAATAAGAGAACCCCAAGAGACCGCACAAGAATCATAGACCCACTCATTTACACATAAAATCCCATACAAGTACTAACTGAAATTTATAGTATATATTCAGAGGACAAGCCCATCTAGACCCTGTGGCTGCTGCTTCAATCTCTGTGATTTCATATGAGCTTTGCTTAGCTGTTATAGAGGGCTTTGTTCTCCTGGTGTCCTCAGTCCCCTCTGTCTCCCCAGCTCCTTCTGCCAGCTCTTCTTTGGGGTCCCCTGAGCTCTGAAGGGAGGGATTTGATGGAGATATCTTATTTAGAGTTGTTGTTATGTGTTCAGGAATAGGCACATACTGTCCACTCAGAGACCAGACTCAGACTGATGGAAGTTTATTGAATGCTGAACAAAAACTGACCAGTCCAGGGCCATAGTCTGGACTTGGGAGCCAGACTATGACACCACTCTATTTCTAATAGGTTATTTTTATACAGAAAATTGTAATCAGGTAACAACCTGGTGTAGGAAGTCAGGTGAGGGGCCAGTATTACATTATTTTGACAAGCTAAACATAATCGATTTTGTTCTAAAGTGTATTGTGTTGTATCTAGTTAGCTAGCAGAGCACTTTAAGCTGATTGGCTGGGATTTAGGGTAGGAGAGCTCTTGGGGGCTTTCTGGCTTTCTGTGAGTAAGGAACATAACATAGCAGGATGTAGTGTTCCTACCGCTACCAGAACACATTTATCTTTAATTCAAGCAGAACATGCATTTATCATCTCTTGTTTTATTCTAAGCATCAAGCATTGAACTACTGTATCCCATTCTCAGGCACATAGAGCCTAAGAACTTGAACTTCATTTTACCTTATACTCAAGATGGAGACTGGGAGGTAAAATGGCTTCTGATATGCTAATGGTTATAGCATGTGTTAGCAGAGGAGCCACAGTTATGCTAAGAACTAAAGTAGGTCTCAACAGAGGCTATAGAGTTTAAGAAAGTTACAACACCGTGTGCTCCAAGATCTCTCTTTCTCTCTCTCTCTCTCTCTCTCTCTCTCTCTCTCTCTCTCTCTCTCTCTTTCTCTCTCTCTCTCTGAATAGTGTCTGGTTATAGGTCTCTCTCTGTATTCGATCCCACCTACTGTAGGAGGAAGACTCTCTGATAATGGCTGAAAAAGGCAATGTCTATGAGTGTCTCTAAGTGCAGCAGGATATCATTGGTAGTCATTTTATTGTTACTCTTTTTTTTTCTTTTTAGACCAGTAGCATTCAGTTTTACCCTTGGACTACCTAGTGCTAAGTTTGGGTTCCATCTCATAGAATAGGGCTTAAGTCAAATCAGACATCAATTGGCTACTCCCACAAGGCTTGCACCACCATTACCCTAGCATATTTTACAGGCAGGACAGATTATAGATCAATGGTTTTGTGGTTGGGTTGGTGTTTACTTTTCTGTCTTGGTAGCCTTCAGATTACCTTTCCACGCCAAAGACATTAGAACATGGGTGTGAATATTCAGTGTAGGCAACAACCTAACTTCTCTGTGTTGAAAACGTTGTATAGGTATTGTGTTCAGCAGTGGGGCCTTGTTGCCAATTTTTAGAGAGCTGTTTATTGCAATAGCTAGGGTTGTTTAAGGATTTTCATGGGATCCTTTTGGCCAGCTACTCAATTAGATGAAATCCAGTCCCAAGACCAGAAGCTTGGTTTGTGATAAGAAATGACTAATGCAGGTGCTGCATCCCTCATTATTTGGAGATTTCATTAGGATCACCTTCACATACTAGAGGAAATTTCCACTGCACAGGGTTTCCATACCACCCTTCAAATGCCCTACAATTCTAGCTGTCTCTCTCCTTATTCTCTCCCTCAGTTTCATTTTTTCTCCCCACTCACATCTGATCTCACATTCTCTTCCCCCAATCCCTGACCCAACCAACCCATAAAACGTATTCTATCTTCTCTTCACAGAAAGAGCCCTTGACCCTTCCTTTATGACTAACCCCTCTGGATCTATCATAGCTTGGTTATCATTTGTTTGGTGTCTAATATGAAGATATAATTGAATGTGTCATACTTATCACTCTGTGTCTGGGGTACCTCACTCAAGATGATTTTTTTTTGTCTAGTTCCAATTATTTGTCTGAAAATTTCATGATGCCCTCTTTTTCTTTTCTTTTTAGAACAGAGTAATACTTTTTTATTTACTTATTCTTCTATTGAGGGACATCCAGGGTTTTCTTTTCTTTTCTTTCATTTTTTAGCTATTATGAATAGAGCTGCAAATGAACATGGTTGAACAAGTGGCCCTATAGTAGGATGAAGTATCCTTTGGTTATATGCCCAAGAGTAGTATATCTGGATCTTGAGGTGGACTGATTCCCATCTTCCAGAGGAACTCCCACACTGATTTCTATAGTGGCTGTGCAAGTTTGTACTTCTTTCACCAATGCAGAAATGCTCTCCTTGCTCTACATCCTTGCCAGCATGAGCTGTCCTTTGTGTTTTTGCTTCAGGCATTTTGACAGATGAAAGATGGACTCTCAGAGTCCTTTTGGTTTGCATTTCCCTGATGATTAGGGATGTTGAACATTTATTGAAGTTTTTCTCAGTCACTTGAGAATTCTTTGTGGAGAATTCTCTGTTTAGAACTCTACCCCATTTTAAAATTGTGCTTTTATGTCAAATTTTCTGAGTTCTTTATATATTATGCATATTATCCCTCTATTGGATGTGCAGTTGGTAAAAATATTTTGTTATTTTGTAGGCTGCTGCTTTGTCCAAATGACAGTGTCCTTTGCCATGTAGAAGTTTTTCTGTTTCATGAGGTAGATATCTGTGCAGGACCCATGGTGTGAATTGAAGTACCTCATTCCAAAATTTCAGGCCCTCCTTTTGGGAGAGTTTAAGTCCTCTTGATTTAAATTAGTTCCTAAGGGAACAAATTTGGAAATTTCTCTACTCCTACTAGTTTTTCCTCACATTCCTTCCCCTCTGACACACATCCTTTCTATTTCTCATTTGAAAAGGCAAGCCAAGCATAGTGGCACATGCCTTTAATCCCAGCACTTAGAAGGCAGAGACAGGCAGATATCTGAGTTCAAGCCCAGCCAGAACAGCCAGGGCTACACAGAAAAACCCTGTCTTAAAAAACCAAAACGAAAAATAACAGGCTTCTAAGAGATAAAAACCAAACATGACAAACTAAAGTACAAGCTAAAATATAAGATAAAGCAAAACTTTCATATGTAAGTTGGACATGGCAGCCTAACAGGAGAAAAAAATCCCAAGAATAAACACAAGAATACAGGAACCATTCATTCTCACAGTCAGAAGTCCCTGAAAAATATTAAGTCAATACACACACACACACACACACACACACACTGAAGCAGCAAGCACATGGCTTCTCTCTCTCACTCTGTGTGTGTGTGTGTGTGTGTGTGTGTGTGATCAGCCTCTGTGAGCTCATATGCTTCTTTCTTAGTTAATTTAGAGGACCTTGTAGTACTGGTGCCCTTCATCTCCTCTGACTCTGATAATGTTTCTGCTTCTTTTCCTTGAGATTCTCTGAGCTCTGAGGGGAGGGATTTGATGGAGGCCACCAATTTAAATTCTCACTCCCCATGATGTCTGGCTGTGGGTCTCTGTATCTGTTCCCATCTGCTGTTGGAGAAAGCCTCTCCGGTGATGACCGGATAAGACATTGCCCTATAAGTATAGCAGAATATTTTAAAGAATTATTTCATTAATTTTTTTCTTTGACCATTATGTTTGGTTGTACCTTAGGTCTGTGGGCTATCCAGTCTCTATTTCCCAGCCATTCAGGCAGTGAAAAACATGAGCTCTCTTTCATGGCATGGGTCTCAAGTTGCATTAGACATTGGTTGTCCACTATTGTATTAGCTGGACTGGTGTTCATGTCTCTCTTCCCCCAGTGTGCAGAGTATCTTCCTGCCCCTAAGAGACTACGATGTAGGGGTGAAGGCTCCATCAGGCACCAGCTCGACCTCTTTACTTTCAATGAGCTGTGTGGATGTTGTCCTTATCAATAAAGCTCCACTATCAGTTTTAAGAGAGTGGCCTCAGCAAACAACTCAACTGAATGCAACCTAGTCCCACCACTGGAAGCCTTGCCTACTTACAAAAAGATGGCCAGCTCGGACTCCATATCCTCTATTGTTAGGAATTCTCACTACAGTCAGCCTCATAGATTCCAGGAAGTTTCTACTGCACTAAGTTTCCCCCTGCCTTCTAGTATCTCCCCAATTCCAGCTGTGTCTCCCTACACTCTCTCCCCCTATTTCCTCCCATGTGATCCCTCCTAATCCTGTCTGCAACTGCCCCCAGTCTTTCCTGAAAATCTCTTCTATTTCCCCTTCCCAGAGAGATCCATGCGTCTCACCTAAAGCCCTCCTCTTTAGGTAACATCTCTGGGACTGTGGATTATAGCTTGATTATCGTTTACTTAAAGTGAAAACATATCATATCTGTCTTTCTGTGTCTGGGGTTACCTCACTCAGAACAATCTTTTTTTCTAAGTTGCATCTATTTGCCTGTAAATTTCATGATGTAATTTTTTTTCAACATTTGAATAATACTCCATTGAGTAAATGTACCACATTTTTAAAATCTGTTCTTTTACTGAGGGACATCTAGGTTGTTTTCATTTTCATGCTATTGTGAATAAAGCTGTACTGAACATAGGTGAGCATGTGTCCTCCTGGTAAGATGAAGTGTCCTCTGGGCATATGCTCAGGAGTAGTATAGCTGGGTCTTCAAGTACATTGATTCCCAATTTTTTGATGAACCACGATATTGATTTCCATAGTGGTTATATTATATAAGTTTGCACTCCTACCAGCAATGGAAGAGTGTTCCTCTTTATGTTCTCACCAGCATGAGCTGTTGTGCTGGCTAGTCTTGTGTGACCTTGACACACAGACTAGGATGGAAATACAATTGAGAAAATGTATAAGACCCAACTGTAAGATATTTAAAAATTTTTACGTCCATCTTCATGTCCTGATCAGTTTTATTCATTTGCTTTTCCTATTTATGTTTTCCTGGATTTCTTTAAGGCTGTTACTTATTTCCCTCATACTGTTGATATTTTCCTGGATATCCTTAAAGCACTTATTCATTTCCTCTTTAAGGGGCTCTATTATTTTTACTTAGGCTGTATTTAGGTCTGTTTCTTATGCTTCAGCTATATTAGAATGTGCAGTGGCTGCTGTGGTAGCGTTGCTGGGCTCCAGTGGAGACTTAGAGTCCTGGTTTTTATTGATTGTGGTTATACACTGACATCTAGGTATCTGGGGTTAGGATGTTTATAGGTCTGGGTGATGGTATCTGCTTTTGTCTCTGTTGGATGAATGTTTTGTTTCTTGGTTTATGTTTCCTCCTTGTACTTTAGGAGTGGTGGTTGTATGGTGCTTGGTAGAAAATTTTTTTGTGGACTTGTTTTCCTGGCCTATTTAGCTGGTGTGTTTGCAGGCCATGCTTGCTGGCATTGGGATGAGTTGGAGGAAGAAATGCTGGAGATGAGCTTTGTAATCTGTTGGCTGTGTGGGCAGAGAGAAAAAGAGGGATTTGGGTCTGGAGGAAGAGAAGGAGAGGGGTGTATCTGCTGCCTACTTGTTACCTTGGCAGGAAAGGGGGTACATTCTGAGGCTGGGTTCTGGGACAAAGCAATGTGTTGGAGGAGGGAAGCTAGAAGGTGAAGAGCTATGGGACTGATGAGAGCAGGGTGGTAGTGAATGCTGTCATGGGTGTTCTGCTGCAGAGCTGGGAATAAGACTGAGAGATTGTCACTGGGGGAACAGAGGGAGAAGACCTAATTCTGTTTTTCTGGTAATGGCGTCCACATAGGCATGGAGGTTATAGGTTGACTGGAGAGATCTTCCTCTTCTTATTTTCCTTTCTTTTTGAGACACTGTATCTAACTGAATGTGGGACTTATCATTTCGCCTAGCTTGGGCGGGCTTCCAAGCATAAATCTCTGCCTTTCAGTGCCGTGATTACCGAACTGTACTGTTAAGCTCTGCTTCTATGTGGGTGCTGGGATCCAAGCTCTGGTCACTTCACTTTTCCAACAGCCTCCCCACCCCCAACCTCTGTCTTACTAAACTGTTCTTATCCTGCCTTACCATGGCCTGAAGCAAATTTTGAACCTAGAATTAGTCTGGCCTTCTTTAGGAAGGAGATAATTCCCAGTTCTTTCAGTACTATACCATGGCCATATTTCCAGGCCTAAATTGGACTGCTTTCTAGTTTATGCCTTGTTTCATTTTGGAGTTGGATTTGTGAAGGACAGATTTGTGGTGACGTTATGGCTTTGAGATGTTAGAGAGCATGTCCCTACAGAAAAAAAGCTTGAAAGACAGAGTGACTTCATTTTTGTAGGCAGGGATGACTGCCCAGTCACACCAGGATTCATGCCTTATTGTGACAGTGCCTGGACTCATTGCTTTGCATGGGCATTTCTTCCCCTATTCACACTCTGGTCACCTCCAGTATGCTGATAGCAGCCAAGAGACATGGTTTTCTGTTACCTCTTATCTGTTTGGAATCTGTTTGTTTATTTATTTATTTATTTATTTATTTATTTATTTATTTATTTATTTATTTTATCAGGTCTGCAGATTTATTAAGCTGGGTGATGTCATTGTATTTTTATTCTAGTTCAAACACATTGCAGTCCAATTGTGTCAGGTCTGTGTTCAAGAGGCTCCAGGGTTCGTGTGAGGAGATGATTCTTACCTTTATGACTTAGAATCTAGCTTAATTTTCTCATATCATCAATGTTATACAGCAAAACCCTTAAGAATACATATGTTTGTCAGTACAGTGCTTGCCACATGCGCATGGGGACACAAATTCAACCCCCAGTGTCTACATAAAAATCTGGGTGTAGTAGCAAATGCTTATATCTCCATCCCTGGGGAGGAGAAAACAAATGAATTCCTAAAGATTGCTGGCCAGCCGTCCTATGAAATCTGTGAGCCCCAGGTTCCAATGGGACCCTGTCTTAAAAAAACAAGATAGATGGCTCCTGAGGGAAAACATTTATAGTTGAGACCTCTGGCCTCAACATGCATGCATGTGCACGTACACGGTGAAACATGTACAAACACAAACATGTATACATACATAAACAAATATTCATGTATACACATACAAATAAATATAGCAAACAGCAGCAAGCTTATGTATTCTATAATCAGAGATGCAAAATAATCCATCTTATATCATGGTGGGAAACGTGATTCAACTACTAAATTAAAGGAGCGGTACTAGGGAGAGAGCCTGTCTCGAGCTTGTTCTTGAGTTATGGAGCACTGATGATGTGGATATGAAAACACAGAAAGCAGAGACAGAATCCCCAAAACTCCACATCATGTACTTACTACAAAGTTACCTGGAAACAAAAATCCGACCTTCTCTTTTTGGTCTCAGAACTGTTGCTGTCAGGGCTATTAAGCCAGCAAACTACCTGGTTTACTTCTGCAACGCAGGCCAGCATCCTGCTTGCCTCCACCCTGACTTCTTGAATTCACTGGTGCTGGAACCTGTTCTGCTCAGTTAATTTTTTTTTTCCCTTCAAATCACTCCCTTTTCTCAGGGAAGAGACATATTTTACACCCACAAGTCTGTTCTTGTTCAATTTATGTTTTATCACTCTAAGGCCTTAAAAGTCTTTAGCATGACATTATACACCCTCATTTATTATGCTTACTTGACACATGAAGTGAGAAGGGGAAGAAGCAGAGAGGGTGCAGGAAGAGGCTGGGTTGTAGACAGAAGGCAGGGAAAGACTCTGTGTGGTCCCCCTTGAACTTAGAAATTAGGGAGGCTTTGAAAAGGCTGGGCGTTGGGAGAAGTTCACATAATTAGTATTTACTTTCTGAACTAAACAATGATGGGATTTCTCTACCTGCCTCCCTTAAGGTTACCATATGATACACCTAACACAAAAACTCTGACATCAGCCTGATTAGACTACTTTCATGATCAACTCTCTGAAATACTAGGTTTAAATAAAAACACAATAAAAGAAAAAGGATTTAAAAATCTCTTATGGTTTTCCCTGGGTTGGGGAATAGATCAGGTTTAGACTATGCTAACTAGTCATAATCCTCTTCTTTTAAAGTCATATGGAGGATGGGAGTCCCTGAAGATTTGCACAAGACCTTAGGAGGAGTGTCTCAGGATGATTTTTTCTTTGACTGCCCTGTATGATAGTTTTTCCCCTCTGAATTGCAATTTCATGTATTAGCTAACATTTTATACATATATAATATATATTATATATGTATAAATATATAATTAATATTATATATGTATAATATGTGTGTAATTTCATAACACACACACACGCACAATCTGGTCACGAAGCAAGATTACTCAGCATAATTTCTGGAGATAACCATTAATACAGGTGATATTTATCTCACCAATCTAAGGTCATGTTTTCTTTCTCCCTCTCCATTAATTATGAAGACATTTCCATATGTTCCTTAGTGTAATTAGAGTTTGGTTAAATCT
This sequence comes from Pachyuromys duprasi, assembly GCA_028658305.1. Taxonomy (NCBI): domain Eukaryota; kingdom Metazoa; phylum Chordata; class Mammalia; order Rodentia; family Muridae; genus Pachyuromys; species Pachyuromys duprasi. The sequence continues at coordinate 51,300,158 of CM053766.1, forward strand.
ATGAGGATAAAGGAGGGGAGATGAGGTAGGACAACAAACAGTAAAAGCTTTTAGAAAAGTCATAGAGGGACCTTCTACCTTAGAAACCTCCTAAAACATATGCATATATGAAAGAGATTTAGATGGAGTTAGTATATAATGGAGATACAATGCCCCAACTAAACATCTTTGCCACCAAAAAAAACCTCCTAAGCTTGGAATGGATTATATATTGTTGAGTCATTGGTAAAGGGTCTCATAGACTGCCCTTCCCCAAATACTACAGGCTTTTGTAAAGGTAAAGGGTGTTGGTTGTTCTTCATAACCTGAGGGTAAAGCCCTTAAACTTCCTTTTGATCTGAACCTGAAAAAAAATCAAGTTGGTACCCAACTAGAACCTTTACCTGTATGAATAACATTCACGGTACTTTGCATGCTAATGGAAGAGAAAAGCGGTAATCAATACCAGCCAGTTACAAATCCTGAAACCTATAACGGAGACTTACCTGTAAGATACTGGTGTAACAGTGGCACAAATGTTATGGAAATAAAGAGCGATAATTAGATTTAACTTAACATCCACTCCACGAGATTGAAGCTATGTGTGACACTGCTGAAATGGCCAAGCATCTGAGACTAAGGTTACAGGACTATGGTGAAAACTTGAATTATTATTCTGCAAAAGGAACATGGCAGTGCAGAGACTGCTAATGACATACTCATTGAACTCATTAGATCATCACGGAACCCTCATCAGAGAAGCTTCTTGGAATAGGAGGAAACTAACACAGAGATCCACAACTGGACATCATGTGCAGAGAGTATGAGACTTTGGAGTACTCATCCCTAGATGGGATGTTTTTATTCAGACACTTTTCTCAAGGATCCGGAGTCTATGCAGAAGAGGAGGCAGAATGATTGTTAGAATTATAAGTAATGGATAGCTCCAGGGAAACATCTTTCAGACACAACAGGATTGATATATGTATGAACTCACAAAGATAGTGACAGCACACACAGGAACCATAAAGGTTGAAACTATTCAAAAACCCAACGCTAAGAGAGGAAAGTAGACAGAAAGTCCCACCCTTAAGAAGCTACTTACAATTGATACCTTCTGGGAAAGGAAAAATCAGTTTTCTCCACTCTGACTGGGTATATCAACCACACTCCAGAATAGGCACCCTGTCCATGAGTTGGCCAACACAAAATGCACACCATTTTGTATATGTGTGCACTTTTTTTTTTTTTGGTCTTATTGTCTCTTTTGTAGGTTTGAGTATCAACTCTTTTGTTTTTTCTCTATTGTAGGGAGAAAAAGAGCCTGAAGTTGGGAAGTGGGGAAGTGGAAGGATGGAGGATTTGAGATGAGTTGTGGGAAGGAAAAATCTATGATCAGAATATATGATGTGGGAGAAGTTTTTTATGTTAAAAAAAACTATACTGCTGAAGTTTGAAGGAAAATTCCCCAAATGACATTTTTTTTTCTCTCTAGGAAATGGTAGCCATCTCATTGTGGAGAGTTTTTGAAACCTTTCTATGCCGGTTCGAATATTTTTGAGGTCTGGCAAAGAAAGAAGAGAAAGAGCCCTGCCCAAGGAAGCAGTCAGGCAAGGTTTGGGTCCCAAAGACATGTGATTTCTTGCACTGTATCCTCTAGTTAATTAGCAGTCATTGCTCCTCTGTGGCAGATAGCATGTACTGCTGCCATCTTGCTGCTTTTCAGAGTGGCCCTGCTCAGAAGACAGGAAGCTTAGGAAAATTCAACCACACAGCTTTGAAGCTTAATTACTTCGTCAGAAGGAATCCTTCATCAGCCGCCTAGGGAGTCACCTTGCGTGATCTAACACCCATCTTACTACCCATTGGGAAGTATTTCTTTATAAGCCTCAACAACACCCCTTCATTGCAACCAGTCTTCCCCACTTGATCCTTAGGAACCAAATATTTCTGAACTTTATTTTTTTTTACAACACCAACTACAACAGATAATAGTAGTATTACCTTGGGTAGTCTAAAAGTAGATACTTCTTAGATTATATTTGAGCCATGCTTTAAATTTCCAACAAAGTTTTATAGATACTGAAAATGAGGTTGAATAAGTGTGATGGTCTGAATAATAATGGCTATCATAGGCTTGCAGATTTGAATGCTTGGTCTCCAGGGAGTGGTACCATTTGAAAGGGCTAGAATGTGTGGCCTTGCTGGAGGAAATGTGTCACTGTGGGTAGGCTTTGGGATTTCAAAACACCCATGCCAGGTTCCTTTCTCCCTGATGCCTGCAGATCTGGTTGTAGAACTTTGGCTACTTCAGCATGTCTGCCTGCATGTCACCATGCTCCCCCAGACTAAACTTCTGAAAGCCCCAATTAGATGCTTTCCTTTATAAGAGTTCCCATGGCCATGCTCTCTCTTCATAGCAATAGAACAGTGACTTCAAGCTTAAAGAGAGGCTTTAGTTTAAAAGAGAGGAAGAACTAGTTTGAAGAAAGAGGTATTGCCCAATTAAGCAGGGTTGGTGGAGATGTCTTTCAACTCATCATTTTTCTTAACTCCAGCCCTGCAATATGCTCCTACAAATTACTAATCTCTGCCATCCCTGAGGGGATCAGTCTGGTTCTACAGGAGGATCTATCTGCTCAGGGTGCAGTCATCAGAGATAATTGTTTTCAACTGGAAAGCATACTGCTCGACTTGTTACTCCTGTAATCCAAGGAAACTGCCTGCCACTTTTGGACAATGACTTATCTTTGTGCTTTCACCTTTGAAAGACAGTGAGAACGGTTACGTAGACAGACACTCCCTAGAGAATAACAAGCCTATGCAAAGTCCTGTAGGAGTCAGAGCCAAAGTAAAGGAGACACACAAATAAAGGCAGAGATTGGTAGTTAACCTTGTGGGACAGGGATACAGGGCTTTTTAGAGAGAGCCACTCCAAGCTGCCTATCATAACACATTTAGGTGATCCTATGTTTACTCTATTTGTTACTGTTCTCATCATGAGACCAAAGATCTGAGTAGAAGCCTCTGGAGGAAGGAAGGGTTTCTTTTCCTCTCAGTTTCATAGCATGAAGGCATGGTAGTTAAAGCTCCATTGCTGGTGGTAGGAACTTGCCTCACAGCTAAATAAGAAAGCAGCCCCAACACAGGACAGGGAATGGGTTATAACTTAGAAACCCTTTCCCATGGGCCTTTACTTACCAGCTAGACTCTTGTCCTAAACTTTCTATAGCCCAGTGTTCAGTGAGGTGAGCCTGTGGGGACATTTTACATCCTAGCCATAGTTAAACCTCTGTAGACTCATGAGCTAGATATGGAAATGCATTTTTAAAAAGACTCTCACCTTCTTGTTACATCATTTACTGTTTTCTCTTGTTCTGCCATTTCAATCTCTCTCCTGCTTCCATTTTCTTCATTGTTAAATTGTTTTGTTTCTCATTTATACTTCTCTTCCTTACTTGCATTTTGAAATTTAAATGTATTTCAAGGAGAATAATTTAGGTTTCATATTTTTGGTGCTGGCTGTAATGCCTGTGTATAACTGAGCTTGGTGGAGTATGTAAAATTCTCACCTATTTGCAAGATGGAGTCAGGAGATCACAGGTTAGGCAACCTATCAAGACCATGTTGCAAAAAACAAAATTAATAAAAGTGTAGCAGCTGGAAGTCTGAGGCAAGAACATCACTCCAAGTTTGAGGCCAGCCTGGGTTACATAGAGTTCTAGGTCAACCTGAGTTTCAGAAAGAGATCTCATTTCAGAGGAAAAGGGAGATGAGAAAATCTCAGTGGTAGAGCCTAGAGTGTGTATGTGGGTTTAGTCCCTAATAAGTAAAAAAAAATACCCAAGGTTGAATAAGTACATGTGCACCTATGTGTGTGTGTGTGTGTGCATATATGTGGTGGTGTAGGAATGTGGCCCTCTCACCTGTCACTGTGTACTTAGTATGAACGGAACACAGAGCAGGGAACACTGGAAGATCAAAGAACTAATTATCCATTAATGAAAGATTATGAGTCATAGGCAAAAGGGAATAGAGCTTGCTTTCAGTTATCAAGGCTAGCAGTATACCCTTACAGTTTTACATTAAGGGTCATCAGCTCTGTTTCATAACTTAGTTTGATAGGGTCTTGATCATCTGTCATTTCCAGAAGATATTCAGTCTACTACATTGATTACGTTATGTAGGAGGTGAAAGGAAAGGAAAGAAATCCTTTTTGTGTTTTTGGATTCAAGAGTCTTGTACCACAATGAAGTTCTGAGTTCAGTGTTGTGGGGGCATGCAGAGATGTTCCTTCTGAGCTGAAGGATAAGTTGTTGCACCTGGCCACTCCTACTGCCAAGAAAGAAGCATGATTTTTGGGCTGATTTGGATTGTGGAGACAGCACACTCCTCACTTGCTGTTCCAGCCCATATAGCAAGTAACTCTAAAGCTTTGAGTAGGGCCTGGAATGGGAGAAGGCTTTTCTATTGAAGAGCTGCTGGTCCAGGCTCCTGTGAGGGCTGCTCTACCACTTGGATTATATGATCCAGCAGAACCATTAGTACTTTAGGTGGAATTGGTAGATAGGAATCTGTTTTGAGCCTTTAGCAGGCCCCTGTAGGTAAATCACAAGTGAGACTTTAGAATTTTAGAGCAAGGCTCTGCTATCATCTGCAGACAACTATTCTCCTTTTGAAAGACAGCTTTTGGCCTGCTATTGAGCCTTAGTGAAAACTGAACTTTGGGCAGTTCACAAGGTCATACATTTTGTTTGAAATGAGAAATGGCCAGATGTGTAATTGTTTGCTGACACTTGGACTGTAGCTAATGGATTAGCTGGATGGTCAGGAACTTGGAAAAATCATTATTGAAAAATTGGTGAGAAAAATATCTAGTATGTGGATAGATCTTTTCAAATGAATATAGAAGGTGAAAGGAGGTGTTCAGCAATCAAGTAGATAAGATGACCCATTTTAGGGACAGTCAGTCTTTTCTCCTAGCCATCCATTTCCCAATGGGCTAATGAAAAAAGTGGCCATGGTGGCAGAGCTGGAGGATACAAATTGGCTTGATAACATAGACTTACACTCACCAAAGTTACCTGGATTTGCAGTTGCTGCTGAGTGCCACATTTGCCAACAGCAGAGACCAACACTGCATTTCAAATATGGCATCATTCCCTGGGTTGACCAGACAGTGAAGTCATCACAGGTTGGCTATACTAAATCATTTCCTCCTTGGAAAAGACAATGCTCTGTCCTTACTGGAGTGGATAATTATTCTGTCTATGGATTTGCCTTTTCTGCAGGTAATGCTTCTGCCAAAACCACCATCCTTGCACTTACAGAAGTTTTATTCTCTATAATGGTATTCTACACAATATTGCATCTGACCAAGGAAATGACTTCACAGTCAGAGAACTATGACATCAGGCCCATGATCATGGAGTCCACTGGTCTAATCATGTTCCCCACCATCCCGAAGCAGTTGACTTAATAGAAAGATGTAGCAGCCTTTTTGAAATCACAGTTACAGAGACAATTATGTGGCAGCAGCCTGGAGGGCTGGTGCAGGGTTCTCTAAAAGGTGGTGTATGCGTTGAATCAGCATATATATGGTACTGTTTGTCCCAGAGCCAGGATCCGTGGGCCCATAAATCAAGGGGTAGGAAAGGTAATAATTCCAATTACTGCCAGCCCTACTGATACACTGGAAAAACTTTGCTTTCTGTTTCCCAAGACTTAAGTTCTACTGGCCTAGAAGTTTTGGTTTGAGAGTGGTGAGTACTTCTGCCAGGAAACACAACAAACAATTCATTGAACTGGAAGCTCCGACTTACCCCTGGCCACTTTGGCCTTCTGATGCCCTTAAGCCAATAGGCTAAGAAAGGAATAACAGTATTAGGAGGGCAATTGATCCCGATTACCAAGGGAAGTTAAATTGATTCTCTATAATGGAGGCAAGAAAGATTATGTTACAATGGAGGTTAAAAAAAAGATTATATCTGGAGTACAGGAAATCTTTTACAGTACCTCTTGGTACTACCATGTCTTGTGATTAAAGTCAATAGAAAACTATAACAATCTAATGCAGGTAGGATAACAAAGGACACATTCCCATCAAGAATGAGCATATGGCTCACTTCTCTAAGAAAAGAACACTTGCTAAGGTGCTTGATGAAGGTGGAGGAAATACAGAATGGGTGGTAGAGGAAGGTAATTTTAAATACTGGCTAAGGATATGTGATCAGCAGCAGAAACAAGCATGATAATCAATGTGTTTCCTGTCATATTTTGCTAAGAATAATTACACAGATATTTGTTTTTTCCATTGATTTCTTTATTATGTTATATAACATCAAATAAGAGCATATCAGTAGTTATTAGATTAACTTTGAGATATACTAAAAGAATGTCCCTCAAGGAACACTGCCACCTATTCTAAAATTTATAATGTGTTTGCATTTATATGAGGAACAGTTATATCATGTTGAGCATAATTGTGACCTGGTTTTGTTTTCATTTGAAAAATTAAACATGACTTAAGGAGATATGATTGTGTGTCAAGTTGACAAGGGCTAGACTTAGGATATCTATTCTTGTTTGTCAACTTTTCTACATCTGGAATTAATGATAACACAATCAGCTGGGTAAATTGATGAGAGATTTTTTCATTCTTAATTAAGTCTTTCGAAGGGGAAAGACTGAATCTGAATCTTTTGAGGTAAAAAGATTCACATTTAACTCAGATCATTTGAGGTGGGAAGATCTAGTCTGTACCTTCTACTGGTAGCCTACATGATGGACACAGAAGGAAAGTTACTCTCTTTGATTGCTTGCTCTTGTTGTCACTGTCAAGTCCATTGCTCCAATAAAATCAGAGCCTACTTCTTTGGGATTCTGGCTTATACTGAAGACCAGCTGAAACATCCAGTCTCGCGGACTGAATAACTACTGGATTCTTGGACTTTCTGTTGTAGGTCATTGATCTCATCAGTCTTAAGCAGCCATTGTTGGAGTAGCTGAGCTTGTTAGCCATTCTAATAAATTTCCATATATATATTATCCCCATATATATTAAACACAAATATATAAAATATATTGTATTATATAATATATTAAAGCCTCATACATCATGTGCATATGTATATACTTAATATATACAGGGATAACATACATATAAAGAAATTTATTAACATTATTAGAATTTATTAGAATAGAACACATTCTGTTCTTCTAGAGAACCCTGACTAAATCCCCATTTGTATATGCATATATATACATATACATGTTTATGTATGTGTGTATATATATGTGTGTGTATGTATGTCAGGATTCTCCTGAGGAGCAGAATAAGTTCTGTTTCTCTGGAGAACCCTGACTGATATAGAACTCTAGAGAATGGGAAAATAATTAGGTCCAAGGAGGCAGAAAGTCTGATCCAGATGATGGGAGCTCCAGGGAAGGTAAAGTTTGTATCAAGGAGAAATGAGGATGAAGAAGGACATGAAACAGGCTCATGGCCAATACTTAAAAACCAGGATGGTGGGAATGAAGGGGAAGTGCTTTCTCAAAGTAACAAATTGAACCACTTGTGGGTATACAGAGGATTCTTCTTAGAAGAGGCTTGGGATTGGATGATCAAAACTGTTCCTATTGAGAGAATTTTTTTCACGTTTCTACAGATTCTGATATTATTGTCACAATTATTTCATGTGCCTTGGTTATAGCTTGCTATACAATTCTGCAAGTTTCATGAAGCCAAAGATCAGGTTTCTCTTCCTCCAAAGTTCCTAGTGTAATAGGCTGGCAGAAATGAAGATAGTCGAAAGCGACACTGTCTCTCAATCTGACTATCAGCCTGTTGAAACAATGGACCTCAAAGAAATATGAATTTCCCCAGGAATGTCACTCATGCCATGAAAAGGAACACACATTGTACCTGGTTTGTCCAAACCTGACCACAGTCCAGGTACTGAATGGCTCTATTGATGAGAGGGAACAGAATCAGGCTGTTGTGAGGAAAGTCTACCCCCACATATTCCAGCTCATATGCTAGTTGAAAGGCTGTGTGAGCCTCAAGGACAAACTTTTGTCATTATCAGGAATTATTTTTGCATGACAAAACTTTTAAGGAATCTCAAAATTGCCAACTCAAATATACCCTGGATGTTGTCTCCACTCTGTCTTTTAAAAATGTTGAGCCATGTGTTTCAGAACCCACAGCTGCTCTTGCTCAGAATAGCCCCAAATAGTTGGATCCCTGTACACCCTTCAGAGTGTTAAATGTACTCACATTTCAAAATGAAAGCCAGGAAATGACTGAATTTACAGAGTCATTTCCTTAGTGGTCAGCAACTTTTCTATAATTTGAATTCATTTCAATTTACCTGAACTTTCACATGGCTGCATTCCCTGTTCCTGTTCTTTCTGTTACTGCCTTTATCATTTCCATGTTTTAAGAAAGTAATCTTCCACAAGGGTCTGATGAATACTCTTGAATTCTGTGTGCAGAGCAGGATAAGATTATTTTAATCTGCATGTGCCATTTATACAATGTTTGAAATGGAAAGAGCCAACACTATCGCACCTGTGTGCCAGAGCTCCTCTTTAAAGGAGACTCAACTAAAAGGAACATTGGAACACACTCGCAGAAACTTACATAATTATCAATAGGCTCAAGGAAACAAGATCGTCTGAATGAATACATCTTCTTCCAAATGGTTTCCTAGTGAAGTGAGAGCTTCAAGGGCTAAACTTATTAAGAGGGAGAGGCTCTTTATTATAGGTATGTGCAAAGTCTAACTTCGGTCATATTGGAGGAAATGCTCATATGGAGATAGATGCTCCAGAAACCAAAAAGGTTTTGTTATCTTGTTTTGAAAACTTTTAAGAAAATTGTAAGTCATATGTAAAAAGAGATTTTCTCTTTAAAATAATAGACTTGAAATGGTCACATGCTAACTGAATTAGTTACTTTTCTGTTCCTGTGACTGAATATTTAAATAGAAGCAGCTTTAGGAAGGAGGGTTTATTTTGGCTTTCAGTTTAAGGGGGAGAAGCACACTGGTCACATTACATCCCCAGTCAGGAAGCAGACAGAAAGTGGGACTGGACAAAACCCCTTAATCCCAGTGACCCACTTCCACTAGTAAGATTCCACTCTCTACAAGCTCTATAGCCCCCACCCCGACAAATTTAGCTGAGAACCTAAGGAGTACAGAAAATGATACTTTGACAGAAGTCAAAGAGACATCTACCAATATATAGTAATGCATTTATTCCCTGTGTCCTTTCTTCTCTTCATGATTTGATCACAGCAATGCTATCTGGTTTGCTCTTTTTTCTTTTTGACCCAAGTATGACTCACTCTTGCCTCCCTCCCTCCTTTCTTTCTTCCCTTCCTCCCTCCCTTCCTCTCCCCAGCCCCCTCTCTCACTCGCTCTCTTGCATGCTTTTGCTGTTGCTCTCTCTCTTTTCTGAGTCAGGGTTTCATCTATCCCAGATTGTCCTCAAACTATCAGAGTTGTCAAGAATGAACTTCACCTTCTGAAACTCCAGCTTCTATCTTCCACATGCTGGGAAGACATGTGTGTGCCATCATGCTGGATTTATGTTCCACTGATGAAGGAACTCAGGGCATATTGGGTAGCATTCTACCAATTGAGCTACATTTCCATCCTGTAACTCACCCTTTCATACCAGTTCAAATCTTATTTTCTCTGAAACCTTTCCTACCTTGTTCCTACATATGACTATCTTCATTTGATAAATATAGGTCCCAGTCTTTCTAGAATTCATCCACCACTTAAATTATATAAAGTTCTGTTATTTATCTGATGGTCTGTTTGTACAGTATTGTGCACAAGTCCTAAGAGCTTTGACAATGAGAGCATTATCATCTCTGTTGGGCATCAGCTTCCTTTACACATCCTTTGTGCAACAGTATGAATTTGAAAGCTCCAGGGCAGAAAGCAGCAGCAGAAGGCACATGCTATATTCAAAGGCATTAGTCTGAAGTAGTTTAACAGAAAGACCTATCAACAAATTGGGTTGGGCCAATGGAACTGATAAAGGACTCAAAGACTAAGAACCTTTGGAACCTGTTACTAACCATAGATCCAAAGGAGAATCTGTTGTAAAGGTGCCTTGCAGAACAGAAATGAGCCTGTGACAGGAAGCGAAGCTAGAAAGGAAGAGACTCAGAAATAAAGACCCACACTTCTGCTCATTCAACAATTCCACCTCTTGCTGGTACCTTTCACTGGCCAGACCTAGCCATAAGCTAGTGAGCAAGGGGATTCCAGACATTCTGTTTATGACAATCTCTTCATACAGGGACAAACTGAGGTCGAGTAAGATGGAGAATGGATGTGGGGACAAAAAGGATGTACAGTAGCCATCGAAGACCACCTCATGTTGTTGTGTCCCCCACATACTTGATGCTTTGTTTTATCCAAAGGGATTGGTGGCTTTGTTGCTTATTACTTGGGCTATTTCTTGATCTGAGATCAGGGTTTCTCTTGAGTTTTGATTTAAAAGTATGGATCAGCAATACTGGATATGGTCTGAACCTTTATGTCACCATATTTCTGATTTATATATTGAGACTTAATTCCCCATGCAGTCTTGTTGAGAGGTAGAGCATCTAGGACATAATAAGGTCACAAAGAAACTTTAGCCCTTGTGAAAGAGGCCCAAGGGAGCTTGCTCACACTTTCTCTCAAGTAAAGATAGTGACTATCATTCATGATGAACAGGCTGTCAATAGACATCAAATCTGTAGTCACCTTGAATTTGAACTTGCCAGCATCTAACACTATAAGAAATGAATGTACGTTGTTTATGAAGTATGTATTGTGGGGTATTTTGTAACGGCAGCCTGAATGCACTCACATAAATAAACAATTGTCGACTGCCGAAGGAATTGGGAGCTGCTAGGAATTCAAAGTTCCATTTGGAATCACTGGCTTTGCAGAAGGAAATGGGAAAGGATGGCGTTTTTCCAGAACTCTACTATTGATTCAGTGTTGCAGAAAAATCCTATCCAAACCAAACCAACAGCAGAAAAAACAAGGCTTCAACACAGCTTTTGTGTTAACCAATGTTAAGATCACTTGAGTTTTATAGATATCATTAAAATTAAATATCTATAAATGCAACTATTTTAACTGCTTTTCTAACTGTATTAAAGGAAGAGAGGGAAACTTCTCCTCTGTCATATTTGGCGAAGAAATCATATGACTTGAGCCCCAGTGTTGTTTAGCTAGTAGCTCCACTTCAATCCACTGTGGGGTTCTGATGCAGAATCACTGAGCTGCATTGCATTGCCACAGAATAAGGATCATAACAATGTAATGGGAAAGATCTCTTGTAGCATTTGTGTTTGTCCCCAGAAGACAATTTCTTTTCGTATCATATAAATGCGAATCTTCTCTCGAGCACATCTTTAATTAGTATTTACTAAAAAAACCACCAATTTTGATGATACCATTTTGTCCAAAATATAAATTAAACTCTTGGCAAACTCCAACATGTTTTAGAAATACAGAACATAGTCTGTTGGAGGCTTCCATTTAATTTTAAAATAAAGCAAAGCAAATCAGAATCCTGGGAGATTCTACTACCCAGGAGTCCTGCCAAGCCCAGGTGAAGCTTTTACAAATTCCAGACTCTCATACATCTTATTTCCTGTTCACTACTTCCAGGGAAATATAGTTCTTCAAAAGGTTTGAGGATAATGAGTCTCCCAGAGTCCCTCACGCTGATTTTTGAGAAGTTTCTACTGGGGAGAATGGTTGAGAAAGGAGTCAGATGTGTGCTGTCGACTTAGTTCTGAAGTGGCAGTTTTTGTCCTCTGGGCTCTTGGTATGATTAGCCCTCACATGACCTTATACAGGCACCCCCAAACCCAGCTAAACTTTATTCACATCTCCCCTCTTCTTGAAAAGAAAAACAAAACTCATTAGCTGTGTTGACTGGCCCCTGTGATACATCTCTTTGTCTGCTCTGGCCTCAGACTTTGTTTCTCCTTTTGTGCATCTCTGCTGTGGGCCGCTGACAGTCAGCTCAGAGTCTTTTGTCCTAGGTCTGCTCTAATCTGTTCCTCAGACCCAGTCTTTACATCGTCTAGCCTGTATTTAATCCTTAAAAAAACTCCATCTCTCAATTTCACCTGGCCTTAAAAAAACAAAAACAAAACCAACCAATCAAACAAACAAAAAAAACGAAGACAAAGTTTCCTCCTTCCTCTTCTGTACTCCTCCCTCCCTCCCACATTCTTCCTTCCTTCCCAACACCCTTGTTGTTAAAATCATTGTAAAAATGGTTTCAGTGGTAGAAACTTTCCACAGGGTGAGATTTCAACTACATACCATGGAGAAGTCAGAATTCTCAGCTTTGAATGGGATTCACAGAGTGAGAAGGAAAGTCAGGATGGAGAGTGAGAGGTAGAGAATGTTTATCTCCATACTGTGACCAAATATCTGACAAACAGAAACTTAAAAAAGAAAGGGTTTGCTTATTTTGGCTTATAGCCTGAAGGCATACAGTCCATTGAAGAGGCAAAGCAGTGGCGGCCCTACCAGAAGGTGGCTGGTGACACTGCATTTACAATGAGGAGACTGAGAGTGAACAGGAAATAGAGCCAAGGCAGAAAACCTCAAGGTTTACTTCCTCCAACAAGGCTCCTCCTCCTAAAACAAAACAAAACAAAACAAAACAAAAAAATGCTCTTTCCAAACAGTACCACCAGCTGGAGACTAAATGTTCAAACATGTGAGCTTATGGGGGATATTTCACATTTAAATACAACAGGTATGTGTTTTGGTGAATCACCAAATAGAGAATATTACACCTTTCACAACTGGGGGTATTTCTGGTCTCATTTCTTCCTCCAAGGCAAACACAATGAAATAATCTAAGAAGACCCCAAACAAATGAATATTGGTGACACTATTGTGCATGAATTTATATAATGGGCTGCTTTGTAGCACAGCTAGCCTGTCAAATGTAAATGAGTCCTATCTAGAGAGGATGCCATGACGATGTGAGATCTCCAGGAATTCCCAGTCAGGGTGAGCTCACAGGTCTTGGAGACAAAGAATATGTCTGTCTTTGAAATTAAGGCAGAAGAACTCAAATTACATCATAGTCAACTTCAGAAGCAAATTTGCATAATCATTGCTTAAAAGGCTATTCTCTAATCTTCAAAAAGTATAAGGCTCTTAACAGGGACACATGTAGAGAATGAAAGAGACCTGTAGTGCTTTCTGTTGTACTGAATTGGTTCTGCTTAAGTAATATTATATGGGTGGCAGATTCCTATTTTCTGAACCTACTTCACTTTGCATGCTGTGACATACTAAACCAAAGAGGTGTGCCTAAAATTGGAAGGTAGACATAATTATCCTTAGACTGGAGAAGGGAAGTTGAACGGGTTGCTAAGACTTGATAACATCCTCCCCTTTGTTCTATTTCTAAAATCCCCAGGAAGCCTTCTGATCCGGAATTTGATTTCCTGTGTAGCTCTACCTTCCAGAAGGGATGTGCAGACAGTTGGCCTAGCTCCTGGACCAAGCATGCCTCCAGTTTTATATGAATAAATTGGGTTTTCAGCCGAATGAATCAGAGTCTGAGGTTGCTTTGCATGAATCTGGCTCAAAAAATCCATGAGCCTAAAAACTGCAGTGGGAGTCCTGAACAGGTCTTGGGGATTAGATGTGGACTTTGATGTAGTTGTATAGAAGGAAACCTTGTGGGTTTTCATGTTTACTTTTTAAGTAGTTAATTATTTTTCTCAAAGGGAAGTTGGCATAGAACTTTAAGATCTATTGACATGTATGTTCCAAAGCCGAGACCATACTTGAACACTGGGGTAACCCTCCCAGTGCCCACATAGGATACCTAGTTAAAGCTATCAGTGATTCTTCATGTCTCCACTTTTGTGATGTTCTGAACAGTTACATCCCAGCTTTCCCAGGTATCTTAATTCAGACTACTGTGTATCAATTAAACAAGTGATTTCTTTTTCTAATGGGAACTCTAAGATGTGAAAGAAGAAGCAGAAAGACATTGGAAAAAAATAAGTAAGTTGGGGATACCCTATAAAAGGGCAGCAATGCCCATTCTCAATACTGTGGTTAAAAAAAATCCCAGGACCAGGAATGGGTCACTTCTTTTGGAGTTGTTGGCCAATGTGGTTTCATAGATGCCCAAATTTTACAAGTTATTGCCAATGCTATTGGTTAACCTCCAAAGTTCCCTTGACAATAAGGCTCCATTGCTGAAGACTGCACATAGTTGATTCACAGAACATGGAGATATCAAGCTGGTACTCAGCAGAGGAGCTTCTTTTTGCAATAGATAAAGATTAATGCAGAAATTCACAATAGGTTAATATTCAAACAATGAGAGACTGAGGAATGCTCAACTGTACTAAATGGAACATCTGCATTACACTGCTTCCTTCTAAGGCTCAGAAAGTAGTGTAGAATGGGTTGCGGTGGAAAGAGTATAGGAGCCAAAGGTGGTAAGACTTCAGTGAAGTGGTATTTACTGAGCACAAGAGGGCGGTTAAGCATATGAACTCACAGTGGTTGTGACAATATCCACAAGACCTGCAAAAGCTCAGCTCAGACAATATTTCAGCATGGAGAGTGGAGGTAACATGACATACTACTGCTAAGTGAGGTGATATTAGCAAGCAATAGCATCTTAGAAGAGAGAGAGTCGGATTTATTTAAAGATCTGGACCCCCGTATGTAGACCATGCTCCAGCGGATAGCAACACACTAAGAGTATATGTACAGCACAAATTGGATTTCATGGGTTTAGAAAAAGAAGACACAAAAGTTAGGTAGGGGGTGGATATAGAAGGAATTTCGAGAGGGTGGTGAATATGATCATAGTACAGTGTACAATGTTTTCACTTTCACTCATTTTTAAATATAGCTTTTCCAGATAGTTATACCATCCCTTTGTTAGATTTATAGTCTGCAAATATTTATTATTTTGATTCAGATGTGTTAAATAAATGTGCAAGTTTCCAGGTTGCTGTTGTGGTTGGTGCCTTCCATTAGAGCAAGCACAGCCCACCAAAACCTCAGCATTTCTTTGCGTATGTCCTTTCTTTATTCCCAGTTGACCCAGTCAGGCCAGTCCCCTAAAGCTGTGCAGAGCACATCTGCCAATGATTTCTTCTGTTCTGTAGGATGTGTTGTCTTTTCACTTGGTTGTTTTCCTTTGCTTCATAAAAACCTCTTAGTTTGACGTAATTTCATTCGTCCATTTTCATTTTTGTGGCTGCTGCTGCTGAGATCTTATCTAAAAAAGAAAAAAAGAAGTCCTTATTCAGATTAAAGTAGTAATGCATTTATGCATTATTGTCTTTCCAGTAGCATCATGGATTCAGGGCTTACATTTTGGTCTTTAATCCATTTTGAGTTGATTTTCATACATGGCACTTTTAGCTTCATTATTTGCATATGGATAAACAGTTTTCCCAACATCATATATCAAAGGAGTTAATCTTTGCTTTCTTTCCTTCTTTCCTTTCTTTTTTCTCATTAACAATAGATCCTTCTCTCATACAACACATCTTAACCAGTGTCCCTTCCCTGACTCTTCCCAGCTTCCTTCAACCTACCCTGTCCTCCAGATCCACTCCTCTTCTGTTTCCCTTCAGAAAGGAGCAGGACTCTCTCTCTCTCTTCTCTCTCTCTCTCTCTCTCTCTCTCTCTCTCTCTCACACACACACACACATACACACAAAGACAACAATAACAAATAACAACCAAAAACCAACAACCAAATATGACAAAACAAGATATAATAAGACAAGACAGAAGGTGTCATATTGAGGCTGGACAAGGTAACCCAATAGGAGGAAAAGAGTCCCAAGTATAGGCAAAAGAGTCAGAGAAACACATGTTTCCAGTGTTAGGAGTTCCATAAAAATACAAAGCTAACAGCCACAACATAGACAGAGGACATGGTGCAGACCTGTGTAGGTCCTGTGCTTGCTGCTTCAGTGTCTCTGAGCTCATTGGAAGCCAGCTTAATTGACTCAGTGGGCCTTGTTCTTCTGGTGTCCTCCATCCCCTTTGACTCTTGTAATCTTTCCTTTCTCTCTTCTACCGTGTTTCCCAAGATCCAAGGGGAGGGACATCCAATTTAGACTCTCTCTGTACATAAAGTCTACCTGTCAGTCTTTTTCCTGCTGCTGGAGGAAGCCTCTCTGATGACTACTGGACAAGGCACTGATCTATGAATATAGCAGAATATCATTAGGAATCATGATATTGATTTTTTTCTTTTTACAACTGGTCACGTGTGGTTTTATCTTAGGCCTCTGAACCATTCATCTTCTGGTTCCTGGCCAGCTGAGCAGTGTAAAGCTGGGGCTCCCTCTCTTGGCATGGGCCTCAAGTTAAACTAAACATTGGATGACCACTCCAACAAGTTCTGTACCACCATTGCCTGAGCACATCTTACAGGCAGAACAGGTTGTACATCAAAGGTTTTATGGCTGGGTTTGTGTGCAGGTTTTTCTTTTCCTAGTGTGCAAAGTACCTTTGCACACCAAAGAGACTAGAACATAGTAATAAAAACTCCACGCAGGCAGCAGCTCAATCTCTCCATGCTCAATGAACTGTTTAGATGTTGTCTTCAGGAATGGGGCTCCATTGTCTGTTTTCAGAGAGTGACTTTTCATCATAGCATCAGTCTGTGTTTATGGATTTCCATGGGACCCTCTCAACCAACAGCTTAACCAAATGCGACCCAGTTCCAGCATAGGAAGCCTTGCTTGCCTGTAGCAGATGGCCGATTCAGACTCTATACATCTGTACAAAATTTTCAAAGAACTACTAGAACAAATTGAAAATGAATGGGAATAGGAAAACCATTGAATCCAAGCAAGGAAGAGCCCTTCATTTCATTTCATAGCTACTTGAGTTGCACTCCTTCAAAGTGTGATTTTTATGTTCTTTACACTACACAACAAAAATCAATCTGCTTCTGGGAAACAAAACAAAACAAAACAACATCATTCTGCAGCAGAGGTATACTGATTACCACACATCATTTCATAGCACAAAGGAAAAAATCTTCAAATATAAGTTTTCTAAATTATTAAGTTTTGTGTATTTAATTATTTTAATTATCTATATGTGTTTTGACACGAGCAAACATGCATTCAGGTGCCCTTAGAGACAAGAAAAGGCAGCTCCTTTGGAGCTGTAGTTGTAGGCAGTTGACAGTTGGTTCAAGGAACTGAACTTGTGTCGACTGCTGCGTCAGTACATGCTCTTAATTGTTGAGTCATTTCCCAGCCCCTATACAAGCTTCTGATAGTTAGCAGCAAAGGAACATTATAAAAAGAATGGATAGAGAAACATACAATTCTTGTTTTATATTTGTGAGAAGCTGACTTCTTGAAAAAGTGACTAAGGTCATATGAAATGCTTCTCAAACTATGGGCCCACAAGGTCAACAGGAATTAATCAGAGGTTTTCTTTTGTTAATTTGATATTGACCCACAGAAATAGTCAAATGGGTTGGTTACCAGGCAATGGTACAATCCAAGTGCCCTGGGTAAACACTTCGTGGCAGAGTAGAGACGTGTTCAGTCTACAGCAACAGTGGAGAATGGAACATCCTAAAATGAAAAGGAAGTCCAGCCATCCCCATGCATACAGTGAATTGTGACTTAAAGGTTTTTAGGTGAAAAGACCAAGATATTTTACTGGAAAACTTAGAAACACATTAAAATGATAAATATCAGAACAAAACAAAGCAGTCTTCGCCAGTGATCTAAAATGGTCTTCTCTCTTTGGAAGCTATTCTGAGTCTGAGCAGTTAAATGAATTTATGAATGGCTACATTTATAATATTGAATGGAAGGAAATATTGTTAACCTAAGCTAAATAAATGAAGAGCTTTGGGTTTGCATAATTGAAAGATAATTTTTTTATTGTGGCATTTGTGACGTGACTGTCCTTAGACTTTAACCCTATCGAGTGAAATTTGGTGCTCTTTGAAGGTCAAGTAATATCCAAGTGAGGAGAGCTATGCTATGGGATACAAACCCCTTCCCTTTAGAAAATCTTTTAAGCATCAGGGGCCACTTCTGCATGTTGTTTCTTCAGGCTTAAGTTGCTGCTTCCCTTCTGGGGCACTGTGAAAAAGGAAACTGTGAAATATTTAATCCTTTAAAGTCTAATGCAAACAACTCCACCTTAAAATAGCAGAGCTCACTTTAAGCTGATCTGGCAGACTGCCAGAAAGGACATGCACACTGCACTTTGATCAAAAGGATGAAGAGTCTTCAGGCAGGCTGTGGGAAAAGTAGCTGGGGAGAATATTTTTATTGATACTTTTATTTCTCTCTCTCTTCTTTCTTCCTCCTCCACCCTTTTAAACAAACACACTTTCTGAATGGGGATTGAGCATCTTAGCTAGAGTCCTCCTTCCTGATTAGCTTCCTTAAGTGTACATATTTTAGTATGTTTATCCTATATTATATGTCTAGTATCCACTTATGAGTGATTATATGCCCTGTGTGTCTTTCTGCTTCTGGGATGCTCAATCCCCATTCAGAAAGGCAAAGAGGATGGACATCAGAGGAGGGAGAAAACAGGGAACATGACAGGAGCCTACTACAGAGGGCCTCTAAAAGGCTCTACCCTGCAGGGTATCAATGCAGATGTTGAGACTCATAGCCAAACTTTTGGCAGAGTACAGGGAATCTTATGAAAGAAGAGGGAGATAGTAAGACCTAGAGAGGACAGAAGCTCCACAAGGACAGTGACAGATACTAAAAGTCTGGGCACAGGGGGCTTTTTTGAAACTGATACTCCAACCAAGGACCACTCATGGAGATGGCCTGGAACCCTTGCACAGAGGTAGCCTATGGCAGTTCAGTATCCAAATGGCCTCCATAGTAATGGGGACAGGGACTGTCTCTGACATGAACTGATTGGCCTGCTCTTTGATCACCATCCCCTGAGTGGGAAGCAGCCTTACCAGGCCACAGAAGAAGACAATACAGCCAGTCCTGAGGAGACCTGATAGACTAGGATCAGAGAGAAGGGGAGGAGGTCCTCCCTTATCAGTGGACTAGGAGAGGGACA
The DNA here is from genome assembly GCA_028658305.1 of Pachyuromys duprasi. Classification (NCBI taxonomy): domain Eukaryota; kingdom Metazoa; phylum Chordata; class Mammalia; order Rodentia; family Muridae; genus Pachyuromys; species Pachyuromys duprasi. The sequence goes on from CM053766.1 coordinate 51,319,252, forward strand.
TGGGTAGGGAAGAAGGAGGGTGGGATTGGGAGGGGGGGAGGGAGGTACAGGGGGGATACAAAGTGAATAAACTGTAATTAATAAGAATAAAAAATAAAGGTATAATTTAAAAAAAACACACACTTAACACTTTCTGGTAGACTTTTTTTTCTTTTTCCCCTCTTTAGAAACCTGTTGGAACAAAATGTTTCCCTTTCCATACTACCCTTCACAGTTTGGATGCACCCTGATGAGGCTACCAGCAGTATCCTGATGATTCTTTTTCCAGGGTTGAAATCAAAACCAGGCAATATTCATTGCAAAATGATCTCCAGAGAAAAGGCAGAATAAGGAGCTGTCTGAAAGTGGCTGCAGCTGCCCAGGTTCAGTCCCAGGATTATAAAAGGCTTTTGTGTCATGAAGACACTGAGAATCACGCACTGCCTTGCCCTTAATGGTGACAGTAATGGCTGGAACCTTACAGGTGCCATCATTACACACACACACATTTTACCTCTGAACTAGTTAGAAAGAACTTTATGTAGCATGCTTGGGCATGTTACCAACGGTCAGCACTCATCCTTGAAATCCATGATGGCTGCACATTTGCATGCTACAGCATGCATAAGTATTAAAACTTTATCTTGTGGGCCGGGGAGATGCTCAGGGAGTACAGCTTGATAACCTAGGTAACCAAACAAATGCAAAACACCAGGCACAGCACTGCAAGCTCCTATGTTCAAGTGTAAGGTGGAGATAGCAGAATCACTGGGCAGGTTGCCTAGCGTTCACCCCAGTCTCAAACCAGGTGGCAGGGGAAAATGACACCTGATGTTGTCTTCTGACCTCCATACATTAGAATTATCCACTGAAGCCTCCTAGAACTCATTTCTTGTTTGTTTGCTTCATTTTATTAAAATTTGATTTTTCTTCTCATATAGTATATCCTGATTATGGTATCCTTTCTTTCTATTTCTTCTGGTTCCTCCTCACCTACCCTTCAACCCGCAGCCATCCACTTATGTCTGCCATCAGAAAACAAACAAGCTTCTAAGGGATATTAATAAAACATAATAAGATAAAACAAAACTAACACATTGGAATTGGACAAAGCAAACAAAGAGAAGGAAAAAGAGCCCAAGAGAAGCACAAAAACAAAACAAAACAGAAACCACTTGTTTGCACACTCAGGGAGCCATAATAAATACACAAAGGACATGAAAAGAGAGAAGAAATCTATAAATTAAACAAATTCAAAGTAAAAAAAGATTAGAAGGAGGAGGAGGACAAGTAGCAGAAGAAGAAAAGAAATAAAGGAAGGAAGGAAGAAAAAAAAGAAAGACCTTGCTTAGCACAGCATTGTGAGACAAAGAACCTTCAAAGTAGCCACAGCGTTCATTTTTTGCTGGCCATCTACAGCTGGGCCTGCAGCCTACCCTTAAAAGTAGTTTGTTTTCCCAGTGAGACTTCCTTGGAAGAAACTAAATTATCATTGGCAAGTGGATATCGGTTGGAGATTCTGGTTTAGGGATGGGGGCATGTGTCCACTCATTTCAGTTCTAAGAATTCAACCTGGTACAGACCTGTAGATCTTGCACATGTTGTCTCAGTGTCTGCGAGTTCATATGTGAATTACACCTGTTGATTTAGAAGGCCTTGTTTCCTCTTCGGCTCTTAGACTCCCACTTCCTCTTCTGTAGGGTTCCCTGATTGCTGATGGGAGAAAGTTGGTGGAGCCATCCTATTTACGGCTGTTTCAACCAACTTGCCTGCTCCAAGGTAGTCTCTATCTTAAGAGCTTTGAAGAGTTCCTCCCTCATCTTGGCCCCTCTATTTCTATTTGCAAATGAGAATAACTCACTCAATACTGAGTTTTTAGCATACTGATTGTCAGGAGTATTGGAAGTAGGCTTCATAACTGTTTTGCCATAGTTTCAGACTTCAAGGAGTTTGCAATTATATTGAAAAGAGAGCAATATAAGAAATAAGTGGCAGAGGCAGATGGATCGCTTTGAGTTCAAGGCCAGCTTGGTTTACAAAGGGAGTCCAGAACAGCTATGGTTACACAGAGAAACACTGTCTTGAAAAACAACAAGAACGAAGAAGAAGAGGAAGAAGAAGAAGAAGAAGAAGAAGAAGAAGAAGAAGAAGAAGAAGAAGAAGAAGAAGAAAGAACTATTGGTGCATTAAATCTGAGAGTTTACGTGAATATATAGCCCTTCCTGTATAAGCCTGGATGGCTTTAAGCTGTGAGTGGTTCAAGGCAATGAGGGTTGAAAGAAAAGACCTTAGAGTATGACTGAGTAGAACAGACACAATTTGTTTGGTTGAAATGTGAGCAACTTCCTTATTGCATCATTGTGTTAGTAAGCTCCAGACTATGCAAACAATGCCAAGTTGCCTGTCTATGACTGACTGCCTCAGTTTCTCTTATTTTTAAAGTAACCAGTTAAAGGAAATGAACTTGAGTAAACTTGCTCAGTAAAAGTTATGCCAAGCTTTGATCCTCCCAGAAAGAACAGCAGGGAACATTCCATTGAAGATCATAGCCTAAAGTGGGTCTAATGTAAGCTGGAGAAGGTACTTCAAGTCAGTCTCCTCTGCATGCCTCCCTCTCCCCTTCCTCTCAACTCTTCACCCCTCTTTTTTCTTTTCCCCATCCCTGCATTTCCTTGTGGGGGATAGGGCCTTGCTATGTAGCCTAGGCTGGACTAGGACTTTAGATTGTCCTGTCTCTGTCTCTTGAGTGCTGGGGTTGTAAGTGTGTGTCACCCAATTAGTCTCTCCTCCAGTTAAAGGTTCCTTAGGGGACCTCCTTTAATATCTTCTTTTTCAAAAAAATCTTTTTAATTTCTACAGTTCTGTAATTTTAGAACAGAAATGTCAACAGTGGAACAAGCTATTGTACATGTAGTTCATAGAAAATAGTTAAGACTTACGTAATTTTTCATGTCTTTCAGCACCTACAATTAGGTAAAACTCTAACCTATCTTAGTTTAGCACAATCCAGGCCTGACAATCCAGGCCTAATTTCTCAGCCTTTCATGTTAGCTACAGCAACTTTGCTCAGCTATGTTAAATGTGTTAAGGGGTTAAACAAATGCCCAGGACTCTGTGATACTGGTCCTTGACTGGCTCTTTGTTTGGGCTTTTCTGTGATATTTCTTCTACATTTTACTGTCAAAGAGAGAGGGCTTGTAGTACAGTGGGCCTCAAGCCCACTCTCTGGACCGATGCAGTGCCAACCAACCAAGAGAGTCTTCTTTGACTCCTTATAGATAAGGCTGCCCTGCTTGGCAAGGAGAGGCTCTGCAGCTGTATAGAGAACCAACCTTCTTTTCCCACTGTGGCTTAGCCCAGTGACTTCTCTTTCACAGTCTCACAAACCACTTCATTATCATAATTTTGAGGATGTTGGCCAGGAAAAAGAAGTCTGTCAATAGGCAGGAAAAGCAGAGATGTGTGTGTTTATTTTCTCCCCCTTCTCATGGAGCTTTTGAATCTGATGTGGATACTAAATTGTAAGACACAGCTGCCCTTTCTTAAAGAGTGGCAGCCTTAGGGGTGGGGGAGGAGGATCAGATTAAGCAGTGTTTGCATTTGCTAATCATAACAAAAAGGTTATTAGGAGCTCATTGATTAATCAGTCACTGCAGATTTCAATTACAACTCAGACACTTAGATGTTTATGCGGGGGGGGGAAGGGGGGGAGGTGGGCAAATACATTAAGCACTGGTTGTGACTGGCACTGCGGCTGACTTCCACAGTGTGAAAGGAAATCAAATTAATTCTTTCTCTCTAAATGTATTTTGCTAAATTATAAAGTGTTATGTAAATAAGTCGGTGTTGTTTCCAATGCACAAAGCTATGGCTTAGACTTGATGAATATTTATCATTAACTCATAACTCATGATCGTAATTAATTTTATGAAATAGACGGACATACTCCGGGGATGTATCAATTCTAGCTTATCTGTTAAGCCAGGTCTATGCTTTGTGAAATGATTTTATATTGGTGATACTCATGATTCCATGGTTTGTTAGGTAGTTAGGTTGAAATTAACATGCTTGAAAGTAATTGAGGATGGATGCCTCCCTCATAGTCAGCTTTAGGCCCTTTCTTCTGTCCCCAATAGTATAAGGAAGTACAATTTTAAGGAAGAGGAAAAAAACTACATCACTCTCTTTAAGACTTAAAATACCAGGTGGGTTTGGGAGAGAATGAAGGAGGGGGCTATGGCTGGGATACAAAATAAATAACCTGTGATTAATATAAAAAATAATTATTATTAAAAACAAACACCTAAAAAATTAATAAGATAATATAAGACAAAGTACAAAAAAAAGACTTAAAATACCAATATAAGGATGATAGTAAAATACATGTGACATGGAAAAATGGGGAGGGGAATTTAAAGGTTTGAACAGGGATGCTGATAAGGGAAAAAGGATGTAAGAGGGGAGGGGAGGGTTAGCCAAAATTAAGAATGTAACTAAGTTTTATGGAAACCTAGTTGCTTTTAAGGCAATTAAAAATATAATTTAAAAACATCAAAGGGAGCTTAAACAGAAGAAGCTTGCATGAGTGGACAATACTGCTCCCGTAAACATGGGCTGGTAATTGAAGATCTCAGTGCTGGGTGTGGGATAGGTCAGGGAGGCCACAGAGACACCCAAAAATAACACAGAGTATTGTCATTACTCTTGCTTGCCCAGCATAACCAAATGGTAAGAATCTTTTAGCTGAAGGCATCGTACACCTTGGTTGCAAGATGTAGCTGAATCAATCTCTAAGTGACTTGGAAATTCTTTCCTTACTGGCTAACTTCCATAATACCAGAAAGTGCTATGCATGCTGCTAGGGGAAAAAGATTATCAGTAGTCTTACCCAGGCCCAGTCACTGCATCCTACAGTGTCCACCTGGTACAATAATGCCATTATGGTTATGGGTACAACCAACTACTTTCTGATTGGATTTGATAGCTGCTCCAAAGGAGGGATTTCGTATTTGTTACTGTAAACCTGGTCAGAAGCACATGGGCAATAGGCCATTTCAGGGAGCGGAATAGTGGGTCACAAGCCAGGAGTTAGAATAGTTGATCTGCCCAACTATAGTGCCTAAAGCTATATTAATAAATATAAAGGTCTCTGTGTCATTATTTGGGAAAAAGGGTGGGTATCAGAAAGGCTTTTATTTTACATTTGATGTCCAACGAATTAGGCATGTAATCCAAATTTAGACAGAAATCCAAGTATAGGGCTGAAAAGCTGAGAAAGCTCTGGACATGAGAGCCGGATCAAAAAGTCAGGGCAGAAGCCACAGTGTGTGTATGTGCGTGAGTGTGTGCTCGCGGTGGTGGGGGAGGGGTGGTGTCTTAGCAACTGCACGCTGCCCATGGCTGGGACAGAGAGGATGAGTTCAGCCTGCATGTAACTCTGTGGCTGGCGCCGTGGCCCATGCTTGGCCTTTTAAATCTGAGCGGAGCAGAGCCACAGTCTCCCGAGCAGAAACTGTCAGCAGAGGCAGTCCTGGCTTGTAACCAGCTGGTGCTGGGGTGGATGGTAAAAACAGTGGAGACAGAGCCCCTCTGACCAGCACTGGCAAGCGCTGCTCTGAGAAGCCAGTATGCTTGGCAGAAGGCAGAGCCCACACACTGTGGCCCACGTGAAAAACTTCCTGGAGACCACAGCCACAAGAAAAGCTTACCTGGCGGCCCATAGAGGTTTGGAGTGAGTTGGCAAACAGCTGCCCAGCCCAGGGTTGCACATGGCCCAAGATAACAACGGGGAACATGTGGCCTTCCAGGAGCAGAGTCAGGTAGAGGAACTTGACTGAATCAAGAGGGCAGAGATATGGGCCAGCAGCTCATAACATGGCAGAAAGGCCCCTTCCCTGGGAGCTAAAGGGCAGGGATAGAGCTATCCGCAGCATAAGACCACAAACTAAGTACAAACAGAGAAGGAAAAAATCTGAGCACAGAGAAACTTTTGGTCAGGTAAAAATGTTTGGAATTATGCTTAAATATTGAAGAAAGAAAGAGACTAGGTATAAAAAAATCATAGACAGACATAAATATTTGAAATTAATAAAATTAAAAGGAATAACGTGTAAGGATAAACAAAAACAATAGCACAGAGCTTTTGGATCCTATATGATGCCAAAGACAGAGACAGAAGATGAAGACACAAATGCCTTAATTGAGACTGATACATTAACAATTGTGGTTATTACTATGCTAGTATTTCTTATTCTAGTCTTAATAGTCATAATGGATTTTTTTGTACCTTCTGAAGGAAAAGGGCTTTAGAGATACAAGAACGAGAGAAATATGAAAAGTGGAGATAAGTCTTAGAAGAAAAATTAGAAACAATTATAAATAAAACTGAGAAAGATACCAAAATAGAGACAGGAACTAAGAGCAGAGCCTACTGGGCCACAATATAATGAAAATAAAGAAAGTTAGCCAGAGGTTGTTAGAAAGCTAACCTTAGCTTTTCCAATAGCTGTACAACAAATGCCAGCAGATGGTGGTCACCTTGAAGTTTATGAAGAAACTGGATGGTGGTACCCCATAGATGTACTGAATATGAAAAAATTTAACGAAAGTATAACCTCGTATGGTATGTGTTCACTGTTTGTGAAGCAAAAAATTAATTTCTTGGGCAATTCAAAATAGGAATACCCCAAGACTGGAGGGATATGACAAAAGCAATAGTAGACCCTGGTCCTCAGTTACAACGGTGATCCTGGTGGAGAGAAGAACAGAGAAGTAGAACCAGAGGTGTCAATGCTTCCCAAGAACAGTTGCTAGGTGAAGGTCCGTATGCTGAGGCACAGATGTAAGTTGAGTATGATGAGGTAGCCTTGGCATTATGCTGCACAGCAGCTTTAAGCGCTTGGAACAAGGTTGAAAAAAGACAGAAAAAGACTTCCACCAGGTACTCAGATTATGCAAGGTCCAAAAGAAACATTCAGTGACTTCTTTCAAAGATTGACTTCAGCTGTAAATAGAAAGGTATCAGATCCACAAACTAGGAAAGCACTAGTTGAATCTTTGGCTTTTGAAAATGCTAATGCAGAATGAAAAAATGTAATCAAGTTCTTAAAGGAGGGATCAGCACCAATAGATGAATGGATTAGAAATATGGCTGATATTCAATTTCATTCATATGATGTAACTTTAATAGGAGAAGTGATCTCTAAAAGTTTTGAAAAAAAAATCCAAAGTGTCAAATGCCTTAATTGTGCTAAGTAGGATCATTTCAAAGGATATTATAGGCAAAATGAAGCTAATTCCGAAAGAAGGCCTAAGCCTTCTGGAATATGCAAAAGATTCAGTAAAGGCCAGCATTGGACTAATGAATGTAGATCAACAAAAGACAAACAGGGCAGCAGCCCCTTGTTGGGAAATGCTCAGTGGCTACTCTCTTGGCAGGCCCTGATATCAAATTCAAATCAGCCATCTCAGGTCATCATTGGAGGAACTCATCCTCAGATAGATTAAGCAGCACTGCTCTGCAGACAGACATTAAAAACCCAGATATCGGGGCTAGAGAGATGGTTCAGTGGTTAAGAGCACTGTCTGCTCTTCCAAAGGACCCAGGTTCAATTTCCAGCACCCACATGGGAGCTCACAACAGTCTGTAACCTCAGTTCCAAGGGATCTGACACCTTCACACTATTGCACGTAAAATAAAAATTAAATAAAATTACAAAAAACAAACAAATAAAACCCAGATACCAAACTTAAACAGATAAAACAAAGAACCCAGAAGGGACCAGAAAACAAGGATTTTGGCAAACTTCTATAGATGATCAGAGGACAAGACTAAAGGTATTTATAAATATTATTGACATTGAAGGAGTGCTAGACTAGAGCAGATGTAACCATAATTTCACCAAAATCTTGACCTGGAGACTGGCTTCTTCAGGAGGTAGATATTCAATTTTAAGAGGTTAGAACTTTATCCCAGGTAAAACAAAGTGTGGAGTGGCCTAACTGTACAGCAGCAGGAAGTTACATAGAAAAATTAAAGCCACATGTAGCTGATGTAGTTACGAACTTATGGGGAAGAGATCTACTGCAATAATGGAAAGCATGGATTAGCATCTCTCTAAATTCAGGAACAAGCCATAAAATAGGAGATGTTCTGATGAAGGTATTGAAAAATGTTATCAAGAACAGTTACAGACTGTCCGAGTTATCATAAGTAGGATGCAGCAGGGGCTGACTCTCCAACTTTATATCTGCTGCTACTGGAAGAACATTAATGGCCCCTGCCACTAAGGTAGTTGAATGACCAATCTGTTTGGGTAGAGCAATGGCCTAGGACAAAAGAGAAATAACAGGCACTAGAATAGCTAGTCCAAGAACCAGTGGAGGCTCAACGTATAGAAGAATACTCTAGCCCTTGAAATTCTCCTATTTTTGTTATTAAAAAGAAATTTGGCAATGGAAGATGTTAACATATCTGAGAGCAATCATAGAATCAATTAGCCTATGGGCTCTTTACAGCCATGAATCCCATTGTCTTCCTTGTTAACTAAGGCATGGCCTATAATAGTGATTGCTTTAAAAGATTGCTTTTTCACAATCTCTTTACATGAGCATGATAGGGAAAGGTTTGTTTTCTGACTACCTACTCATAACAATAGTTGTCCAATAGAAAGTTATCATTGGAAAGTTCTTCTACAAGGAATGTTGAATAGTCCTACCTTATGTCAACATTTTGTACAACAGACATTAGAAATAATTAATAAGCAATTTCCTCAATCCATAACTTATATAATATGGATGATATTTTGCTGGCTGATTCAAACAGAGGTACCTTAGAAAACATGTTTGATGAACTAAAAAGAATTTTTGCCTTGCTGAGGATTATAAATTTCTCCTAACCTTGTAATGATTTTCAGAAATTATTGGGAGGTATTAATTGGCTAAGGCCCACAATTGCATTAATTACTCAAAAGATAAGTAATTTATTTCAAACCTTACAAGGTGATAAGAACTTAAATAGTCCAATAAAGTTGTCAGGTGAGGCTGAGAGAATTGGCTCTGGTAGAAAGTAAATTATGTGATGCACATATGGACCAATTAGATTTAAAGCAAGACTGTATTTTAGTTATTTTGCCTTTTTCTCATTCTCCTACAGGAATTCTTATGCAGAGAGAAGATTATATCTTAGAATGGATATTTTTAAGCACATAAACACAGTAAAACATTAAAGACTAACGTAGAAAAATTTTCTGAATTAATTCTGAAAGAAAAAAAATAACAACAAGACTTTGTCAATTAGCAGGGGTAGACCCAGGAGAAATTGTTGTACGTTTTACTAATGCTGAAATTGCCTCATTATGGGCAGAAAATGAACATTAGCAAAGAGCTTGCAGTAATTTTTTGTTGTTGTTTTTGGAGAAATTAGCACAAATACCCCAAAAGAAAGCGACTTCAGCTTATAAAAAGAACTAATTGGATTCTTTCTCATAGAATAAAAGGGACACCAATTTTGGAGCCCTTACATTCTATAATGATGTAAATAATTTAGAAAAGACAGATTATAACTCAGGAAAAATAAGTAAAGTGGCTCAAAGACTTTATGATTCAGTTCAAAAAATTAAAGTTGTGTTCCATTCTTATGATATTATATGGTTTTCTTGAATCTCGTAATATACTCATTCTCAATATTTAAGAATAGTTGTTTTGCGTATACAAACTGTTGAACTTATTCCATATGATTTAGAAATAACTTTGCTGTTTATTCAAGTACAAGTGATGAGAAATAGATGTCATCCATTTTCTACAACACATATCAGATCCCACACACATCTCCTATGCCGTCTAGCAAATGATAATGGTGAAATTGATCAGCTGTTAATAGGAAATGTGATAGAAGCTAGAATTTTATAAGAAACACCATGTTAACAGTAAAGGTCTGGAAAAATATTTTTCTATCCTTGGCAACAAGCCAAGGAAATTATAAGGAATTATGTTCTATTTGTTATTTGTAAAACCAAACTCCATTACATGCATGAAGTAACCCAAACCTTCCTAAATAAATAAAATTTGGCAGACAGTATTTTATTTTGCAGAGTTTAGAAAAATTAAAGCATGTGCACCATATCATAGATACATATTCAGACTTTCAACGGAAAAGTGCTTTAAGTTCTGAAAAAGCTGATTCTGTAATTACACATTTATTAGAAGTTAAGGCTATTATGTGAATACCTGCACAAATTAAGACTGACAATGTTCCAAGATATGTCTTCAGTAAAATTAAACAGGTTTTTTTGCATATTACAACATAAAGTATATTATAGGATACCACACAATCCTCTAGGACAAGCAGTTATAGAAAGTTCTAATCATAGTTTAAAAGAGATGTTTAAACACTGAATGATCTCCCGAGTCATTGGACTAACTCTTAAGGGAAGAGACAATAAGATGTAATGTTCTACTCTCAGGAGCAGATCAGAATCTCATGTTGTCTCCTGGGGCCAGAGGAATTCTATTATTTTTACTGGGAGAACTAAGAAAGGGTAGTTACAATATTCTCCTTTCTACCATTACCCGGGAAGCAGGAGATGGGGTTCAAACTGATCACGAAGAGGGGTTTATTCTCAAGCGAAGACTCCTAATCCCTATCTACATAGCTAATATGTCGCTGTCACTGAAACCATATTTGGATTTTTCTCCACTTGATGTAGTCAACTTTACTTTCACAACAACATGGCAAATTGAAAGGAGTACCTTCATCTGTGGCAAACCTTCAGATGTGAAAGTATTTCTGAATGTTGGAAAATCTGAAATACTGTCAGATGCAAATTTTGAAAATAAAACCAGTGTTTTTGTCAATATTAGCACATGCCTTAAAACACTATCATGCGTATATGACTTATATGTAAATGGAAGTATAAACAAGCTTAAAAGCTAGCTTTAAAAAAGCCTTAAAAACACTTTAAGCCTGTTTTTACAAACAGAAGCATAAACAACTGGGGAATGCTATGACATACACACATGAGTACAAAATGAGGTTCATTATAAAAAGTAGAACACCGGTATTAGGTATATGAGTCTTGTGATCCCAAGAGGCTCTACTTTCTGTCTGTGCCTGGGAGTGTTTGTGGGCTCCCCTCTGGGCTGTGAGATCCCCACAGACAACTATCCTGGTTCTCAGGAACTGACATCATGCCTTTTGGCAGTAACGGCTTAATACATGCTCATTTAAATAAGAAACATTTTAATCTTTCTGTAATTTGACACAATGGAACAATTTTCCATTAAAGAGTATCCTTCACCGGGCTGCAGAGACTGCTTTCTGTAAACTGGTTGCCATGTGTGGTGGTGTGAATGAGAATGGCCCCCAGAGGCTCACTTGTTTGAACACTTGGTCCCCAGTTAATGGTACTGTTTGGGAAGGTGTGACCTTGGAGGAGGTGCTTCCGTGGAGGTGAGCACTGAAGTTTCAAAGTCCATTACAGGACCAGGGTCTTCCTCCCTGCCTGCTGCCTGAGGATCAAGATGTGAAACTCTCAGTTGTTTGCCACTCAAGAGGTCGTGGAACCTGGGAAAATGGACCTGATAAATGAGGCATGGTAAAGTCTCACACAATAGCCAACTTTCTTCATAGCATCAGACAGTTTATACGCTGAAGGTTAAGAAGAGTCACATGGCCCTGGCGGGACTACCTTGCCAGGCCACAGGGGAAGAGGACAGCTCAGCCCTGATGCAACTTGATGAGGCTGGGGTGGATGGGAAGGGGCTCCTCTTTTCTGAGGATTAGGGGAGGGGGGAGGGAAGAGAGAAGGATGGAGGAGGGATGAGGCTACAACTAGGATGTAAAGTGAATAAAAATAAGTTTATAAACAAAGAGTCACATGAGTAAATTGAAGAATCACAAGGACAAGCTGCACACGGCAGACAAGCCACATGTGGCAAAAACATGTTTTTCCATAGAGGTATAAAACAAATAACAATATCCTATTGTAATGAATAACGTGAAGAAAATTAGTGCATATCTGTTACACTTGGGAGGAGTATGACAACGCATCCCACCAACAATTTCATTGTTTTGAAGAAATTGAGGTCACAAGACTGTTGTTTTCTTGGAGTTTTCTTACAAACGCTCAGAATTCTTGCATGATTTCATTCCTGAACTACGTTCCAGCACACTCAGCCAGTGTTCCAGTGCCTGTCTGCTTTCCATCCCGATGATTATGGACTAACTCTTTAAAACTGTAAGCAAGCTCCCAATTAAATCCTTTTTAAAAAATAAGAGTTGCCTTGGTCATGGTGTCTCTTCACAGTAACACGACTAGCTAAGACATTGTGTAACCATGATGGCTTGGGTTTGATCTTTAGAGCCTGCATAAAAACATCTGGAATGGTGGCTCATACTTCAATCCTAGTACTGGGGAGGTGTAGGTAGGTCGATCTCTAGTATTCAATGCTGGTCAGCAGAGCTGACTTGGTGAGTTGCAGGCCAGTGAAAGAATCTGTCTCAAAAACACAAGGTGGACAGCATCTGAGAATGATAGCTGAGGTGGACTTTTGGCTTGTACAGACATAGCACATACACCTCATACATGTATACTTTTATATACATGAACATATATAAACACACACATGAGAGAGAGAAAGAAAGAGAACTATTCATATACAAAGTAGATTGTCTCATTTTCTTTCTAATTGTATAATAAATTATCTCACCAAAAACAAATGAGGGGAAGAAATGGTTGACTTAACCTTGTGCATCTTATACTTCTGTGCCACAGTTAATCACTGAGAAAAGTTTGGACAGGAATGCAAGCAGGAACTTGAAGCAGAAACTATGGAGGAAAACTGCTTAGTGGCTAGCTCACTCAGGATCATGCTTAGGTAGCTTTCTTATACAGCCCGATACTGCCTATGTAGGGATGCTATTGCACACATTGGCCTGAGTGCTTTATCAATTAATATTTAAGACAATCCTCTTAGGGCAATCTGTTCTATGCAATTCCTCAGTTGAAACCCTCTTTTCAGACGAGTCTAGAAAGATACAGACATACACGCACGTGCGCGCGCACTCACACACACACACAGATTTCAACAAGGCACAGCATGAAATGCCACAATATTCAAAAACCTTTCCAGTTTACCCTATCCCACAACCTTTCCAGGATGCTCTCCTTACCGTATTTCATAAAGACTATGTTGACTACTTTATTGTCATGAACATTTAGTTCCCGCTCCAGATCTCTGGAATACCTTTTCTCAGTTGCTTTTTCCTCAGCATTGTCCACCTTACTTAAATTTCTTTTTCGATGCTGTAGTAAAATACCCTGACAAAAACAACTTAAGGGAAAAAGATTTATTTCATCTCAAAGTTCTAGGTTACAGTCTATCTTGGCAGGGAAGTCAAGGTGGCTTGAGACAGCGGATTACCTTAAGTTTATGGTAGAAGAGAGCAAAGCATGTATGCATGAATGCTAGAGCTCAGCTTGTTTTCTCCACTTAGATATACAGCCCATCAGGATAGGTCTTCTTGCATCCATCAGTGTAGTCAAGATAATCCTTCCAAGCATATGCACAGGTCTAGATTCTAAACAAACCTTTCACTGACTTCTTTCCAAGTTGGTTCCAGATTCCAGACATAGTCATGACAGCCTAGAGAAAAATGAAACATGGGCTTATTTTATTTTATTTTTATTTTCCTGAGTGAGGTGGCTAATCCATTGTGCTGTTTTCTGATGCACAGATGGAAACTTATTATGGAGATGAGTCTCTGAAGGAAATAATTTTTGTTTAAACTCTGCCCTAGGAACTTCAAGGGAATACAGAACAGGATTTCTTTAATGATCTGGCAATATTCTACTGCTGATTGCCAAGCCTGAAAAAATGTTTGGCAGAGTGTTTGGCTTCTGAGGTTTGGACACCTTCCAACTAATCTGCTTTGGAATTTTGAAATATAAATAAATGAGTTCCAGTACAAACTTTTTGAATTTTGAACTGTCAGGTATTTATTTCCCTCCTTTGTGAGCATTTTGGTACAAAAATACCAGTCAAGCAGACAGGAGAAAACTAATGGGTGTTTTCAGAGATTATTAATGGCCATGGTTTAGAAGAACAAAACGGGAGTATTTTAAAAATTGTGTGTCTTCATACTGACTGACCTCTTTGTGCATTTTCCAGAATGTTTTCCCTGAATTTGAGAATTAGTAGAGGAGGAAGAAAGTGTCTTTTGCTACTTTGAGCCTGTCAGAAGAAAGATTTGGAGTGGCCCTTTGTTCTTCCTGACATACTTAACTTTGTTTTACTTTCTTGTCTAATAGCACCAGCGTTTTTCAGCATCCTACTAAGGTGTGCTAGTCCAGAGAATATGACTAAAAGCAAAATTGAGCATTCACGAGGAGGGTGACCCAATAAGCACCTCACCTCCAAGGATGTGTCCTCCCTCTACCTCTCTTCTGTCGCCTCTATACATTCCAGCTGGTTCCTGGAGAGTTCTGAGGGGACATAGTTTTATCTTAATTAAAGAAAAGATAGAAAGAGAAAACTACTACATTCATTCCATGCACACACACACAGACAAACAAATACACAGACACCCATGCATGCATGAACACACAAAGGCATATGTGATGCTTAATGTTGATTAGAAGGATCGTTTATCACCTAACAGCCACATCTCTGAAGCTCTCCAGCGGGAGTGTCTAGATTGTGCTAGCTGAGGTAGGACTATGCACGCTGCTCTGTAAGCTAGAATTATAGAATGAATAGAAATGAGGATTTGGGCTGAGCACCAACTTTCACCTTGGCTCTCTGATTGCACATGAAAGGGGAGCAGCTCTCACTCCTGATGATATGATTCCCAACACCTTGATGGTTGGTAACCTCAAGCTATAAGCCAAAGTAAACCCTTGTTTCCTTCAGTTGACTTTTTGTTACTCCACACAGCAGAGTAAGTTATACTGCAGGCGTTTGTACTTACAGGAATGCCCAGAAGGGCAAGCAGCTATAGGAGGTTTTTATATACAGAACTGCATTGCTCTGTCTCTGGAGGCTGGGGTTAACTCCAAAGTGTTCCAAAGAGTAGAGAGAGGAAGGCACCACTACTAACTTTTTTCTTTGATGGTAACCAAACACTTTTCAATATGAATATAGCCCTGTATATAATGTGCATTTCTGTAAGACTATGTCAACTTCAAGTTATCCTTCAAGTTGTTTCAGGTGCAGTAAAAATTTATTTACCTTTAGTGTCTGTTTGAACAAAGAAGTCCAATGGTTTTCAGAGTATAATGCAATATAATAACAAAATGGTATTTAAATAATGTTCCTCATATCAATAAAGTTTTGAATTTTATCTTTTACTTTAATTTTGTTCCAGGGCCTGGAAGATATATTATAAGTAAAGTGCCATACAAACATGAAGATCTGAGTTATGTTCTTAACATCCACATAAAATAATTAGCTTTAAATGTAGACTTGACATAAAAGAGAATCATCTGGGAAGAGACCTTCAATGAGGGATTGTCTAGTTTGGATTGGCCTGTGGTTATTTCTGTAGGAGCTAGTCTTAAGTTAATTGATGTGGGTCACTGTTTTCTAGGCCGGAAGTCCTGCACTGTATGAGAATAGACAAATCAAGCTGAGTATGAGCATGCAAGCCAGTAAACACATGTGCAGTTCACAGTTCATTTGTCTCTGCTCTTGACTGTGGGTGTGCTTTGTACAGCTTTCTCAAGCTCCCGGCTCTGTGACTTCCAGGCTACAATAGACTGTAGCCTAGAATTGTGTGTTAAGATAAGCCCTTTCTCCCCTAAGTTGCTTGTTTTCAGGAGATTTGGCCACAGCAACAGAAATGAAGCTAGAACAAGGGGTCTGGTATTACAAGCTTGTAATTCTGAGGCTAGGGAGGCCAAAACCCTAGGGAGGCATAGCTCTACAGCCCAATGGCCAGCCAGCTCAGCCTTCTTGGTAAGTTCTAGGACAGTGAAAGATTTTTGCTTCAAAAATAAGGCTGACTGTCTCCAAGGAACAATACCTGACATTTACTTCTGACCAATAAACACACATGAACACATTTGAACACACACCGAAACCCACAAACACACGTGCATGCATACAATCAAAAACTTGCAGATGTAGTATAGCAGAAAGTTTTTTTAAAAACTCAGTTATGTTATATAAATTGGATTTTTTTTTAATCCCAAGTATGGAATATGGAGCTGCTTTTAGTTTATCCGTAGCTGGTAGTTGCCTCCTGCAGCTAAGAGAGGGGTGTGGCCTTTGCCAGCTTCAGTGAGTAGAATTCTTCAGACTCAGAGAGGGTATAAATACCAGAATCCAGAGGGAGGAAGAGGATGCTTTGAGAGAGAATGCTTTGAGAGCGACAGCTTCGAGGAGATGGCCAGAAGAGGAAGAAGTCTACTGTTTGCTGTTGCTAGTTTGCTCAACTGCTAGATATCCAGATGACTGCCTCAAAGAACCCAGTGACCCTAATAAGCTGAAAGTAACCAAAGAGAATTCCTGCCCCTTTCCCCACTAACCTTCTGTCTCTCCTACCTGATGTTGGGGTGTTGAAAGGGATAAGGAGTACAAAAGGGAAAAAACAGATATAAGAAACCAAATAAAATAGATTTTTTAAAAAAGGCACCTAGAGTGTACACAAATAATTTCTGTGTGGGACATTTAGTAGGAAAAGGCGTATTTTTACTCTTTGTCTTTTTACGGTGTCATTGAGCTTGTCACATGTAAGCCCTTCTACAGGCTCATGCAAAACAGAACAGCCACGCACCAGATATGACCATGGGCTGGTTGGACAGATAGGCAAGCCACCTGATGCCTAGACATAGACCAAGTCAGTCCCCTCTGACAGACACAGTCCTTCACTGTATTTCAGTTCTCTTGAACATCTTAGAATAGAGTGGACCCTAGGAAATCTGCAAGGCAAGCCAAAAGTAGTTTTGTTTGGTTATTTTCTTCCAGGGGACTGTCATTTTTCCCCCTTCCTTCTTGACCTTACCAGGGCTGCCCAGCTCTCCCAAGTCCCCCTGAGTTCTGGGTAAGGACACTTCTGTAATATCTGTTACTCTTTCTCTGCCTTTACCTCTCACCTATTCCTTCCCTAGTGCTGACTTGGCATTAGAGTTCACGTCATTGGCATGCAAACAGGTGCAAACACTGTGTGTTTGATACACTTCTGTGTATCATAACTTTTGCTAAGCCTGATGGATGACCTATCTTAAAAGGTGTCTGGTTAGTAGACATTTCCCATCTTTGTAACTGTACAACGAATAGCTGAGTTTTGCTGGGCTCCGATGAGGAAATTGCCATGGACTTCACTCACCTGATGATATCATGCCTGTGGGTGGTTGCATTTGGTGAGTGTATGGCATCAGGTAAACTCTTCTGTGTGAGGTTGTACTGCAGACCCAAGGGAGAGCCAGGGAAAGAGGAGGGTTCACATGAACACACAGCATGAGGAAGGCCTGGAAGAAATGACAGGAGGCAGTGAGCAAGGGAGGCTGTTTATATTTGTTGTTGTGTTTGTTTTGCTTCTGAGAGTCTCTATATTGACTGGACTTCTCTTAAACTCCTGGCTGAAGTCATCGTCCTGCCTCAGTCTGCAGAGGAGTTGGGATGACAGGCTCTGCATCATATTTATTTTGACTTATTTTGCCTCTGAGTGATTTGATCCAGTCGCTGAAAGAGAAAGGCTTCTTTCCCTGTGACCCACACCATCAGCTGTGGTGCTTTGCAGCCGTTGTTCCTAGTGTTCCACTGGCTCCGACTGGCACTGGCATTTCTTAGTACAGGACTTAAAAAGCTTAGAGAATGGGGTTAGAAAGATGAGTCACTAGTTAAGAGCCACACGCCGCTCTTGTTGAAGACCTGGATTTGGTTCCCAATACCCACATGATAGCTCACAACTATCTGGAACTGCAGTTCCATGGGATTCGACACTTTTCTGACCTCTGCTGACACTGCACACCATGATGCATGGACAGATGCACAAGCGGAAGGGCTCATATGCATACAATAGCATAAAGCTCAGAGAATGGGGCACTGAAGGGCCTCCTGAGGTAATTTCAGTGCAGAAGAAAGCCTTTCTAATCCTATGTTTTTAGAATTCTATGGGCCCTATGGATCTTAATGGGGCAATGAGGAGAGCTGAGATTTTCTAGTGTGCTATGGGTTTTTCACTGTTGCCTCTTAGGGGTTATCTTTCTTTCAACATTAGGTGTGTAGGAACATCTGGCCTTCTCCCTTCCCTAAGTTCTGCTAATTGGATTTTATGGAAAATACCGAGGGCTCAGAATAGATCGAAGCACTAGTGGAAGCAGAAAAGCAAACAGACAAATGGGAAATCTTACCTCACAGGCTTTCCTGGCTCAATGACATTGTTGTTTGAGTCTCCCTAGACACATGGTGGCACAATTTCCAGGTGAGGCCACATGTGGCCTTTTGTAGAGTGGAATGTGTGCTGAGGTAACCTGTGTCACTAGCAAGGAGGAGGCCATAAGAGCTTCCTGGTGTGACTGCTTCTGTGGTCTCTGCCCTTCTTCTTGAGTCAAAGGTGCCTGGGTCCATGAATGCTTCAGCAGAGCAGAGTGGCCCTATACCCTTTCACTGGACCGCCAGATGAACAGGAAGTAGAACTTCCTGTGCTATCTGCACTTTGCAGGTTATTTGTTAAACAAGTGATGCCGTTTTGAAGAATATTGCCCTTTGACACAATTTCCTGCCGTTTAGGTTGGCAGAGGTATTCATTCCTAAATTACACATTTCTCAATGTTTTATTATCAAAAACTTTTGC
Source organism: Pachyuromys duprasi (assembly GCA_028658305.1). Lineage (NCBI taxonomy): Eukaryota > Metazoa > Chordata > Mammalia > Rodentia > Muridae > Pachyuromys > Pachyuromys duprasi. The sequence goes on from CM053766.1 coordinate 51,338,027, forward strand.
AGTGAGGAAATAAAAAAACCTACATAAATATACATTTTCTTGTTTACTAGATTGATCCATCTCACATAAACCAACCTCTTCCTTTATAAACAGTTGGGTCAAGACTTCATGACCTTATTTGACTTGTGCACTCTTCTTCAAAGATCCAGAGAGATAAGAAACCGGAGAGATCAGAGAGATTACATAACTTGAAGATGATCACACAGCTCATGCTTACTTCAGCCTCAACTTTCAACTACATCTTATCTACTTCAAAGTCCTTTGTTCCTTTTCCATGCTTCTTTGTCAGGAGAGAACAGTCAGGAAAGGGGATGTATTCAAAGAGTGTGGATAAGGATTTCCTGGCCAGGCAGCAAGGTGTGATACATGTGATAGCTGACCATGTGCTACAGATCGTAAACTCTGGGAGTTGGCAGAACAAAGCCGAAGCTGACAACCAAAAGCAGAAACATGCGTGCAAGCATGTATGCGCACACACACACATACACACACACACATACACCCCCCCACACACACACAAAATAATGATGGTCAATCTGACTGCAAAATCAGGTCTCTGTACTTCTACCTTCAAGTTACCTCACGTGTTTTTACTGTTATTTTCATATTATTTAGGTATAATTTAAGCTTTTGAACACAAAGTTACTTTCTCAGTCTCTTAGGTTATCATACTCAAATTTATTTAAAAACGTTTAAACTTACTGGTGTTGTATGTTTATGATGATGCGTGTTGGCTTGGGGATGCCTGGGTGCTGTGAGGTCAAAGTGTTTCTTTGTGGAATCGGTTTTCTCCTTAAACCTTTATGTGCATCCTAGGTATTGGATGAAGATTGCCAGGTTAGTGGGGCCAGCACTTTGACCTGTGAGCCTTTTCTTTGCTTCTCAAATTCCTTTTTTATTTCTTGGTCTAAATCCCAAAGGTATGTGTAATATTTAGGGATTTCAAGAGAAATGAAACCAAGCGGGCCCATGTGTATGCATGCACATGTAACATTCAGCTGTGGGACTAAAGGTGGGACTATTTGTGATAAATGTGCTGTTCAACAATTCCATCGCGGTGAGATCATCATCAAGAATGCTTTACCCAGACTCACATGGTGCTGTCTCTACATGCTTAGGCTGGACTATAATCTGATAGGGTTAGTGTTTATATGGTTACTTGGTGATAGAAACTGCAGGCAGATGTTAACAACTCCAAATGAGACAGATGTTTTCACTTCCTTTATCCATCCTAGGTTGAGAATATCACAGTTTTAAAATGCAGGTCATACTCCAAATTTATACAGCATCATGATGTAGCCGCATGAACTGTTGTGGGTATCAGCTGTTTATCCTGGTGTACCAACACCTCAAGAAGAGTATAGTACAACTTACTGCTATTCTTGAAAAGATCCAAGTTCAAGACCATAAAGTACAATGTTTCCTGAATGTGCATCATTTTTATACCATGATAAGGTTGAACAATTGTAAGTTGATCTTGGTAACAGGACTTGTGTATATGTGTGTCTTTCGGTAGGACTGTAAAATATCAATTAAAAGGAGTAAGGGTGTTTTTTTTTTTTTAAAGGAATTACCTCACATGACCATGAGGCTGGCAAGACTGAAATGTGATGCTTATAGGCTATAAATGAATAATTATTTTCAGATATACACTTTTCAAATTAGTTCAGAGTATAAAAAATATGCTATGAAAATATTTAGCAAAATGATATTTAAAACATTGACCAGGATGGTGAGTCAGGCATGCAGCAGGTCTCTGGGCTGACAGCTGAGTGTTCCACTCAAGTACACAACAGTGACATTTGCTCAACCATGTTTGTAGCAGCTTTATTTGTAACAGCCAGAACCCAGAAACAACTCAGATGCCCCTCAACTGAGGAATGGATACAGAAATTGTGGTACATATACACAATGGACTATTACTCAGCAATAAAAAAACAAGGAAATCATGAAATTTGCAGGTAAATGTTAGGATCTGGAAAAGATCATCCTGAGTGAGGTATCCCAGAAGCAGAAAGATACACAGGGTATATACTCACTCATAAGTGGATATTAGACATATAATATAGGATAAACCTACTAAAATCTGTATGCCTAAAGAAACCAATCAAGAAGGAGGACTCTGGCTAAAATGCTCAATCCTTATTCAGAAAGGCAAAGAGGATGGTCATCAGAAGAAGGAGAAAACAGGGAACAGGACAGGAGCCTGCCACAGAGGGCCTCTGAAAGGCTCTATTCTGCAGGATATCAAAGCAGATGTTGAGACTTATGGCCAACCTTTGGGCAGAGTGCAGGGAAGTTCATGAAAGAAGTGGGAATGAGTAAGGCCTGGAGAAGATAAGAGTTCTGCAAGGAGAGCAACAGAACCAAAAAATCTGGGCTCATGGTCTTTTCTGAGACTGATACTCCAACCAAGGACCTTTCATGGAGATAACCTAGAACCCCTGCACAGATGTAGCCCATGGCAGTTCAGTGTCCAAGTGGGTTCCATAGTAATGGGAACAGGGACTGTCTCTGACATGAACTGATTGGCCTGCTCTTTAATCACCTCACCCTGGGGTGGGGAGCAGCCTTGCCAAGACACAGAGGAAGACAATGCAGCCAGTCCTGATGAGACCTGATAGACTAGGATCAGAAGGAAGGGGGGGGGGAGACCTCCCCTATCAGTGGACTGGGGAAGGGGCATGGGTGGAGAAGAAGGAGGGAGGGTGGAATTGGGAGGGGAGAAGGGAGGGAGCTACAGGGGGGATACAAAGTGAATAATCTGTAATTAAGAAAAATTTTAAAAAGAACATTGACCAGAATGCTATTTTATACATGAGTCTATCATGTTGACTATATTACATTGTAGTTACCAGCCCTAATTAAAAAAAAAACAAAAAACATTTATGTTTACATCATCTTGAGGATGGCTCATTTTTGTGGTCTAGGAGTCATCATTCCATAGCTGTTTCTGGAGCTGTCTAGATGTGGTAGTCTAAGTCCCTTGGTACCTCTAGAGGCATCAGTGTCTGCTCTCTCCCTTTACTCATTCATCACATATGATATACTGGAAGGCAAGCATCCCTGAGGCATTTGTTTACAGCCTACAGCCACCTACAGGATTTGCCACAATTGCCCTTGCTGATCATCTTTGCAGCCTCTCACAGCTGCAGGTGGGTCTGGATTTTTCCGTATGTGAGGCAATACATTCTCATCAATCTTGGAGAGTCAAGGAGGAACCTGATTGGTGCCACAGGAGAAGATAAAGGTGGTAGAAGAGAATCAAGGATAAAAAGTAAGGTATGACATGATGAGACATAAATGGGCTAGTAACTCAGAGAAAAATACAGTTCAGTGGAGGTACAAGATAAAAAATCACTCCCATAAAGAAAATGCTGTCTTGCTTGGAGGTCAAACCATCCTTTCCTACTCTCTATTTCATTTTCTGGACAGTGAACCAATTCCTGTTGGGTCTTTTTTTCCCCCTACAAAATGACAGGCTTGTAAATCTTTCTCGTTCTAAAATACAATAAATATTACTCCCCACCTGACTCATGAAACATTTGAAATCAGAAACTGTGCTTCATATTAGCTGAGTATCTTTGGATAGCAACATTAGTACTCTATAAATATTCAGTGGGTATTCTAGGCTCAATCTCTTTGCTCTGAGTACATTTTCAAACCTTAATTGGGAAACACTTATGTAAATATATTAAAAATGTGCTCTTCAGAATGTTAAGGGTAGTCAAATTTCATGGCAAGACAGATTGTATAAAGAAAAAGAATATGTGAAAAGAAACAATGTTTCTAATTGTTTTAAGAGAAGCACAGAAGATTCTTCCCAAGGAAGTTGGTTTTGTGTTTCTTAGTTTCTGTTGGACACTCCATCACAGCTTCCAAGGGAGAGTATTTTTATGGACACGTTCTTGGCCAAATGAGGACTAAAGTGCTCAACTGTTTTTAAGCTTCACAGAGCAACTTCCAGATCTCAAAGTCAAAGCAAAGCTCAGGAGTCTTTTCAGTATGACTGTGAAGAACTGAATAGATGAGCTTCAGGCAGAGGAAGGCTTGAAACACCTGTGTACATTAAAAATGTTTGTCCCTTCCTTGACAATTTCCTCTCAGTCACGATTTTGTTTTGGATTTCCTTTAAAGTCAGAAAATAAACAAGTCCATGATAGATACATTGGCTATCAGTTTAACCACCCGGCAAGATTAGCCGCAGCTCCCTACCTTGTCTGGACTGGAGAAAGCTGGTTGTCTGTTCGTCTTACCAAGACTGGAAATACCTGAGAGACAGAGAGAGGATAAGACACTCAACTTCCCAATGAACCCCCAGATTTGAAACTCATCACTGTCTCTACTTCTGTGTGGGTTAGGGAGGTGGACATATCCTTAGTGGAGGTACCCACATGGTCTGGTTGAGTGTCTCTGATCCAAGCACAATCACAGATGAAATTCTTTCAGGACTTAGTGTCCTGCAAGGCTGTGGTTTTCCCAATAAGTAGATTGCTTCTCTCATTCACATTGTGGGTGTTTTCTTCCTGTGCACACCCACGGCTGCTGAGAAGCTGAGTTCCAAGCTCAGCTTGATTCTGACTTCATCTTATTTCGCCATCCTCATTCTTAAATAATACTGACTTACATTTCAAAGTGCTTTTAAAGCTTACGTATCGCAGAGAACAAACTGAAGTTCTTCTGAGAATGGGGCTTGATGTATGAAATCAATATGAATAAATAATGTATGAAATAATATTTGAATAGCTTTGTCCTTATTCACTGAATGAAGCAATCTATCTTTTTCTACTTCTCTCCAAATAATTAGATCGTAATAGTTCAATGAGAGCTTATGTAGCTGTTGGGTACAGCCAAGACCCACTGTGGTAAAATCTGATGGAGCCTTTTAATAAAACTTTCAGGTTAATTTTACATATAAGACAGATGTACATTTTTGTGGTTCTTAATATCCAATGTCTCTTTCCAAAAAGCTTCATTAATTATTGCTGCCACCAACTATGAACTGAATGAGATTACCAGAATCCCACCATCTTTGTTTGCCAGAGCCGGATTTATTGTGCTACTTTTGTCTATATTAATAAGAGTTAGTCCTTTATAAAGTTGTTTTCCTGGAGGAGACTCCAAGACTTTATGGGAGACATCATAGGTTCTGAGGGAGTCCCTACTTTTACAAGCTTACTTTGCTGGAAAGGAAGAAGAATCATGACACTTTTCTGGAATCAGCCTTTAGCAGTGCTATATTCACACTGTATGCAGTGCTATATTTAAATATGGAGATCCGATTGACTGAAAATAAGATCAGTGTTTAAGGATGTGAGAAGGTAGAGGCTAGCAAGAAAGACTGATTCACCCTTTCCAGTCAGAAGACACTAAAGCTAAGGTATAATGAATAATGTAAAGTACTTGCTATTGGTTTGTTAAGTGAGTGAAAGGAGTTAAAAATCAACTAATTTTGCTACAAAATATGGAAAAACTCTTTTAAGGGATGATAAAATGTCTCAAGGACTTAGAGTTTGAATCTTTAAATATCATATTAAAAGAAAAATCCAGGCAGGCCCTAACTCCAGTTTTGGGAGGCAAAGGCAGGTAGAAGAGTCAGGTTGGTTAAAACAGCAAGCTTAGGGTTCAGTGATAGACCTTGTCTCAAGGGACTAGAGTGAAGATTGATAGTACAGTACAGTCAACATTCATGTGTGTACACACTTACACACACACACACACCAAATAAAATAAAATAAAAAGGAAAAAATTACTTTAGGTGAAGGTTGTACGGCTAAGTGAATCTGATTTTTCATAGAGCGTGTTAACCTCTTTTGGCCTGGATATCTTGTTTTCAGTAGGAAATCATAACACAATGATATAGGACCTAATATTTAAACCTTATGCACTCTCCTTTTCTTATTCACACTTATTTATTTTGTGCTTGTGTGTGTACGTGTGTGCACACGCATGTCAGAGTGCACCTGTGGAGGTCAGAGGACGACTCTGTTTTTACCATGTGGATCTGACAGAACCAGTTGATGTTGTCAGGCAGCTCCTTTCCCCCTGAGCCTTCTCAGCAGCGCCCTTATTTACATTAAAGGGAAAACTAATTCACACGTTTTAAATTGACTTGCAAACAAACAATTGCCGCGCTACAGAGTAAAGATGCTTAATATTTACAGGAGTGCTTAGATTTTCCCAGCAATAATTTCTGTCAGCTTTTTCCAAGAAAAAAAAATGACTTAGAGAACCAGGAGGTGTGGTAAAGTAGAGCCATACCCTTTGAACCAGCTCTGCATCTGACACAGTATAGAAACTCAATTTGGTAAGACACATCTTTGAAGAGGAAAATGAAGGTTATTTAAGAGACCACTAAGACAAAGATAAAGAATCTATTGTCTATGGTTGTATTGTTTTCCTAACATTTAAGAGAAACTATACACAATAATTTTGCATATGAGAGTCACCAGAAAGAATTATTTAAGTTTAAAGAAGGATGGTTAAGGAGAGCCCAGACCTTTGAGCTGTGTTTATCACAGAAAATTCACTAGGACAATGGTTTACATTGCCCAATTATGTGAAGCTGAGGAAAGGCTAAGAGGTAGGCCTATAAGTGCAGAAAACCAGAAACTGGGGCAAGCAGCATCTCAAGAACACCGCTAACCTAAACATAGCCCAAGCCAATCAACACTTTGGACTTCAGCCCATAAAACAGGTAATCCCATTACAAAGATGCCTTTTTACCAGGCATAGTCAAAAGTTTTCATTCAATCCCAGAGTCAGGATTTACCATACTTTCTCTTACTTGTAAATAATCCTACAATAATCCTTTTGGACACTGAAAATTTATTTCATTCAAGTTTGATTTTATATTTATCTATAGCAATACAATAGCCCAGAAGAAAATCAATATGGTCTGGGTTGTTTCTGCTCAGAGGGAGGAAGATTATCAGTTATAGTTGTCGGAAGAATGAGAAGTTCACATCTACAAAAGTCATTCGACTTTGTGACCATTTAACTGTGGAATTGTTTAATTTCTAGAATAAATTGTTACTGACAGAAATGGATTCTGTGTTTCATCTTGTAGTAGCCAATCTACTTTGAGGGACTGGTGCACAGGTTTTCTCCAAATGTTGAGGTTCCTGGGATCTGCGCTCATCATTAGCCATCTGTATTCAGCCTGGGCTCTCAGCAATTTCTTTGACTCCATGAAGTCCAAGGCTTAGTGAAGGATGAAGAAAAAGGGTGATTGGCCGGCCAGGCACACCAGCCTGCACAATATCCAAGAAGTCCCTGGATTCCAGTGATAAACCTTAAATGAGGGTCATCAACGTTCAAATACAGACCCACAGGGCTGACTTTCAGATCCTGAAATACAGTGGTCAGAGAAATTCTCAAAGATGCTCAGGTGAACTGGTTTGTTCCAGGATGCTGCTTCAGACCTTGCCAGCATTTTAAGAGCACCTGAATTGTGTATTGACAAATGTGGATGAGGGAGTGTCTGGTCACTGGAAGAGACTGACTAGAGCAATTGAAATCATCCACAAAGGCACAGCACCTCTGGCTGAATGGATGGCATAGTTCTGTTGAGTATCCCTGTCTACCTCCAGCATTCTACTCTCCTTCAGCTGCTGTGTAGTAAGGATTCTATCCCATATCACTAATCATATTGTCAAAGGCACCTTAATTGCTGTAAATTACTCTAGGCAGTCCAGGAGAATATTACCTAGAGCCTATTGCCTGTGGTTTGAATAAGAATAAGAATGGCCCACATAGGCTCATCTGTTTGAATTACTCACCATAGAACGGAACTGTTTGAGAGGCTTGGAAGGATTAGGAATGTTGCCTTGTTGAAAAAAGTGTGTTGCTGGGGTGGACTTTGTGATTTCAAGGGCCCATGCCAGGCTTAGTCTCTCTCTCTCTCTACTTGACCCTTGCAGGATGCAAGCTCTTAGCCCCTTACCTACCTGCCTGCTGCCATGCTTCCTGTCATGATAATCGACTAATCCTCTAAAACTGTAAACAAGCTCCTAATTAAATTTGTTCTTTTGTAAGGGTTGCCTTGGTCATGGTGTATCTTCACAGTAATAGGACAGTAACTAAGATATTGATCTGCTTTGTGATTATGCAACAATAAAGTTTCTCTTCAAGCAGGTGTTCCATGTATAGACACGGCACATGGCTTGGCTTCTTATCATAATAAGAACCACTTCTTCAGCTGAGTAGACACCAGCATGTCTTAGGGAATCTTCATAATTACTGCATATGCTATGGAGGTCACTGTCAGGATCACTTTTCCATTTCTGATCCAGGGTAATAAATTCTTAGTCCTCATGACTCTAGGTGTACTCATCTAGAATTTGGCTGCTTCATTTTGATTACTTTCTGGGGTTTTAACATATGCATTCAACCAGCACAAGAGTGTTTCACCCACAAGCCTGAGCTGTTCTTCATTTGAGCATAAAGAGCTAAGATATAGCTACAGTCATGCTCAGCACAGAAGGACTCCCTCTCTTTCGTCTCTGTCTTTGGGACTGTACTAGTACATCTTTCCCCATTGTTCATAGATAGAAGAAAGGGTTCGTTCTTGTCTTCAAGAATATGCTTAATACAAAACTCCTGCCCCTCCAGATGTAGGTGAGAATTTGGGTAACGAGCTAACAATCAAGAAATGAGATCATGAGATGAGGAACCAGGGTGATAGTTTCTCAATTTGTTGTTAAGATGTGAAACTGAATCTTGTTATAGAAAAACTTCTGTCACCATACTACACTGGGCCCTTACATATTTTATTTTACACTACATGGTTGAGTGTGTGTGTGCATGTGTATGTGTGTACGTGTGTGTGTACACAAATGAGTACAGGTATACTCAGAGGAAAGAAGCAGGCATCAGATGGCCAGAAGCTGGAGTTATAGCTAATTTTAAGACACCTCCTGTGGATGCTGGGATCTAGATTCAGGTCTCCAAGAACAGTCCATGTTTTCAGCCTCTGAGCCCTTTCTCCAGCCCCCAAAATTGGTTTTCAAGGCCCTATATTTCCCTTCATGTCATTACTTATTAATAATCATGAATACTTTCATGCTTACCTCTCCACTTTTCCATAGAAAAATTAATTTGAAAATGCCAGTTCAGTTTAGTTGAAAACAAACAAGAACATGCTCCTGCTGCCAAAGGAACTTTTAGTATTAGGGGAGGCAGACATGGGCCCAGTATGTGTAAAGACAGTCTGTGTTAAGTGGTGTATTTTGAGCTTCAAATTACTGTGGAGCATAAAAAAACAAAGAAACAAACAAAAAAAAAACTCCATTCATTTCTGCAGAAAATAGGTCAGGGAGCACTTGATGGAAAATGTGAGGCATTAAGACTAAGTGGTTCTTAATATCCAAGCTAAAACAATGAAATAAATCCACTGTCCCAATGAAGATGTCATTGGTTTACTCAGGTGGACTGGGAGGGTTACAGTGGGACAGAATAGATGATTCTTTTTTGGTTCTCCTGCCTGCAGTCATCTCACAGAGAAAACATGTGCTTCTAGTGGTGATTAATGATGGACTAGGGACAGGAAAAGTGAGGAGCAGAAACAGGAAAGAAAATGGCCAAAGCAGTAGCTTTCACTTGGGATGTTGTTCTGTAATGAGGACTATCTCTAAGCTTCCACTCCATAGCCATCTTTCCTCTGTAGCCTTCTGTAGGCCGCTCCAAACCATTTCTTCAATACCAACTTCTAAGATTTCTTCCCTGGCACGACAGGAAGTTTTCTAGTCTACCAGGATTAAATAATATCAAGCGGCTGAAAGCATTTAGGTGTTGAAATCATTATTAGAGATTTTGTAATAAAAATAGTATTTCTTTCAAGCATGTTATCAGAGTGACCCAAGGCTCATTGAACTAGAATTTCAGTCCATGGTAAGGTAGCCCTATGGGCTACCACAGTCCCTTTGTGTTGGAATCCAGGTCTAATATATTGATATGGTATACTGGAACCCTCAGCAAGGTGCTACAGTCTCTCTGGTGAGACAGGAGTTAGATAAAGACATGTTTGAGTGTTCCAAATAATAGAGTTATTTTAGAATTAAGATATTGGGTGGTGTGAATAAGGCTGTCCCCCATGGGTTCATGCAGTTGAACCGTTGGTCTCCAGATTGTGGTGATGATTAGGGAGCTGTAGGAGCTGTGACCTTGTTGGAGGAGGTATGCACTGGATGCAGGCTTTGAGAGTATAAAGACTCATGACATTCCCAATTTGCCAACTTTGCTTCCTATTTTTGCTTTCAGATGGGAGCTCTCAGTCTCCTTTTCCTGCTGTCATATCTGCTACTTGCTGCAATGAGTATTTTAGCCTCCCATTATGGACTCTTATATCTCTGAAAGCATAAACCAAAACAAAAAATTTTCTTCCATAAGTTGCCCTGTTTATAATGCTTTATCACAGCAACAGGAAAGTGACTAATAAAGATATCGGAGCCATAAATCCATATCACGTTTACTACTGACTCTGCTCCTAAAACATTCTTCTATAATATTGGGGTTAGATGTGTCTGGTAAAAACTGTCCATGTCGTACCTTCATGTATCTAACTCATGTACCTTTATGTATTTAACTCATGCAGTGTGACCTACAAAGAAAAGAAGTAGAGACCGGGAAGAGGGCAGGAAGAGAGGGTTAAATTAAAATAAAGAGAGAGAGGGGGGGGGAGAGAGAGAGAGAGAGAGAGAGAGAGAGAGAGAGAGAGAAAGAGAAGAAAGAGCAAGAACAATAATAAAGAGTCTATGGCAAAAGCAAATCTGTAGGGGCTGAGGCTGTAGCTCAGTCAGTTGTATGCATGCCTATCATGAGGGACAAATCTCCAACACAGCACAGACTGGGAATGGTGGTTGTTACCTCTAACCCCAGCACTTCGTAGGAGGATCAGAAGTTCCATATCATTCTTGACTATATAAGGAATAAATTCAGGAGTACTCAGGAGCATGTAAGATCCTAACAACAACAACCAACCAACCAAACACATACATACACACACACACACACCACCACCACCACCACCACAAAACAATCCCTCCTCCCTAAAACCAACCAACCAAACACACACACACACACACGCACTAAATGCCTCCACCATCAACAACAAATAATCAACCAAACATACACACACACACACACACATCACTACCACCACCATCACCAAACAGCACCCACCCCCCCACACACACACACTAAATCCAACCAAACAAGAACAACAAAAACATGTGCCTATGGAAAAAAGAATGGGTGAAGCTGGCAGACCTTCAATTGTGTTTATGTAGCTTATCTACTTCTTGGAATTTTTTTATGCTAAGAAGATATGTAATTTGTAAATTTTTAACTTTCACATATCATAAATGGTTCTATCTATCTATCTATCTATCTATCTATCTATCTATCTATCTATCTATCTATCTATCTCTGTTTCAATCATAGAATGAACACTTTTAGCCTATGAGAAAAATCAGCCTTCTTCTCAAAGAGAGGGGTTCAAAATACTCAAAATGCTACATCAAAACACCTCTGCAAAGTGTAGGTCTTTAGTAAAACACTTGTGGCTTTTCCCACAAGAATGGGTTCTATTGACTGAGAAACAGCTAGGGGCAAAGGGTCTGTAATAAGTGTAAAAATGATGGGCTCTATTGACTGAGAATGCTCAGGAGTCTGGGGTGTTCTGATAAGGGCTGGCTTCACAGACAACAAAGATTACCAGGTATTAACACATCAGTTCACAGCCTTCTGGATGGAAAACAGGCATCAATTTCTTTCACTGAAGGAAAAAGCCTTCATGCTTAACAGTCTGGTGCTTCTAGAGCTTATTTGGGAACTCATGTTCCCTACAGACTACCAGACTCATTGTTGTATAACTTGTCTTTGGACTCCAGCTTCAGTATCTTGACCTGAAAGACTTTGGACTTGACTTGACTGAGGCAGTGAAGAAAGAAGAGATACATGGACAGAAAAGCTAAGGTCAGGTGGGCTGTGTGAGCACTCTGATGGAGTGGTACTAACCATACACCAACCTTAAACCTCAGCGTGTTACTGTGTAGATCACAGCGGGAGGAGTTAGCTACTCTTGGCAGGAAGTCTCTGTAGGAGAGCAATCTTAGCCTATAGACATCCTGGAGGAGTTAAGTGAAGTTGCTAGTCTTTGCGTGTACTTGTTGGTCATTCCTCAACACTGGTACTCACACTACCAACATTTACACTTAGAGCAAAGGAAGGCTTTGCCATCCTTGTGAACCTCACCTCTAGGGAAGGCTTTGTCAAAGTTATAGGAGTCTGAGGTATTGGTCTTTGACA
>CM053766.1:51350835-51411391 GCA_028658305.1 Pachyuromys duprasi
AGGTGAGGTTCACAAGGATGGCAAAGCCTTCCTTTGCTCTAAGTGTAAATGTTGGTAGTGTGAGTACCAGTGTTGAGGAATGACCAACAAGTACACGCAAAGACTAGCAACTTCACTTAACTCCTCCAGGATGTCTATAGGCTAAGACTGCTGTCTTCCAGAGTAAATACGGTACTGGGAACGTCAAAGAGTTATCTTTGTAGCTAAGACAGTACTCATATGCAAATGTCCCCAAAATGAATCTCAGACCTTATTTAGTTAAGCCTGGTGTCACAGATTTATATTGGTATCTACTTGGGAGGCTGATGAGGGGGTTATTTTAAGTTCAATACCTGCTTGGGCAATTTAGTGAAACTGTGTAAAAGTAGATAGTTAATTGAACACATATATTGAGTTATGTATGTATACACGAACACACACACATACACACACACAACCCTTCAGCCACTCCAGGAAATGAGTCCACATCTACTCACTTTACTGCTCATAAAGAATGGATGTTTGTATACATACATACATGTATATATATGTATATATATACATACATATGTGCGTTAGTGTATATAGTGTGTGTCTATGTTATTTAAGTATATGTAAATGCAGTTTGTATATATGCAGTATATGTGTATGCCTATATATCTATGCATATATACATATGATACATATGTATGTATGGTTGTGGGTATGGCTCAGTTGTATAATACCTATATCATCTATCACTACCTCCTTTCTCTCTATTTATATTGTCTATATATGGCTGTGGGTATAGCCCAGTGGTAGAGTACTTGCCTAGCATGCATGAGACCCTGTGTTCAATCAATCTCCAATCCTGGAAATATATAAATAAATAAATTATAAATATTATTCAACTCCTCAATGGTGAGAGAAATAGTAAGATCCTGAAGATGGTTCAAGGGACATCTGTGAAGCTGAGTATTTACAGACAATTAAAGGAAATAATGCTTATTAGATTGTCAGATTATTAGTTCTTCTCTAAAAGTACAATCAATCAGAGTTGAGGGCTCCTTTTTCTTTCAGAAAACAAAGAAACTTCATAAAACTTACTCCCTAAGTTTGTATTCAACTAACAAAGTCAGCAAACTTAGAAAATTAGGTAATTCTTAGACCTTTGTATTTATATGATAACTCTTCATAATCTAGAGAAATCCTGAATTTGTCATTTAATCATGTGTTAAGTTCTGTTTATTTGTTTTTGCTGTTTTTTTGACAGTATGATGTTTCATGAAAATGCAGTTCTTTTAAAGTATTTTATTTTATTATTTTCTTGAGACAAGGTTTCATTGTATAACCATAAATAGTCTAAAACTCCAGGTAACCAATACTGTTCTTGAGCTTGGCGCAAGCCTTCTGTAACTTTCTCTGTGAAAATAAAAACTTAGACTAAGCTTCTATTAAACATTTGTCTTTTCCTTGATTCTTTCAACACTGGTAGGAGGCATTTGTGGACTTGGTAGCAGATATTCCTTTGGCATTGACTGTTTCTGTTCCCAGCGACCTTGCTTGCTGAGTGGAAAGAAAGCAGCCTCCTTTCCTCCCATAAGAAGCTGTTCTACCATAGTGCACAAAGGTGCTACAATAGAAATATGGGAAATATACCAAGGTTGTGGGAAAATGTGTACACATGAGTATATGCACATGTATGGGAGTTGTATGAGAAAAAAGAGAAGTGTCACTCTACCTAGAAAATGAAAATCATGGCCAGCTCTGCAATAGAACCAAAGACTAAAATAGTTGGGACTTTTGAAAACAACAAGCCATCCCCTAAGTTCTTTATTACTGAAGATATTCAGAGGCAGACAGTTAAGGAGCTGCTGGGAATGTAGTATTGATGAGAAAGAGCATTAACTTTAATGTTCTTTCATTTTGTATCTAATTGTTTTCTCCTTGTTAGACTTACGCTGAAAATACATTGAGTTCAGTAAGTAAATGTGCAAGGAATAGCCTTTCAGCAACTTATGTAAGTTGAGTTGTGTAATTGCACAAGCCCAAATCCTGAACTCAAACAGACCCAGCATAGTCTGGTTATGTGACCCTGGACAAATCAATGAATTTTCTTGTATCTCTACTTTGTAAACTAAAATAAATAAAGCTGGTGACTGGCTTTACTTCCAAGTTAGGGAAAACACAGAAAAAGAAAAGATACACAAAATAAGGCAATTTTAGAGTAAGCCAAGATATAGAAAATGAGACATTCTAGATTAAGGTAAATAACAATGAATCATGAGAGCACATAAAAACCAAGGTTAGTACATTAGAGACTTTACCAGAACAATAGACTTTGATGGATTAGGTCTTTGTTTTTGTTTTGGCAGGAGGTGCTGTCTACATGCTTACTTTCACGGCCTGAGTGATTTTTATGGCCATCATGGAGTCAGTTGTGCTAAGGTCTTGGGCCTACTAAAGTCTGAGGCCCTGTTACATTCCTCATTGGCCTACTCAAATTGGGGACCCATCCTACTCTATAGTTAGTTCGCCCTTTTGGGGTGGAGGTGTCAGATACTGCTGAAGTGCTAGGGATCAATTGGGTCAAAGGGCACCCTGGGAAGTAGAACATCTCAGATTGTGCACTCTCTAGGAGCCCTCTGACCACCACACTCTTCCTTTCTCTAAGAGGCTCTTCGACCTCTGGGGTCTCAGGGTCTGGTCTCTGAGATCTTTCTGGGGCCTCTGGAAATGATGTGGTGTGTCCACCAGAGAACACTGCTCAGACATGGGGTTAAGACACTAGAAAGTCTTCATTAGCTGGCCAGCGATATCAGTAGGTGTTGGGGATCCAAGTGTAACCCTTGAGCCTTTCTCAGGGTGAGCTTTCAAGTATAAAAACCATGTTCTGGCTTAACATCAGTTAACAAGAACAGTTAGTAAGAAGTTGAACTTCAGCAACTAAAAAGCAAGGTTATAGCACATTAAAATCTTTTTCAGAACTTCGGACTTTGATGGACTAGGTCTTTGTTTTTATTTTGGCAGGTGGTACTGTCTACATGCTGAGTATAGTCCCTCTCACCTTAATATTGGAATAACAAGCATGGGCCACTATATATGGCTTAAAATATGTATTAAATGTCTTGTTTTCAGGTATGTTTGTGCCTTACATGTGTGCCTGGTGTCCACGTTGGAATTACAGGTCATTGTGATCCACCGTGTGGGTGCTAGGAATCAAACCTGTATAAGAGTAGTCAGTGTTCTAAAGAGATGAGCTATCTCTCCAGCCTCTATATCTGGCTTTTTAATGTGGCTTCCTGGAATCAAACTCTAGTGTTTGTGCTTGCAGAGC
The DNA here is from genome assembly GCA_028658305.1 of Pachyuromys duprasi. Taxonomy (NCBI): domain Eukaryota; kingdom Metazoa; phylum Chordata; class Mammalia; order Rodentia; family Muridae; genus Pachyuromys; species Pachyuromys duprasi. Next base: position 51,354,131 of record CM053766.1, read on the forward strand.
AAACAGTTTACGAACTGAATTATCTCCCAACCCCACAACACTTGCTCTTTTATTGTATATTTTTGAGTTTTGAGGAATAAGAGATGGCAATCAAGACAGATAAAGACAATGTCAGTACAACTCTGGGCATTCCCTATTTCTAATCAGCCTTGGCTTTCAGGTGTCACAAACACAGATCCATTTTTGTTCTATAATTTAACTTTTCACAGAATGTCACATAAATAGAACCAGACTGCATGCAGACGTCTGGCTTCATATCCTCTCCCTCAACCTACGTCTTGCATCTTAGATCCATGCACAATATCAAAGCTCAAGGGTATCGGTACAGTACTGGGGTTAGCATTAGGATCTCTGGTTCCATGGCCACTTCTAGATCACTTGGCTCTATAAACCCTTTTGGGAAAACTAATGTCTAGCCAGCTGATGCCTGATGGTATCTCTTCTGCTTAAATACAACTCCCATTTAATTCAAGCAATCCCATTAACAACTGTGCTAGATATGCTGGTGTAGTGGTTTGAAAGAAAATGGCCCCCATAGGCCCACAAGGAGTGGCACTTTTAGGAGGTGTGGGCATTTTGGAGGAAGTGTGTCTCTGGGGCAGGCTTTGAGGTCTCAGATGCTCAGATCATGCCCAGAGCAGCATTGTCTCTTCCTGCTGTTTTCAGATCCAAGTTAAGAACTCTCAGATACCTCCCTGTCCAGCACTATGCCTGCCTTCATGCTGTCATGCTTCCTGTGATGATTATAATGGACTAAACCTCTGAACTGTAAGTCAAGGCCGATTAAATGTGTTCCTTTATAAGAGTTGCCATGATCGTGGTGTGTCTTCACAGCAATAAAACCCTAACAAAGACAGCTGGGAATTATTAATTTTTGACAAAAATTTACAGTCAAGAAAACCCTGCAATGGACTTTTACTGAATTCATCAATCAGTGTGGTGTTTCATTAGGACACTTTGAACAGGGGATTTATTACTGCTTGTATATAGATGGTTTCTGTGAATTTTCTCACGGGGTTGAGAAAGAAGATAATTTGGATTTATGGTATGTCTCTTGGCATGTGATCTGTCTCCTGCTAATTAAAAAGGAAAAGCTTTCTGTCAGAAAACCAGGTAGGCTACTCACAGATCTTCTCTTCCTTCTATGTTCCCAAGACCCAATTCCCTTGTCTCATCCCTAGCCTTGCAATAGAACACCAGCTGGAATCTTCCCTCGCCCCTCTCTATATCTCCTGTGGATCCCACTGGCTACCCTGTCCTAACCTCCCTCCCCAACTCATTACAATATCCCAGCTCCCAACTCCAGGAGGCATTCCCTACTCACCCATAGGCTAGGCCTGGCAGAAAGCTAAGTAGGGTTCCTACAGACTTTTCTTTTTCAATCTTTGTGTGTTACTCCAGGCCCAATATCTTTATCAACAGAACACTAAGTGCAGACTTCCCTCACCCCTCCCCACATCTCTTGTAGATGCCACAGATCGTCCCCTCCTATTCTCATTCCCCCACTCACTACAACTCCCTAGCCCCCAACTCCCACAGATATGCCCTGCTAACCTAAGGACAGCTCTTCCCAGGGCAACAAGTAGGCTAAGGGTATACTCACACTAGTCCTATTGCTCCTCAGGTCCAATTCCTGCCCCATTCTTATCCAACACTGTAGCTTGAAGTCCACTATCATTTCCCATTCCTCTCTGATGGAACATGAGAACCGTTTCCTCCAACTTTCCTTCCCCCAACGCACCCCAGTTACCCAGCCTCCAACACCAGCAGACATTTCCAGTGAACACACCAGCTGAGCATGCCAGGAAAAGTTAACACCCAGCCATCACACTAATGGAAACAAGGGAACAAAACACCCACCTAAAAAAACCAAATACAGAATTCAGCCTGTTATCAATAAGATTGACAAATACTTATTCAAACTAACTAAAAAGCAGAGACACAATATCCAAATCAGCAAAAATCAGAAACTAAATGATGGAAATAAAAATAGACAATTTAGACAATAGAAGAAATCCAGATTGGTTGGAGTATCAGTCTCAGAAAAGACCCCTGGGCCCAGATTTTTTGGTTCTGTTGCTCTCATTGTGGAAATCCTATCCCCTTCAGGTCTTTCTATTCCCCTCTTCTTTTATAAGATTCCCTGCACTTTGCCCAAAGTTTGGTTATGGACCATGCATGGAGAGAACATAGACCTCTTGCACAGATGTAGCCCATGGCAGCTCAGTCTCCAAGTGGGTTCCCTAGTAAGGGGAATGGGAGCTGCCTTTGATATGAACTCAGTACCTGGCTCTTTGATCACCTCTCTCTGAGTAGGGGGCAGTCTTACCAACCCACAGAGGAAGGCAATGCAGCCAATCCTGATGAGACCTGATAGGCTATGGTCAGATGAAAGGAGAGGAGGACCTCCCCTATCAGTGTACTTGGGGAGGGGAATGGGAGGAGAAGAAGAAGGAAGGGTGGAATTGGGAGGGAATGAGGGAGAAGGCTGCAGCTGGGATAAAAAGTGAATAAACTGTAATAAATAAAAAATAATTAAAAAAGAAGAAATCCAGAAAAATCATAAGAATATACTTCAAAAGCCTGAACTCCACTAAACTGGAAAAATCTTAATAAAATGGACAATTTTCTCAATTGATACCACTCACTAAAGTTAAATTAAGATCAGCTAAACAATTTAAATAGACTTATAACCCCTAGTAAAGTAGAAGTCATTGAAACTCTCTCTCTCAAAAAATAAAAATAAAAAACCCCAGTGCAAGATGATTTTATCACAGAATTCTAGAAGACTTTCAAAGAAGAGTTAATCCCAAAGCTCTTCAAATTATTCCTTAAAATAGAAACAGAAATAACATTGCCTAAGTCATTCTATAAGGTCATAGTTATCCTCATATCCAAATGACAGAGAGACCCATTAAAAAAAATTACAGACCACAAACTAGGTGCAGGGGTGCAGCACTTTAGTCCCAGCACTGTAGCCCCAATATTTGGGGAGGCAAAGGCAGGCAGATCTCTGTGAGTTCAAGGTCAATCTGGTCTACAAAGTGAGTCCAGGATAGCCAAGTTTACACAGAGAAACTCTGTCTTGAAAAACCAAAAACCAACCAAACAAATAAAACCAAAAAATTACAGCCCAATTTCCCTTAGAAACGTAGGTGCAAAAATACTCGAGAAAATATAAGTCAAATCTAAGAACACAGCAAAAAGATGATTTGGTATGATCAAGTAGTCTTTTTTTTTTCTTTTTCAAGTAGTCTTTATTCTAAAGATTCAGGGATGTTTCAATATACAAAAATCAGTAAATATAATCTACCATATAAATAAACTGAAAGAAAAAAAAACACATTATCATCTTATTAGATACGGAAAAGGCCTTTAACAAAATTCAACACCCCTTCATGATAAAAGTCCTGGAAAGTTTAGGGATACATAATAAAGACAAATTAAATAGAGAGAAACTCAAGGCTGTTCACTCATTCCGTTTCCATATCTATGTAATGTAGTACTTGACATTTGAGCTAGATAAATGAGATGACCGAAGGAGATCAAGAGGACACAAATTGGAAAAAAAGAAGTAAAAGTGTAAGTTTTGCAGATGATATGACAGTATAAATAAGTGACCCTAAGAATTCCACCAGAGAACTCCTACAGGTAACAAATACTTTCATCAAAGTGAATGTATACACTACACTACAAAACAAAACAATCCCCCTCCCCACAAACATCAGTATCTCGCCTATGTACAATAGACAAACAGACTGAGAAAGAAATCAGGAAAACAACACTTTTCATAGTAGCCTCAAATAATGTAAAATATTTAAGGATAATACTAACCAAGTGATCAAAAGACTTGTATGATAAAAAAATTTCAAGACTTTGAAAAAAGGAATTGAAGAATATATCAGAAGATGGAACGATCTGATCTCCCGTTCTCATGGAGTGGTAGGATTAACATAGTAAAAATGGCCATCTTACCAAAAGCAATCTACGTATTCAGTGAACTCCCCACTAAAATTCAAATATAATTCTTCACAGATCTTGAAAGGACATTTCCAACTTCATATGAAAAGACAAACAAACAAAAACAGGATAGCTGAAATAATCCTGAGCAATAAAAGACCTGCTGGATGTCCCACCATCTTTGATTTCAAGTGGTACTACAAAGCTATTGTAATAAAAACTGCATGGTATTGCCATAAAAATATTGATCAATGAAATCAAATTAAAGACCCAGATGTAAATTCACACACATATGGACACCAGAATTTTGTTAAAGAAGCTAAAAAGATATACTAGAAAAAAGTCAGAGTCTGCAAAAAAAAAAAAAATGGTGCTGGTCAAACTAGATGGTTGCATGTAGAAAAAAATGTAAACATATTTTATCTGTCACCCTTCAGAAAATTCTACTCCAAATGGATCAAATACCTCAATATAAAACCAGACACACTGAACCTGATAGAAGAGAAAATGGAATAGCCTTGAATGCATTGTCACAGGAAGACTTTCTGGACAGAACACCGATAGCACAGGCCCAAAGATCAACAATTAATAAATGGGACCTCATGAATCTGAAAAATTTCTGCATGGTAAAGGACACTGTCATTTGGACAAAGCATCAGCGTACAGAACAGCAAAATACATTTTCCAACTCCACATAGGATAGACAGCTAATATCCAAAATATATAAAGAACTAATTAAATTTGATTTTAAAGAACAACAAAAACAAATTTAAAAATGGGGTACATATATAAACAGAATTCTCAATAGAGGAATCTCACGTGGCCAAGAAACACTTTTAAAAATGCATCCTTAGCCATCAGGGAAATATAAATCAAACTACTTTGAAATTCCATCTTAAGCCAGTAGGAATGGTTAAAAATCAATAACATAAGTGACAGTTGTCATAGGGTTTCTATTGCTTCAACAAAACACCATGACCAAAGAGCAAGCCAGAGAGGGAAGGGTTTATTAAGCTTACACTTCCAAAGCACCATTCATCATTGAAGGAGGTCAGGACAGGAATTCAATAAGCAAGAAGTGAGGCAGACGCCATGGAAGAGTACTGCTTACTGGATTGCTTTATGTTTTGATCAGCCTGCTTTTATAGAACCCAGGACCACCAGCCTAGAGATAAAACCACCCACAGTGGACTGGGCCCTCCCCCTTTAATCACTAATTAAAAAATGTCTTATGCAGTCATTTTTGCAATTGTGGTTCTTTCCTTTTAAATAACTCTAGTTTGTGTGTCAAGCTGACAAGACTAGTGAGAACAACAGCTTATGCTGGTGAGGATGTAGATTAAGATGAACACCCTTCCATTACTAGTGGGAGTACAAATTTGAACAGCCACAATGGAAATCAATATGGCAGTTTGCCAGAAAATTGGGAACCAATCTACCTTGAGACTCAGTCATACCACTTTTGGGCATACACCCAAAGGACAGTCCAACGTACCAGGAGGACACGTGCTCAGCTATATTTATTACAGCTTTATTCATAATAGGCAGAAACTAGAAACAACCTAGATGTCTTTCAATGGATGAATGGATTAAAAAATGAGGTATATTTACTCAGTGGAGTATTAGTTAGCTGTTAAAAAATGACATCATGAAATTTTCAGGCTAATTGATGCAACTAGGGGAAAAAAAACTTCTTTTGTACTATAATCCTAATTAACCCTCCTGTAAGTCACTTCTTGTCAAGTATTTGGTCACAGAAACAAGAAAAGAAGTAACTTTCCACAGTCTGCGGTCAGCAAAAGGGATTGCTGAGGAGGAACACAAATACTAGCATTGTTGTGGGCAGAAGCAATGCCCAGGTTAACACTGAAGGTAAAAAGGGAGAGAGGGGGATGCTACTGGGTTGGTAGAGTTTGGAAAGTCTCCTCCTGTGATTCTGCCATCAGTTTTGCCTTTCACCAGATCCTCATTGTGTATCAGCTCTTAGCAATGCCTTTCACTGTGTGATGTACTTTTAAATATGTCCTTTGGTCTCAAGAAGCTGGTGACAGGTCCTTACTTCCTAGCGCTCATTCATGCTTTTGGTCCTTAATTAATAGAAGACATTTATGTCTTGCCCATTACTATGTCTTCCAAACCCAGCCCAGGGGGCTGTGTGGGAGGCACCTTGGAAACATTGCAGGAAAAATTGAGGATGGTGTAATAAAAGCTAAAACTGGTTTTGAGAAAAACAATTATGTCAGGAGCACCAAGGAAGTAACATGATTTAAGAGGAAGGGTGATTCTGCACTCAGAAGAGATGGAGAGCACAGAACACAGTGCACTGTATAGACCTGGAGGTCCATAGAGTGTGTGGTCAGAACTGTGCCAGCTGAATGTCCCCAGAGCCCCTCTAGTGAGACATGCAGTACTAATTCTTATATGGGTCACTTATCAGAATAGCTCAGACAGGTGCAATGGTGATGCATTGTCCAGTATGACATGAGGCTCCACCTAATCATCTTCTTTCCAGGGAGGCTCAGACAGAGGAAATAGCTCCAAATGAATGTTTCTGCAAAATGTATCTTCTACTCTTTAAAACACAGTAGTAATTATGGAGTAGAAATTTATGCCTGGCCAAATTTGTATCAGTTCTGTGACACTGAAGACCATTTTCTAGCAATAAGGAGGGATTCAGGGCAAGTTCTTCTAAGCTCTATACTATTCTGTACTACACTGTTCCTATATATTTTATTTCATTTAAAAAAAGTGTTAGTGTTTATGACTGAAGCCAGGGCCTTGTGCATGCTAGGCCAGTACTATATCACACCTCAGCTTTTCCTCTTCATTTTCTAAAGCAGTGTGGAAATGACACATTACCATAATGCCCTTCTCACATCAGATTTCACACTGACCCTTACAGAAATAAAATGTCCATGCCATGAAATTGTCAGTTGAAAATAATATGAGGCACAAACTACTAGTCCAAGCTAGATTACACTAAAAAGGAAGTTTGGCCTCATTTTTAAATGATCCGTCTATTTGAGATATTTAAAAAATGCTTTAAAAATATCTTGATTATATAAGCAAGGCTGCTTTTACTTATGATAGCAAAATTGCATAGACTAATTATTTTCTTTTTCTTTATAGTTACGTAGAGAAATGTGTTACTATATAAGATCATTGAACACTTTAAATGTTAACTTGGGGGTGGGGTGGGAAAATAGCTTGATTTGCATGCCTTGCAAGAATGAAGACCTGAGTTTGGTCTCCAGAACCCCTGTAAAAATGCTGGGCCTGGTGACATATGCTTATGAGCCCAGGCCAGGGTAATGCAGATAAATGGAAGGACCCTGGACTCACTGGCCAGCCAGTCCAGTTAACTGGTGAACTCCAGGACAACGAGAGAATTTGGATGGTGTTTCTGAGAATGGCAGTGGAGGTTGCCCTCTGGACACACACACACACACACACACAGTTACACACATTTAAATACAAAATGAACAAATCTGGACTCAGGAGGACCTGCAGAGACTGATGCACTAACAATGGACCACGCATGGAGAAGACCTAGAAGCCCTGCTCAGATGTAGCTGATAGGCAGCTCAGTCTCCATGTGGGTTCCCTAGTAAGGGGAATAGGGGCTATCTCTCACTTGGACTCTAATGCTCACTCTTTAATTGCTTTCCCCTGGTGGGGCAGCCTAGTCAGGCCATAGAGGAAGAGGATGCAGGCAGCCCTGATGAGACTTGACAGGCTGAGTTTAGATAGTAGGGGAGGAGGGCTCACCCATTCTGAGAACTAGGGAGGGGGAGGGGGTGAAGACAGAGGATGGTGGAACTGGGAGGAGTCTGGGAGGGGGTTACAATCAGGATGTAAAGTGAATAAATTATGAGAAATAATTAGAAAATTAATGTGAACCTTTTTGGGTTGATAAATTGCACCACTTGGCAGAAAACTATTGAGTATTAGGTAACAACAATCTGCTAAGATATATAATTAAAATGTGTTTCCTCATTGTAGCAGAATAGAGATATAACATGTGCTGCTAGTTTTATGTCATCTTGACACAAGCTAGAGTTATCTGAGAGGAGGGAGCCTTAAATAAGAATACAGATCCAGAGGTGGGTGAGGCCATCCCTGGGTTGGTGGTCCTGGGTTCTATAAGAATCAGGATGAGCAAGCCAGTAAAAAGCACCTCTATATGGCCTCTGCATCATACTCCTGCCTCTAGTTTCCCATTTTAGTTCCTGCCCTGACTTCCTTTGATGATGAACAATGAAGTGGAAATATAATCCAAGTGAACCCCGAACCCCTCAACTTGCTTTTTGGTCATGGTGTTTTCTCATAGCAATAGTAACCCCAACTAAGACATAAAGTTACATGCTATTGTAATGCATAGATTCAGTTGATGAAAAGCAACCACTGCACCTGGTTCAACAAATATTTTCCTGAACGAGAACAATACGTAAAGATTGTAGAAAGGATTGCCTGGGAAGCAGGCAGAACTCTAGAGAATTAAGCAACGGTCTGTTCCCTGACTTCCCTGAGAATGTATAAAACAGGTGAGAAGTAAGTGTTTAAGATACCAATCAGAAGCAATGTGTAAGGCAGAACACCCCAGGAAAACAGTGAGTGTGCTCGATTAGATGAGGAGCTCTGTGAGCCGTTTGGGGAAGCATTCTTTACTCAGAGTACTTTCAGGCTGAGGGGCAGTGTGTGATGCGTGCATGGTTTGGCACCTGCCTGTGCTTACTTGAACAAAGGGTTAGAAAATGTTTTGAAGCATTGCCAACGATAAATACATTCCAGTCATCAAGTCCTTTCTGGCTATTCCCTCACTCAGGGAGGGGCTGGGCTGTGCATGCCTGGAATGCTTTCGCTCAAATGCCACTTGTCTACGTGGCTTGTCCCCTCCCTTTCTTTAGTTCTCGTGACACTGCGACCCCACTGTTTTACTTGTCTCTCTTCCCCCTTGTGAGTCTACTATATTTATTGCCATCAAATACGCTATTTCCAGTTCCTGTTTATTTTCTGTCATCTGGCAGTACACTCCTCAGGAAAATATGGAATGAACTTTGTGTGTGTGTGTGTGTGTGTGTGTGTGTGTGTATGTCTCCAAAGTGTATATATAACTCAGGTGTAAGTTGACTGTGCATGACCTTTCCTGGTGATGAGAGCCTTGGATATAACACGGTCAGTACTCGTAGGTACACTGGCAGCTGTGTGACCATGAGCAAGTTACTGGATCTCTTCGTGCCTGTTTCCTCACCCGTGAAATAAGGAAAGTCCATATTACACAGATAGCAATAATGCTGAGTTATGTTTATGTTCTGTAGCATATGACAATTTGAGTGTTTATAATTATCCTGTTTCCTTTTATAGCATGAGCTCAGTTTGGTCTCCCCAAAGACATCTAGAGACAGACATCAGCCTTAGATATCAGGAAGTGCTCTTCCATGTTGGCTGGTACTGTACTTCTTTTGTTAGTTTTTTTCCCCTTGAGACTTGTCTGGAATTCTCAGGCTTTTCATTATCCTCTGAGTGTCCTTTGTTTTTGTTTTCTTGAGCCAAGATCTCATACAGCCCAGGCTGGTCTTACTCACCATTATATACTCAAAGATGATCTTGAATTTTTAAAGTGTGTGTGTGTGTTTATGCATGCATTTGCACATGTGTTAGACCAGAATTTAGCTCCGAGAATTGTTCCTTAGGTGTTGTACAACTGTTTTTAAGACAGGGTATCTTAGTGGAACCTGGGGCTCACAGACGAGGAGGCTGACAGCTGGCAAGCTCCGGGGATCCTTCAGTCTCTGCGCCCACAGTGCCGGGATTCCACGTACACCAACTACATGTGGATTTTCACCTGGGTGCTGTAGGCGGAGCTGAGTCCTCATGCTTGTGCAGCAAGCACTTTACACACCTGACATGTCACCATGGCTCCGACCCTGAACTTCTGATTCACCTCCCAAGAACCAAGGCTGTGGTCGTGCACCGCAGAGCCCAGTCGATGTGGCGCTGGGATGACACCAAAGCTTCCTACACACTAGGCAAGTCAAGCACTCTAGAGTCCCCCTCCACCGCCACCCCTCGCCAGTCAGCTTTTACAGGTAGACTTCTCTTTCTTTCTTTTTCTTTCTTTCTTTCTTTCTTTCTTTCTTTCTTTCTTTCTTTCTTTCTTTCTTTCTTTCTTTTTTAAATTTGACTTCCTCGGTGTATGCTTTGTGCTCATCTTTCTGGGTAAAGAGCTTGGGCTCAGCTGCTTTGCCTAGCATTTGCCTAGCATTCCTATCTCAAAGACACAGTTTGTTTTGTTTTTCAGTATACCACAGAGAATCGTATCATCTAAGTGTCATCATTCTGCAATAGCTAGTCCCTGATGCAGCTTCTTCTGTCCCGGACAATGAAATCCAGTTTTTAATGTATCATGCAATAACAGAAAGGGGAGGTAAGTTTTGCTTAAGTGATTTTATTTGCTATTCTGTACACACACACACACTGGAATAAGAAACATACCTCCTCCTGCCCTTCTTTTCATCCTCCTCCACTATTGCTCTGACCTCTCGAAGCCCATTTTTTTTTTGTAGTTTAGAACTAAAAACAAAATAGAACTCAATTAACGTAATTATTTTATATTATACTTAGTGTCTCTGTGTTCAGTGGCTATTGAACATGCATGGGGGTTTATTCTCTGTATTCCAGGTCTTTGATCTCTAACAGAATAAGTCAGCAGAGGTTCACCTTCTAATAAAGGCTCTCCTGGTTCAGGAGGCTGGCCACAACCATGTCTACAATACCGGAGCTGGCTGGGGCATGGGCTACTACAGAGTTATGTGCTTAGGAAAGACATGACCTCTACTGTGAGTTACAGAGATGCACTTTGGGTGCATGGAAAAAAAAATGAAGAAAATATTAAGCAAACCTGTATTATTTTTAGATAGAAGACTCTACTTATTATTATTTTTTCTCTCCCTATGATGCATTTCTGGACTTAGCAACTGAAAACAGAAACATGAAAAGCAAGCTATCTTTTTTTTTTTTTTCCCTTCCAAACTGCATTCCCCACATGGCTGACAGTAAGTTAAAAATACTTGGCTGGTAGGAAAAGTGAGAAATGAGATGACTCAGTCCCTCCACAAAAAGACTCTGTGAAGGCTGGTCAGGCCCTGCTTCACCAGACACCATGCCCTACTAGGCCACATTCAAGATGTGAGAATCTGGCCTGCCTGTGACTAGACATAAAAAGATTTATGAAGGTGACAAAAATGTTAGGGCGACACTTAAAGAAACAAAATTCAACTCTTACTTCTAATTGAAAGCAGCAGAGAGACCTGTAGCCTCCAGTAAGTTCTTGGTACAAGCCCAACTCTTCCAACCTGAGGCTTTGTGCTCTGCACTCCACATGCTCACTGCCCTGGCCTGGTTTGGCCTCTTGGTCCATCAGGATGCTAATTGGACTTGTGACCCCCTTTCAGCAATCCTTACACTTTGTTCTTGGCATTTAGGCCTGAATTCGAACTCCCCCAACTGGGCTGACAGCTACTTTTGACATTTAACTTCCAGCTCTCTTTAACACTCACTTTTATTGCCCCGTTCTCCGGTCTTTTTTCTTTCTTTCTTTTCCCCCTTCCATCCCCTCTCTCCTTTCTCTTTCTATTTCCTCTCCCTCTGTTTCTCTTCTTTCTTCTTCATCCCTCTGACTCTTTTTTTCTACCTTTATTTCTCCCCACAGCTAGTTATTTAGAAAATTTAAAAAAAAGATTAATTTTAGAGTCTTAGAAAAATACAGAAAAAGGGAAGATAGTTTGGGGAACTCCCACTTGCTGCTTTGTTACTTTTCCTCATCATAGGCATCATATGATAGTAAGAACCATACATTAATACATTTTGTTTGTTGCAGATTGTGAATGATATTAAGTTTTAAGGCAAAACCATGTAAGTGACATGTAATTAGTCCGTCACAACAAATGTCTCCTATTGCTTTGTGTCGAGCTCTTGTTTCTGTAGGCAACCTCCCGCTACACTTCAATAGTGACCTGCCATGTAGCCCATTCTTCTGACCCTTTCCAGATTGTTGTGCCTGTGATCTGTGACCCAGTACTTGCTTGCTTCCTGTCACTATCCTGGCTTTCTCATGTAAAGTCAAGTCCCTTTCAGCTGCAGCACTCGAAGAACCCCTCGGTGACATACTTGTTAATTTCTGTCATGCTAATATTCCCACCAGGTCTTAGTCAGGGTGACCATTGCTGTGAAGAGACAACATGAGCAAAGACACTTGGGGAGGAAAGGGTTTATCTGGCTCATGCTTCCGTGTCACCGTTGTCAAAGGAAGTCAGGGCAGGAACTCAAACAGGACAGGAACTTGGAGGCAGGAGCTGATACAAAGGCCACGAAGGAATGCTCCTTACTGGCTTGCTGCTCGTGGCTTGTTAGGCCTGCTTTCTTATAGACCCCAAGCCTATCACTCCAGGGGTGGTGCCACTTTCAATGAACTGGGCCCTCCCATATCAATCACTAGCTAAGAAGACTCCCTACAGGATTGCCTACAGCCCAGTCTCTCTCCTAGCCATTTTCATAGCTGAAACTCTCTACTATCAGGTAGCTGAAACTCTCTACCACAGTCTGTGTCAAGTTGACATAAAACTTGTTCAAACACACCAGAAGGCATTACTTTTACTTAAAGTCTAAACTTCATCCTCTTTTCCTTGTTTTTTGGCCAGTATCTATTTTCTCTTCCAATATTCCAGTTAGGGGCTAGGGAGATGACTCAGCAGTTAAGAACACTGGCCGGTCTTCCAGAGATCCTGAGTTCAATTCCCAGCAACCAAAATTCTAGTTATGGTTCCATATTATATTTGGTACCTGTGTTTCTGTGGAGTGCCAGAAAGGTCTAGCCTTCAGCCAACTGACAGTCCACATGCATGCTAGGATAACTATGAGTGGGGGCCTAACATGTTTGAAAATTGCAATGTCATGTTTTAATGTCAAAGGGTTGGATAACCCTATATAAAAACTCTTCTTGCCTGAGAGTTTCCCAGAATTTCACTATTTTAAAAATATATTGACAAGTCGAGTGAGTACTTTCTGAGACTGTTCTTCAACTGTTATATATTTGGTGTTTCTTATGATTAGGCTGGGGCAATGGAGTTTGAAAGACTGAAAAGTACAGTACTGTATCCGGAGCATTGGAATGGGGATGCTTCTCACTGTTGTTTGCCTCCATAACTTAACTGGAAGGTCACCCTTCCCCCTACCCGGGAAATATATTAGTATGCACAGCAGGCATAAAAAAGAATAAAGCATTAAACTCTGCCTCCGGGAAGATGACAGGCCAATATAAATTATTTGGATTTTTTTTTTCTGCACAAGAGATTTATGTATTTTTTATTGCTTTGCCTCTGCAACCATTTAGAGGTATCAGTTTGGGGGCTAAGGATATATTACCAGTTGGTAGAGTACTTGGCTGGCATGCTTGAGGCCCAGGGTTTGACTCTCAGCATCACACAGACTGGATAGAGCACACATAACTGTCATCCCAGCACTCAGGAGAAAGAAGGCAGATCAGAAGTTCCAGGTCATTCTCCACTGTGTAAAGAGTTTGAAAGTTCTTATCTCAAAAAAAGGGTAAAAAAATACTACTGTATATACATGGTTATTAATTTTATGATTTAGAACGAGTAATATAATATTTACTTTGCTATTCAACTGGGGCAAAGTTTATTTTTAAAAAGTCACTGTCTTTCACATGCATTCTTTCTCTTTAAAAAAAATTTTTTTAATTAAATATTTTTGAACCAGGCATGTTGGTGTACACCTGTAATCCTAGCACTCTGGGAGGCAGAGCTAGGAAGATCTCTGTGAGTTCGAGACCAGCCTGGTCTACAAAGAGAGTCTAGGAGAGCTAATGTTAAACAAAGAAATCCTGTCTCAAAAACAACAATAACAAAAATACCCCCCCCCCCCAGTTAAGTATTTTTGGCTCTCTGTATGTCTATCCACCACTTGTTGTGTCTTGTGTCTGAGGAGGCCAGAGGGGCCATCAAATTCCCTGGAACTGGAGTAACGGATGGTTGTGACCTCCTATGTGGGTCCTGGGAACTGAACCTGAGCTCTCTGCAGTGACATCAAGGGATGTTAACCACTGAACCATCCCCTTCGCTCTGATGCACTCCTCTTCACCTTCTTCATGGCTGTAGACTGAAAGCACTGCCTGGAGGTTTTAAAACCATTAACTGTGTTCTAGACAGTTGTTCTCAAAGGTTTCTTCCAGATTGTCTTCTTTTCTGCTCCTTCACTCACAAGACATTCCAGAAACAGCGTGTGCTTAGAGGCCTGTAGCTGGAAATATTCCCTCTGTATGTAGCTGCCTAGATGTACTTCATGCCTGCCTATCACTGCACCACTGTGCAGATCCTGCCTTCTTGGTAGGGTCTTGAGTCTTGCGTTCAATGTATAATATATCTATTCACAACACCAGCTATCTCCATTGATAAAATATTAAGTAGAAACAAAAGTCATCAGGGCATTATAAAACTAATAGTGAATTTATGTTTTTCTTTACAGTAGTTTATTCTAATTTGAACTAGCTTTCTTTCATTCTTTCTCTCCCAAGTACTGGGATTATAGATAGGTGTGCACCATAGTGCCCAGTTTATAGGGTTCTGGGAATTGAACCCAGAGCCTGGCATGTGCTAGGCATACTACCAGCCAACCTATATTCATTCCTCCCGCTTTAAACTTCCCAGATGCAAAGATATTATATTGTTCAAAACATAGCAAAAATATATTCCCAAAAGGGTTTTTTTAAAGAGTCGAACAAACACATGCCTCAAGGCCCTCAATCAGTCCTTTGTTATAAATTTTTTCTTTATAGTTTTAAGTTCCCCCAGAGCTGTAAATGACCATATGACCCCAGGTGATTGAAGATCCTTCCACATTTAATCAGTTGTCTTGTTTTGCTAGAAGGAGAAGAGATTGGTTGTGGTCTGACTAAACTGCTTCATCTGTTACAGTGGCCTTCACAGGCTAGTCTCTGTCACCCCACCTGCCACACACACACCCTGCCAGTTATTAGAAAAGAAGTTTAGAAAATCAGTATTTGCTCCCTAGACAGATACCTTTTAAAGTGCTGTTCCTAACCCGTCTCTCCCTGAGGAGCCATCGGCAGTAAAGGACTATGAGTCATTTTCTCCAGTGCCGTAGCCATGGGTTAAATATCTATGTGCCAGTAAATAACCTTGCACCCATACATGTGGAAAAAAAAAATCCTGATTATACTCAGTGGGTCACACACAAAAAGGACATGAAAAGAGAAGGAGAATTTCAGTGAGAGAGGAAGAAAGGGTTCAATGGAAGTAGGAAGAGATTAAAAACTATAATTGGAATGAATATGATCCAAATATATGCATCATGAAATTGTCAAAGGAAAACGGTAACACTGTTCATTTGGTTGACCTGAATCTAGTTCTTTTTCTGACTAGTGCTGCTTTGTTTATGAACAGACACTAGGGCACTTTCTAGGTTCTTACCCTTACCCCAGGGTGTACACCCCTCACCCTTACAGAGTGGACCAAGAAGGTCTTCCTTGTCTTCCTGGCTGTCCTGTGGTGAGTTTCCTTGCTGTGTGTGACCTAGTGTTTGCATGTCGCTGTCCTTGAACACCCCCCGGGGGGGGGTCCTGCATAAATGAGTCTCTAGCTTAGAACAAGTTGACGTGCACAGTAGCCTCCCAAGACTGTTTTCTAATTCATGCTTATTTTCTAAAGGATTAAAAATAACATGTCTGGTTGGAATTTCATTGCGCTGTGCAGAGATGAAGTGTCTGATTGCCCAAGGAAGTCCAGTGATGGTGGAAAGCATCAGACTACTAAAGGAGATAGGAGATGCCAAAGACAGCAGGAGGAAAGGGCCAGTGGGGACAGGGATGTGGGAAGCTGTCAGGGCTCTTGGGGATATGCCTATAACAGAATTCTATCCCTGTTCTCTGCTGCACAGAAGCATTTGAGTAAGTCTTTCCATTTGGGTCTGAAATCTTTAGCTCTGGTCTTGGCTTCACCTCTTTCTAGTCAAATACATTCTCCATACATCTTTCCTCTCAGTTGGAACCAAATATATTGGACCAAGATGCTCTCCGTGCTAAGGTCCTGTGATATTTAAGTTTTGGGGAAGCATACACAAAAGTGCCTCATTGGCTGACATAGAATTGAATTATAGGGACATAAAAAGAATCTTCTTGTTTGTGATATTTAGAGAGGGTTCCATTATGTAACCTTAGCTGGTTTGGAATTCACTATATGGACCTCAAGTGAGCTGTAACTTCTCCCCTGCCTTCTGCCTCCCACGCTCTGGGATTCACAGGCATGATCGCTCATGCCTGGCCGAAAATAGATTTAAAATCCTGTCTCTTTTTACCAAAGATTAAAAACAAACTGAAAGCACAAAATAGACTTAAACACACGCTTCCCATCCAGGTTTGCTGAGGTGGTAGCACTGTGAACAGAGGAGTGCCAAGGATGTGGGCATTTCCCAGGAGCGTGCAAGGCATTTGGACAGACAACTCTCCAGTGCTCCCTTCCTCCTTATGCACTCTACCTCATCAGAACTGGAAAGTCGGGCTGAGAGCGCATCCTTTAGGACTGCTTCCTAAAACCAAGAGCTCTTCCACCCTGAGCCTTGTCAGATTTTTGGACAATTAATTACTACCTAACCCATTCAACCCAAAACCCAGATAAGTGCTTTCCTCAGACAAAGAGGTAAGGTCCTAAAATACTGCACAAACATCTTCTTTGTACTTCTTAGGGAAGTGACCCCCATGACCCTTTCCATAGGATGAGGCTGCCACTGACATGCTGGGCTGGAAGCTCATACTGGTGGCTGCTCAACCCTTCGGAAACCCTGCACTGCTACCCCCAGCTGCCTTGGCAACAAATAACCAAAGAGGTTCTCAGAACATTCTGCAGCCAAGAAGGGCTCTCTGGGAGACGCTCTTCTGACAGAACCAGGCTGTTAAGACAGAGTCTATTTTCTTCATGCTTAAAATACATTGCTGTGTGTGTGAGCTGCCTCAGGGTTTGGGTGACAAGGAATCCTATTTTTGTCACATTGCCCTGGTTTTACTGCTCTCCCACCACCCAGTGTCCTGAGAAGTCCTTCTGAGTGACAAAATGTCCCCTTTAATAAATCAAACCATCCGTGCGGGATCACACCACCTGAAATAAGACCCTGTGGAATGTGGGAAAGCCAAGCTGTGGCTGGCGCTGCAGCGGCTCCTGGGCTGGAATCTCCAGCACACATGCTTTGATTTAATTGGCCTAATGAGTCTGGGCTGGATGTGACCGCATGATCAATCAGGTTCAAGTTATGAGATGTTGAAAAATGGGATTACGGCAGAGAAAAGGCTTTTGGCAAATTGACTACAGCCGGGAAGCTGAGAAGTCTTGATTTAACAATGGAATAGCTTATCCTTTGTTTTTGTCCCATCCCTTGCATGCTGATAAATCACAACAAAACCTAGGTGGCTGTCATACTTGCATGTATTGGAATTCATCTTGCATCCCCCACCCCCACCCCATTCTGACCCCAAAATGCTTTTCTTTCTGTCAAACACAATAGGTTCTGTCTTGTGTGACATTAAAAGAACAATGAACGCTTGTGGTCTAGAACAGCGAAATGGCCTTGTCAGAATCTTGTTGCTTATGTAATAGGTTGGGAAAGGGGGGTAAATGTGCTTCACGTAAATGTGTATGTATATGAAAGCATGAGTTTGAACACCAACCTGTGACTTTAGTTGCTTATCAAGCCTAGCCACTTCACTCCTGTTTATATTCCTGTGAGGCCTTTGACAGGTCCCTCCCCCATGTTTTTCAGAGCTGTTCAAGAGAAGAAGGTCTTGAGTCATTCCAGGACAGTAACAGCAACCCCTTGATCAGACATCCTTCCCTTTCACTCTGAGAAAGCTAGAAATGAGGGGACTTGGCAATCACACCTGGTTTCCTGCTTGACTTGCTAGGCCTGAGGTAAATACAGGTACCCATGGCATATGACATTCTGCTGCTCATCTCTAAAGATCTCTACCGAGGATGTTTGTTAGTATTTAATTGAACTTTGGTCAAACTTGTAAGATCCTGATTTTTCTACCTGTACCTCCCTGATGCTGGGATTACATGGGCACTTCCATGTTCAGCTTTATGAACATTTAAAATAATTTTAGCATCATAGACACCGAAATAAACTTTGACACTTATAATAGTGTTTTTTCCTTCTTCCCTTCCTCTCTCTGTTCCTTCTTTCCTTCCATGTTTTTCTAACTCTCTTCCTTGTTTCCCTGAAAGCACTAAATAATCTTTCTCACACTTTCCTATTTGTGTACAGGTTCAAAGTTCCTCTGAAGAGCAGGAATATTCATTATAAAACACTCAAAGGTGGGAGGGTTGGCTCTGGCTGACCACTACTGAGACAAGGTCCATCTCAGAGGGGAAGGCATGGCTTGGGAGGGACTTGGCCCATGGTGCAGATGAGGAAACAAGTGGAGGGGAGGGTCTCTGCTTAGCTGGCTTAATCTCCTTTCTCTTTTTATTCACTCCTGGAATAGTATCACCAACACTGAGGATGGGCCCCATCTTCAGTTGATTACCTCTGTATAATTATCTCATAGGCGCACTCCGAAGAGTGTCATCTATGTCCAGTCAAGTTGAAAATGGAGACTAACTCTCAGTAGGGTTTGTGGTTCATATGGAATGTGAGTAGCTCATGCGGCCCACTTCCGGGAGGCCTAATTAACTTTAGAGCTGGCTGAAGCAAATAGTTTCTTCTAGCCTCTACTGTGTTATCAGCATACTTTCAGCATATATTTAAAATGGCATCGTTTTACCACCTCCTCATCCGAAGGGGTGCGTTCTCATTCTTGCTGCTCAGTACATTTGGTCAAAGACAAGGAAGCATTAGAACAATGACGACAATTACAACATGAGAAGACATGGTAGGAGGCTCTTCACTCTCCATGGAGTGTGGTCTATGTGTGAGTGTCTCTTATCTAGCCTCATCATGTCATGTCTTTTCTTCATTTATGCACTGATTTAGTAATGCATATTTGTCTTGAACACTCACAATGCGTGGCATGGTCTAGACCCTGAGAGTGGCACAGATAGCTCAGACAGGACTGCATCCACCCAACTCCTGCTTTAACAGACTGCCTTTCAGAACTTGGATGATGCAAGGAGAGATTCTCAGGCCAGCTTCCCTCTTGGGAGGTTCTCCTGCCATGAGAAGTCCATCTGCATTGTTTACAGTTTCTGGCTATTACAAATAAAGCTGCTAGCAACACGGTTAAGCAAAAGTCCTGTTGTATGGTGGAACATCTTCTGGATATATGCCCGGGAGTGGTACAGCTATACCTTGAGGTAGAGCTATTCTCAGTTTTCCGAAAAACTGCCAGATCAGTTTCCGAAGGGGTTGTAAAAGTTTGCACCACTCCCAGCAACAATGGAGGAGGGTTCTACAATCTCCCCAGCATATGCTGTACTTGAGAGTTTTTTTGTTTTTTATTTTTTAATCTTAGCTATTCTGACCGGCGTAAGATAGAATCTCAGAGTCTGTTCTACAGCCAAACAATAAGCCAAGCTAGGGGAGTTTTGTGGAAAAGTGGAAAGAAGGATTGAGGGATTTGAAGGGGCCAAGGATAGGACAAGAAGACCCACAGAGTAAACTAATCTGGGCCCATGGGGACTCCCAGAGACTGAACCACCAACCAATGGTCTGGACATAGACCCCGTACACATATGTAGGCACGGTCATCACGTGGGTCCTCTAATGATGGGAGAGGGGCTGCCTTTGACTCAGTTCCCTGCCTTTGTATCCTTCTCCTCTAGCTGGGCTGCCTTGTCTGTCCTCAGTGGAAGAGGAAACACTTAGTCCTGCTGTGACTTGAGGTGCCAGGTGGGTTGGTACCCCTAAAAATCCCCCACCCCTTCATTCCGGGAGAAGAAGAGGAGATAATGGGGAAAGGGAGTGAACTAGATGGAGAGGTGGAAGAGGTTGGTATCATGCTGTAAAGTAATTAAATAAAAAATAAATAAAAATACATCTCTCACACACAGAGAAGTTCATCTGGGGAGCAGGATGCATCTTTAAGAAAAATAGATATCATCCATGTTCATCCATAGTTATTCCTCAGCCTACGTAGCTAAAATAATGATCCATCCTCTCTGTGCAGCACATACAGAATATCTCCAGTGTACAGGCAAACTTGGCATCACTGACTCACAAGATTGTGTGCTCATTGAGCTTTAGCTCCATCCTGCTTTGGGACTCCAAAGGTACTTGGGTCGACAGGAGACGACTCAGTCATATTATTGTGTGTGTGAGCAAGCGGTGGAGAGAGTGAGAGAGAGAGAGAGAGAGAGAGAGAGAGAGAGAGAGAGAGAGAGAGAGAGAGAGAGAGAGAGGCTGTTCATGTGGACAGCATGCATGTGGATATCAGAGGCCAACTTGGTAGAACTGGTCCCTTTTCCTATCTTTTTGTGGCTTGCAGAGGTTGAACTCATGTCACCAAGGTTGTGCTTTTACCTACTGAGCCTTTTTGCTGCCCATTTTGAGTGACCACTAAATTACTTATGGCAATGGGCATAAGTGAAGTTCAAGAATGTGGGGTGTTTGGCAGAGGCTCATGTGTCCTGTGCTTGAGCACCACTAAACTGTCATCTGAAAAACAGTTCGGGGACCAGGAGAGAGAGGCCAAGCCAGGGCTTTATCTTCCCCATGGTCTTCTCTGAGGCTCTCATTCTTTGATGCACCTGGCTGACTCATTAAAATGCAGAGTCTAGCGAGAACAGAAGCTTGTGCCCCGCATTCTGTTGTGTAGTTCTTTCTCCATCTTGTTTGTAACCTTAAAAGAATTTATTTCATTTCGCCATTAAAATACTTGTACTTGGTACAAGTATTTTCACCTTCTGTATTTTCATTTTGGTTCCAGCCATTTAATTCTGACCTCCGCATAACATCTATCACTTTCAAGTTTGCATAAATAGCGTGCTTTCTTTGGTGTATGCAACTCCTCCTTCTATTTATTGTGTGTACATGGTGTATGCATATTTTGTGTATTTGTGTGTATGTGTGTGTGTACCAGAAGATAATTTTTGGAATCTCTGCTTACACATGTGTGTTTCAGGGAACAAATTCAGGTCACCTGGCTGTCAACATATCCATCCCAAATTTCCTGTCTCAAGTTACACCAAATCAGAGAAGTATGGGTATGATACACTTTATTAAACTCTAAACACCACAGTGGTCACTTGCTGTGAGAATATAGGGGTCAAGGGCGTTTGGGAGATTCACAGCTGCCTTAGAGATAGGTAAAAGATATTTTGGGAACTGTTCCTCTATTTCACAGTGATCAATGCCGTAACTGGGAAAGTGTGACTGCCTTCCTATCTCTACAGTTTAATTTGGTCCAAACATGGCAGGTGAATTCTCAGGAAAGAAGACTGACTGCTGTTCTCGGTGACTACAATGAAGCCGATCATTTGTGTCAGGAGTTCATTTGGAGGAGAGAGAAAAACTACAGGATGGGCTGAGCCCCAGCTTCATGGAACGACAGGATTCTGTATCTTGTGCATCAACTTCTGCTCAGTTTTTCAGGGTCAGTGTTCAAAGTGACATTTGGGAGACAGGCCTGACTTCTTCCTCACTTTCAACAAATCTGGAGTCTTTTGCTCATAGGCCCATAGAAAATGCTGGCCTGACTCTTAGCAAGCATGGGCCAAGTTTCAGTCTCATTATAAAATATAAAGTCAGAGTTGGCTTTCAGTTTTGCACTCACATTTCACACAAAACTAATTTGCAGTGCTTCCAGATGGGTTCAGAGCCGATGGCACGCTGCCCGCTACTCTAAAATTCATGAGGCGGAGAGCACAGGAATGGGAGAGGAAATAGAGTTTGTACCCTGTGTGAGGAAATGAGGAGGTTTTAGGATCTGGGGAAAGAAAGAGTCAGATTTTTAAAAATACCACCAGCAGCAGCTTCAGTATGACTAAGGCAAAATGGCGGAGAACCAGCATTTTATTAAATGATCACTGCCAAGCACTGAGCATGATGTATGTTCTGTCGTTTAATTGTTCCCACAATGGAGGAGGTAGGAATCATTTTATTCTTTTTAATTAGGAAAATTATTCTCATACCTCTGGGCTCTGGAAATCACATCTTTGTTATAAATCAGGTCTGCCTGTGTGTGAGTTCATTAACCAAATGATACTTTGTTGGCAAAGACTCAAAATTACCTTCCAGGGCCTGGGGAGATGGATCTGCTGGTAAAGTGCTCACTTTACAAGCAGAAAAACAAAACAGAGCAAAACCCAAAACAAAACCTGAGTTTGATACCCAGAGCCCACAGGGGGGAAAAATCTTGCTGGGCATGGTGGCACTTCCCAACCTCAGTGCTCAGGACATAAAGTTCACATGCAGAGGCAGAGACAAGTGAATCCCCAACACCTTACTGGCTGGTCAGTATAGCTTACTTATCCAGCTCCAGTCTATGAAAGAGCTGGTCCAAGGAAATGTCAGTGACACTCAAGGACTAATACCCTAAGTTGTCTTCTGGCCTCCACGTGCAAGTATGTACATGAGAATACCCACACCCACATCCACAGACACACAAACACACACAAGCCACCCTCCACTAAGAGAGACCCAACTTGATTACATCTTCGGTACATGCACGGGAAGATGGCAGACAGTGTGTAGGCTGATTCCATGAGGAAAATCCTGTAGGGACAAGGGAGGAACGTCATCAAACCCCACTTCATTCACGATGCAGAAACATCGGATGCTCCTGGTTGGGTCCCCCAGCAGGAAGGACCATCTTCTATTTGCTTGTGTGTATTACTGGCGACTCGGATTCCTTACAACAAATGAGCAACCCCAGAAAGGCGGAGGTAACCGCTCTTCCATCTGGGCAGCTAGGTGTCCATTTCTTCATTTTCTCAAGCATGTGTATTAGGACTCTCGCTGGCAGCTCCATTTTCCCTGACTGTTGATAACAGTCCAGGATGAGAATGGAAAGGAGGCTGACCTGGAAGAAACTGCCTCCCTCGTACCACTGTCCACTGGGACTGGAGATGCAGAGAGTTCCTTTGAGTGCTGTCCAGGCATTGTCCTACATTAAGTGCCCTACATAACTAGGTAAATGGTCAGGCTATTTCTTACTTGGAACCTGTTCTCTAAAGCTCACAAAAGCATGTCTGTTTTATATTTGAGTTCCAAACTTTGGAAAATAGGTTAAAGGAAAAGAAAATTTAAAGCACCAATTTTTAACTCTTAATTACTTTAACTGCATAAATAAATGGGTTTAAAAGACTATAATAAAGAAAGAATTGCTACATGGTAATTAACAAATGTTTATTGACTACTTGATTTTTTTGTTTTTTTTTTTAATTTTGGGAGGTGGGGTTAGTAATACAAAAATAATAAATTTCATTATACCCTTTTTATTTCAGTCTTTTGAGACAGGGGCTTGGAGGAAGGCCTTGACTTCACTATGTACTGAAGGTGATCTTGAACTCCTGATCTTCCTGCCTCCAACTCTTGAGTGCTTTGTGTGTAGGTGTGTATCACAATGTTGAGTTTTATATGACAATGTTCAACACAAATGAGTGTGTGTATGTGTGTGTATGTGTGCTGGCTTTCATAAGATCAGCATATGCGCAAGCCTGTAAGCCATTTTCTCAATTGGTGATCAATGGGGGAACGCCTAGCCATTGTGGGTGGGGCCACACATGGGTTGGTGGTCCTGGATTCTATAGGAGAGCAGGCTGAAGCAAGCCATGAGGAGCAAGCCTGTAAGCAGCAGCCCTCCATGGCCTCTGCATCAGCGCCTGCCTCCAGGTTCCTGTCCTGTTTGAGTTTCTGCCATGACTTTCTTCAGTAATGGACTACAATGTGGGAGGCAAAAAAACACTTTCTTACCAACTTGCTTTGGTCATTGAGTTTCTTCCTAGCAATAGGGATAACCCCAATTTAGACAATATATGTCGTTAATGTGTCACATGCAGGAATAAAACATAAGAAGTTAAGATTTGAAAACGGATTTGTGACTTGGCTTAAAATAATAGGAAAATTACCAGTGTATACACGTGGTGTGTAAGCTAAGTGTTGAGTACCTCAGGTCTCTAGATACCTTCCAGCTCTGATTCACATCCTCTGCCATCTTGTTAAGTTGGCTGATCCCTGGCTTTCATTTTTCTATCTCTATGTGGGATTTGGCTGTCTGCAATACCTTCCCCCAGGCTGCAGTGTACTTGGAAAGAGATCACAGACACGTGCTACTTTTAATTGGATAAGACTCTGTTATACATCAAAAGATTCTTTTTATAAAGAAAACTCTATAAAATTCTGATACATTCTCTAAAAAATATATATTAAAATAATATGTCCTTTGTGCAAAAAATGGAGATAATAATATATATTAAATAAAAAAACCAATCCCAGAAAACTCTATAAACACACAGAAATAATTAGAATTTATATTTTAATGTATGTTCTGGCAGTATCTTATACATTGACATTAATCGGTAATATCTGAGATGTTATTTCATATATAATTTTATATCAGATTAACAGTTATAAGTAGCACATGGACACTTCAGATCACTCTATATTTGGAACATTTGTACAGTAGCACTTTATACTATACTTTTCACTAGATACTCTAGAGAGTCATTTATATTTGAGGTCAAAGTGTAATAATTTATCCTCCTAACATTTTTAAAGTTTTTACTTGTATATAGACATTTCTACTTTCAAATTGCATTTTCTATCAGGAATTAGGAAATTCAGATAATCTCAAATGAGATATTAAAACAAGATAAAGGATGTGGAATATTAACCTTCAAGGGTGATAAAACCATGGCTGATTTTTCAGAGCTGTTGCCCTGTTACCTGGGGGATTTGGTGGATTTTAGAAGGGGATGAGTGCCTGGAAACTAACTCTTGGAAACCAAGGTGCTTTCTGTTGTTTTAAGGGGCTCTTGTGTCGCAGGTTGGTCTAGAATTCTCAATGTATTTGAGAATGATTTCGAGCTCCGTGTCTTCACCTCCGAAGTGCTGGGATTACAGGTGTATACCATGTGTATACCATCGTGCCTGTTATGTGCTGCTGGGTATCAAGACCAGAGATTTGTGCATGCAAGGCAAGTACTCTACTGACCGCACACATCCTCAGCCCCTCCCTGATTTTGGAAGGACATTTTTTTAAATAATTTTTTTAGATTTATTTATTTATTTTATGTATATGAGTGTTTTGCCTGCACGCAAGTATGTTTATCACATGTATGCTCAGAAGAGAGCATTGAATCCCTCAGAAATGGAATTACAGCTGGTTTGAGCTGGCCTTGTAAGTGCTGGGACTTGAGCAGCCAGTATTCTTAACCCTGGAGTCATCTTCCCATCCCCTAGAACACCTCTCTTAATTAAGGTACCATTGGAGTCTCAAACATAAATATATACCTAACAAAATACTCCAAACCAAAACAATAAAAACCCCTCTAATTTCTCATTGACCCTGGGAACACATTGCCTCCTTTGCTTATTTAATTCTTGCTGTTTGTTTCATCTAGCCTGGTTAATCACCCTTGCATGCTTATAATTGAATAAATGTGTCTGTTAGATTAAAGATAGTTTCTTAATCTCAACTAAATGTTAGATGACAGAAACATCTCTTTTGGACAAATTTTTCTCTTTTAAAAGCAGTTCTGTCTTATAAACAAATGGAATGGAGCCCATGTCTGTTCCAAGTAAAATGAGGCCTTAGCACATCACACCTTCAGGGTTCCTCTTTCCTCCTAGTCCAGCCTCCCTTCCTCCACTCCCGCTTCTGATTTTCTTTATGTAGGGTTCTAACAAGGACAAAAATTCACGAGAGTACTTCAGGGGTGAGAAGATGTTAAGCTGGATCTGAATCCCTTTTGCTCTGTTAATGTGAGTTGCATAACAAATGCCACAGGGTTGGTGGTTTTTACTGCATCTGTTAAGTATTAACAGCCCTTGTCCTTTCTGAGCGATTGAAGTGCCTGGATACGGCTCAGCCAATCACAAAGAAACTGGTTTCCATGGAAGCAAGATCGCAGATTCATTTCATTCACAATGAAATCCACACAGCAAGACAAATCTGTAAAAATAACCCTTGTAAAATCAAAGCAAAATATTCCTGGATGTTTGTTCTATGCCTCTTGGCATGTGTCAGCTTTGCATTTTGAAAATTATCTAAAAATATCTGAGCATTCAGGAGAGGTTTCAAAGCTAGAGATCTCTCCCTTGCCTCAACCCTGGCAGTGGGTCTCCAGTGAATATACCTGTGAATTTAAGTGTTCAACCCCTCCCTTGTTTTCTTCAACATACCTTAGTGCTTGTTTTAGGCTAAAAACCAGATCATCTTGGCATTTGATACACCAATAATACAGATAAATATGAGTAATAATTTTATGATCTCTCTCTGATAATCTACACTAGTTAGGTAACTACTGCTCCATTTATTTTTACAGGTGAAAACCACAAATCACAGAGGCTAACAAACCCCTTCAAAACTGAATAGCCAATAAGTAGCAGGATCTGATCTCCATCCAGATTTGCCTAATGGTAGACACTAGAACTTTAAATTACTGGGTTCTTCTTTTCCTCCCGCCTTCCCTCCCTCCCTCCCTCCCTCCCTCACTACTTCCTTCATTTCTTCCTCCCTTCCTTTAGAATGTGTGTATGATCGTGTGCACATTTACATGAATATTCATGTGGCTATGACTATATAGTCACATATATGGAGGCCAAGGAAAAATATCCAGGTCCTTCTCTATCACTTTCTGCCTTATTCTTCTGAGTCAGGGCTTCTGACTGACTCATGAGCAAATAGCAAGGATGTTCCTGTGTCTGCTGCATACAATGTTGGGGATGAAGGCAGGCATGGGTAAGATCAGCTTGTTTTAATGTGTGCTGGGGATTCAAACCCAGCCCCTCATGTATCAAGTGCTCTTACCTACTAAGCCATCTTTCCAAACCTCATATTTATTTTTGGCTATTTATTTTTGGCTATTGACTATTGTCAGTGGAGTCAAACATGTCTCTGGATCTATCTGTGGGCCAATCTACCTACTGAGTACGTTCACCTATACCTGCACACACACACACACACACACACACACACACACACACACACACACTCCATTGTAGTCACAGCTTGTGGATCTTTTCTTTCACAGTCCAGGCGGTAATGATGAGTTTCAATTAAAATGGACATTTCTTGAGGCTAGAATGGTAAGGCATAATTGTTACTTTATAACAACATAGTTCACCAATAGTCAGGGTTGGCATATGCCTGTAATTCCAAAAATGCCTATAATTCCAGCATTTCAGAGGCTGAGGTCAGCCTGTGCTATATAGTGAGTTTCAGACTAACCTTGGGCAATGGAAAGAGTTTTTATATTTATAAACGTCAATCAACCAACCAACCAACCAAACAAACAAAAACCCCTTAGTTTGTTTTTGTTTTGTTTTTAGATTGTGAAAATGGCTTCTCAGGAAAGGACATTATCACCAAGCTTGATGATCTAATTTCAATTCCTGAATCTCCATGTTGGGAGGAGAAAACCGATGCCCAAAAGTTATCCTCCACATGCATGCTATTGCATACAAAAGCAGTTGACAGAGCGCCTGCAAGAATAGATTAACAAGCAAAAAAAAAAAAAAAAAGAATTTACAGAGACCCTTAGCAAAACCAAAATTGTGTGGTGACTGAAGAATGCTATTTGGACAGATACTTTTTGCCACTGACTGGACAGTGTCTGGTATGCCTAAGTAACTGAAATAAATATCTACTTGCTTTTCGGAAACTTTTATTTTTTACCTTTTATATGTGAATTTGATAACTTGTTCACCTAATTGTTTACTTTAAAATGTCCTCTAAACTTCAGGAGGCTCATGAAGTGAAAACTAACTCAGGAGTTAAGAAAGGGGGAGAACTGCCTTTGTTAGGTTCTCTCTCTTGTTAATCTAAGTTCTTGACACACTAATACGTGTATTGGTCAACACTGAGCAATCAGTGCTTTCAGGGTGTGTGTGTGTGTGTGTGTGTGTGTGTGTGTGTGTGTGATCAACCTTGGATCTTATTCCTCAGAAGCCACCCATCTTGTTTTTAGACAAGGTCTCTCATTGGCCCAAGGTTGGCAGGTTGATGTGAGGTTGGCTTGACAGTGGCAGGCATCCATCTGTCTATGCTTCCTTGTTTCTGAGATGATAAATGTATGCATCTGTGCCTGACTTTCTACATGGGTGCTGAAATTCAAATGCAGGTCCTTATGATTTCACGACCATCAAGTTATCCACCTTCTCAGTGCTCCGTGTTTAGATTCTTAGGTATATTCTCTATATCAAACCTTTCTGAAAATCACTGTAAAAAGGTAACTACCCAGGAAGTACTGTTCTTCCTCCATTGTTTATAAGCACTCTATCAGACGTGACCTTTCTTTTCATGCTCAGCATTATTATTTTGCCTGTATTACCTGTAAACTACAAGTCAGTCTCAGAAAGAGAAGCCCAGGCATGTGAGCTCAGAAAGAGTGTACCTATCTGCTGAATTTCTCTTTGAATTTCCCCTCTGATAGTGCCCACCTTTGGCCTGATTTCCCCAGGTCTGCTTCTGTCTTTTTTTGGAAAACTATTTTATTGGTGTTGTGATTTATAAAATAAGTAAGAAGATTCAATTTGCTTCCTTAAGGTGAACTCCTGAAAGCCATTTTTGTTTTCATCCTTTTGACTTGAAGGCTTCATGGTGACTAGTTTTCTTCCTCTATAAAGAATATCAACTTACTTTAAACATATCTCCACCAATGTAAAGATCTTTATGGTGTTGTTATTGTTTTTAAGACAGGGTCTCTTCTAGCCCATACTAGCTTCATGTAGTCTTGAACTCCTGATCTTTCTGCCTCTTCCTCCTAAGTGCTGGCTAAGTGCTGGATTACAGGCCTTTGCCGCCTGCCCCTGGCTGCAATGCTAATCGTTTTTATTTGTGTTTCATTGTTGCTGCTCCATTCAAGAGGAGAGAAAGATGTATTCTGAGAGCACTGCCTTCTGGGTATTTTGAATACTATAATTTGCAATGAATATTATAACTCAGTCTATTATTTTGAAGGAAATACCATTTAAAGAGGCAGTTTTCTTTGGGAATAGTTCTAGGAATAGTGACTTTACATATGCATGAATGTATGTATATGAATATATACATTTTTACATATAAATACATAACTGTGAATTCACTTATACTCTATATTATTTCCGGAGTGACAGAAAGGCCGCCATAGTAGTGAAGACAGCAGAGGGAAATGGGTGAAATTCATGGCCCTGTTCAACAGTACTCACTTGCTATCAATTAACAAATCGGGGATTTTGTAGTCCTATTTGGAAACACATTGAAACTATCCCTCTGATGGAAATGGTGGCTGGGTGAGTGGCCCTTGGTGCTGAGTGACGGCCAAGGTCGGTGTGCTCTTTTGCAGTTGCAGTCTTGGGCAACTGTAGTCTTTTTCTATAGCCTGTGAAGGTGAGTGGTTTTTAAAGGAGTGTGTGAAGGACGCTTCCAACCATGCATTCATAAGAACCTCAGAGATAACTGGAAAGAAAAAGAAAAAGGAAAAAAAAACCTCAGCGTGGTCTTGGGGGAAATGGCACAAGCATCCTTCAGCAAAGATCTCAATTAAGGAAAGTCTTATCTTGTTGCCTGGCCCTCGGCTGAGGCTGGGCCGGGAAAGGCCTTTTAGGTTAATTTAAGCAGCAGAGCGGCTGTAAAAGGTTTGAGAACTGCTGTTGCTGATCCCACAGAAGGAGGGGCCGTCTCCCTGGTGTGACTTAAAGGGCAGCAAAAGTTCAGGCTGCCCTGATCTGTCTCCAAACCATCTGACTACCCTGAAAATAGCCTTGATTAGAGATTCTGGGCAAGGACCCTGTCTCCAGGAGGCCCCAGTAAACAAGCCTATACCTCACTTGAAGTTATTACTAATTCCCTCTGTGAATGTAAGCAGATGAATGAGTCAGGAGGCCCTCATCAACCTCTAAACCGAGATGCTAGAGGAAATCCCAGGCAGGAGTTCTTTCCAGGAAAAATCTGAGCAGTAGGAGGTTGGTATTCGTTACTTACACATTGCTGTGGCCAGCTTTTACCTGACATCCAGCTTGAGGGTAGAAAGATGCATCTTGGCTTATGATTTCAAATAATTTCTGTCTACTGTGGGAGGAAAGGCATGATGACACAAAGAAACCCAGGCTGTTTATATCGTAAACAGACTATGAACTCAACTTTTCACCACAAGGCTTTGGGCTTAGCAGTTTTTTGTTTTGTTTTGTTTTGTTTTGTTTTTTGTTTTTAAAGAAATGGAAAATAATTTAAAAACATTGGTAACTTCTCAGGGTGACGTTGATCGCATTTTTGCCACGGGTTGTACGTTTCCCTTTATTACTCTCAAAGAAGGACATTAGAACAAAAGACGGCCATTTTATATATCTTGCAATCCTGGCCATTGAGGAAAGTCTTTCCGCACACTGCTTCCTGTTTACTGTAGTAGTTACTTTCCGTGAAAAGAAGTTGAGTGAGGAAAGCTGCTGGCCGCATGAGCACCGGTTCATATGCTGTTTAGATCTCAATGTTAGCAATTTGGAAGAATTTTAAAAATACATATTTATTAGAAGAATTGCCACATTTCACTGTAGCACTCAGCCGAATAGTTCCTGTGTACTTTTGTATTTATGATCTGGGCACTCTATATGATTAAGAACATGAACACTGGTGCATACCCACAATCCCAGTAGTCAGAAGACAGAAGCATGGAAGATCAGGAGCTTAAGGTCATTCTTAGCTACATTAGGAGTTTATGGCTAGCCTGGGTTATAGGAGACTCTGTTTCAAAAACAAAACAGAAAGAAAGAATAAGGAAGAAAGAAAAGAGAAAATGCTATTTGGAGCAGTCTTCCTACTGCTAATTCACAGTGAATTTTCTCCACACCTGAACATATAGTATATTTCCCCTCAAGGATTAGATTAGCTGTACAATTTGTTGGTTTCCTTTAAGACACTTTCATCCATGGCTATTAAGTACTTTGGTCATATTTAATCCCAATAACACTCTTTTATCTCCTCCATCCTGCCTCTTTTTCTGTATTTTAATAGGTTTTCTGTTACTTTCGTGCTCATTGAGAAAAAAATTTTAAACCCCAAATTCTAAATATTAGAGAAAAATATATGGCATCTGTCTTCCTGAGTCTGGTGTATTTTGCTTAAAATAATGATCCATCCATTCTGATGCAGTTAGTCCAATTCCATTCTTTTTTTTTTTTTATAGTTGGCTAATAATCCGTTATGTGTATAAACACAATTTTTTTGTTTATTCACCTATTGATAGACATTTAGACTAATTCCATAATTCACTATTGTGAATAGTGCTGCAATAAATGCAGGTGTCCAGATCCTGGATTCTTTTAGATATAGATTCAGAGTAAAAAGTTGAATCATAAATAATTCTATTATTATTATTATTATTATTATTATTATTATTATTATTTAGTGTCTGTGTGCATGTGCGTGCGTTCTAAGAGTGAGTGTGTAAACAGTCAGAGGACCACTTTGTGGAGTCAGTTTTTTCCTTCTATGCGTTCCAGGATGTGGGCTCAGTCAAACATGCTTGTCCTGCCAGCACTTTTACATGATGAGCCATCCAGGGAGCCCCAAGTTGATTCTTGTTAAGTGTGAATGATAAGAAGCTAGTTTCAATCTTCTATATGTGGATGTTCGGTTTTCACAACACCTCTTCTTAAAGAGGTTGTCATTTATTGAGAATCAGATGACTTCATCTGTGTAAGCTTGTTTTCAGGTCTCTTATTCTGTTCCACTGGTTCATATATTTGCTTTTATGGCAGTACTATGCTGTTTGGCGATTTGTTGTTGTTGTTACTATGGCTTGGTAAAATACATAGAAGTCAAGTACCTACAGTATTACTCCTTTTGCTCAGGATTGCTTTGGTCCTTCCCTGTAAACTTTAGAATTGTTCTCCTGCAGCTACACTTGGTCTGGATCAAAAGGTCAAGAAGTGATGTGATTTTCTATTTCTGTAAATAATGTTGTGAGGTGAAATCTTTAGTATCAACTTGACCGGCTCTAGAATCACCATGAAAGCCATCTCTCAGAGTGTCCAGATCGTAGGATGAAGAAAAAGGAGAAAGCAAGCTGAGAATTAGTATTCATCCTCTGCTTCTTGCCTACAGACACTGTCTTCATCCTTCCCTACCATGTTCCGCACCATGATGGATTGCCCTTTCTAAGTGTGAGTTAAGATGAAGCATCCCTCCTTAAGGATAAGAGGAACTTGGTCTCTCAGATAATACAACTTGCCCTTTAAGAACAACCATATAAACTGTTAATAAACTTAGTGTGGAAACCTACTTGTTACTCTAATTATTGTTACTCGCCTTTTCTGCCTGCTTATTGCACATCACAGTCCTAGTGTCGGTGGATGACACAAAGATAAATAAAATGCTATTCTTGCTCTAAATCCTGGAAGTGTAAAGGAAGGAAGGAAGGCAGACAATTCTAATAGAAGGCAGATTTGATTACTTAGAAGATGAAGAAGATTGAGTTGCTACCATTAGGAGAACAAATGAGAACACATATTGGTGAGTATGAAATAAAAGAGGAGCTTTTCCACTGCTAATCAGTATAGAATATGCAAAAAAGTGAAGGGCTAGAAGATGTGGCTCAGTTAATAGTCACGTGAGTCTGAGCTAAGTTTGAATCCCCAGAAGCTACATAAAAATCTGGGTGTAGCAGAGGGTCTCTGAAAGGCTCTGCCCTGCACACTATCAAAGCAGATGCTGAGACTTACGGCCAACCTTTGGGCAGAGTGCAGGGAATCTTATGAAAGAAGGGGGAGCTAGTAAGATCTGGAGAGACCAGGAACTCCACAAGGAGAGCAACAGAACAAATAATCTGAGCACAGGAGTCTTTCCTGAGACTGATACTCCAACCAAGTACCATGCATGGAGATAACCTAGGACCCCTGCACAGATGTAGCCCAGGGCAGTTCAGTGTCCAAGTGGGTTCCATAGTAATGGGAACAGGGACTGTCTCTGACATGAACTGATTGGTCTGCTCTTTGATCACCTCACCCTGAGGGGGGAGCAGCCTTACCAGGAAACAGAGGAAGACAATGCAGCCAGTCCTGATGAGACCTGATAGACTAGGATCCGAAGGAAGAAAAAGAAGACCTCCCCTATCAGAGGGACTTGGGGAGGGTCATTCGTGCAGAAGGGGGAGGAAGGGAGGGGTTGGGAGGGGAGAAGAGAGGGAACTACAGGATGAATACAAAGTGAATAAAGTGTAATTGATAAAAAAAATTTAAAAAATCTCTATGTAGAAGTACACACCTGTAGTCCTAGCGCTAGTGTGGTGAAGGCAGGAAGATCCCCGGGCTTGGTGGGCAGGTTCTGAGACAGGCTTTTCCTCAAGAAATAAGGTGTCGTGACTGAGGAAGACACTGAACATTGTCCTCTGGTCACAGGCACGTGCACAAACATGGAAGCACACCTACCCACACGAACATGTGTATGCATTCATTACATGTACATGTGAAAAAAAGTTTTGAGGTAAACTAAGTCAGCATAGCATAGAGATACTTGCATGTTAATATGTTTATTGCTGCTCTGTTTGTAACAGCCAAAATATGGAACTAACCTATGTGTTTATCAAGAGATGGGTGGGAAAAGAAAATATGATACATGCATACAATGGAGTTTTGTTCGGCCTTAAATCATGACATCAGCAGAAAAAAGTGGATGAAGTTAAGATCATTATGTTAGGCAAAATAAAGCAAACTTGGAAATATAAATGTGTTTTCTGTCACATGCAGAACTTAAATTAAAATTTATACACAAGTGTGTGTGTGCATTCATGTATGTGTGCTTATAGGTGACAAACTTAGAAAAGATAACATGAGAGAGGAGGAAGAGGCTTTAGGGGAGGAGGGGAGTACAGAGTGTAGTGGAATATTTGTAATTCAAAAGCAGAAAGGGAGATTGACTGGGAAGAGATAGGGAACCAGCTGGAGGGAAGGAATGGGGGCGCGCAGTGGGATAGGGGAATGAACGTAAGCAAAGTATAATGACACACACGTGTGAAGATGCCGTGATAAAGCCATTGCTCTGTGTGACAATTTTAAAAGTCGGTGTGAAACACAAGAAGCAAAATGAAAAGATCAAGTCTAAAATAACAAGTGTCCAATTTGGAACAGTGTTATCAAAGGGGTGGTTATTAGCCAGATGCTTCTAATATTGCTAAGCACATAGAAAAGCACAGCCCAGAGTTACACAGGGTTGTAGCTGGGTCCAGGAAGACGCTGTGGGCTGTGGGCTGTGGAACTTCTGAGCTACTAGGACTTGTCCTTACTATGCCAGTCATGGCCAGGAGAACAGCCTAGAGAAGGAAGGGCAGCCCCAGCAAGACCCTTGGAAATCCATCCAGTGCAGTTTCTGATCAACTACAGTGTGTGAGGAAATGAAAGGGAGGCTCTTTTATCCTTAGGAGAAAGGAAAGCCTAATGAGTAGGCAAAATGACAGGTTGCTCTGCAGACAGAGTCTAGGTGCCAGCTCACCTTCCCTCTTGCTTTGGGTGTATTTAGTACAACTGGCATTATTACAGTTTTCTGTTTTTGTGTCTAGATCCTGCAACTCAAATTAGTTTTATTTGTACTCCCTCCTGCCTTTCCTTAACCCCAGCAGCGCCTGCCTTGTTTATGATTTTGGGCCCACCAAATGGCTTTCACTGGCCTGGAAGTGGCAATGTGAGTGGTGGGGTGACCAGGGCTCCTAGGACTGTCTCAGAACTGGGCTTTCTTGCTGTGCCCATCTTCTGCTCCTCTGTGTGAGGCTTCAGTTCCAGCCACATCGGCTCTAAACAGGCCTTTTTGAGCATCTGTAACTGACACTCCCTGGTTGGCTCTCTTGGGACCCTAGCTTCTCTCCACTGAGCAATGCAGTATCTGCCACGCCTGCCACGCCTTCCTGTGTCACTGTGTGTCACCCTGGCTTTCTCTGCCATCAGCCTCTATGGCTATCCGCAACTGAGAACATTTTGATATTTTGTCTGTGTGTACTCTCACTTTGCCTCATTAGTAATTTTTTAAAAAAGCATTCAATTCATCTAATTTTCCTCTCCAATTTGATTGTAGACCCTTTGGAGAACAGGAGCAGTATATCATAGACTGGGTCTAAAGGGCTCTAGCAGGCAGGGTATGGCAAACATGGCTCTGGGAGACCTTACCCTTCCTCGGTTCCCTCTTTCTTGCTAAAAACTGTTATATTCCATTCTTAAACCTAACCACCAATTTGGCTACTTCCTTCTGAAGTTGACTATCAAGTTCCAGGTATCAAAGTATTGAAGTACAGCAATCAAAAGCCTCATTTTGGCTACCCTAATTAAGCTGCCCAGTCAAATTAAACACCTCATCCTGACGCGGGGTTTCTTCCTCTTCCTTTTAAAATTGCCGGTTGCTTATTGGCCTCCTCTGTCTCCTCTTTGTCAAGAGGCATCCTTTGCTCCCCGGACAAACATCCCTCTCCTCTCTTCCTAATTATCTTCTGCTTATCTCTTGTTCTCCATTTTCTATTTTTATCTCTAATTCTTTGTCATTTGTCCCCCTGGGGCAAATAAATCTCCTTTGTGCTGATAACTTAGTCTTGCTGTGGTCCTTTCAGGGTGTAAAGAGGCAGCTTAAAGGTCGATTCCCCTGAGTTTTTGCTTAGAGATTGAACTCCTTCTTGACTTCATCTTAAAGGCAGTTATTCCACACATTGGATGCTTACTTACCAATACCCATGCCCCCAACATTCAACATTCATACTAGTAGAGTGCTGCCTTTCTCTCTTTCATTCATTTGATTTTTCTAAGTTAGAAGCTCACAATATACCTGGCTCTCACTATGTGCCCCAGACTGGCCTTGAATTTGTGGCAATCCCTCTGCCTCAGCCTCCTAGGTGCTTGAATTAACATGTGTAAGCCACCACCCCAGCTTGACTTTTATTTTTAAATTAAAATGATCTGATAAATGGTAAATGGAATAAATCAGATATATAGAGGGGTGTGTGTGTGTGTGTGTGTGTGTGTGTGTGTTATTTTCAAAGGATACAGCTTTGGAGATAATGAAGACAGAAGCTGGCTTCTCACTGAGTGTCAGGGAAGCAGCTAGCAAATAGAAGTCATCATTAGCAGGCTTTTCTACACCTCCCTGCAGAGCTGGCTGGTGTGCCTGGTAATCTGAACATAGCATTTTGCAAAGTACAGGGTAGATGTCTGAGAGGAGGTGAGAAAAAGCGAACTTGGGGGATGGAGCTCCTCATGGCAGCTTCTGATGAATCACAGCATGTGAAGATGGGAAAGACTTCAGCACTGGAGGTGTGAAAGATTTGAAAACAAATTCACCTTTTTCCTTATCCTGGTCTATACCACACACATCTGC
Source organism: Pachyuromys duprasi (assembly GCA_028658305.1). Classification (NCBI taxonomy): domain Eukaryota; kingdom Metazoa; phylum Chordata; class Mammalia; order Rodentia; family Muridae; genus Pachyuromys; species Pachyuromys duprasi. The sequence continues at coordinate 51,390,600 of CM053766.1, forward strand.
TCCTGGGTTCCTACCCTGAGCTTTATGCTTTCTAGAAGTTTCTTGTTGCCCTCATTGGCTTTTTTTTTTTTTATTCGCAGTCAGTTGTCTGTCTCCAATTTGTACATGACATAGCTGGTTGAGAGAGTTTATTCTGTGGCTCAGAAGCTTATTAAAAGGCTCTGTAGTCCAGATAGGCAACTTCTCTAATATAAAATGTATGTCCTTAACAAAATTCTTAAAAATCTTTATAAAAAATGCTTTATTGATTACTAAAAACAAATTAAAGAATTTCATTTTTGAAAAATGTACAGAAGAATTCAAATGTTAGGGAGGAAATGGCTCTATGTCATGTCTTTTTCAAATCTTTCCCTTTATAGTACCAGAAAAATTAAAATAAAGACCATAAAGACTAAATAATGGAGTGTGACAGTTATAGTTGATTGTCACTTGACAGAATGTGGACTCATCTAGGACTGTCACTACGATTGGCAAGTTGGAGACTAGGACTGGGGAAGGGGGTGGCAATGAAGTGGGGGTGGGACATGGGACAGGGATGGTGTGGAAATTTGGGAGTGCCGAACCATTTCCTTTCTAGATAGGCTTTGATCCCAATTTATCGTTCATACCCCACTGCTACTTCAGTGAATAGGTGCTAGCCATCATTTCCACTCTGCTGGTGCTGAAAGTGAGGCTGTAGAAGTGACCCGGCCTGAAGCCAAGGGGCAGGTGTAGGTGGGCTTACTGCAGAGCCCACTCAGGGTTCTAGGCTGGAGCTCTGAAGACCTCAGGGATCACCGATTCCAGCTCCGGTTTCACAACCAGTTAAACGTGTCAAGAGTGCCCAAGGCAGTCAGGTACCCAGACACTTATTATTTCCTAGAGGAAGAAGATAATAGATAGAATGGAGATAGAATGGTGACTTTCCTGAGCAATTCTACCCATGTTTGAAGTTGTTATGCTAGTTTCCATGGAGACTGAAATTCGGGCAGTGTGAGCTTTTCTTGGCTATTCAGATCAAGATAAGGACAAGAAGGCAGCTCTCATGAATGATAATGGCTGCTGTCCATCTAAAGGAAGTTCCTAATCTGCTCTCTTGTATCTCTCTAGCAAATGTGTGGACCACAGTAGGCGTGAATTTTTCAGACTAGGTAAATATGTCATGTTTTGATCCCTCACCATCCCAAAGGCTAGTCATTTTACTTTCAAGTTGTTTCTTTAAGGTGGGTTATGTCTCAGAAGGTCCACGAGGTGCTCTTTGTCCCTAAACATGGTCTCATGATAATCGGGCAAGACCACTCAGTGGACAGAGTCCAGGACTCTTTAGGACACAATGCATGCACAGACCTCCACACTTAGTCATCCACACTAATGAAGACATCATCTCTATATGCTAAAAACTGTGTTCCCAGTTGAACCTTTCAATCTACATGAATACATTTGTGTTTTACTGTGATTTCACACCCAGACAAGCCTGGATGCTCAGTTCTTTGTTGCAACAATGGCACCTGGCCATAAGGTCCCATATGTGGCATGCTCCCATAGGAGGGGATTAGGTACAATATGTATAGACAAGAAGAAAACAAAATAAGGGCTATCGCTGTAGCTCAGCTGGTAAAATACTTACCTGTAATGTACAAAGCTCTGGCTGTATCCTCAGAATCAGGTAATGTGAGAGTACACATTTGTAACCTCAGGATCTCAAAAATACCTTCAAGTATATAGGGAATTTGAGGCTACCATTGGTCACACAAGAATCTGTCTCAACAAAATAAAACAGAATATATTAAAAAAAAAACAAAAACAAGGACAGAATTTGGGGAGAAGAATGTATTGTTGACATGGGCATAGTCATGCCAAAGCCTCCGACTCATGGGAAAATGGAAACTTCCAAAGGTGGGGCTCAGAGGAATGGCAAATCCTTCCTCTAGTTTGTGCACAAATGTTGACAGTCTGTGCTGAAAATGTCTTTCACCAATCCCTGGATATTTACTGCCTGAAGACTGTACTCCTACAGACACTGCTACCATCGAGATTACACAAATACATCCACTTGTATACCCCTCTGCATACAATAAACTCCGACCCCTTGTTTGTCTGTATGTAATAACTACCTCCTTGTTCTTATTATAAATAAGAACGCAGTCTCTCTGTTCTTATTTATAATAAGCATGCTGAGCTTCAGGGTGCCGTGGCTTCTCCATCAGAGAGCTTAGTCTACCAGATTCTAGTATGTGTGTGTCTTTTCTTCATCCCCTCACCACCCCAGTAAGATTCGTTCCTGGAGTGATGTTATACAAGGCACAAAGTTTTATTTTTCTCTTTCTCTTATGTTAATGAGAAAAGTATCAGCACCAAGTTCAAAACAGGAGCCTAAATCCCTTTGCAGAGCAAATGGACCTATCTCTTCCTAAGAGGAAACAACAGGTCCCATATGTGGCATGTATGTAAGATATGTATAAATACATTTTATACATTATTTTATACATTATATTAATTAGGTGGACTCTGGGTAATGACAACGCCTGTGTCCTTCAGACCAGCCGGACAACACTATTGCTTCCAGTGGCCAGAAGAATGCAGGTTTGCAGGAATTACTGGCCCTATCAGGTTAAGCTCAGCCTGGACCAAAGGATGGGAGCAGTCGCCAGAGTGACTCTGCCTCTCCTTTCCTTCAAAGTCTAGGTAGAAATTGCTAAAAATCAGGCGGGTGTGTTCCCAGTTCAATTTTGATAATTGTCCACTGAAGTAGAGACTGTTACAATCCTAACGTAGACGAGGAAACTTGCTGTATGTCAGAGCAGGGAAGTGGCAGGAGCCAAATGAGATCCCAGCTGCTCTAAGAGATGGGTTACTTAGAGAATATGCATGTCTTCCCAGAGTCTCTAGTTACACTTACGTCATTTTAAAGGGCAGGGTGACTTATGCCAGGGAACAAAGGATCTGGAGTGTCCTCTTCCCATCCTGTGTGGCATGGCTTCTGGGGATTCCTCTACCCAAAACCACAGTGACAGTGAAGATACCCAGTTTTCTGTCTGCTCTGGCCAGGCCCCCAGTTCAAGTTGGAAAGTAGCTGTTTCTAAACTAGGTGATTTAGGCATAGAGAAAGCTGCCTCCTTTCTCTGTTCAGCAGGCACAGCTCAGCACCACCCCTTTCTGGAAGAACTCAGCCTGCATTCATTTTTCCTTGACCCATAAGTTAAGAGAAATGTCTGCAGCCAATTTGTTACCTGTGAACATGGGCTCCAATCCTAATGAGACTGTAGTCTGAGTGTTACTCTGGGGTCTGTTTTTAAAAGACTCATATCAGCACCTTTTCATCATTATGACATTCACCCAGTGGTGCAGAGACCCTGGGGTTCATCCTGGTACAGAGAGGTGGGCCTTGCAAATGAGCAGATTGTCCTTATAATGTGAGCCTTGCATTTCCTCCCCGCCTCTGTCTCTTTCTGTCTCTCACTCTGTCTCTCTCTCCCTGTGTGTGTGTTTAGAATAGTAAACACAGGCTCCAGACCAGAATGTTATCAGAATATTTGAATCTGGGTCTGTCTGTGGTCTAGGGAGAAAAACATAAATCTTTGATATACAATATTCAAAGCCAGGGGGCTGGAGGGGCAAGGAATGAAGCCCAGTTGGTAAAGTGCTTGCCTAGCAAGGGTTTGATCCCCAGAATTGCATTAAATAAGCCAGATATGGTGGCACATGCCTGTAATCCCAGCCTTCTGGAAGTAGAATCAGACACTGAAGATCATCCTCAACTACACAGCAAGTTCTAGATTAACCTAAATTACACGTAACTGTCTCCAGAAAAGCGAAACAGGGCAACTGAGGTAGCTCAGTGGATGAAGGCATTCACTGACCTGAAACCCACGAAGCAAAAGGAAACGACTAACTGTTTCAATTTGTCCTTTGACCTTGAAATGTGACGTGAATACCTCACCCAAAATAAATAAATAGATGAAAAGCAAATTCCCAGAAGAATGTTCAAAACTGGAGAGGCTGTTTTCCTCTGAATTCTTTGTCAGTTGGCTTTAGGAGAAAGCTCAGCATGCATGTTTTGAAAGAGATCTTGTCTCCTCCTTGGGTGGAACCTTGAGTTTTGCAAGGCCTGCTCCTCTGTCTCAAGATGAACCTCAGTGTCTCTGAAACCCTGGGTGAATGACATAATGGTAAAAATATGCTGACACTGTGTGGTTGCGGGGTTGTGTGTGGAGGGGTGAGGGGAAGCAAAGTGTAATGCTTGGTAAAGCCACTGTGCTTCCACCACCAGAATCAGAGTTGAAGCTAATCCTCAGAGTCCCTCTACCTTGGCAACCAGAGCTCTGAAGTCCTGGTAACAAATGTATATACATAGTTCTATTTGCATATGTAAAGTGTGTGCTTACACTGTTCTGTTCACAGACTCAGAACAGAGATTTAGAGGGACTAGTTTCCATGTTTATGCAAATAGTAGCAAGATGGGTCACAGGTATTTTTCCTTTTTAATGGATTGTGAGAAGAAAAACGACTTAATGAAAATAATGAAAGAACCACGAAAAATGTTTTCAATTTCCTAGGTGGAAAAAGTCATTTCCCCAGATTAAATTGTCTGTTAGTACCTTTCTCGGTGGCCTGTCTCAGCTTAAAATTCTTGGAGTGCTTTAGAATTTGTTTCTGTCTTAGAAATTTTATCAAGGTATATGGTTGGCACTCATTTTATCTCTAGAATTTGGAAAGCATTATCCAATGAATTCTCTCCTGCTGTGTTCTCCCTCCTTCCTTCTCTCTCAGGACTCCTCTTTCTCCCCACCTTGGCCCCAGAGACAAGAACAGTTATTGCTTTGTTTTATGGCAGCCCTGAAACTAGGCATCAGCTCCTGCATAGCATAGCACACAGAATTTTAATGAGCACAAAGTGAGTGTCTTGGTCTTTTTCTCTGGGAGGAGAGGGTGACGTCAGCCTGTCCAGGAAACACTGGATTGATTTTAAGATTGTTCCGAAGGGGAGTAGTTTGCTGATGTGGGTTAGCATGAGGCTGCCACATTCAAGTGCTGCACATCTCTCTGTGAGCTCAAACACCGGGAGGGGCAGAAACCGGAAGTAAATCCTCAGAGAATAGATGCCCTTCAGAATAAGGTCAAGGGGGAAAGGCATATTGATGTCTTTTAAGGCTGAAATTTAGATAGTATTATCCTAGAGTTTAAATGATCATAGCTACCTTGTGTCCAACTCTAGCATTTTCTTTCTGATTTCAGGCTTGGTTCATTTGATTAAAAAGGAGAATGGCTGTTTTGCTTCACCTCTTCTGTACCTCTGCCTTCCCACCTCCTTTCTACTCATTTCTTCATCATGAAGGCACCATATTAGGCATCTAGTGTGTAGAAAGCTGCCTGGCAAAAGAGGTAATATTACACTGTCAAATATCAAAGTTGTTTAGACGCTCTCCATTCCCAAAGCCAGATAACAAATGAAAATTCAACCCTAGCACATAACCAAATGAACCACATTCCACTCTCTTACTTGTCCAGACCACAAATGTGCATGTCTGCTTTCACGTTGCTGCCACCACCGTCATTTGAGTTCCTTGTTTGTAAGCTTGTTTCTCAGCTTGCCAGTTTAGCTAGTGATTAATGAGTTAATTAATTAGCAAAGATTTCTAAAGCCTGTTCAACAATAAGCATACTATTTACTGCAAGGCTGAATTATATAAACTAGAGCTCATTTAATTCTTTAGTGCTCTTGTAAAGAGCAAAACCAAATGCCAAGTACTTCAAATTCAGTGCAGTGACTTCAGACATTGTGTTAACTATTTTAGCCAGTGACCTTAGTACCGCAGTTTTCATTTCTGAGACTGGTTTACACTGGATAGCCGTTGTTGGCCTGTAACTGATTGTGTAGTCCTAACTAGTCTTGAACTCAAGATCCCCCTTCCTCTGAATTTCTGGGAATGCAGGCATATGCTTTTACACCCATCGTAAGGTTTTTCACTCCTTGATTTATTAGTTGGTTTTAGTTGAACATTTCTACTGGAGAAAGTTCCCAATGAATGTTCTTTAGTCATTGACTGGAATAACAAACTGAGGTAATGGCAGGATGAAGCTATATATAAATAAGCGTAGGTTTATTGGGAGTAGTGGGGGAGAGAGAGAAGGGAGAAGCATGCAGAGAGAGAGGGGAAGAGGAGGAGAGACACAGAAAGAGAAAGAGAGAGGAGAACAAGAGCAAAGAGAGACAGAGAGAGGGAGAGGGAGGAACCAAGATGTCTGAATTATATAATGAAGGGCCTCTAGGAGAGGTGAAGCCCTGCCCTTAGCCTGGGGAATTTAGGGTAGAGGGCAGGGTGTGCCAGTCACAGGCCTTTCAGGAGGTAGGGACCAAAGGATGTCTCAAACCAAACAGTAATGACCATTACCATCAATGTTCCTGTGATTATTCTTATTTCATTCAACTGAACTTCACCATTTAATAATGCTTACGTTCCATGATAAACACACAAAAACATGACTTGTGTAACTTATCCTCACTTTATAGTGGAGAGAAACTAGTAATTCATAACCCCAGAAATAACTTAGGATGTGTCAAATCAGTCAGAAGTTATAGAAGTTATAGTGTCTGGAATGTGAAGGGAAAGGTATCAGTATGATATGCCACAGGCCACAAATCCCAATAAAAGAGGTTCAACTTTAAGTTGATTTTAAAGGGATTCACAACCTTTGTGGAGGTGGAGTTCACCACGAGCTGAAGAAAGGCAAGCACATATAAAAGTGGGTTTGTTTGCTACATTCCTCACCTACTATGCAGGCCTGACTTGAATGCCAGTGCCTACTAAAGAAACTGTAAACCCAGAAAGACCATCTCAGATACCAGGTTTAGGAAAACTGTTTTTGATTTATAAAGAAATAAAGTGCTTCATGATATCCAGAGTTTTCAAAACCAAAAACCATTGAAGCATTTATTTCACTACTCTGAAATGGTAGATGAATCATCTGATTTGGTAAAACGATTAACAAATCCAGAGCACAGGGGTTACACCAGGCAGAATAAAAAAGCAAACAGGACTAGAGATGTGTCGACATTGGAACAGCATGAACTCGCAGTTTTCTTTTTCCAATTGCTACACAAAGAAAAAGGAAAACTCCATCTGTCAACATGTATTTTATGTAATGGTGTTTGAGATGTTCTAATTTAGATGGAAATATAAATAAATAACCATTTGGTTGATGAACCCGATAAAGTGAACAAAAGCCATCATGTAAAGCCTGGGAGAAAATTGCCTTCATATAATTCACTTTCTGCTTCATTAAAGATTAACTTATTTTTATCTACCTTTGATGGAAGGTTGGATAAGGAAATAGATCCTTTTTACTCTACACTTGAAAAAACAAATGAAGATCACATAGAGAAAACAGACAGAAAAAAGAAAGAAAAGGAAAGAAAAATAGAAGCATGACACCCCCGCATGTTAACAAGCAAAAACTAATGTTCTGTTGATTAGCTGTCCTTTGTAGGTGAGAGCAGATAAAACACCCTCTTAAGGGCATTTTAAAATGTGGCCTTTACTTTGTCAGAACTTATTATGTTGAAAGTGGGTAGAAATTTACAGGCCTCAATGTCTGGCTGATAAGCCATCCTTGAATTATTTCTAAGTGTTTTAGGAGCCAACAACTAGCTGGAAGCATGTCTGTTTAGATACCATTTTCAATCAAGAGTACCTGTTGCTTGTGTTTTCATTTACCCATAATCAGAAAAAGGCCCTGAATCTGTGTCAAAGTTCACTAAACTTCAGCAAGAGAATGAGAAACTAAAGAAAGTAAACAGGGCTGGCCCTGCACTGCTTTTCCTTCCAAGTCACAAGGCAACATTTTCTTGTTGGCTGATTGGGCAAATTCGAGTACTCCTGCAACAGAATTTTCTTCTTCTCATGGTTGCTAAAATGTTAGTTTGTATATTGCATTTGTACGGGGTGCAATAAATACATAGAACATCATCTGTCTTTTAATATTAGCCATTACCCATTTTTATCATGAGAGCTCCTTCCAAAAGATAGCGCCATTGGGTTTACAAGTTATTGGATGAGGGTAAGCCATGGAACTGTATTGTCAGTCTCCCCATCTAATCTATAGAATAGAAGGTCTAGCCTAATATTAGTTATGAAACCAACTGGCAGTGAGCTCTACAAGCCCAAACCTGAAAGATGGTGATGTGCTTGCTGTGGTTCAAATCCACGGACATGTGCATACTTTAACACAACAGGACCTGTTTGCAGTTGCAGCCTGTTACTCCTCTCAACCATTTGTCTTGCTTGGTTCCAGCTGTTAAGTCCTGAATTTAACACTATAAATCTCTTGGGGACTTGTTGGACATCCTAATGTTAAGATGGCTCCCAGCCTCAGGAAGCCAGAAACTCTTGGTGGGAGTGAGACTTGGCTCTGAGTTTTAACAAACCCTCATGGTGTAGTGGTGCACTCCTGTAATTCCAGCAACTTGGGAGCTTGAGGCCGGAGGATGGCAAGTTCAAGGTAGACTTGTTAATATATTGAGAACTTGCCTAAAATCAAAACTAAAACTAAACAGAAAAAGATGAAAGTGACAAGTTTAACTTCTGTAGTAGCTACTGACTCGGTTGTATGCCCTGACCTTAGCAGACAGTGTTACAGACACTATTAGGGTGGTTGGGAGACACCATGAGGCCAGGTTAGCTGTATCGAAACTTGCAGTTTCCCACCGAGTCACTTGAAGTTAAAGGTTTTCAGCAAGCCTTTATTCTCCCCCTCACTTTTATCCCACATGAATGAAACCTCATTCAGCCTTTAGTCAGTTCTGTTTTCTCCCCACACTCTTTGTTCTTGTTTTCCTCACTTCCCCATCTTGTTTTCTCTGTTGTCTGGAATAAAGCCTACATTGTGTCCCTCAATCCAAATCCACTGAGCCTTAGTGATAACTATCAACTCAAAAAGTTTCCCCTAACATTCTTCCAAGGGGCTTGCTCAAGAAATGCCCTTCACTTTCGAGACTTCAATGGCCTTTGTCCAGTGAACTTGTACAGCTCTCTCACTTGGAAGACAGTTTTAAAAACTACACGTTTTTTATCTTTTCCTCCAGAACCTTCAGGGGCAGGGTTATGCCTTCCCTTAGGTTTGTAGGTGACTCTCAGTCTGCAAGATGAGGTGTGTTAACCCTAAGCTAGAACAAAGATTAGCCTACTTATTTCACAAGAACACAACGTAAATCCTTTGGGCTGAATACTCTCTTTCACAGCCACCCCGTGAAGTTCCCAGTTCAGCTTTGCTATTAACTATAGAAGCGACCGGTAGATGACAAAGTATGTACACACATATGCAAATGACTGTGGTTGTGTCCAATAAAACTTTACTCATAACAGATGATGGTGACTATAGTTCACTGACCTCTAAGGCAGGTAATTATTTAGTTTGGTAAAAGTGAACAGTGTCCAAAAGGTTACCCTGCACTCTGTATGTGCAGAGTGGAACAAACTAATCAATAAGGGAACCCACTGCAATGTTCTTGCAGCATTACAGTTTAAAGCAGAAGGTCACACTGCGGTATTACTGGAGGCTCTTAAATAAAGTCACGCTGACATGTGGAAATTCTTGGTGGTCTGGGTAAAGGGATAATGGAAAGCATGGGACCTCCCTCTGAATTCTAAATTAGTCTGCTCATTTTTTTTTTTTTGGTTTTATGTCTACAAATTATACTTGACTTAATTGACTTCTGAACAAAGGATTGGTTGAGCAATAATTTGTGAATATTTAAAACTTGCTGAATAAATGCTGTTTCTGCAGAAGGAGAAGAACCAGGAGACAGCCACACTGTGGTTGCATTGAGTCTTGAGCCCAGAGTTAAGTTACCAACCTCTTGGAAAGTGGCGCTTTGCTCCACAACTGAAAGCTAGTTTAGTTTGCTTGGAAACGAACTCAGCAGAGCTAGGTGAGTGAGACTGAAGACTGCCGGGATCAAAACATGTTTAAAGTCCCTGAGAGGAAGCAGCTGCTCTTCCGGGTCCTGCTTAAGATCCTCAGAGTTTCCAGTGAAACATAAACTTCCTGAAGGCCCCGTGGGATCTCACCTTAACATGTCACACACTTGTTTATGGCTCTAATAAGCACAATTGTGGAGATGTGTGGTTCTGAGATAAACAGAGGCAAGCTAATGGGCACAGACAATAAAGACAAAAAAAAATGGATGTTATGGGGGAATACTCTAAGATTTGAATAGTCATTTTCCTCAAATCTGTGACTTCTGCCTTCAAAGATTCATCTCTGAATAAGCCTATTGCCTGGATTAACAATCAATTATGTTTTCGTTAAGACCTTCTGAGTTCATGCTTTTCCAAGAAGTTTTTTTTTTAAATTGGTTCTCTTGAGTTGCAACATATGACTGCTAATCTGAAAACAATCTTTTAAGGACAAAAAATTTATTTTGCTTCTGAAATCAAGGTATGAAACAAATGCTTTGAACAGTGACCTGAATGTTCATAATTATATTTTCAACCATAAAAAAAAATTTCCAGAGTCTTGTGTTGTGCTAAGTATAGTGGCCCTGAGTTCTCAGTCCTGTGGAGAAATGTTAAACAGATGTTTTGTTATTGTTGAATATCATTTTCTTAAAAGTTAAGGCGAATGTAAGTCTGTGGTGGGAAGGGCTCATGCAGGGCCTAAGATAAGCCTTGGAATGGTATTTTAAGCTCTCAAGGTGCTGGAAGATTGGTGCAATCTAGGGGTCTTGATCTCATTGATTTTCTCTGCCAGTTAGAGAATTAAAAGGCCGGAATAATCTAGAATACAACGAATAGCAGCAGAGGAATCTCCAGCTCTGCAGACAGAACTGCAGTTGAAGAAGGGCATTCCTGTTTAGTTGGGATAAGCATGCACAGCTGCAGCAGATGCACAGAGAAAAAGACCCTCTGCAAAATAGAGGGGTTGGGGTGGGACTTGGAAAGCCAAACAGCCCAGTCCCTTCTTGAGGCCTGGGGGCTGTAGGGCCTTTGAAGGGTCTTCCTCTCTATCTTAGGGTTGGTCAGTTTGAAGGAATGGAGAATGGTTTATTGTTCCATAACTGCTGTGAGACATGTACTGAGCCTTGAGCTTATTGAACCAGTCCACCAGCAGGGGACCAGCTGGTGGAAGACAAAAGGAAAGCCTACAAAACCCTTATTTTAAGCTGCCAGCTTTTATCTCGTCAGGATGGTGAGGAAGAAGGTGGCCATGACCCTCACCCTATCTGTCTGCCTACTAGGGAGTCTGTCTAACACCCAGTCTCTCAAGATGACTTTGCTTTTGATACCACAGGCTCTAGTAACTAAGGCAGGCTTATTCTTTCTGGCTACTCATTCTGGATAGATAGATCAATGAGGGATTGATGAACTGGTCAAACATAAAATACAGCTACCGTGACACGGTGACTCAAACAGACAATCAATGAATTTAGTTTCTAAAGCATTTTAATTGATTTATTAATTTAGGAAAACACCCCAATGTTACCATCAATTGTGAAGGTAAATATCAATAGGTTCAGTGAGAGGGCAGACCTGGAGAGTCATGGAGCATTCATCTGAGGACTTAGAAAGGCTGTTAGCAGGCTTGCATTTTGCAGAAGAAGAAGTTTGTCTAGGGTGCTCAAGCCATCTGTTTTAACTGAGTAACAGCACAGTGTCTCAGATAGTAAGCAACTGACCTGAGGGACCAGTGTCCAGCCATGTGGGGTAGAAAGGAAGGAAAGCCACCATTGCTTCTAAAAAGTGTCTACCTGTCCTACATGAGGGCACAGGGCAGAATGAATGGCTCAGTTTTAAAATAGTAGTGGCCAGTTACAGGATTTTTTTTTTTTTTAGCCATTTCAAGGACTTGGATAAAATATTTCAATTTGTCAAAGCAGCATGTCATGGTCACACAAGATCAGAACTAGAAGGAACATGCACACCTTCATATATGAAAAGGAGATTCGTAGAGGATGTTTTTGGAGGTTGGACAGATGCCCAGTGGGTAAAAGCACTTTCTGAGCAAGTATGAGAATCTGAGCGTGAATCCCCGGAGCCCACTTAAAAGCCAGATGTCACTCAATTATCGATGTCATTCAACTCCTATGGGGAGTTGGGAAATGGAGACAAGAAAATTCCAGAAAGCATGAGGGCCAGCTAGTCTGGTATGTGTAGAGGAACAACAAGAAGACTCTATTTTCAAGGAAGGTAGAAGGTGAGGACCGACACCAGAGGTTGTCCCCTGACTGCCAAACACATGCCACAGTATGCCTGTGCTTACATCAGCACAAATGAACGTGCTAATACACATTGCCGGCATACACCTTATACACACACATCATAATGCATATCACACATGATCATTTAGTCACCCTTTTAGGCAAATGTTCATGTAAAGATTTTCAATCTACAACATGATTTTTCTTTCATTATGTTTCTTTACTCCTGCAAATGTGCATACTGTTAGTACATCCAATACACTGTACTGCTAAAAAGTCTGGGTCCAGGAGACAACTTCAGGTGAAATTGAAACTGGTTTGTGGAAGTGGAAGACACCAGCAGAATGGATGAGCATAACACCTTTTGCTTTCTCCCTGTCTTGATTTTGTCAGGAAGCCCACTAGACTCTAAATTTTTTCTGCTCCTTGAGCCTTTTCGTTTGGGTACATTTACCACTCCACTACAGAAGAAGCCATGCTGATGTTTTCCTCTCGATCACAACAACAATTCACTATTGGTCCACGTGCTAGACTTGCTCGATGTTAGCTACCTCCAAATATTCCAAAACAGAGATATGTTTGGCAAGGGTAAGATTTCCCATCATTCCTAGAGCATGTGTCAGCAATGGTTTCTGTGGGTACCTATCCATGCATTCTTATCCCAATTCTTCTTGCCCTGTAACACACAGACCATTTTCAGTCTTGCAGTTTTCAGTTGAGACGAGAAGCTTGTAGCAAAAAAAGAGGGAATCTTTCACTTTTGAGAGTGCAAGGCTATATGAATCGACTGGAATCTCTATTGGCCATGATGGCATCTGATATTTGATAGGCACTCAGCAAAGGTTTTCTAAATGGATGAATGCTTTAAAGATGGGAAGTTTTATTCTATTCAAGTCCATAGTTCCTGTACCTATATTTAGATATGACAGTGAGACAGTTTACTTTCTTCAGAACTTTGGATGTGTGATGGATACAGAAATTTCCTTTAGCATAACCACCCCGTATATTCCCCAAGCAAACCTGTTCTAACAGCCTCTAATCAGTTTGGATGTTTTGGAACTTGGGAATTGTGTTTGAATTCTCTAGTGAACCAGAACCAATAGGACACAGACATGGGTTAAAGGCTATGAGATGTGGTGAATATATCTCAGGAGAACGTGAAGTGCTGCTCCCTGCATTCTTCAGATTTTGTAAGATGGAGTGACTCGAGGAACTGGTGGTGTAGTTTAAAGGACTGCAAGTCAGAGAGTTGTTTAAGAGATTCTAATATGGTTCTGCAGGCCAGAGAGTCCAGAGCGCTGAGGGCAGAAGGTCAGCAATATTACAGGCAGCATTCAGAAGGCTCCACTTTCTGTGTGATACAAACCTTTAGCTTTTCATACACACACACACACACACACACACACACACGCACACACACACACACAAAGCCCTTAATTCAGTGTACGAAACAAACCCACCCACACCAGGGAGGGTTATTCAGTTCACCAACTAAATTGATGATCTCTTCCAGGAAAAATCTTCCTAGACACACTTAGAGATGTGCAGCCAGTTCTCCGGCTACTCACCAGCCAGGTCAAGCTGACATGTAAAATGATGCGCTGCAGGGATAATGAGTGTACCCCAAAAGTAACCTGACTTCTTGGACTATTTAATGAATTAACTGTTAACTTAGGGCTGGAGATTGACACCTGTGTAAAATGCTAGGTGTTGTCATATGCTTACCTGTAGTCCCAGCCCTGTTCCAGAGGAGACAGGAAGATCACTGGGGCTTTCTGGTACCAGCTTTGCTTAAGGTTCAGTGAGAGACACTGCCTCAAAGGAATAAGGCAGAGACGGATAGAGCAGGACACTGATGTCCATTTCTAGTCTGTGTATGTGTGTAGACACACGCATACTTTTACATTCATGTGAGTATACAAGGCACACATACACTACACAATAATCATACACACGCCCTTATTTAGTTATTAAATTCTAACTTGTGACACATACATGAATGAAAGGTGGAAAAGATTTTTTTTTCTGGGTTAGACAGATTTACCTTGCACTTAAGCTCTACTTGGTATATGGGAGCACAATGTTTAATGGGGGTCTGTTGTATTTCACACGTGGATTCCATTCTATTAATTATTTGAGATGTGAAAAGAAGGACAATATTTTTTCATTAGCTACTACCTAGCAGTATTAACATGGACACTGCCTTTGAGCAGTACCTAACCAAGTTCTAGTTTCTGCTGGGCTTATTAATGGTATGCTAACGCAGTTCTCCTTTCATCTTTTCAGGAGAGAGCCTTGTCAATTAATGGACCTACAATTTGCTTCAAAATGAACAGAAATAAATACGTGCAAATTAATGCTTTTGTATAGAACAGAAAAGTCCATTGTGTAGAAGAATATTTTGTCTTAAACTTTGGCAATATAGTCTGTTCCATCTTGTTTTTAGTTTTTTTGCACTGAATCTTGTTATTTTGGCGAAAGGTTAAAAAAATTGTATCTGCTAATCACCACTGAGAAGTATTTTTGCTTTGGTGATCTGATAGATTTCACTTTCAGTTATGTGCATGCACGAGTACGTAGGCATGGGTGTGGCTACCTGTAGTGTTGGATCTTCTGGAGCCAGAGTGCTGGGAGTTGACCTTAGAGTCTATGGAAGTGAAGTAAACACTCTTTACCATGTGACTACCTCTCCAGCCTTGAGCTTACAGTTTTGATTTTACTTCTGTAACCATTTGCTTGGCAGTCCTCTTTCTATCAGAAAACCTTCAATTTTTACCTACAAGATGTTGACATGCTACACCAGTGCTGATGGCTGTCTTTTGATACTGCTGTCAGACTAATGATAATAACAGAGACAGAACTGAGGAAGAAGCAGGAACAGAGGCAGGAACCCTTAGAGGATGAGTTTTTGTTCAGGACTGGCCACGTGAGTTTAATGGGCATAGTTTCACACCCACGCTCTGGCCTGAGCCCTTCCAATTTCTTATTGACACTCTTGACAGCTTAGATAATCACAGGAGGTATAGATAACAAAAAATGTACACAGAGGCCAGAGAAAGACTTTAGGTGTCCTCCTTGATCACTCTCTGCCATATTCCCTTGAGAAGGGGTCTCTCACTGAATCTGGAGCGAGGCTGGCAGCCAACAAGCCCTTGAGTTCCTCCTCTCTCTCTCCCCCTACCCAGAACCAGGGTTTCAGTGAACCTGGAATCTTGCCTGGAACCCACAGCTGGTATGGGGACCGTGTTTCACGATAAAGCCAATGTTCATGAGAAATGGTGATGTAGTTTGGCTGTGAAGGAATAACTGCACTGAGCTGCCCCCGCTTCTACTTACCTTGCGTCATCAGGTCATGACCTAACTCTGCTGAGAACAAAGAAGTGTGTCACTGGAATTATCCTCGCCGCCACTGCCTCAGCCCATGTTGTGGGCTCATAGGCTTACCTATAACATTCGTCATTCTTGGAACTGCTGTGTAAACTCTAATCTGATCCCTCCCTGTACAGGGCTCAGAATGTGCCCATATCAGTGGATAATCAAGAAAATGCCCCATAGGCCTAACAATCTGATAGGGACATTTTCTCAGATGAGGTTCTTTCTTCCCAAATGACCCTTGCTTGTATCAAGATGAACAAATCTCTAGTCAGTAGCCAGTGTACAACTAAAACATACTGATATGATTTTAAGATTTTTTAAAAATTCAGTTTAATTTTAATGTATGTACATTGTTGTAAGGATATCAGATACCTTGGAACTAGTTACAGACAGTTGGGAAGCTGCCATGTGGGTGCTGAGAATTGAACCTGGGTGAAGAGCACACAGTGCTCTTAACCACTGAGCCATCTCTCCGGACCCTCCTTTTTATTTCAAAATATTTTGAATTTAGACATATTTGGGCAGATGCCATGGTGAATATTTAAGAATATAGTGAGAGAAAAGCCAGAGCTGAACAGGGGCAGAGAGACTGACCCTACTGTCGTTCTGCAAATTGCTGGGAAGACAAAACATTCAAAGAGAAAATAGCCCAAGCAGTGACCACATTCTTTTGATTTCATTTCTTACTTTGCTCTGAATTCTTCCATCAACTTCTTTCTGCATCTCAACAGATGGGATTAGGATACTTAAGCCACAAAAGATCTCCTGGTTTAAATCTTCTACTTAAAAAAAAGAAGTCAGTGATAATGTGTTAAAACAGATTTAGGTGTGTCCAGTCTAGATTAACTCCTTGCATTCAGGATTAGAAGAAAGGCAACACCTAAATTCTCCTAGTAGGAGGGCATTGATAGGTGGATGGACGGTAGAATACCCACTTGCCAAGGAGACTGAGAGGTCTTCGGATTATACAGAAAATGAAATGGGTACTCATCTTTTTGCATCTTTTTTCTTAGTCTTGTTATGGATAAATCTCAGAGTGCCTAGCACACAGGTTATGTGAGCATTGCACAGAACTGCTTCTAGCCGATCTTGCTGTCTGTAAACTTCCTCAATAAGAAATTCATATTCATCTAACAGAAAGATGATAGAGCCATAGAGCTGATAGCCTGGGACCTGCCTGGACTATGGATGCATCAGTGTCTGAAGGGACCAAAGTCTCCTATGGTGATAAGTAATCATCTACATATGGGTGACTTTTAGTAACTAGTAACAATTTAAATTAATTGTAACTAAATAAGATAGTAAAATGTAGTTTGTTAGTCATAAGAGCTTTTTTTTTTTCAAGTGTCTGGCAGAATCCATCAGGTGCTCATAGAGGCCATGTTAAGCAGGGCAGAAAAAGTATTGTCATCATGGTGAAAAACTCTACTGCAAAGCACTCAAGCAGGGGAACTAGCTACAGTTTTAAGTTCAAGAGCAAACAAGAACTTTACCTACTGAAAGACACTGTTAAGCACAAGGGTTGGGACAAGGATGGTGATGAAATGTGGCCTCACAAGGGACTTTGGGTATGAGAAGAATAAAAACCTACTTCTGAGTGTTTAGGCTTTAGATGCTTTGAGCCTGTAAAACTTAAGGCTCTCCTGGTGTCATTTATTGGGATGAACAGCCAAAGTCAACTCTACATGCTACTTGCATCTCGCAGGGGATCTGCTTTCTTATTCAGGAGGGGCTGGAGTAGGCATTGACCTATGGGCCAGCCAGCGTATGTCCTCATTAGTGCAATGGAGATTTGCTCCATAAAGTTGTTCTAGTCAGGAGCTGGGTTTTCATATTTATGTTAGAAATGCTAAGTCCCTCTAGAAGTCAGTGGAATGTGACTGCATCCAAAGAACATAATCTCTGGAGGATGCTGACAGAGCCAGGTACTTATTTCATTCAAATAATTTGAATACAGAAGCCAAGTGCTGATGCTCTGAGTCTGGCTGAGGGAGCCAAACCCACCAACCGTTGGGAATAAAGAATCTCCCAGCAACTGGATCAGCCAGTATTCAAAGTGATGGCAAGTGTGTGTAAAAAACAGTGGGAGAAATACAAGCCAGCCAGTCATTTTTTGTTTTGTTTTTTTGAGAAAACAGCTCTTTTTGTGTTCAGAGTCTCCCTTACCCCAGAGCCTCTGATATAATATCTGGATGAGGCAAGTCCCACAGAATTAAAGCCAGCCTTTCCCCCAGATAATGGAGGGAAAGGTGTTCCTTCCCCCCCCCACCCCGTCCCGGGCCAAGCTCATCTGACAGTCTCATTCTGCGTGGGCTCTTTCCCAGGCTTCTTAGTTCCTGAAGCACTCTGCTGGCAGACCCACCCTTCCAGGCAGCCAGACACATCTGAATATCAGTATCAAGCAATAGAGCTGGATCCTTGCTGGGACAGGAGTCACTGCAGCCTACCACATGTCAGGAACTTTTGGGGCATTGTTTAGTTGATTCCTCAGAATGGAGAGAGGACCTTATACATCTACTGGACCAAGAATGGAATTGGTATTCTGAGAAGTTAAACCTTGCTCAAGGGCTGGAAAGGTAGCTTAGCTGTTAAAGTGCTTGCCTTTTGAGAGCAGGGGTTCTGAACATGATCCCCAAACCATATAGAAAGCTAGGTATTATGATGCACACTTGTAAACCTAATGCTGTACTGAAGGAGAGACAGGGAACCTGACGCACTGACCAGCTAGGCTAGTCAAATTGGAGAGCTCTGGCCCAATCATAGGACTGTGTCTGCAAAACAAGTTGGACAGTTCTTGAGGGAAGACATGAGGTGTTGATGTCTAGCTTCTACACACATGTGCACATAGAGTCACACATGTATACCCATCCTCACATAAACATGAACATACATGCATAACACACACACACACTTGAATTCCTGAGACATACTTGAAGATGAAAGATTTCAGCCCAGATATACATAATGTGATCTCTCTGACATTGCTATGATGATACTGCATTCATTCTCAACTGGGTTTAACAGTCTTTGAAACTCAAGATGTGTTTCCTTCTGTTGCAGGATTTTGTACTTGAAAGGATCATGAGCTTGTTCACATTGACAAGATCCTGGAGACTGCGCCTCAACAAGTCTTCCTACCTTGATTGTTTCAGCCACAATACATTCTCTGCAAATTGCTTAGAATTGCAATTTAGGAGTTAGAGAAACAGTTCTGAGATTAAGAATACTGGCTGCTCTTTCAGAGAGAAACCAAGTTCAATTCCCAGGACTCACATTAGGCAGCTCACAATGACCTGTAACTCAGGTCAGGATCTGATACCTCTTCTGGCTCCTGTGGATACCTGTGCACTTGTGCACACACATACACACATTAATGCAAAAATTAAAAATTTAGAGAATTAGATACTAATAAGAATGAGCAAAGGTAATTCACATGAGAATCAGGTATCTGTCCCTTAAGTATGAGTTTTTAACCATATGGGATCAGAATTTTTTAGGGCTGACCTAAATTTGTGCAGATAAAAACCAAGGTGATTTGTCATATCCAAGACCTTGTGTGTGTGGTATAAAAATCTAGTAAAATTCAGCAAAAGAGGCAAATCTGAGTACAAATTTTATTTGGGGTAGCTTTGAGAAATCCACTTATGGCAGGGTGTGGTGGCGCACGCCTGTGATCCCAGAACTCTGGGAGGCAGAGGCAGGAGGATCTCTGTGAGCTCAAGGCCAGCCTGCTCTACAAAGTGAGCCCAGTACAATGAAAGCAACACAGAGAAACCCTGTCTTTAAAAAGAAAGAAAGAAAAGAAAACCACTCACTTCACATACAAGTTAGCACAATACTAGATAAGGACTGATTGAGAACAGAAGGAATTTTATTTTTTTCCTTTTGATTTTAAAATTTATTTGTTGATTGTGTGTATATGTACCTGTGGAGGGCAAAAGAGTGTGTAGGATACTCTAGAGCTGAAGGTACAGGTGGTTGTGTGTCGCCTGACATGATTGATAGTAACCAAATTCCAGTCTTCTAGGAAGATCAGCAAGTATTCTTTGTCATCTTTCCAGTCTGGGCAGCTCTTTCTAAGCAGTTTGCCTGAACTTGGGTTAGACTGACACTCCAACCAAGGACCATGCATGGAGATAACCTAAAACCCCTGCACAGGTCCATGGCAACTCAGTCTCTAAGTGAGGTCCCTAGTAATGGGAACAGAAACTGTCTCTGACATGAACTCAGTGGCTGGCTCTTTGATCACCTCCCCTTGATAGGGGAGCAGCCTTACCAGGCCACTGAGGAAGACAATGCAGCCAGTCCTGATGAGACCTGATAGGCTGGGGTCAGATGGAAGGGGAGGAGGACTTCTTCTATCAGTGGACTTGGAGAGGGGCATGGGAGGAGAGGAAGAAGGGAGGGTGGGATTGGGAAAGGGTGTGGGAGAGGGCTACAGCTGCAATACGAAGTGAATAAACTATAATTAATATTTAAAAATTTAAAATTTAATAAATTTAAAAAAAGAAAACCTGAGGTGACCTCCTGTGGACTGGTAGAGGTGGAAAGAGAAGCCTACGGGTTTGGGGGGGAAGAGGGGAGCAGTCTACACTGATGTATTATCTAGACAAATGACACCAACTGACAAAACTGCAGCAAAGAAGGAAGTTTGAACCAAATGCTCAGAAGGAATTGGTCGGTTTGTTTGTGGGTTATATGTTTTGGAAGCATGAATTTCAAGCAATATACAATGGGGACTGGAAACTCAATGAACCTATAACAGTCTCAAAAAAAGATGCCAGCTAACTTGACACTCCAAACATTCTGACTGCCTTCAGGTCTTCTTTTCTCACCCTGCAATCTCTAGTTATCTAAGAAGTGTCGATGAGTTTTAGTCACTATCCACTCCATTTTCACTGCTATTATATTGTAAAGATAATTCTACCAGATTCTTACTACCCAACTGTGTTCAAGTTTAGTTGGATTCTTAGCGCGGACTCAGGAACACCCACTGGCCTAAGGTTACCCATTGCCCTAGCTTGGCAGACCCTATTCATCATTCAAATCAGATTTATAAAACAGAATTTAAGAAAGCCACAAAAGATTATAAAGTTAAGACTCACAACCAAGCCATCACCAGAGTGCAGGGAATCATATGAAAAAAGGGGGAGTTAGTAAGATTTGGTGAGGACAAGAGCTCCACAAAGACAAAATATATCAGGGCACAGGGGTCTTTTATGAGACTATTTCTCCAACCAAG
>CM053766.1:51411491-51426729 GCA_028658305.1 Pachyuromys duprasi
AAAAAAGATTATAAAGAGAAACAGAGAAATGAGACTCATTCTAAGTGTGGCATGAAAGGAAGAGAGGGTTAAATTTAAAGGAGTTAAACAGCGCCAGAAAAGAGGTGGACACAGACTTCTTTTCAGTGAGATTTATTAGAATGAGAAGAACATAAGGTTGTGATGGCTTCATGGTGGGAAATGGAGTATTAGACAAAAGCAATGTAATATATGGAGGGAAAAACAGGATGGGACCTCACAGGGAGGGGGAGGCCTCCTTTTAAACACTGGAGAGGAGCTTCATTTAGAGTGAGAATAAGAGACTAATACAAGGAGATAGGTGGGAGGGGGGAGAGAGAGAATAAGAAAGATGTGGGGGAAGGCAGAGGAGTCTCTTCAGAGAATAGCCTTCAGAGCAGTCTCCCTGAGTAAATCTCTCTTGAGTCTCACCAGACCAAATCCGCCAAAACAAAGGAAAGGTCTGGTGTTTTATTGCCTTTTAGGAGTGGTGGGAAGTTTCACATCACCTGATATAGTTCAGCATGGTATAGATGACAGAGTACTGAGGAGCCAGGTACTGGTAAGAACCACAAATTAGGCTCTACTAGGCCACAGCACAGGCAGCTTAATTCTCTGTCAAAGAGAGCTGTAGGGAGGCATGGAGTGATTCAGACTGTGGGATATGGCCTAAAACTAAAACATCACCCCATGTTCTAAAGAAATGGCACAGTTATCTGGCTCATTATTTTTAGTTATAAATAAAATTGAGGATCTGTATTTGTGGAAGCGAAGTGCATCTTCATGTAATAAATTAGCAAATGCTTTCAGAACATTTCTTTATATCACTCCTAGAAGAATTTATATTAAAATCTAAATTATATATGCATAGTACACATATTTTTCTGTGATGCATCCCCAATGCCCTGCTTCAAAAAGCCCCACATGTTTTCCACAAGTAGCCCTGTCATCACACCTGCATACAATCTCTCATGTCTCAATTGCTCCATATAGCTCTTGTTTTAATTTTGAACTGAGTTTTTATCAGACGTGAATTCTAATTACTACTGCATATCCTTATATAATCTATAAATGCTATAAATTTACATCTATCTATCTATCTATCTATCTATCTATCTATCTATCTATCTATCTATCTATCTACCTACCTACCTACCTACCTGTCTACTTACCTACCTATCTATCATCTATTTCCATGTGCCTTTTCTCCATTGCTGTAAGCTTTTATTTTTTGAGACACTGAACTTGAAGCTCATCAATTTGACTAGGCAATCTGGTCAATGAGCTCCAAGGATCTCCTATCCCTGCTGACCCATGCTGCAGTTACAGTTTTGTGCCTTCACACCTGGCTTTTCACATGTGTTCTAATGGCCTGAGCTCAGGTCCTCCATGCTTGTCAGTCTCTTCACTGAATAAGGTATCTCTTTGCTGAATACATGTGTGTTTAATGAAGTAGAGGAAAAACTATTTAAGCTCTGAAAAGTTCATAGGCAGTGACAACAATTTTTGATATTGGTATCTATTTAATGTATTTATATTTGTTGCACAATTTTGGATCTGTGAGAGGAATCCCACCAATTCCTCTTCCTTCACAGGGTATTATAGTACAGGTGAAAAGGTTGGGTTAAGATGCTGTATTGAGTAATATTTTAATAGCTGGTCTCTCCAATTGATTAGATTAAGAAAGAAAGGAAGAAAGGAAGAAAGAAAGAAATCTAAGCACCAGTGTATGTTTAAATCTTAAAGTCAGATCCCCCGTGTCTTTGGTTCTGTTGAGGTTTTGAGCTGGCACAGTTTCTATCTGTTTATTACCGATGCCCTCCTTAGGCTTTGGTTGCAAAGTTTTTTGATTTAGAGACAGATTATTACTGACATTTGGGATATTATGGGTGGACCACGAAGAGACTGTATTTTAAAGAAACACAACAAATTTATTTCAATTGTTTTCTGTTTCTGTGGCCCAGAACTCACTCCTCTGTTGAAACTGAATTGCAGAAATGATGTGACCATGATTTTGAAGGGCTGGAGTCACAATGTCCCTGTTACTATATTTCTTACAAGCAATTAAGTTCATTTTAATTCATGTGGGTAAAACATTTGAATGTGTCGTTAGCCCAAATCTATTCTGAAAGGCCAGATAGTAAGGATATCAATTAAGTATAGTTCTTCACAGGTTTTCTTGAACTATTTAAATGACATGAAGACCAGCTGATGAGTTGAAATATTCAAAGCTGAGTGCTACTGGGGTGATGTTTAGTAGGATGAAAGAACATTTGCAAAACTAGCCCTGATGTATTTTTAGGAATTGTTTTTAGATTATGAAGTAGAATAAGCAACTGAGCTTTACAGAGCAACTGGGGAAATAACCCCCGAGAGATTTAAAATATGTCAAAGTCAATTAAGAAAGAACCACTGAAATACATGTCCCCGATGTGTTCTCACGGAAAAAAAATACAGCCATGGAAATCCGCAGCCTTGGATTGTTAGCCTGGCTCCACAGTAATTACTAGCTGTCCAAACTTGAAGTTGGAAAAGTTCTCTGAGTTCTAGTTTGCTTCCTTGTAAATTGAGGATGATTCCAGAGACCTCATAGGCATTTTACTTTAATAGAGAACACAAGCGAGAAATTTTACTTAGAAGAATTGCAGAATGTGGAAGAAGAAATGAAATCATAAAAAAATATAACGAAGCAGTGAGGGTCCGGAGAAGATTTGCTCAGGCGCAGAGCTGGGAGTGAATCAGCCAGCTCCTTGTCTCCTCTCCTTGGCTTCTGGATCCCCTCAGTTGTCTCTGCTCCAGGCTGGCTGTACTCCCTCTCCTGGATTCTTTTGCTTTTCCATAGCTTTTGCTTTTTAATCCCGTGTTATAGTTGCCTTTATTTTCTACTGCAAAGTCAGCGGGCCTTGACGCCACTGTAGTTCTTGGCCTAAGTCTAACTGAAGTCATCAGACTGAAGGCCTTTAAGCATTAAGGGGAACTAAAACTAAGGGTCTTCAGGTGACAAAGGCTGCGTCGGTACTACAATGGACAGAAGCTTGCCCCCTTTCTTCCCTTCCTTTCCTTTTTCTTTTTCCGTAAGCCAGAACAGAAGAACTTAACTTCACCAGTTCCAAGTGGATAGCGGATTATTCATCTCCTCCTGTCCTTTCTCTCCCCGTTCCTTTTCTCTGTCTCTGTCTCTCTCTCTGGTGTGTGTGTGTGTGTGTGTGTGTGTGTGTGTGTGTGTGTGTATGTGCGTGCCTGCTTGAACACGCTCGAGTGCTTGCACATATTTATGTATGTTCAGGTTCATGAGTACATATGTCTGTGCTCTGCATACAGAGATCAGATGACAACCTTGGCAATCAATCCTTTGGTGCCAACTTTGTTTTAGCTATTCACTGGTCTGTGTGTTGCCAAGCCGGAAAGCTTGGTCACTGAGCCCCAGGGTCTGCTTGTTTCCACCTCCCCAGTATTCAGGGATTGAACTCATGTACTCTTGCTTTCTCCTCACCAAGCTATCTCCCCAGGCTCAGCAGTGTTTGGTAAGTTAGTAAGTAAGAGAATACAACAGTGCTGTCTTGTAGAAATGTAATGTAAGTCACAAATGTGATCTCATGTATAATTTATAAGTTTTAATTTATATACAAGCATAATTAAAGATTTTCTAGTAGCCTCATGAAAGTAATAACTGGTGAACTTAATTTTAATAATGTGACTTAATTCTGTATTTCCAAAGTATCTCTCTCCCTCTCTCCTTTATTCCCTCCCTTCCCCAAGTTTTTCTGACCAGGAAAGCACATCAAGAGAGTCAAGGCAAACTATCTTACATGCAATGGCCCAAGTGGCACGCGCCCTCAGTTCTGCTGATGCTTCAGTCCTTCTTTGCCATTGGCCCTTCCACCATCATCGCTGTTCTCTAGAGGAGATACTGGAGTTCAGATGAGTGAAGGTTCAGCACAGCAGAGGACATGGGGAGGAGGAGAAGTTCTCCAGGAGTGAAGTGAAATGTCTGAGAGGACTGTGTTGTGGTATAGCCTCTCTGACCCAGTAAAACCTTGGCTTCTGAATCTTATCAAAAGAGAAACTTGAAGCTTTGGCTTGTTGTTTGAAAGATCTTGTAAAATTCTCTTAGTGCTTCAACCTCCTATTGGTGTCTGACTCCTGCAGAGCACATCACAGGATCAATAAATATTTGCTAGGTCAATTTCAGCATTCAGTAAATGGAAGAGTAAAATTAAGGCTAGAGGAGATAGCAGAGAACACTTAGGAAAGGTAATTCTGGTGAAATCCTTAGTCACCTTTTTCTCTCCTCCTCTACCTTCACAGAAGAGAGCAGAAATGGTACATAATGCATAGCACCTGATCTTGGAGAGTGCAGAGCTGTCTGCTATCCAGCGGCTCCCCCTTTTTTAAAACGTCACATATTTTATTCCTTTGTGTAAAATAAATTAAATCTATGTGGCTGTGGAGGTGGCTCAGCACAGAAAGTGCTCATTGTGGAATTGTGAAGACCCAAGTTCAATCCTGAATTCCATCTTAGTACCCATGTGAAACACCTGGGCCTAATAGTTCTCTCTGGGGAGGCAGAGTCAGGCATCTCCACGGATCCTGCTTTCCAGCTAGCTAGTTTACAGGAGTTGCTTAGCTTCTGGTTGAGTGAGAGACTTTCTCAAAAAAAAAAAAAATAAGGTGAATGAGAGAGGAATATAGTCTTGACATTGACCTTTGACTTCCACACGCATGTGAACAAATGCTTATACACACACACACACACACTCACTCACGGGGGGGAGGGAAGCAAAATGCATGCACAGATAGGTATACACAGACACACACAAAAGGAGAATTGGAAATAAATCTATAGCTAAGCTATGTTTTGTGGATGGGAGGAATTTTGGTCTCAAGATATGACATCTAATTTGGAAATATGGGGGAGAATTTTTCTGCTCCTGAAAGAACTGTGTGTTTCCTGAGAGTGCCATTATAAAGAGACAGAAATGCAATTATTTTGGATTGTTTTTGTGCTCTGGTATTTTTAGATTTCCCTATAAACACCTCCCTGGAGGAGCACACTGCACTTGGCACGCCAGAGTAAATCAGCCTGTTCACAGCAAATGTAACTGACAAGTAGATGAGATGTCTGGGCTTGTAGATGTCAGAAGGAGCCTAGGTGCTGACGCAAGATATTCATGTATTTTCAGTCTTTGGTGGTGGGACAGTTTCTTCCTCCTTCCCTCTCACCTGAGGCTGAACATCTTCCCAATGCTGACCCCGACAACTGTCAGCACAGTTACTTCTGTCCTAGCTCACTGCTGGGCTCGAGGCTGCTGGAGGTTCAGCAGCGAACAGGGCTCCTGTTTGTGGGAATGTTTTTAGAAGTAATGACGGCTCTGCCAGGGCTGTGCAGTGACAGCTACATTGTGAAATATGATAAAATCAGGACACCATGTAACTTAGTCTGGTGCAGTGATGTCGCTCTGAGAAGTGAGGTGGAAAAAATATCCCCAGGATAAAAGAGAACAGGAGAAAATACCTTCATTTAAAAAGAAAACATTCGTATTTTTTCCTTCCCAGACAGATTGTTAAATGGGCTTTATTTGTTCAGTGGGGGCTGGTAATGAGAGCTGACAGGATATTAAGGTTATTTCAGGTTCCAGTGTCTCCCAGGGTCACATAAGCCTTCCACTGTGCATGTTAATCCATCTCAGCCTTCCTGCCAGGAGCTGCCTAAGTAGGGCAATCAGTTTAATGTGCACCCTTCCCCCATTTCGCAGTTAGGTTCTGAGGCAAAAACCTACTAATTACCAGAATGTGCACTGAAGAGCAATCCATGCGTTTCTGTTTCACAGATGTAGCACCAAAATTTATGATTAATAACCATTTCCTCAGAAATGTAAAGCACAAGCATAAAAAAGCGGCATCTCCTTCCTCTCCCATTTCGGTTCTGCTTAGGCATGCCCACACATGCATTCCCAGAGCGCATGTAACTAAGTGGAGACTGTTTCATCACAGACTGGAAGTGGAAGCTGGCTCATACTTCTGCTTCTACTTCAGTTCTGCTTATGCTCTTCTTTGTAGGATCATAGCTGCCTCATGTGCAAATAAAGAAAATCCTGCAGATGTGATTAAGTCTCGGTAAATAGAAAACTGTACAGTGTGATTTTAGAATGAATCCACTATCCTTGCTGGTTCCTTGAAGGACCTCCTAAACTTGTGGGGAGCCTATTCTGGCTGCTGTTATTTCAACCTGGTGTGTTCTCTACACAGTGAACACAACAGGTTTTAGCATCATGACAGTTGGGCAGGAATCCCAGCTCTGCCATTTTCTAAAGACCAATGGCAAATTACTTAACTGTTTCAGGCCTCAGTTCCTTCTTATATAACATGGGATAATTTTACCTTTATTGAAGTATTCTTTGTTGTTATTGCTGATCAATTTATTTATTTGTTTATCTGGAGACAGGGTCTTGGATGCACTCCATATTGGTTTCAGTCTCCCATATTCCGGGATTACATGCCTGTGCTGCCATGCTTAGCCTGGTAGGAGTCTTATAAAGACTAGATGACGTAGTCCATGATTAAAAATCACCATGGTAACAGTATAAACAAAAATTCCAGATGTTTTAGTGAACTCTAACTGCCTTTTCGCTACTATTTAATGCCAGTGTTAGGTGCTTAAGTCTAACCGGTCAGCATTAAAGGCAGAAGAGACTCACCAGCAAACAAACCTCTTTCTAGCCACATATGTCTTTGAGCAAGGCTGTAAAGGTGCACTCCATTCTCTTCTCTTTTGATAAAGGCAAAGCGGTTCACTGTAAGTGGCTATTAGAGAGCCTGTCTCTGTAGAGCCCATTCTGTGTAATAGGTACTCAAAACTCATTCACACTATAATGGCTTAATATTTTCTGTAGTAAGGAGCGGTGGTGGAGACCCTAATAAAACATCACATTGGCTCTGGAACCTCTGAATTTTTGAAGCAGATGTTTTCTTAACATCCTGTAAATACCCCAATCATCTCAAACTGCTGGGCTTTCACCTTTGTGCAGATTTTAGAAACGTGCTCATTGAGTAATGGTTCTGTCTAATCTGCTTGACGTTTATTGGTGCTCAAAGGAAAGCGAGGTTAGAAGATGTAGTGGAGCTCATTGTAAATAAATCAGCGGGAGAAAGCACGCTGGATCTCAGGGGGAAATTACAGTGTCCAGATCATTTATACGCTGGTGATTACCGTCTCACCTGGGTCCCTCGGATGCCACACAAGAGCCTGTGAAGCTAGAGAAGCCATTCATCAACCCCAGGCCCAAGCCCTCACAGCTCCGCAATGAGATTCACTAGTGAGGTGGAGAGTGGGCGAGACAGACGCTGGAGTGTGTCAAGAATGGGATATGCAGGCTTGGATGGCTTCTGGGACTATTTCTACTCTAAATTAGTTAGGGAGCTCTGGGAAATCACATTTATAGCTGCCTTAGTTCACCAATAGGAAAATAACTACATATTTTTGTATATATATATATGTGTGTGTGTGTGTGTGTGTGTGTGAAAGAAATGGGGAAAAGAGAGACTGTGATTTTCATATTTTTGGAAAGACCAGCATCTCTGTTTCAAACTGTATCTAACTCAAATATCAATATTGAAACAAAAACCTAAAGAGGGCTGTCGAGGTAGATTAACAGTCAAGAGCACATACTACTCTTCTAGAGAATGTGGGCTTGATTCCTATCACGTCCATGAGGCAGCATTAGGGAATCTGACTCCCACTTCAGATCATGCACCTGTGCATAAAAATGTGTGCGTGTACTACTTAAAAAAAACCTTATTAAAGTAGAGTTGATGTTTGGGGAAGGCAGTCCAGAGTAGCCTAGACTTTCTTTCATATTCTGTGGAAGCTCTCAATAGACTTAGAGATACTTAGAGTTCTTGAGACTTTGTGTAGGAACTCTTGGGTAAATCAACTCTAATTATATCTGAGTGTTGGAAAGTTTTCCATATGCTAAAATGTTGAACCTATGCAACAATATAAGAATTGTTATGAAAAAGATTTATGCAACAGCTAATTACAGGAGTTTGGTGTCAGGCGTCGTGAATCTGTGATTCATGATTGTTGTCATGCTGTGGCTTAGATACACAATTGGTTACTTTACATAATTTACTTACGTTAACCTGTTATATGACAAGACATATTGTGATATGTTCACTGCAGACATATGTGATGTATCTAATTTTTCTGAATTGAAACATTCTGTCCTGCAGGGAAGGAGGAAGAAACTGGTAGAACTTATGAGGATGAAGAAGTTACAAGATAGATGAAGAGCCTCTCCGAGGACACAGCCTCTGCAAATCATCACTCAGGCTGCGGTAGGCTGTCTTGGATATGGTTGCCAGAGAGTGCCCCATGTTCCTCTCAATAGTCCCATATAACTCGCTGGTTCAGTGAGGTAGGTTTCAGAAGACTGTTTTCTTTGTTCTGTTATCATCTCCCTTTCTAGGAGGAACAGATGTGCTTACGTCAATAAAATGCACGCAACATACAATTTATTTTCCTATTTATATATCATAAACTATCATATATATTATTTAAATTATTTTTGGCAATGCTGGATATTGAGTCCAGGACCCCATACACATCAGGCACACATGGTACCAACAAACCACATCTCCATCCTGGCTTGTGTTTTTGAAAACCAAATCTGAAATCTGAACACAGTTCCTCTTATGTTTTGCCTACTGCCTTCATTGTCATTATAACAAATGTGTGTGCTGTGAGGCTGGGCTCACTGGAAGACACAAGTTCCTTAGAACATCTGCTTCCCATTGAGATGGAGAATGTCCCCCAGAGACTGAGGCTGTCATCCTAACAGCAAAAATAA
The DNA here is from genome assembly GCA_028658305.1 of Pachyuromys duprasi. NCBI lineage: Eukaryota > Metazoa > Chordata > Mammalia > Rodentia > Muridae > Pachyuromys > Pachyuromys duprasi. The sequence goes on from CM053766.1 coordinate 51,420,338, forward strand.
ACAGGACATCTATAAACATGAGAATTTTTTTAATCCACCAGGGGTCTAAGGGATTCAAAGAAATCTGGATGAATCAAATTCCATGACAGACAGAGTGGGAAATGTCTATGTGTGTCTTCCATCCTAGAGGAGGACCGGGCATGGAGTAAACCTGACACTGTTTGAGACAAGCCAGACAAAAATCCCTCTGCTGAGCATGGGCTGAGAGCAAAATGAGTTCTCAGCAACTTACAGTTAGAGGCTGGACCAGGAAACATTGATGACCAGGGCCTCCCATGTTCTCAGAGCTCAAGACTGGGTGAAGGGACTGACCCTCCTCGGCTCTAGCCAGATCATATGGGAGTACCTGCTACATAGATAGGAATAGATTCAACTGAGTTTACGGCGAATTAATTCCATACACTGACAGAAATTATGAGGAAGAAGTCTGCTCTGATAGCCATGGCAAGTATAGGATTTTTAGTTTCTATTATGTTTAACATAGCTAATAAGTAATAATTATATATTAAAAATAAGAATTATAAAGAGGTAATATGGTCCTACTTGACAGATTGCATAAGCTATGTAGCTATTAAATTCATGAAGTTTTGTGGGAAAATGAGGAAATGTAAACCATGATCAGGAGAAAAAAGAGCAGATGCAGATCAGCCAACAACTTGAATGTGATAATTCTCAAAAAACAGGCAAACAAACAAAGGACTTTAACACTGCACTACCGTAGAACCACACTCAGGCATCAATGGCAAACATGGACAAGAAGCTTGAATCAGTGGAGTGTGCTAGCAGAGAAAAGGACACTATAAAAACAAGCAAGCAAGCTAGCAAGCAAGCAAACAAACAAACAAACCAGTTGGAGAGATGGCTCAGAGCTAAAGAGCATTTGCTGCTCCTCAGAGGGAAGGCGGTTTGGTTTCTAGCACCCACATCAGAAAGCTCACAACTGCCTGTCCCTATAGCTCCAGGGGACTGGATCCTCTTCAGGTTTCTGCAGGTACAAGCCAGCATATGCACATCCATATATACTGAGTTAAAAAACAATCTTAAAACAGCTCTTAAAGTCCTTGTCTGTTATTTTTTTAGTTTATTTTAAAATTTTAAAAATTATTTTATTTTATTTTATTAATTACAGTTTATTCACTTTGTATCCCGGCTGTAGCCTCCTCCCCATCCTCTCTCAATCCTGCCCTCCCTCTTCTTTTCCTATGCCCCTCCACCAGTCCAAGGAAGGGGAGGTCCTTCTCCCCTTCCATCTGACCATAGTCTATCAGGTCTCATTAGGACTGGCTTCTTTGTCTTCCTCTGCGGACTGGTAAGGTTGCTCCTGCATAGGTAGAGGTGATCAAAGAGCCAGCCCATGAGTTCATGTCATAGATAGTCCCTGGTCCTATTATTGGGGAACCCTCTTAGATACTGAGCTGCCATGGGCTACTTCAGTGGAGGGGTTCTAAGTTATCTCCATGCATGGTCCTTGTTTGGAGTATCAGTCTCAGAAAAGACCTCTGTGCCCAGATATTTTGGTTCTGTTGCTCCCCTTATGTTGCTCCTGTTCCCTCCAGGTCTTTCTATCTCCCCCTTCTTTCATAAGATTCCCTGCACTCTGTCCAAAGTTTGGCTATGAGTCTCAGCATATGTTTTGATATCCTGCTGGGTGGAGTCTTTCAGAGGCCCTCTGTGATAGGCTCCTGTTCTGATCCCTGTTTTATCCCTCTTCCAATGTCTGTCTTATTTGCCTTTCTGAATGAAGATTGAGCATCTTACCCAGGGTCCTCCTTCTTGCTTAGCTTCCTTAGGTGTATAGATTTTAGTATGATTGTCCTATATTATATGTCTAATATCCACTTAGAAGTGAGTATATACCATGTGTGTCTTTCTGCTTCTGGGATGTCATTTTTATTATATATTTTTGTGTCAAATTAAAGTGTGGACTCCTTCCTCGACTTTACATACTGTATTCTTCTTCTTTGTCTCCAGAACAACATTTAAAAAAAATTGGTACAATTATGGTATGTGTGTGCATATGTTCATATGTATGAGTGTGGGCATGAATGTGCTAGGCAAGTGTATGAAGGTCAGAGGATAACCTTGGATATAGGTCCATACCTCCTATCTTGTTTGAGGCAATGGTTTCTGATGATTTCTGTAATGTACACTGGGCTAGCTGGCCTTTGAACATTAGGGGATTCCTTTGATTCCACCTGACCTCTTGCTGTAGGAGTGCTCAGAACATATTTGCATGCTAACACGGTGTCTGACTTTTTCTGAGTTCTGGAGAGCAAACTCAGGTCCTCAGGTTTATATGGCAAACACTTTACTCTTAAGCCAACTTCTCAGTATGCAGAATAACTTTAATTCAGTACCACATGTTGTGCTGTTTTCATTGTCTGGTACTAACCTTTTAAACAATTGCTCCAAGATTTATTATTTTTTAATTTAATGTGTGTTGGTATTTTATAATAGATATTCTTATGTTTTACTTTGAATCATGAAGCTACTTGAAAATAACTTGGTCCTTTTGAATTTGGTTTAAAAGCAAGCTTTATTTGATGGGGCAAAGAAAACGTAAATCTAGAGTTCAGGTTTACTGAGGAGAGGCACTTCTTAGTGCTTTAAACTAGAGATGAGTAGGCTTTTTTTTTTCTCTCAGCAGAGCCAAACTGCAAGCATTTTAAGCACAGTGGATCATGTGATCTCAGTCCTACCTTTCAGTTCTATCACTGGGGACAAAAGCATACACAGAAAAATAAATGGGTACAGCTGCCTTCCATAAAACTTTTTGAACGTTGTTGGCAGGCTGGATCTGGCTAGCGGCCATGGTTTGTGTACCCATGCTCTCAGAAACTGAGCTAGGAGATGTTCCTCAGTGGCTGTGGAGAAGAGTCATTATCACTGGCTCTGAGTGAGTCCTGAGATATGGTCCTCCAAATCCCTTTAGCCATTTTTTTTTTCCAATTGAATAGTTAGGGAAGATCCTTTGAAAATCTTGAAGATGGTAGCTCAGTACCCAACTGGGTTCCCTAGTAAGGGGAACAGGGACTATATCTGTCGTGAACTCAATGGCTGGCTTGCCGACCATCCCCTCTTCCCCCGAGGGAGGGGCAGCCTAACTAGATCCCAGAAGAGGACATTGCAGCCAGCCCTGAAGAGACAAGATAAGCTAGGGTCAGATGGAAGGGGGGGAGGTCCTCCCCTATCAGTGGACTTGGAGGGGGGCAGGGAGAAGATGAGGGAGGGATGGGGAGAGTGGGAGGGAATGAGGGAGGGGGCTACGGCTAGGATACAAAGTATATAACCTGTGATTAATATAAAAATAAATAAATTACTTAAAAGAAGAGAAAATCTTGAAGATATCTGCCTGAATCTGTCTGTTTGTCTGTCTCTTCTATTTCTCTGTCTCTGTCTTCCTTGAATAGTAGATACCTTAGCCTTTCTGCACTCCTACCTTGTATGAGTCGCTTTTTTGTTGCTATGACAAATTGCTTGAGATAAGCAACCTAATGAGTGGAAGGTTTATTTTATCTCACAGGTTGAAGAAATACAGCCTATCATGGCAGGAGTTTGAGGGGGCTGGTCTCACTATATCCACGATCATGAAATGGAGAGAAATGAGTGCTGGTAGGCAGCTTGCTTTCTCCATCACTCAGTCCAACACCTAGCCCATGGGATGGCATTGTCCACCTTCAGGATGAGCCTTACCTCCTTGATCAAACGTCTTTGGAAATGCCCTAAAAATGTGTCTCTTAGATGATTCCAAATTCTGCCAACTTTATGATGAAGATTGACTACCACACATCTCTACTTTCTGTGCTTAGCTGTCTGCCAAGGATGCTGAGTTTCTTTCTCTGTACCTCAGCCCAGAATATTCTCCAGGAAGTAAGGTGGGGAACCCCAGGGCTCAACTCTTCTATCCCCATATCATAGAAGACAATATCTTTTTCTGAGAGCTGGTTTGTTCAGTTCCTCAGCTGTTTTAGACAGAAAGATTAATCCAGTCTAATCTTTACTGGAATACTTGACATTAATTAATATTATGTATTGCATCCACATGTCGTCTTGGTTTCTCTTATTGTTACTGTGATAAAATGCCCTGACAAAAGTAACATTAGGGAGAAAGGGTTTGTGCTGGCTCATAGTTCATGGTGCCATGGAGTCTGAGGCAGGGGCTTGTAGCAGCTGTCACACTACAGTGCAGACAGGGATGAATGTATGCTAGTGCTTGGCTTGCTTTTCCCATTTTATACTCTCCAGGATCCTTTGCTTAGGGAGTGGCTTTGCCAGCAATTAAAAAGAGTTTTCCCACATCACTTGAACTTCAGTATCAAGTATGAAGATAGTCTCTAATAGGTGTGCTCAGAGATTCATTTCCAAGATGACTTTTACATTGTGTCACATTGACAACTAACACTGTCGCAGTCATTAAGCTGCTTTTCACATTATGTTCCCTTAAAAATAAGACTTTCTCTGCATGCAGAATTAATTTGTATGGGTACACAGGAGACAAATTTAAATAGCTACAAAAATAATCTGTATTAGAGGGTTGTGGGTAAATAAAGCTATTGGAGAAATGTTGGGAAATACTGGGTCTGATCAACGTTAGCATGGTGCAATCTCAGAAAGTAATGGTAACTAAAATGTGGTTACCCAAGGTGTCTCGAAGCTGTTACGAATCTCAGTTTTTTCCTTATAATTTGTGTTGTCTGTATTTAACCCTAGATCCCTGAGCTCTTGAATGCCAACGGTATTGGCCTCCCCTTCCCTCTTCGTCTTTCAATGTAGACAATGAAACCTCTAACACAAGGTATGGGAATGGTTTGAAAGCTCCTGGTCATTCTGTATTCACACATTGACTATAATAACTGAGGTAGCTTCTGATACTAGAGACAGCCCAGCTCAGAACTCTTTCTTTAGAAAAGAGCTCTGGCTTTCTGTGTTCCCAATACCAAATGGTTCCACAAATGTACAGAATAAATATCGTATATAGTCACAGTCAAAATCCTTACTCTCTGGTTAGGGAAACAAACTCATATAAAGTAGTTGAGAAAAAAAGCCCTCACGTTATATGTAATTACCTCCAGGCTAATTATATATGAGATTAAAAAGTGTAAGCAAAAAATTAGTTTAGGCATGAACAGTCAAGGCAAGCTTTCTCATTGTTTATCTCTGGTCAAATAAAATACATTAAATATAAGAAAAAAATCTTTCTAGCTAGGTTCAGGTTCCCTCCACACACTATTTTTAAAACGAGTCAGTAGCAAACATTAGCTCCTGGGTTTTACAGAACAGTTGGTAAAGGTCCTTAAATGTGTGTGTTTTTAAAAATATTCATTCTATTTATTTATTTTATTTATTTATTTATTTATTTATTTATTTATTTGTATGTGTGTGTGTGTGCATGTGTGCAGCTGTGTGAAGAGGCCAGAAAACTTCATCTGCTTCCCTGGGGCTGACTCACAAGTCTGTCTGTCTCTTTGTTTCTTTGTTTCTTTTTTCCTTCCTTCCTTCCTTCCTTCCTGCCTGCCTGCCTGCCTGCCTGCTTTTCTTTCTTTCTTTCCTTCCTTTCTTTTGTGACACTCTAGCCAGCAACTCACATAACATTTTTTAAAGCCCCCGAAAACAACACAATTCAATATAGTGATATGTTTATTTGAAGACCACCAGTGAGAAAATATTAATGGTCTTTTTTTCTATGATTGCAAGGACAATTGGCCTTTCATTAATAATGAATAACAGCTACTAATCTGAGTTCTAGGGACTTGGGCAGCATTCACTGGTGTTGTGTGGGCATGCATCCTGTGAGGTTCAGAATTGTGTGTTTAGAATCAAGGCTGCAGTGAAGTCACAGGGTGCTGCAGGGGCCAGCATTCCCAGAAACACCTGGGAATTCTAGCATAGTTGATTTTGAATTAAATTTTGGTGGTAGTGTGGTTATAAACTCTTCACACTTTTCAAATTCATTCTGATCCCTCCACATTTAGTTAACATGACTCTGCAAGGGGTTGTGACTCACAGTTTAAGAAACTAGGTCTACTGGACATGGTGGTACACACCTTTAATTTTAGCACTCAGGAGGCAGAGGTAAGAAAATCTCTGTGAATTTGAGGCCAGCCTGGTCTATATGGTGAGTTCCAGGACAGCTGGAGCTACATAGTGAGCCCCTGACTCAAAGAAACAACAACAAAACGAGGCCTGTAGCAGAATAACTTAAAAATGAGGGAAAAAAAGTAAAAGTAAATTTATAAAGAAAGTCATGTCTTACCAGGGAAGGATAGCTTTTCTATCCTGAACTTGGACACATACTATAAGCCAAGCCTTTTGGAACCCATCCTCTTTTGCTGAGTTTCCTGGAAAGATATTCAGTTCCCTCGCCCTTCCCAGCTCTCCATCCCCGCAACTTC
>CM053766.1:51445336-51461739 GCA_028658305.1 Pachyuromys duprasi
AAGAATTTCAGGTGTGGCCTGTTACTTAACATGAGTAAGGGAAGAGTGATTATGTGAAAAACATCTGGGGTTATTTGGTACATGGGTCCAAGAACAGGGAGGCTGCTAATGTGTTTGGGATGCTATGACAAAGACAGCACCAGCTCCAAACCCGTAACAAACCAGAGGACAGTGTATAAGCTGCAGGCGTGTGTTTCTCAATGTGAGAAACTGCAAAGTCTAAGGTCAAGGCCTTGGAAGACTCAGTGCCATGTCCAGGGACCTTCTAGGTGTAATCTCACATGGCAGGGAGCAGTAAAGTGGCTCTCTGAGGTCTCCTCAAAGGTCACAATTCTAATCTTGACAGACCTACTCTCACTTTCTAAAACTATCACTCTCAGGGGTAGGATTTCAGCATTTAAATTTGGAGGACATAAATATTCAGAACGTAATAGAAGGGTTTGTAGTCAGCTGATGCCAGCACAACATGAAACAAAACTCTCTCTCTCTCTCTCTCTCTCTGTGTGTGTGTGTGTGTGTGTGTGTGTGTGTGTGTGTGTGTGTTATATTGGCCAGAGGCCAATCTTGTGTATAGTTTCTTAGGAGATATCCACCTTGCTTTTGGAGATGGGGTCTCTCATTTCTGGGGCTTGCTGAATGGGCTAGGGCTGGCTGCCTGATGAGTCTGAGCTTTTAGATCTGATTTATTTTATTTGATATGTGTGTGTGTGCCTGAGGGTATTTATGTTTGCCATGTGTGTGCATGTAATACACTGAGGGAGGGGGGACAGTGTCAAAAGAGGACATTGGCTCACCTGGAATTGGAGTTGAGGCAAGTGTGAGCATCCACGGATGTGCAGGAACAAACCAGGATGCTTTACAAGAGCAGTAAGCACCCTTACCCACCAAGCAATCTTTCTAACTCCAATTCTGGACGTGGGTTCTGGAGATTGAACTTAGGCATTCACACTTGTGTAGTGTGCTTTATGTATTTTTATTTTTGGTCAAATGGCTACAAACTGGAAATGCCTGGGAAGTGAGTCTCATTTGAAGAATTGACTCTGTCAGATTGGTCCTCCTCCTTGTCTACGGGGCATTTTGTTGATTAATAATTGGTGTGTGAGGGCCCTGCTCACTTTGGACAGAGCCATCTCTGGGCAAATGGGCTTGGGTTATATAAGAAAACAAACTGAGCAAGACATGAAATGCATGCCAGTAAGCAGCATTCCTCCTTGGTCTCTGTTTCAGCTCCTAACCCTGGGTACTTCCCTGGCCTCCCTCTATGGCAGACTGTGACCTGCATATTGTAAGATGAAATAAAGTCTTTCCTTCCCCATGATGTTTTTGGTCAATTTGTCACAGCGACAGAAAAACAGATTGAACACATCAAGAACACTTTGCAGTACATGGCATCATCTCTCCATCCCACAGCAAAGCTTCTTAAAGGATCCAGCTGCTTTGCAAGACGATTGCTGCGCACTCCTCTTCAGAGCTGACACTCAGAACCAGCCAGGGAGCCCCCTTGCTCATCTCCTATATGAGCTGGCTGCTTCGGATTGGAAACTCCAAATTTCCAAGGCAGAAACGAATCATCTACGGATGCAGGGAGAGGCAGCAATGGTGGAGGGGTGGGGGTGTGTTGGGAGCAGGCGTGGGGTGGAAGGGTCGGTCCAGCATGCTCTTGCTCTGTGGGTCATTGTCCTACAGTGTGAGGAGGTGCTGGACCTCCAATGTTAAAGGGCTATTGTTTGCTACTTCTAGCAAAGACAATAGTGAAAAATCAGAGATGGTCTGTTTACAGAGTAGTTGTGACTTGGTATGAAAATGATATCAATAAAAACAATCACATGTCTGTATATAATCAGATTCTGGTATGTATTCTGAAGTGGAAGAAGGCCTGGCTGTAGGGCCCAATAGACATGGACAGACTGTCGCGGTATCAGTGTCACAGAGGGAAATCTTGTTATGGTGGCACTCAGGTGAAGAGTGTTTCTGGCTCTGTATGCAGTGTGGAGAGGCGTGAATGTATCTGGGGACTAGCTAGCATGACTGCTGGAAGCCTGGAGCCTGGTGTCTGAAGCAGCCAGGCAGCTCAGAAGAGGGGTCTGGCTGTGCCCACAAATACTACCAAGGACTTGAAACATACTGTGGTGGCAATGAACTGTTTCTGTACTGTAGGAATGTGTGTGTGTGTGTCTGTGTGTGTGTATGTATGTATATATAAATATATATATCTATATATACATATATATGATAGATAGATAGATATTTTTTCCCATGCAAGAGGTATGAGCCTATTGGTGTTTTGCTGTTTGTTGAAAGAATTTTTCTTTCTTTTCTCCTTTTCAGAAAATAGAGTAAATTTAGCTCTACCACAGCAATTACATTGGGGGATGAAACAAGAGTAAATTAGTTTTTTTTCTTTTAAAAAAATAGTGTGTATTAGTGATCAAGGTAACTATGAGTTTTTTCTCTTGGTGTGATAAAACACCATTATCAAAGGCAACTTATGAAAAAAAGATTGTTGTCTTACAGTCTTGGAGCATAGCAGGCATAAAGTAGAGAGAAGCAAGGCAGCCGACAGCTAGAACACAAAGAGAAGGGATTAAAATTTCAGCCACATGCAGAGAAAGCATGGAAAGGAAATTGGAAGTGGAGCAAGGCTATCAACTCTCACAGCCTCCCTCCAGTGACAAACTTCCACCTGCTAAATGTTCCACAACATTCCCAAACAGCTTCAACTGTTGAACAAATATTAAAATGTCAAGTGTATAGGGGACATTCCTCATTCAAGCCATCACATTAACTGATGGTGGAACTCAAGAAAGAGACTGTCATGACAATTATGGAGAGAAGGAACAGATCTCAGGATGAGCTTGTGACCCACATGGGTGGGGTTTGGTGATGAGCTGGACAGGAAGTGAGGCTGAGGAATGTGGCTGGACCAGAAGTGAGGTGAATGGAGGAGGAGGTATCAGGAATGACACCAGCAAGGAGGCAGTTGATTCCTACTCCATTTATTGACAGCTCACCCCGAGACAGGGTTAGTTGGAGACAATGCCATGAGAAAAATAGAAATCTTCTTGCCTTACCTGTCATGGTTAGGAAAGCTTGGATTCAGATTCAGCTGAATAAATTTCAACACACTGCTCTCCTGCACAGCTAAGTTTATCATATGAACATGTACCAACAAGGTGCTGGGAGCCATCTAGACACATATTAAAGGTCTTCAGAGAGCTACACAGTCAGCTGTTATACTAAGTAAGTCTTCAGATACCTAAAGCTCTCTGTGCACATGAGAAGTGGCTACAGAGAAAGGTGGAACATACCTAACTAATGAGGCAACACTCTTCAAGAACTAGACTGCCTTACAAAAATTGGACTGACTTTAACCTTACAACAGACATAAGATTCTCCAGGGTGAGCTTGATGTTAATAGGAAGCTTATGCTGCAAGTAAAGGGTGACCTCAGGACACTCCTGCACATGTCTATGAATATCACATTCTGGGCTAGAACGTTTAGCTTTGTTTGTATCCCTGGCTCCCTCTCAGACTTCTAGGCACCTCCTATAAGATCCTGTGTTGATGTCTTCATCTCTGCAGATAATAACTTACTCTCTAATTATCACATCTGTATTCTACAAGAGCTAATTAGAAAGAATTTGATAGCCTGGGAATTTCCTGACAAAAGTAGTTCAGAGCACACAGCCTGTGTATCTGGGGATGACGGGTCTAGTCGAACACTCATCTCTCCATCTCCAGTAATGACAGATGCCTCATGGCTCTTCCCAGTGCCCCCTCCCCCACATGGCATATTTCCTCAACCACCTCAACCACCACTCTCTCACGCATACTCAGCATTTCCATGTGAATGTCATAGAAAACCTGCCAGGGGAATCATGTGCTTTTATCTAATTCTGGACTTTCATAACAGCACTTCACCTTGACATGCATCATTCTGCTGTCAAATTGTGTCTTTGTGGCTTACACATAACACTCACGTAGTGTTACTACATTTAGTCTAGGGATTGAGCTTCCTGTCTGAAAGCTCTGCGTGAGGGCTGAGCTAGGCAGGGGGTGCTGGTGAGGGTGGCTCTGGGGTTCATGCTTTCTCCATTCCCACTGTTCTCCTACAGTTAAACTGCACGTTCACGTTCCGGAGGAGAGCAGAAGACAGACTGGGCAGGTTTTTCTAGTATTCCTGGAAGCTTAAAACACAAGCTGCTATCAGTTTCTCCCCCAATTACTGTCTGTCCAAGTATCAGTTGTCCAGGTGTCAGCCTAGAATCTGGAGCAGAGGAGGTGGTGGGAATAAAGTCTGAATGACTGGAGAGGTTAGTTACAAAGTGGTACATCATTAGCGCCTGTGTTTAGTTATCAGATGAGAGTTGCTATGCAAAGGACTTAGTTTTCGTTTTTTATAATTTTTATTTTTTATATTAATTACAGGTTATTTTCTTTGTATTCCAGTTGTAGCCCCCTCCCTCATTCCCTCCCAATCTACCCTCCCTCCCTCATCTCCTCCCTGCCCCTCTCTTAAGTTCACTGATAGGGGAGGTCCTTCTTCCCTTCCATCTGACCCTAGTTTATCAGGTCTCATCAGGACTGGCTACAATGTCCTCCTCTGTGGCCTAACAAGGCTGCTCTTCCCTCAAGGGTGGGAAAGGGAAGGGAGGTCAAAGAGCCAGCCACTGAGTTCATGTCAGAGACAGTACCTGTTCCCCTTACTAGGGAAACCCACTTGGATGGTGAGTTGCCATGGGCTACGTCTGAGCAGTGGTTCTAGGTTATATCCATGCATGGTCCTTGGTTGGAGAATCAGTCTCAGAAAAGACCCCTGTGCCCCGATATATTTGGTCCTTGTGGTGTTCCCGTCCTCTCCAGGTCTTTCTATCTCCCCCTTCTTTCATATGATTCTCTGCACTCTGCCCAAGGTTTGCTTATGAGTCTCAGCATCAGCTTTGATACACTACTGGTAAGGTCTTTCAGAGGACCTCTATGGTAGGCCCCTGTCCTGTTTCTTGTTTTCTCCTACTTCCAATGAAGGACTTAGTTTTTGAAACAAACTAAATGTTTTGTTTTGTTTTGTGTTTTTTAAATAAGAGGTTGGGCTGTGGCTCAGTTGGCATAGTGCTTGCTTAGCATTGCACAAGGCCCTGGGTTTCATTACCAGCACTACAGAAAATAGCCTTGTGGCAAAATTCTGTAATCCCAGCACTTAGGAGGTGGAGGCAGGAGGATGGGGAGTTTGAGCCAGCCTCAGCTATGACTCCTCTCAAACAAAGAAAAATGAGTCAGTTCTATGACACTGTGGCTATTATTTATATTGCAGGTTTCAACTTCCATGTTGCTGAAGTCAGAAGCAGGGATAAGAAGAGAATGTAATGTGCTTCCTGCTATGGATTCTCTAAAAAATGGCTGCCTGGATATTGTGTTGAGAAAGATTCTGAAATATACTCTGGGCTCATGGGAAATTAATTAGCATTCCTATATACATGCTCCATAATTAACACTTTTAGAGAGGCTTTCCTGAAGCCTGAAGTGCCTGAAGAGCCAATTCATGCTTTTGCCTCTTCACTTCACAGTCCACTTTGGACATCAGCTCAGATATTTTGTCAAGAACAGTCTGGCTATGCTCAGACTTAAACGTGCCTTTCAATATACAGGGACACTGCTTGCTTGGATAAGAACAAAGAATTTAATGAATAGGACTGACGTGAGAATGAATTCAAACGAGAGGGGTTGGCAGACCAGGGTCGTAAAAATAACTTTGGTGTAGCAACTTTCAATGGGCTTACATCTTGTGTATTTCCAACATGATAAAAGACATTTACTTCAAAGACTCGGGAACAGCTGTAACTTGATGATTTCACAAATGTTTAAAAGCTATCAGTCCTACCTTAGTGCAGCACATTTTTCAAGCCGGAATGCGGGTAAAAAATGAGACACACTCTGAGAAATAGGCTTGGTCAGCCTTCCAAGAAGCCAGTATTCTTTAGCACTGTTCTAGCTTTTGACTGAGGACAATATTTTTATGAAGCCTACCAATTAAACATTTGCTGATCTCTCTCCTGGCAGGAGTACAGAAATATGATAATTGTTATGAATTATCTCAGTGCTGGGCTTATCTAAGATTCCACTCTGAGATCTGCAGAGAATTCTCACAGGGTGCTGTTGTTTTTCTACGGAATTTATCAATGTCTTGGGTCATTATTTGCCTGATCACAACAGCATGCATTCATGAATATGCATCAGCTAAAATCCTGCAATTTTATGTGTTAATTTGCTCATGTCTTTAGGTGTTTATAGCAATTAAATAAGACCTTGATAAATTTAGAGGAAATAGAAAAGCCTTTGATACTATAAGTGCTTGTGTGGTGGATGGCAGATTCTGAGATAAATTATGTTTTATGTAACTATTAATTTGTTGATTGGTTTATCACATCACATATTTCCCCATTTAGTTATATTTCTTCTTTAGCAATGAGTGGTCTCACTTTTGTTTCTTTGGTGGGCCTTCTACTGTTCATATTTGCTAATGAATGCAGCTAAGTGTTATCTTGGCTAATGTGAGATTAACTATCATGTTGCTTTATTTTTTTACTTTAAAAGTATTTATTTTTTAATTTTAATTACGTGTGTGTTTGTGTAGGTATGTGCACATGAGTGGAGTTGCTGACAGAGGCCGGAAGGGAGTGTCTTTTCCCTCTGGATCTGGAGTTGTAAGCCATCTGGCCTGTGCTGGGAACTGAACTTACCCTCTGAAGATCAGTGCATGTGCTTACCTACTGATAAGTCCTATTCTGTGTGTATGTGTGTTGTCTGTGTATATGTTCCTGCATTTTATAGATGTAACTGTGCATATGTGTGGAGGCCGGAGGTTGAAATCAGATGTCTTCTTCAAAGTTTCTTAACCTTCTTTTTTGAGACAGGGTTTTTCACTGAGCCCAGACATCACTAATTCAACAAGGCTGGCCAGAGGACCTAGGGATCCTCTGTCACTGTGTTCCCAGGGCTGGGTTTACAGAGGTATACCACTATGCTGAGATAGTTGTCTGTAGGTGCTGAGGCTTGGAACTTGAGTCCTCATATGTTTCTGACAAGCATTTTAGTAACTGAGCCTCTGGAAACTTATCTGAAGTAAGCCGAGGTAGAGCAAGGTCCTGTTATAGTCCTACCAGGTCAGGTAGAGAGTCACCCTCCAGAGCTCAGCAGTTATCAGTGAATGGCCCTTCTGACTGACTGCCCAAGAAAGCAACATTAGGAGTTGTGACAATCTTACATAGCACAGTAGTGGCTAATTCCAGCAGGCTCTGTTCTACAGGCAGGGAACGGTAAGACAGAGATTGGGGACAGAAAAGATATAGCATCTCAGAGTTGGCACATACCAGGGTGAAAACAAAATAAAACAAACAAAAAAAATTAGGGCATAGAAAATGGGAGCAGCATGGCCACAGCCGTATGTGGAGGAAAAAACTGAGTCCAGGACACAGAGTTGCATTGGCATGGGCACTTAAACTCAAACGTGTAGTGAACAAGGAGTAATTTTAGCACAGTGTGTGTACTAACACTATCTGGACCATTTGTGTTAGGTATCTATTTGTCAATCTATCTACTCACCTATCAATTAATATGAATTTTTCATTTAACTGGGAAAACTGTATTACTCTCACTGTGTGTATGTTGTAAAAAGACACTGGTTAGTACCTGTCCATGAAAGGAAAATTAGTGTCTGAAAATGAAAATGATTGAAGGTCAGCTACGGTGAAGGTCCCTTGGAGCTGTGCCGTAGCTGCTGTGCTGCCATAACAGGCTTCATAAGATACTGTAGGCCCGAGTTTCTGTTTCCTGATAATGTCCCCACAATTGCCTAGATCATGTTTCTGTTTCTCAGAACATGAAACTATGGTCCGTGGAAACACGATACAATAACTCAATAACCTTCCTGAAAATCAGAAACAGTAATTTAGTAAAACCTTTGCTTAGCTAGTCAAAATGATATTGTTACCTGGGGACTTTTTGTTAGCATTCTGTTACCTGGGCAACACCTTGTTACTTGGACACTCCATGAAGTCCCTCCAACCCCCATGCCCTAGATCACCACCAACCAATAAGTTTATGACTAGCTTGCTTCTGCTAAATGTGAACCATCATGTAACTGAAAGTCCTGTTCCTTGCTCAAACCGTAATAAAAACCCAGACTCAAATTTTGGTGCTGGTTACTTCTCATAATCTCTCATTACTCTTGGGAGGGCTTTGCCCTTTTTACATTTCAAAAATATATAACAACTGCCCTACATCAGAGACAGGGTGTTTGCTTCTGTGTCATGTGAAACTATCAAACCTGAATGTGCCCAGAGTGATACTATCCCATTGACAAGGAACATTTTGGCCTTCTAAGGTGGCTGTCTAGATGAATGTGACCCATGAATGTATTGGGATCATTGAGGTGATTGGTATCTCCTTTGTATAGAGAGATGATATCTCTCTATATACATCATTTTCTGATCATTTTATGCTTTTATTCAGATACTTGGAATAACAAAGACAACCAACCAAGCTCATCCCTAGGAGAGAATGCATCACTATCTTGAGGGCGAGGTTTGCATGTCCAGTTCTTGTTCTCTTTCCTGTTTATTTGATAGATCGTCAGTTCTTCCTATCACCTTAGTAGTCTATAATGACTACTCTAGCCTCTGCCCAGTGCATTGCACAGAGCCAAACATACAGTAGAAGATGTAAACCCTCTTTAAAATAAGTGGATAGATAAGTGAATTATTTCTCAGTAACATATTATAGCCAGTGTTTGTTATTTTGTGGGTTCCTTTTTCCCCCAACTCTTCTCCACCCTTCTTAACCCCCTAATACTAGATAGGAGAGATAAAAGGATATAGGGGAAAGTGGGCAAAGTTATCTTTTAACTACTTCCTGCTGATTAGGGGTATTGAGAATTATTTGGGACAAGTTTGCTTTTCTCTGTCAGGATATCTTTTTTTTTTCCTTCCCATTTCTTTGCACAAGACTATTTGACAAGTAGCAATCTGCAGCATCCAACCAGCAACCATGCAATACCAGGAATGCTGTCTCTTGGGGGTCCAGCATTTACATATCCTCTGAAAAGTCCCCAGAATTCCAAATGTCATATATTCACAGAAACTATCTGCAGCTGGCAAAACTGCACTCTTGCCAGAGTAAGAGGAAAATCATAGTCACTCGCTTGAAGCAGCCTCTTATCCCTACACCTGAGATTAAAATGAAAACATAGTCCCGTAATATTTCTGTTTTTTAAATAACCACAGTTACCACTTCAATGTACATTGCTATACCTAATAATTATTACGTTCTTCTTAAATAATTTACTCTCCAGCACAAATACTACGCTAAAGCAACAGAGAGCTATCTTGTTAGAAGAGATAAAAGCTGATCAATATTTAGTGTGAACTGTTAGTCAGTAACTAGGCAAGATAAAGTATACATTACATTGCATGCCTATGCTGCATTGGCACTCACAGATTCACATGTCCATTCAGGAACTGAGCAATATAATATATGCATTATGTTTTACTCATATACATATACACATGAGTATCATTATAATTACCTCATGAGGAAGAGTTTGTTTGTTGTGCTTGATTACTTAAATAAGTAATTGATTACTTAAGTAAGTAGTTGAGTACTTAAATAAACTGAGAAAACTCTCAAATGCTAAAAAGCCAGTCTGGTTCATGAGCTGGTTCTGTCTGAGCTGCTATGATCTCTCCTTGAATGGGTGTAGAGTAGTCTTTCATAGTTTTCTCTTTCTTTTTTTCTTTTTTCTTTTTTGGCCATTCTGAATGCAGACAGCCTTAGCACACGACATTACTGACCTATCTATGCAAGAAATGTCTCTCATAAGAATGAAGAACAGAGGGTTAGCTTTCTGCCTAGATCCTATAGACCCTAACAAAGCCTCTTTCATTCATGGTGAGATCACATTATGCTACATGTAAATGCATACTTGTGTAATAGTTTAAAATGTATAGGTCTTATAATTCCTACCTTGCCCTAGTCAGTGATTAGAAAATTCATAAACAACAGGCACCTAATAATATTGTATGTCAGGAGTCAGGTCACTGAAGCAGTGAACTGTGTTCAGGAAGATTTTTTATGAAACTGAACAGCCTAGAGCTCCTGATATCTCAGGCCCTGGGAGAGGCCTTTAAGAATGTGATCCTTTTCAGCTGGGGTATGGCTCGGTTGAGTGCTTGCCTAGGAAGCACAAGGTTTTGATCTTTGTCATTATATAAATAGGGTATGGTGGCTCACAGCTACATACACAGCACCAAGGAGCTGGAGGCATGAGACTCAGATATTCAAGTCTTTATCTACACAGTGAATCCCAGGCTAGCCTAAGCTACATAAAGCTCTAACAAGAAAGAAAAGAAATAAACAATGCAGTCCTATGCTCTTTGGTAGAATTCGCAATATTAGATATTTTTACATTAATTTTTCTAAAGAATTCCCTGAAAGCAGTCCTCGTAGGGCTTGGAGCACAGTCAGAAAGATTATCACCAACTACGCAAGGGCACGCCGAAGGGCAGAGCAGCTGCAACCATGGGCTTTTCTGGTACATGGGGGTGAATTAGCAGACTTATCTCTAAAGAGCCAGTGTTTAGGCTGGGCCCTTGGGGATGAGGGTGTTAATGTCTAGCTTGTGACAAGGAAGGATCAACCTCCTTTGACAGCAGTGAAAACTGTGTGTCTAGGCTCTGGGTTGGGCTTGAACAGACAGGCTTGTGAGTTATACCAGCAGAGTCCAGATGAGAGTGGGGACAGGAAGAACAGTTTGGGTCCCTGGAAATTGGACATAGCAATGTGTGTGTTCATGTGTGTGGATGCATGCATGTGCATGCATGTGGAGTGCAGAGAGTAACCTTGGGCTTTGTACAACAAACACCGTCTACCTTGTTTCTAAATTTGAGACAGGGTCTCTCACCGACCAGGCTAGGCTGGATGGCTGGAAGGTAAGCCCCAGAAATAAGCCCATCTGTATCTTTCCAGTGGTTGGAAAGATGACAGCATCCAAAGAACCTGGCTTCTTGTGGGTTTTTGGAGATGGAATTAGGTCTTTGTGCTTGGGTGGGGAACTTTGCTAATTGAGCCATACTCCTACCCCCATTCTGAATGTTATTCCAAGTTCAGTGTTGTGCTGCTAAAGTGTGGTCCACAAACAGATTCCCATTCTGTTTTCTTTTCACATCCCGGCTGGAGGTGCAGAGAATGGATTATGTTTTACTTTGCGTTTTCTCTCCAGCATCATCACCTGAAGCACATCTATAGCTGGGTAAACACAGGTAATGTTGTTTGGCACAGGGGAGGGAGGCAATTCTCTCAGCGGTGTGAACTGTGGAATATGTAAGGACATAAAGTAGAGCTGGGCCCCAGTTAGAAGTGCTGGTGACATCCCAGTGATGACTTAACCAGGAGACGCCTGGGTGGCTGAGTAAGCAGGAACACGCGAGAGTGCTTTCCTGGCATCTGGCATCCCTTTTCTCTCCTAACAGACATGGGATTAGAAGCATTAATGCTGGATGGAGAATGCTAAAGATTTTGACCATCAGTATTTTCTGTGTTGTGGGAAAGGACAAGGGTAATAACAGTGTCAGGGCAAAATCCTGCATGCCCATTAAGGTCTGCAAATGTCTGCAGGCATCTGTTCTTTGTCACCCTCACTCTGACAGTTAATCTTGATTGTGAACTTGATGGCATTTACAGTCACCATAGGAACAAACCTATGGGTACATCGTGACAGTGTTTCTAAATCACATTAGTCGAGGAGTAAAGCCCCACACTGAACTTTGGCAGCACCATCTCATGGACTGGATTCTAGACAGAAAAAAAGGAGAAAGCTAAGCTCTGCCATTCATTCCTTTGCTTCCTGACTGTAGATCCAATTCAACCAGTCACCTTTGTCATCCCTCACATGACATGATGGACTGTACCCTGTGGTACTAAGCAGAAATGAAGTAAACCATTCTTCCTAAAGATGCTTTTATTAGGTGTCTTGGATTTTTTTGTTCGTTTGATTTTATTTATTTTTTACTTGCAACAAACTAGAATCATCTGAGAAGAATTAAGTTGGCAGAATGACCCCACCAGATTGACCTGTGGATTAGGTAATGATTGACATGGGAGACCCAGCCCATTTTGGGTGGGGAGGCTGCTGAGTACTATAACAAAGCAGTCTGAGCAAACCATGAGTATCAAACCAGAAAGCATGGTTCCTCCATGGCTTCTGCTTTAGTTCCTGCTTCAGGTTCCTAGTCTGAATTTCTTTGCTGAAGAATGTGATGTGAAACTATAAGCTGAAATAAACCCTTTTCCCCAAAACTGCTTTTGGTCACAGTGTTTTACCACAGCCAAGAAAACCCTAATTAATACTAGAGGTATTTTGTCCCAGGAATGAGAAAAGTAATCCAGTCATTCATCACCTGGCTGTTATCTGCCCTCTCAAGTCTGCTTTTTAGAATGGCTGCCCTCATTGACTCTGGCTCTTCCCACTGAAATGGGGAGATTTTTTTTCCTGTCAGGTGAAACTCCAATATTGGTTTGATCTGGTAGCACTTGTATTTGTAACTCTGCTACAAGGGTCCTTAGACAAGGAGGGGCCTCCTGGACCTGCCCCACTTGAACACACATAGATGTTCAGCACCATTTAGCCACTAGGTTACAAAACAGTGACCCTGGAAAATCAGGAGCATGGGAACACTTTTGGATGGGTCATCTATTAAGAGAAGAAATTGAAATATATTTGAGATGAAATTTTGTGCTTATAAAAGAAAGAGATTGATAAAAGGATGAAGTATAGCCATAAAATTAACTTATGTATAACATTCGGGTTTGATGATGGTAGAAAAATAAGGAGTTGATCTTTCATAATCACAATATCCATGCCCCCTAACAAGAACCCAAACAAGAAAGAACATGCTCTCTCTGCTGCCATAAAATCAAGCTCAAAGAACTAATACAGGCTCCATGTTGCCCCAAGACATCCTGAATCTCAGCAGCTAATATTAAGAAAATTAAATTCTGGAGAAATCTCTAGTAAGGCTTTTAGCATGCTCACTGTCCCTTCACTCGGAGAGTTATCACGGTTGGGAAAGCATTTTGCTCTGTGTTCCTGTCAAGTTGAAAGAGGGATGGAAAAGTCAAAGGAAGAAAGGGGTGAGCAGGAGGAAGGCATGGGGTAGAAGTAGAGTGGGGTCTGCAGGGCACACAGGGCAAGCAGCTGCAGCTACAGGCTGTGACCTAGTTTTGTAAGCCCTGAGAGAGATCCCTGTCTCAGCTCTGGGCGACCAGGACCCTGCCTTCAGGCAGATCTCTAGCCAAGCTTCACAGATTGATAGCTGTCTTTGCCACTTACACAAATGTCACCAGCAAAAGAGACACCTCCGTCTCCCCAGAGTGTACCTGCTTCACCGGTGGATGAGTGGATGCCTGCTTTTATTTTCATAGCTTCCATAAATGAGAGATGGAAGCTGAGAAAAATGTTTGTTGTTTGTTTTGTTTTGTTTTTAATGTGATCTCCTTTCCATGTGGCAGTGAAATGCCTTTCCCACCATCAGGAGAAGCAAGTGCTCTGAATTATTGTTAAACCTATGAAGGTAGAAATAGAATAGCTTTTTCAGCTCTGTTGAGAATCTACCACTCCTGTGCTTACTAAGGAAGAAGAAGATTGGCGATGCATTTTATTTATCGCTATTGTGTAAGCGCAGGTACATATGTGGAGGGCAGAGTGAAAGTCTGTGAAGTCACTTCTTTCCTTCCACCTTTATGTGGGTTTTCGGGGTTGAATCAGAACATCGCGTGTTGGGGGCTAGTGCTTCACTCACTGAGTCATCCTGCTGATCTGGCTTTCTCTTTGTGGCTGCTGTTTAGTGCCAGAAACTTACTCATAATGGATTCAGGGGTTCTTTACTTTCTCTGAAGTGACATCTACATTCTTGGATGAGGGTACAGATGCACTGCTGAGCACTGCGTGTTGGAGGACACGAGCATGGACTGTGAGGGTGTGGCACCTGGTCTCAGCACAGCCTAAGTCCTGGCTGAAGTTGACAGTGAAGTGGGACAGGCTGTCAATTCCCGCTTCACGAGATACTGGTTGGTTCATTATACCCACAGGCTTGATCTTCTTACTCCTCTTGGTCATTTTGCTCCTCCTGAGCCAATGGCACCACTATGAAACTATTGGAGCCTGGAGAGACCGCTGCCCCTTCCAGAGACTTCACTGCTTTCTTCCTCCGTAGGAGAATGGGGGGTGGGGAACACAGGAGCCTTCCCCTCTTCTAGGGATTCTCTAGGGCCAGATGTCAGCAGTCTCATTTTATTCTGATCCCTGCCCTAGAGATGTAAGAATATCTGCCATTTTCAAAGAAGAAAAATGTGATCCAGAGAAGCTGTGAACTCTTCTTGAGCCACAAACAAAACCAGCCATTGAGCCTAGCCTACTTTTTGAGTCGTGTAACTTGCTTCTCAGAGTATGCGACAGCCATTTCTGCGCAGGGCATGGTGTGTTGTCTGTACCCAGGTTGTTTTTGGTCATGGTGTTTGTCATAGCAACAGAAAGCAAACTAGAACAACCTCATGGTCTAATAGACAAGCAGAGTAAGTAGATCCCTGTAGGCTAGCACACTCAGAAGGTGTTCCTCGGTAGGCTACTGTACACACATAATGCAGACCTTTGTCCTTACTGTGAGCTCTGTCATCCTCAGTTTACATGGTGCAGTGACAGCAAACATCCAGCAGTGATGAGACATTGTCTCAGAAGCCCCTCCTCCTCTCTCTTCAGATCTGCCAGTCACCACCAATCTTTCCATTTTACAATGTCTTGGTGCCATATCCAGGATGCAGGGCTCAGCCCATTTTTGTTAAGACAGGTCATTTGAACCCTCTGATGGTTGGCACTGATTTCAACTAGACAAGGTGTAGATCAACCTATGTGATAGGTCACGTCAATAGGAATTTTTCAGAGAGATTTAACTAAGGAGGATAGGCCTTCTCTAACTGTGGGCAGTACTATTCCATGGTGGGTGTTTCTAGCCTGAATAAAAAGGGAAATGTGAACACCAACATTCTTCTTTCTGCTTCCTGGTTATAGACACACTATGAACAGCAGCCTTATGCTTCTCTTGCCACGCCTTTCCCACTATGATATGCATATACGCTCAAATTGAGAGTGAAAACAAACTCTTTCTCTCTTAAGTTGCCTTTGTCAAGTGTTTTTGTAACAACAGCAGAAAAAGTAACCAAATATAGGCATTTATCATTTTTGCTTGGTGACTCCAAAGGACAGGTCATGCTACAAGATAGTGTCTGCGCTCTCTATTTCTTTATCACTGTACCTCAGACCAGCCTGCTAGCTGGGAGAATTACTAACTACTCTACCAGTTCCCTCTCCAGTCTACCAGGGCAGGAGGGTTATTATGGTGGGGCATCTAGTGTGTCCTCAGGGTACATCTGAAAAAAAAAATACAAGCCAGTAATAGAAGCCCAGAAATATATAATTTAAAGTAGAAAAATATAGTTTACATTGAAGTCCGTACTGAAATGGGAGAAATGACATGCAGGAGCATTCTAGAGGCAAAGTGAGCTCATTGCTTAGGGTCAATGGCAATCAAGCAATGAAAGGAAGGGGCAGCAGAGGGGGTGGTCAGCAGGTAGAAGTCAGGCAGGTGCTGAAAGCAGCAGCTGCGCCATCAGTGGAAGGACTTATGGTGGTTGTTAAGACTCTATTACTGACTCCTCCACCCTTCTCCTGCTAGCTCCTGCTTTATTCTAAAAACCATTCACAACTGAGGTCTTCCTCTTGGACTATGGGCTAGCTCTACAGAACTGTTAGCCTTTAAGGCAGTTATCCCCAGTCTCATCTGAAGAAACAAATGTTAGGACAGGAACTTGTCCAAAGATACACATCTAGTAATTAACTGATTGTGGAGTTCATCTGCAGACTGGTTTTTTAATTTACCAGGATCTTCCTCTCTTAAAACCTTATGCATGTATGTAACTCCTTGCAAATGTGGCAAGTCAGTGAGGTAGTTTGAGTGAATGTCCCTTACAAGTCTTGAGAATTAGAATACTAGTCCCCAGCTGGTAAGTGGAAACCTTACTGGAGAAAGTTTATTGTTGGGAGTGGGCTTAAACGTTTCAAAAGATGCCACCATTTTGTTCAGGCTTTCTGTGTCTTGCTTGTGATATGAGCTCCGTGCTGCTCCGTGCTGCTCCCTCCACTCCACAGACTATCACAGACTCTAACCTTTTGTCCCATAACCGCATTCTTCTATAGGTTGCCTTCATTGTGTTTTATTTTTTTTAATTTATTTATTTTTATCTCAATCACAGGTTGGGTACTTTGAATCCCAGGTGTAGCCCCCTCCCCCATTCCCTCC
>CM053766.1:51462239-51486627 GCA_028658305.1 Pachyuromys duprasi
TTTTCTCACCGTAGGAGTTCCGCTCACCTGGCACTCACAATGCTGGCGTTTTAGGTCCCAGAGTTCAGTCTCCTGGTCGCTGCGTTGTTTCTGCTCTCCTACTCCTCAGACACAGTGTTCTCTCGTGGCAGCCATCTTGGATCGCCTCATCGTGTTTTATAACAGCAGCACAAAGTAACCAAGTCAGGATGGAATTTCTGATCTCACCAGTAAGCATTTGCAGCTTGGTGGTATTCCTAAATGATACTTACATGTGTAAATCATAAATCACAGAAAAAAAATAGCATTTAAGAATGCCAGAAAACAGACTCACTGTGAATAACTGTAGAGGTTTTGAGAATATCATCTTCCAGAATGTGAAGACGTTAAAACTTCATTTAAGATGAATAAGGGCTGGGGTGATTACTCAGGAGCTAAAGTTACCTTATAGTATGAGGATTGGAGTTTGGATCCTTAGATGTAAAAGTTGAGGCATGGGAACCTGCCTGCCATTCCAGGCTTGGGAGATGGAGACAGTATTGAAGAACAAGCTGGCTAGCAAGACCAGTCTTATTGAAGAGCTCTGGATTTTATTGAGAGACTCTGCCTCAATGAATAAGGTGGAAGCATTATCAAGTATCATTGGGACTTAAAATGCATACACACATGTGTGCTCATACTACCCCATACAGGAGCCCACACATGTGAAAACAGACATACAGGTACAACATGCACACATGAAAATGGAAAGAGGAAATAAAGAGATAAATTACTGTTTAACAATACTATTTTCCTGAAAACTTAAGCTTACAGTCTTGTTTATATGTCTGTAGACTGAAATTCAGAGTCATATCAATGGGCCCAGGGTCTACTTGAGCTCCAAGCTTTCTCACATGTAATGTGTATTATCAATGGGATTCAGTTGTAGATTACCTGAAAAGCTACCTTTTGAGTCTAAGCATACAAAATCATATAAGCACCAGGATTCAAAGTCTTCCTTCATTTCAAACAGCTCTTAACATTTTGATAAGTTAAGCACAAGTGAAACATAAATGTACAGATTAACTTTCCCTTGGAATACAAATGGGTTTCAATTGTAGGAAGAAAACGTGGTTGACCAAATTCATCCCTGTTTTGCTTAGTAAGGAACTTTCAAAACCTGTTTGTAAAATTAAACACACCCCAATAAAGCCAAAAATGTGATGGCTCTTTCCATTCTCTGGTGTTCTGCTTCTATCTCAGAATCAAATGGTTTAGCAAGAATGTTTAAAAAGAGATTCTCTCTCTTCCCCAAATTAATGGTTTTTCTTTCCAGGCATCCCTTAGCATATTCCTTCAATTTCTCTGCTTCATGTTTTGTAGTTAAATGGAAACATTCACTGACTGTGTGACAAAGATTTTGCTCACCCATGAGAGCACAAGCTTCTTGGCTTGTCAGGTCTACAGCCTAACACGGGCTCTTATGATCAGGGTCATGAAGAAAACCATAAGAAGGAATGCTTCCAAATGACAAGGAAAATAAATCAAAGCTGTATCTTAGATCCTTTTAAGATGTGCTTTTCCTTCACCAGGACACATTGAAATGACAGTTAAAAGCATGATAGAAAAGTAATTCCTTTGTGGTAAGGTCAGGTATTCATGCAAATGAAGAACAGCTGTTCAGAGATGGGGCCTGAATCCCAGATACAGACACTGCTGCCCTTGCGCCTCTCCTCACAGGAGGGAATGGGAGATGACTAAATTAAAGTTGGCCTGAGTCAAGAGGAGAGTTCACAGGGATCACATACTTGGCTACCAGCCTACTGAGAGACACCCAAAAGAGGCAAGGAATTGGACGGACAGAGAATGGAGTTGTTTAATGAACATACTTATTAAGACGGAATCACATGAGAACCAGTTTCTTTTAGGCACTCTTTGCCTGTCAATGGTAGAGCTTAGTCTGGATGTAGGGAGCCCTTTCTTTCTGTTGGGAACTATCAGCTCTGACTTCATCTCACTCCAACAGAAAGCTGAAAGACACAATGAGGCCAGGTACCTGTTTGGCAATGCTGACAACAAAGGGTTCACATTTGGTTAATATTAACTCACTGTTCTGTATCATTTCAGAGATCTCCTGAGTCTTTCCACAAATCTGGACTGCCTTTCCTTCACCTTTTCCATGTAGCAGTCGACATTGACTTGGTTGTTTTGGTTATATAAATCTGAGGGAGAAATGAATCAAAAAGAAATGAAAACTCCAATTCAAATAAATTTTAGGCAAGGGAACCAAAAGGTATTGACTGTCTCTTTATTTGGAACCCAGATAGGCGAAGTCCTATTTATTATGGCTTTTCTTTTCTTTATTCTGTTTATCTTTTTCTCCTTGTCTCTCTCTCTCTGATCTCTTCTTTTTCTTTCCTCCTTTTCTTTCCCTTTCTCTTTTTCCCTTTCTTTTATTTATGGCAGATGTTTTCATTCTGCTTTTCTGTCCTTACAATAAAGAGGTGAGGGATGGCAAATCCATACTGATAATATTGAACTGTGTCACCTCAAACCTCAGGAAGCCATCTTTCTCTGTTTTTTTTGGGGGGGGGTTGCTTGAAAGCACCCTAGGCTCTGACCTGCCCATCTGATATTAAAACCCCCCTGATCAAAAATATGAGGTAAACTAAGCACCTATGCTTCTTGGCTTGTTCTTTGTAGCTCAGAATTTCCAAGAAGAATCTAGACCATCATCATTAGACAGCTTTCACAGGAAAAAAAACACATTGCTTTCTGATGAAAAGGAAGCACTGAGCAGTATGTCTCCCCAATTTGAAGATTCCCCTTAAGGGGAGTCTGTCTTGACCACATAACTCAAGGAATGCTTTTCTATTTAGATATTGAATATTACTGAAAAGAATTTGGTATAAATGGAACATTGGCCATATATGAGACTAGATGAAGCTGGGTTTAAATCCTATTTTATTACTCACTATGCTAGTTAATTTTTATTGCCAAGTTGATAAAATTTAGAGTTATCTGAGAAGGAACCTCAATCAATGAACTGCCCAAATCCGGCTGGTCTATGGTCAAGTGAGATATTGTCTTAATTGGTAATTGACATAGGAAAGCCCAGTATGGGCAGCTGCATAAAAGAGCTAGCTGAGCAGGACTGAGAGAAGAAGCCAGCAAGCAACTTTCCTTCATGGTTTCTGCTTCACTTCCTAGTTCAGTTCCTGCTCTGACTTCCTTCATGATGAACTGTGACCTGGAAATATAAGTTAAACAAACTCTTTCCTCTCTGAGCAGCTTTTTGGTCAGTGTTTTTTTGTTTGTTTGTTTGTTTTGTTTTGTTTTTTGTCAACAACAGAATGAAACTAGAACACTCAAACATCAGTTCATCAGTCTCATCACTTTAAGCTATGAGACACTGGGTTGCTTATTCTGCAAAACAGAGCAGTAGCTGTCTTGGAAATTCAGTATCAATATAGGGCACCCTTACTTATTCAAAGGGTGGACATTTTTCCTTATTTCTTACTCCTAGTTTCCCAAATTGCAAGAAGTATTTTTGCGTTATTGTGTTGGTCTGCCTTCTGTCACTGAGACAAAACATCCAAGAGAATCAAGAATGAAAGCTTTAACATGGCCCCTGATTTCAATCTCTGGTCACTGTTGCTTTGTGCCTGTGGCTTCACAGTGGGTCAAGACAGAAGGGCATGAAGAAGGAGGCTGGCTTACCTCACAGAGACTAAGAAGCAAAGAGGAAAAGAGTGACCGGGATGGCAGCATCCCATTCCAGGACATGCCTCCACAAACTTCCTTATGAAAGTTTCCTAAAGTTTCTACCACTTCCCTAAAATACCACACTCTGGAGATCTAATCTTTAACACCTGGCCCATGGGTTACATTTAGGACCCAACCACAGTGGCCCATGTTTTTCGATACTCTCAACATTTCCCTCAAATTTTGTGATGATAAAAGAAGGACCTTACCAACCAAACCTTTAACAAGCTGCCCCATAAAAGTTTCTAGAGTGGGTTTTACTTCTTTTAAAAAGCACAAGGATTCCACAAAAGAAAAGTTACAGCATACCATGTTTCCAACCAATGGCTTTATCATTGCTAGTAGGTTGTCACAAGTAATCTACGGTCCTGCCCAGCTCTAAAATTCTACGGTTCCTTGAAATTGAGGTGGAAGTGGCAAGCCAAGGCGGCCTTTATGACTCAGAAAAGAGCATACTAGTTTGGCTGGCTGCTTAGCACATTGAGAATTTGATTAAAAGCCCACTGTACTCAAACATTAGCTTTTGGATTAGCAGAGTAAATATAGATGCATGTTCTGCTCTGTTACTTACTGCAAAGCAGAAGTCATTCTAGCTGGCTAGAGTAATTTAATGGATAGACTCCTTAGCATATAAAGGCAAAGGCCAACCAAAAGCCCATGGAGATGAGAAGAGGGGCTACCCAACCCTTCCCTGTCATCTTATCATCATTGGGTGAGAAAATTTAGCTGTATTCAAATTTATATGTGTCAGCAAAAAACTTATAAAGTTATACAATCCTAGAATCCTCAAGAGAAATATAAATGCAGATAGTGAGGACAATTTTGTTTCAGATTTTCTTGTAAAATCTCATTAATTACCATTTAGGTGAAGTTTTAGAAACTGAATTCCAGAGAACTTAGTTTTGCAAGGGTAGGCATTGTTTGACACAACTTTTTTTTTCATGCCTATTTCAACATAGTAATGAAATGTAAACATTGGGAAGGATTATAATAAGACTTCTTGTAGCAGGGCGTGTGTTTGAGTGACTATATGTGAACAAGTGTGTGTGAGTGAATTGTGTGAGCAAGTATGTGACAGTGTGAGTGTGTGTGAGAGTATGTGAGCAAGTGTGAGTGTGTGTGAGCATATGTGAATGAGTGTGTGAGCAAGCGTGTGTGAGCGAGCATGTGTGAGCGAGTGTGTGAGAGGGTATCAGAGTCTCAAGTAGCCCAGAATAGCTTCAAATTTGCTATGCATCTGAGGCTGACCTTAAACTCTTAATCCTTCTCCTCTTCTAAAGTGTCTTCAGTTCATTTCATTAACCCAGTTATTGATGGGCTTGTTTATTTTTCATATTCATTGTAGCATTGTTCACAATAGCCCCAAGGTATGGTATCAGTCCCATTAGGTGTCTATCAATAGATGAGTGGATAGAGAAAATACTGCATACACACACACACATACATACATACATACATACATACATACACATGCAGACACATATATACTCACACTGAAGTTTTCCAAATTATGTCATTTGCTGTAAAATGGAAACAACTGGAGTTCATATTAAGCCAAATAAGCCAGACTTAGAAAAATAAGTTTTGTGGTTTTTTTCCTTTAATTTATGAATAGTAGATTGTATGTAGATACATAAGGCCATATAAGAGAGGAGGGACTGGGGAGGAGAAGGGTGAGATCTCCAAGGGGAAAGAAGATTTGGGAGAAAAGTGCAGCATGGAGGATGAGTACAGTCGAAGCACATGATAGTTCTTAAAAGACTTTGCTTTTGATATCCAGCACTGTGTCAAATTATCATTCACATTAAAGTAAGAATCATGAGAGCATCAAGATGATCACCTGTTTCTGCCTTTTATTTGCAGCCCAGGAAAAGAGAGGAGACAGTCTTGTTTTAATTGAATAAATGTTAATTATATAATTTTTGCAACTGAAATTTTGTGAGAAAACCTCTTGATTTTTTTTTTTTTTTTGGTAAAGAAGCCATTCATACAAAAATAAGTAGAAACACTGAAACTTAAAATTCGACTTCTAACTAAAACCTAGAAAAACCAAAAGCCAACATACAAACATGAAGTAATCCATTGGGGAAGAAGAAATCATAATAGCATGGTTTGTTGTTGCTGTATATTGTGTGGCAGTAGAAGCATAAATGGTCTGGTATGTTCATTCTTTCCTTATATACTTTTTACAATAAGCCAACATTCCTTGTGTATCTTTGATATATGAAATATAAATTTTTATTTAACATGAAAATAGAGAAAAATGGAAGAGTAAATAAAAAGGGAGAGGGAGAGAGTAAGGAAGGGAAAGTGAGGAGGCAGAGGGAAGACCAGACAGCTGGGGTGGCAGGTCTTCCTCCGCCTGTTTGCTCACAGGCCGGTGAGCGTGAGCCCTGTGCTGCTTGGTTTGAGTTGTGAATAAGATGTGCCTACACAGTCACTGCTGACCCCAGATTCCCGTGCTGAGAAAATGGACAGATGAGGCCTAGCATAAGGCTCTCCAGGAGAAAGAGCATTAAGAGAGCATTCCTTGTTTCAAGGAGTCCAAGTGAGAGTCCAAGTGAGAGGGGGTCAGAGCCAGAAAAAGAAGAGTAGGAAGGCAAAGGAAGAGAGTTGTGGAGAGCCTCACTCTAGAAGAGAAGGGACTAGGCAGGGGGTGTGGCAGGGAAACAGAAGTTGGGCGGGAGTGCTCTCTCTGTCTCTGCCTCTCTCCTGTGTGTGTGCGTGTTTGCATGTTAGGTCCTCAGTGGCTTTTGGGATGTAGCTGATGACTTCTTGTCAAATAATTTTCAGGCGGAGACTCAAGGGACGTTCACTAGTGTTTCCGCCTCTAAGCAGAGCGTACTTTGGCGGAGGGACTCTGCTCCAAGCACTCTGCCAGCAGCACTTCTCCTTCATGTTCCTAGAACCGGCTGAGAGCCATGTGCCCAGGACTGCTGCAGGCATCGCTTCTCACACCCACACCTTTCCTTTGGGCTGAGCAACAGTAAAACATCATGGGGTGAAAACTGTGATTGTTAATATCGTCAGTTTAACAGGATCTGGAGTCAATTAAGGGACGTGATTTTGGGTGGGTCTGGAAATACTGAGAGGAGAGACTCCCTCCCTTAGTGGAAGGCACTTTCTCGCTGTGGCTCAGAGATGAGCAGATCCAGAGAAAAAGCTGCTGCACACTCTGCCTGCCCTTGTATGGATCGTTATTGTGTGTGTTCTGCTGCTGCCATCCTCCACTGACATCATCCCTGAGTTTCTTAGGGATCTTCTGGTTTCCGAGAGACTCTCAGCTCTCTGTTGGGGCTGCTGAGGCTTCCAGCCTTGTAGACTGAGCAGCTACCAGACTTCCAGCCTCTTTAGCATGTACACAGCTATTGCTGGACTACCTAGACTGTGAATGTCAGTCTGATAAATCTCCTTTGTAACATACATCTATCTGTTCTGCTTCTCTAGAGAACCCTTTCCAGTACAGGAACCCCATCAGCTTCTAAGCTATTGGCGGCCAATGAAATATAGTGTATGAAAATCAAGATATTTTGCAGAAAAACAGAACTTTTCTTGGAAAGTGACAATGGAACAGAGAAGGATGACACTGTTTATGGATTTTGTTCCTTTTGTGTGACTTGAATCAGTGGAGGGGTTGTCATGGTGACTGGCAGGAAAAGTACACTTGGAAAAAGAGTTCATCTTATTGTTGTCATGTATTAGTTTTGCCTATGACCTACACTGAACCAAGAAAACAGTGAGCTAAGCACAGGATACCAGGCTGCAGAAAGTGATAGCATAGGTTCATGGGACACAGAGCTATTGGATCTTTATGCATCTTATTCAGTATAGCTGTGCATTTGCTAACTCTAACTTGTGCTTTCTTTTCTCAGTTCAACATTTCTAAAGGCAGAATATATTCTGTGGTGACTATGTCTTACGGTCACTGTTGGCCAAGGTTGGTCCTGACTTAGTTGTTATTGCCTATGTATGTATGTGTCAGTTTGGTAGTTACCTCTGTGATGTGTTTGATGACTGGAACCCCCATGTTTTTGTGTCCACAAACCATTCACAGACATAAAAGGAAGGATTCTGCTTTTCATCTGATACTCTCCTATTGACATCTTCTGAAATTATATGAAAGCACCACGGTCCAGCCTTGCATAAGTGTTAATTCTTGAAATGATCTCTAAAACCTGGGCATGGTGGCACATTCCTGTAATTCCAGCATTCAGAAGATAGATAAAAGAGAATCAGGAGTTCAAAGTCATCTCTGACTACATTCCAAGTTTGAGGCCATCCTGGACTATAGAGAACAAAAAGAACAAAAAGAAATGCATCCAGTAGCTGAGGCTACAGAGCAACTGTGTGGTGGGAAATATTACTATTATGGCTCTGAATTTAAAAACTTACTCTAAAGATTTGAATGTGAACATATTTTGTGAATAGTAAGCAATATGGCTAATGATAATAGAAATTAATTATGATGTGTAATACTTTTATGAAAAATGCATATCTAAGTAAGTTCCACAGGTATCTTCCAATAGATTAAATGTTTCTTGTTATTAGAGAGCACGATGCCAGTTTAATTGTTTTTGTCTATGGTTCATAAAAATAATGGGCTATGTCTCAAATTTGATGAAACCAGAAATGAATTCCTTATTGTGCAAGTTAGGACTTCCAGTTCCTGGTGATCAGAGCTCATGTAATCCTCTGACTTCAGCTTTATGAATATTTATAGTTTTTCTTTTCTTATTTTAGGTTTATAAAGGGAAAAGGGTACTCTCGGGGAGAAGTGCTGGCAGGTTCATTAGAAGAAAGGGCAGCGAGACCACGACTGGCCCTTGAGTTTGGGAGAGATTTAGAAAAGAACAACAGTAGTATCAAAAACAGGGTATCAGAGGCTTGAAACCAAGGAGGGCTTCCCTTTAAAATCAGGAGGGGAACCTCACAAAGGTTGAGCAAGAAAGAGAAACATCACAGGGTGACAGGGTGGACCCAGAAGAGAAGCTTTAGAGAAATTCCTTCTACATAGAAAAATACCAGGCTTTTATAAGTTTTTGAGGGCCACGGGTGGGGCTAAGCATTTAAAAAATATTTTGTGTCCATGCGTATATGTCTGCGTGAATGTTTGCCCTGAGTATGCTGGTGCCCATGGAGGCTCGAAGAAGATGCCAGGGCCCCCTGAAGCTGAGTTACAGATCGCTGTAGGTCACCCATGTGGCTGCTGGAAAAAATAACTTGGGTCAAGGAGAAACATGCTCTTGACTACTGAGCCATCTCTCTATCTCCTGAAAGGATGCTTTATAGCACTAGATTGAGTTCAGCACAGCAGATTAGACAGAGAGCCTGGAGAAGACAAGCACTTATTACTTATGGTCCATAAGTCAGGAGCTGTAAAACTGCAGCACAGAACAGCTTCTTAACTCTGTCCCAGGGAGAGAGTTGCAGGGGGCATGGCCTGATTTCTTCAGACTGTGGGATCTGGCTGCTTAAGTGACTGCCATCTCAGTAAGGCAAGGCAAGATCTAGAGAGCAGAGTAGATAAACCTGATGAAGTAGGCAAATCCACTTGCTGACTGCATAGGAAGAGTTTGGATACAAGGAGTCTCTGTGATGCTGTTTCATTAGTTTAGGAGTGTGACAGGTGAAGGGAACAAGGGGCAACTTGTCTGTCTTAGATCTGAGAATATAGGAGTGAATCCTCCCTTCTGGAAGGCATGCCTAGTTACACTGAATGGTAAGGAGCAGTTATTGCCCAAGGTGAAAAGGTGCCTCTCTCTTGGCTAACACAATTATCTGGCTACTGTTGTTGTCTTTTAGGGGTGCCCTACCCAGACTCTAGTTCTGCATGTATCCCTTTATTCGCTCTGATTATTATGGGTTCAGGATACACTTTGATTAGTCCATGGTAATTTTCTAACATAAGCAGGAATCTGAGAAACCGCCCATGGCACACAGTTTCATTGCTCTAACTTGGCTGCTGACTTTCATCCTTTAGTAACAAAGTCCTTTCTAAACAATAGCCTTAATTACACCGATCGTTTATTCCACAGCTCGGGCTCCTCTCTTGCTGTGTGTCCTAGTTTTTTTCTTTCTTCCCCATCCCCCTCTGTGATTAAATGCTATGACTAAAAGCAAGTCAGGGCAGAAAGCGAATATTTTCTCTTAGGGTCATAGTTTGCCAACCAGGAGAGCCAAGGCAGGAATTCAAGACAAGGGTTTGAAGAGAAACCACAGAGGAAAGCTGCTTACTGGCTCAGTTCCCTGGATTGCTCAGCTACCATTTTTATTTAGCCTAAGTTTACCTGTGGAAAGATGAAATGCCCACATCGGGCTGGGTCCCTCCCAGCAATCAAGAAAAAGCCTTACAGAGAGACATTCCCAAAGGCCAATCCAATGAAGACAATTTCTAAATTGAGGTGCCCTCTTCTCGGGAACGGTGACAGTGGAAGCTAACTAGGGTACTGTGTTTCTACCACATACACAAGATGGGTAGCTTCTATTCAGAGAACATTCTCTATATTGCGTTCTTGTTGGAAGCAGTAATTTCATCCTTTTTTTTTCCCTACTCTAAGTGGTGGAGACTCCAGCCACCCAGCTAGGAATGAGGTGCGTTTATAATAGGCCCTGGCTCCTCCAGGAAAAGCTAGAGCTCAGGGAGTTTCCTCTCTCTGAGAAAGGGCCCACTTCTTATTAAATGGAATTTCTTTCGAAAAGGTTGAATAGAAGGCTGTTTTCACAAAGAGAATTTCAGCTGGTTAAATTTAGTGTCATGGGGAAAACAAGCTTACTTTAAAAGGAAAAACACCCAAGAATAGTTCTGGCTTTGGGCCCACAGTCTGCCTTTCTGTGTGAGCTGAACCTGTTCTCATTGCCTGTTTGCTGCTGTGCTTGTCCCTCTGCAAGCTTGTGTTGACAGCATCGAGGTCCTAAGAACGTTTGTCTCTAAAGCCACCTATTTGGATTGTTTTATTGTCAAAGAAAAAGAACCTTGCTTTCATGTTTAATGTTTAACGTTTAAGTTCCTTTGGTTTTTTTTTTTTTAACCTCTTCTGCCATAAATGTGGACACTATTTTCCCTGTGTCCATGGACATCTCTTAGAAGCTGTGTTTGCCCCTTTTCCCAGCACCCCCAAAAGCAATAGTTTTGAAATTCAAACCTCCTGTTTTGCTAACTATTGGTTGAAATTTAAAGACTAGACAGTCCACCCATGTCTTGGTAGTCCTGGGCCAACCCAAGGATTTTTCTTTATCTCCTACTCAGTTATCCTGTGGATGTTTGGAGAAGGAAACTTGTACTGACTGAATGCATATTTCGTATTTTTAGGCCCTGCTTTAAGTGTTTCATAGACATAATCCTGCTTAATCCTTCCAATTACCTTAAAGATAACTATTATTACCCTTGTTTTCAGTTCGGGGAAAGCAAAGACAGAAAGTAATTAGTCAGATAGCCCAGGGTTATCCAGACAGTAGTGGCAAAGTAAAAATTCACAGCTACCCTTTGCCAGAATCTGAATAACTCCCTCCTGTTATGAAAGTCAGCCTCACAGCCTCACACACAATGTGTTCTGCTTTTCAATTAAGGTTTTGTTTTGTTTTTTGCATATTGCGTCAGGGTATTTCTTGTTTAAAATTGTGCCAGAGTGCTGGGATTTCGTGGTAGATATTTCATAATCTGGCTCGAGGTCAGGTTTTCCTAGGACAAGATGAACCAGGATAATGATCTTCCTGGGGTGCAGTGGGGGCAATATGCAGTCTTTCAGGCTTCAGACTGCAGACCCAAATCAAATTTCCTTTACAAAGGGCACAGTGATATCACACAGAAGTGCTAAGGTAGGTAGATCAGATCGGTTTGTTCCAGGTGTGTGTGTGTGTGTGTGGTGGGGGCAGGGTGTTGGGTTGTCCTGAAAGGGCACGTCTAGCTTCTTGTTCCAAGTATTCAAACAGCCAAGTACCAAGAAGTTTTAATTAAAGAGATAGAGTAAGATACAATGCAAGGGAGTAGGTTCCAGGCTGTTTGAGGTAGAGTGCCCAAGGCCTTCTTTTTATCAGGCCCAGTAGGAGAAAATGTGTTTTTAATGGGGCACAGTGTGGTTCTTTCTTTTGGTGGCAGGTTTGAGTTGTGTAAGCCTTTCTTTACCATACTTGTCATATCCAGGATGCATCTGATTTAAGTTATAGGTATTCCTAACTATGTACAGGCATAAAGTGGAAAATAGTGGATCTTCCTGAAAGTTCATTCAGATGACAAAATTTGCCTTATCTTTCTTGTTTCCCAAACCAGTCCAGGTTGGATTAATCCATTGCTTGTAACATATTTAGCATATATTTGAGCATAAGGTGGGGGGAGGCTGCTAAAGGAGAAGGGACCACCTATTATGTTTCTTAGAGCAAGATGTACGTGCAGATTGTTGTAGGTGGGGATCCCTTGCTGATAGATGCATTGTTAGGAAGGGTATGTGTATGCAATAGCCCAAGCCAAGTAGGGTCGCAGGTTGCTAAGCTGTCTCCACACTAACCTATATCAACTTCCTAAGTTTTTTCAGAAATGCTTTGAAAATAACAAGAGCAATGAGCATCACCAAGATGCAGTAAACCTAAAGTACCAACTATACCCCACAGGAAGGTACTATGTATTCCTGCTGGGATTCCTCACATTCCCATTTCCTATGGGTGTTTGGGATTTGGATGATAGATTTCTGCTCCAAGACTGAAAAATGGAGAAGCCAGTTTATTCCGGGAACAGTCTACTATAGGGTAAGATGGACTCATCTACAGAAGAAAGCAAGACCAAGTGCTAATCCCAAAGATGTGACAAAAAAGACTACCACCCCAAATCGTCATGGCCAAATTAATTACAGCAAGCTTTTTATTTTATTCATGTACATGGGCTATCTTCCTCTAGGTTGAGTTTCAAGAGGTCAGCCTTGGACATGGGAAAGATAAGGTTTTTATAGCTAAGGGGTAGGAAATTTCCAAATTGGGAATACACAGGAAAATTGATGGGGCTACAGAAGCAGAACATAGCAAGGTATTTGTAACAAGGGAGTCATAATAACCCTTTGAAACATATGTAGGGTTTCCAGATGGTTATAACAACCTTCTGAAATGGTTGTAAAGTGGTCTTAACAGCTTTCAGAAACAAAGACAGGTTTGTCATTTCTTGAAACAGGCAGTAAAGAACCGTTTGTAGTTAAGGTTACAGGTGGGGTAGGTATAGCCCAGACTTTGAGATACAGAGCTTTAATCATGAACAGGAATGAACCTAGTCTTTATCATAAGATGGATTTCAAGCCCAAGATGGAGGCAGGCTGATTCATCACAAGAAACTCCAGCACTCCAGGGAACAAACCAAACACGACATTTGGAAAAGGAAGAAGGGAGATTTTATGTGACTTTTGACAAATTTTGCTCATTATCGCTTTAATGTTTTCTGGGCTGTGAACAATGATTAGTGTACCAGATTAATTATTAGATGGGTTGCTTGACTGAGTAAGAAAGCATCAATGAACATTAACTAGAGGCTCACCCTATCTAATGGGAGCAAGCACTTTGCCCCCATATGGACCTATTCTCTTTTACCGTCCCCTAGAATTAGACAAATTAGAATCTTGGCCCTGTGTAGATCTGAGCACCCTCAACCCAACATTTAGGATGTTAGACAATTCTCTAATGTTATCAGAATTGTAGGATCAAAGTCTAGGTTCAGGCAACCTAACCAGCTGTGCTCAGCTAACTGTCCATAATAAGGAAACTGAAAGAGCCAACTTAGATAGAAAAACAGAGATTTATTTAATGGAAAGAGAGAAAAAGAAGCTCAGTCACTAGAGTCCTAACACAACAATAAATGGAAAGGAAGAAGTATGCATAATTAATCAAGTATGTGTAATTATCAAAGTGTGGTTCTTCCACCATTGACCCACCATTATCTAGGTGCTACCAGCTATCACAAGTTGGAATATTTCTTGAGGAGACAAGTCCTTCCATTAGCTGTACTTAGAACCCCCACCTTTCCAACTCAACAGGAGATTTTTGAGGAAATTTCAGCATCTTGGGGGTAGAACAGGTATGTCTATAAAATATTTTCAATTCTACCAGAAAGTTAAATGGCATTCCATTCTTCAGTAATATATTGAGCTCAGACTGCCTTCTAGATGCTCAAAATGTATCTGCCATTAACTAGGAATGCCTCCCTTTGAGCCTGACATGTCAATAGAGGAGCAGGGCAATGACTTGATAAGAATGGAGGGAGTTATTGCAATTCTGGATTTGTATTTTTCACTTGTATTTATATACTTGTACAAAACTTTTCTTTTTTATTTTGTAGGCATTTCCCCCTCAGGATATTTGGGGATCCTGTGGCTTTTCTTTCTTATACTAGTCACTGAATTAGTGCAGATGTGCCAGTAGTTCCCAGCCTGCATGCCAATCTGTCCCCCTGCCAGCCAAGCTGAACAGTACAGAGGTTCATACGATCTATTTGAATTGATTAGGAGAGAGTGAATGGCACAGCCCCTGATACATTCTGCTGCATCCAAAAATAAAATTGACTCAGGCTACTAAAAAACCCTCCAAGCTCTTTCATTAGTAGCCCTCAGAAAACCACAATAAATCAGCCCGTTAGGATGCAGCAGCAGTGCAAATTGGTGTCTCAGCTAATGTAGATAAAGATTTCGGTGAGCACCGCATATATCAAAAATTTAACACATGCTGCTTGCAGAGTTTTAATGAATACAAAAAGCTCAATTGCTAAAAACTCGCACAACCAGGGCATTATTTCATTTGGCTGTCAATAAGATTGTTGCTTATTTTATTTTCTAATAGTTTGTCAATATTGGTAATTTGCTGTGGGTGGGTTATAGAAATGAGAACAGGGG
Organism: Pachyuromys duprasi; assembly: GCA_028658305.1. NCBI lineage: Eukaryota > Metazoa > Chordata > Mammalia > Rodentia > Muridae > Pachyuromys > Pachyuromys duprasi. The sequence continues at coordinate 51,476,822 of CM053766.1, forward strand.
AGCAGGAGGAATTTAAATAAGTTTCACTAACTATTAATGAGCTAAGTGAGCTGACTTGACTCTTCCACGTCATCTAAAGATCAGTTGGCAGTGAGAGGGTGTCCGTTGCTCTGCAGCTTTACATCATCTTTGGGTCAGTGACACCAAGATATGTTTCATTGAGGAAAATGGTTGTGTTCATGTTTTATATTGTCTTTAGTTTTATTTTATTACTTTTCTCTTGCGCTGTGTACTATAATTACCAGTTGGTACCAAATGCAAGATCTTTGCCTTCACACTTTGTTGGGGGGGCGGTGCAGAGTAAACCTACAGCCACTCTCTGAAGCAGGGGAGGAAACCCCACCATTATAGCAGAATAAGCAAGTGTGTTGTGTTTTCAGTACAATAACAGCTGTTCCTAAGCACGGCTCTCAACTGCACTGTTATGAAGGTATAGGGAGGGCACCTATACCTCGGATGACATGAATCCAGATTTGACTTAAATAGATTCATGATAATGAGCTAACCACAACAAGAACTCATTCATTGATTGAATTCATTAAGTAAATATGTATGGCAGGCTTCTGGCTGAGCAGTTTCATTTGAGAGACTCTAATGTTTATCCATACAAGGAAAACCAGAGTTCAGTGGTCTTGAGTTTCTGAGTTTTTTCACAAGACAATCCCTTTCTTTTTCTTCTTCTCTTCACCTTTTCTTCCCTTTTTACTACTTAATAAAAATTGTGGGAAATCATTGTTCTGAACTGAGCTCCATATTCAAGCCCTAAAATGTAGGTTGAAGAGTCAAAATGGTCTCTTACAATAATCTTATGTACCACCAAACTCAAACTGAGCCATTTGTCTGACTTTTTGAGAAAACAGGATTACGAAAAGCCACATGTCTAGAATGGGCCAGTTGTTAACTGGAAAGCTCCATTCCCTACACAAAAAAAGGAAGGAAGCCCAGGGTACATGGTACTAACCTTTATATCCGTCCTTCTGACTCCCTGTCCTGGCTCTACAGGGCAAGTAAGTGACTTTAACATGACGACCTGCCTATTTTTACTTTCTGTTTCTGCTTTCCTCAGCTCTTTCTAGTCTGTAATCTGCCCTCCTGAGCCAGGCTCAAGAAAATATTTATCCTGCTGTAAGGGAAGAAATGTTGCTCAAATCTAGAATTGAAAGCAAGGCAATGAAGACCTTGAAAGACAATTTTTTGTGATCTTCTCTTCTGACATTTCCTTTCCTTCACCTCAAAATGCTTCCTTTGGAGCCAGTGTTTTTAGAAGAACTGGTAAGGTTGTCACCACAGGTAGAAGAAGATTGGACTCATTTATAGTCACTGTTCAATCAAAGCATGTGTGTTTTAAATTATATCAAAAGTGTTTTGTTGTAAAAAGTAAACGTAAGTGATGATAAATTAAAAAAAATATCTCTCTCCTATGAGATAGAAACTTAGTGTTCTTTATTCAGTACTCTTGATGAAATGTCTGATCCATTGAAGAAAATGAACCAAAACTACAAGTTAACACAGATCTGCTTCTGCTCTCATTCTAAAGGTGCTGGTACTGTCTAGTCCTCCTAAGGAGTCCTCCATTGCTCAAAGTCTGCACCCTTGCGCTGCCACTTTGAAAGCTAGAGAGGAGATGCTGGGGGTCAGACAAAGGAGGCTGGAGAGACCTGCAGCACCCTGGTCACCATGAGCAGTTGAAAAATCAAAGCAGAGTAACAGCTGCTTTAGAAAGGTAAAGAATCCTGTTGCTTCTGCCATCTTTTGTTTGTGACACCAAACTTTGTTTTCACAAGGCCTTATGCAGGTGGGCTGATACTTGTCTTTCCTTGTGGGGGTGTGAGACCAGGGGAAGAGACAGAAAAATGAACAGATTTGTGAGGAAAAAGAGGAACAGCATAGAAGGGGACTAAATTCCAAAAGTATATTTAGGAGCAAATACAAGTTGGCTGAGTAGGGTGCAGCTTCAGTGTACAGAGAGAGTGATAGGGTAGACACCCTACATGGCCCTGGCTCATGAGTACCTGTAGGCTTAGATTTTTCCACCAAACCTACTTTATTTAGAGTTCTTAAACATCTCCCTTCCAACACCCCTCCCCCACCTTAGGTAGGAGATTAGTAGGGCAAAGGGCTGTAGACCTCTTTTATCTACTTCCTGCTGATTAGAGTAGACAGCTCTTTAGAGGGTTACCAAGTTCAGTAGTCAGGATACGAGCAGTCCAATCCAAAGGCCAACACCAAGCAGCAAAACAAAGTCAGTGAAAGCTGCAGACTCAGTTGGATTGCCCTGAGAAGTTCTCTGGAACGTTTCTCTCTGCAAAGTCAAGTGTCACAGCATGAAGATCAGGCAGCAATGTTGATCCAAAAAGTGAGGACTCCCTGTGCATGGACCTCTATATATGTCCTCTCCTTAGAGTCCATCCACGGATGTTTTAGCTGGCCAAATTCATACCCCTTGCAAGAGAGAGCTCATGACAAAACATCACATGCCTTCTCACAAGCCAATCTCCAGCAAAACATCACATGCCCAGCTAGTAGCAAAACATCACATGACAAAATTGAATCTTCAAGGAAACCAGAAATTTCCACTTCAGGCACCATCTACCTTAAAGGCCATTTCTATTGGTCAGGACTATATGGAGGTTATAGAGTCAAGAATAAGACCCTTTCTTTGAATTCCCCATTGTATCTTTAAGGTCAGCAAAGAATGAACACTGAGTTAGATCAGAATCATAGGCAAACTTGTGCTTTGCTTAAGGGAATGTGAATTCAGGAAACCTTGGTGTTCATACACAAAGATACAGGAGAGATTTTGCCAAATTTTTTATCACCACAAAGAATGCACATGACCCTGCTAAAAGTAAAGTATGGGATTAAAGTTGGGTTAATCATCACTAATAATAAATTTTGATTAATTATGTTCCTATAAAATCTGAATTATCTTTCTAGTCTGCCTCTAAAAAAGGATATTACGTAATTTTGTGGTAAGAAGTCACAGTCATGAAGTATAGAGCCCACAATATAGATTATAAACATTTGTGAAGAGGTTTATCAGATAGTATACATTTTATGTTCTTATGCAATTTAATATAATTATTACACTTTTGTGATATTTCCAATAATTGTTTACTGTAGAAGTTGATATTTTATGAATTATGTTCTCATTTTACTATTGGCTTACATAATTTTCATAAAACTTTTCTGGCTTCCATATTGAGGTGAGCAAAGTAGAGGCAGAGCGTTCAGGGACAGAGCGGATCTAGAGTGTAAGACCTTATGAATGTTAGGGAAACTTCATGTTGCCTGGAGACTTTATGTCCTTTCCCTCCTGGAGAAAACTAGGCCCAGAGAACTTATCCGTTCACAGAGGTCCCAGACACCAAACTCTACTTACCCATCTCTGACTTACCTGTTATACCATCCTTGTGTGTCAAGTTCAACCATAATATAACACAGTAAGCATTGATCATGTGCTTTAGTTAGTGCAAAGTTAAAAAGAAAATAACCTAGCATTAATATCTCTATGTGAGCTCTGCTCACCACTGTTCTCTCGTTCCCCTCCCCTCCCGTCCCCTTACACGTGTGTGACAGGTGTCCTTGCCCTGTGTGCTAAGAAAGCTTCTAGGTGGGGCAGTGGCGCTTACAAAACAGAGAGATTTGCAGGCTGAGGCTCATGCCACTCGCCTCCTGTGCTGCATTGCAGGAAAACTTGTGCTTCAATATTAATCTGCCATAACACTATTTATCAGCTCTGGTGTGTCAAGCCCAGGTAGTACAAGAACAAAGCTGTATTTCACCAGTCAGTCATTTCCTAGTTGGGGAGCTGGCCCTGCTGGGCCCAGAAGTCTAGAATACAGCCTCTGAGAGAGACACCATGACTGGATGACAGCAGACAGCTCAGAGAACACCTCTGTTATAAGCTGTTTGTGTTTAGCTACAGCCTCTGGCTGCACCCTCACTGAGAGTTTAAGTTCTGAGGAAAATACAATGTCACAGATGTGCTCAGGATAACAGGAGAGCAAGAGTGAGCATGTTTTCAGAAGGAAAGCAGCTAAAAATTCACTAACAAAAGACATGAATAAAAATCATTACATTACTGTAAGACTCGGCCTGAGACATTCAGGAAGCAGGCTCTTTAGCTGCCTGGCAGTGAACACTGATGGAATCTAAAAAGAACGGTTGTGTATTTGGGAGGGCCTAGTTTCCTCCTGACACCACATTGAAAGCCCTTCTATAAGCAGCTCAGACTGCTTTGCTGAAGGTCATTCCTAAAGACTTAGCACAACCAGGGAGTATAACCTCTTAGGGTGTTCACAGTAAAGTCTACACTTACCTAAGACAGCACTAGCTACTGCAGGCAAAACCCACCGCAATCTTGTACTCTTTTTGTATTATACTTGAAGAATTCCAGGCTCATAGAAGCTATTCTGGTTACAACCACACACTTAGCTGAGCTGTGACTAGTGTTGAGACTAAAGTCATCACAGGCTGGACCTTCACACGTGTATCAAAAGGGACAGCTAGAGCCATCTGTCATAGTAGACAGGACTAGTCACAGGAGTCCTTTCTGAGTACTGTCTTAAAATATTTTCAAAACTCAAACCCATATTGTATATTAGATATATTCCGTCACGTAGTTCATATGTTCCCCTACACAGTTTCTCCTGCTTTCATGCCACACACACACACACACATGTCTGTATAAAATCTGAGAATCATATATGAGAGACAGCACATGTTATTTGTTTCCCTAAAATTGGCTTCATTTGCTTAGTATAATTATCTCCAGTGCATGCATGTTCTTGCAGGAGATGATTTTATTCCTCTTCATGGCTAAAAAAATAAATCTATTATGTATAATACACAACATTTTCTTTACTCTCGCCCCAGTCTTTGGATGGTCAAATTTCATAAGTTAGCTTTTGGGAATAGTGCTGCTGCAGACATTGCTGTGCAGGTGTCTGTGTGATGTGTGGGCTTGGAGCTCTTTGAGTAAATAGTTGGTGAGGTGGCAGCAGGCCTATGGGGAAGGCCAGCTGTTAGCTTTTTGCGAAACTTCTATACTGACTTCCATGGTGGCTGCAATAGTCTATACTCTACCCAGCTAGTTATTAGGGTTTTTTTCCCCCATTCTGTTTATAGTACAATAGAATTTCAAAGCAGTTTTAGTATACATTTCTCTGAAGGTTAGGAAGGCTGTTTTTGTTTTTTTGTTTTTTTTTTTCTTTTTCCCTGCTTATTGGCCATTTCCATTCTGTCCTTTGAAAATTTTCTGTTCCTTTCATTAGGGCATTGACTGACTGGGTTTCGTTTGTTCTTGTTCTTGTCTAGTTCCCTGAAAGCTCTAGCTACTCTCAAGTATGGCCATGGGACTCAGGCATCACCCTCAAGATTGGTCTGTGGCAAGCCTCCAGGACTCTGATGCTGGGGTTCTGTGGGCTGGTTAAGTGACTGCCATGATGGCAATGCCCACTTGATCTTGGCCAGAAGACCTTTCTTGCTAGGGAGATATGCAGCACCAAGGATATCTTCCCCATATTCAGCATCTAGAGGCTTGGGATAACTCATCCTCCTTTTTTTCAAAAGGCTTTGCCTGTAACCTCCTAAACCTCCCAGGACAAGCTTCTGCCTAAGGCAGCCAGGCTTACTCCTATCCTGAGATCTGAGATACTGTACATGAATTCCCTCAAAATATTATGAATAGTTCTAACCTAAAATGCCCCCAATGCTAGGAGAAAGTCAACGGGCCATTTTCTTAAGACCCTCTTAATCATCTTACAAAAACTATTTCAGATACGGATTATAGACAAAATCAAATCTTCAAAGGTACAGATTATCTCTTCAAGAATTGTGGGTGAAATCTTAAGTAGGAGATGTGAATGAATCATAATCAGAGGAAATGATGAAAGCAATGCCCTCCAAGTCACTTGGGATTCTGTTTTATCCTGATTTCAGCCACTGTGGAGTACAGGAAGAAAAACCGGCCCTTGATTGCTAGAGTGTTCTAAATGGGAGACACTTGTGTGAACAAATTATTTGAAAGTGTGTGTGTGTGTGTATATATATCTATATATATCTATATATATCTACATCTATATATCTGAGCTGGGACTAGTGTTGAGACTAAAGTCATCACAGGCTGGACCTTCACACGTGTATCAAAAGGTACAGCTAGAGCCATCCATTGTACATATATATATACATATATATATATATGTAGGTATATTCATGTTAATGTGTGTATACATATATATACACATATGTAAGTGTTATGTATGCATTTGTGTGTAGGCATGCTTACAATTTCTAGTTCTTTTTTTAATCTAAAAGGAAACACACTAGTAGTAAGGAGCTCTTGTTTTTTGATACCATTCTCTACTAAATTAATAAGGGCTCCACAAAGACATGGCTAAATATAGACCCAGGTAGACAAAAGTTCTAAACGATTCCTAGATATCTTTTCCAGAAAAATCAGGAAACGTTAAAAGAGGTCATGAGAATGCATTGTAACAATAAGGACCATAGATAGAGAGGTGACTCAGTGATTAAGAATGCTTAGTGTGCTTCTAAAGGACCCAATTTCATTCTTAGCACCTAGGAGATGTCTCACAGCCCCCTGTAACTCCAGGTCTAAAGAATCCAGTGCCCTCTTCTGGCCTCTGTGGGCACTTGACTATATGTGGCATACATACACAGATGCAGACACACATATATACATAATTATAAATAAAAGCAAACTTACCAAAAAAAGCAAACTTGAAGTGGTTCTCTGTCCAAAGCTAAAGCTGCTTGAAAACCTAAACAAATGCATTGTGACTGTAACCCATGGGAGAAACAGGCACGTATAGCTCTGTATTAATTTAATAGTAGACAAATGAACACATGGGTGGGGTTCTTGCTGTAGAAATAAATATGGAAAAACTGGTGGAGTCTGAACAATCATTTTTTTTCTAAGTCACTGTAACTCCACTCCATAGTCAAACAAGTTCAAGACAAAGCATCAACATGTATTGCATGTAGGAGGAAAACCTTGATGAGGATTATGTTCTAGTTTCATTTCCACTTGTAGGAATAAAATATCCTTATTTAAAAAAAAACATTGAGGGAAGAAAGGGCTTACTGAGATGACATTTCCAGGTTATAGTCTATAATAACAAGGAAGTCAAGAGCTTGAGACAGCTAATCAGAGCATACCCATAGACAAGAGCAGAAAAATAAATGGGCACATATCTACTTATTTACTTGCTAGTACTCTCCTAACTTTCATCTATCTTACATAGTTCAAAATCTATCTCCACAATGGGACAGACATTTCCACATCAACCAAAAACTTAATTAGACAATCCTCCACAGATATGCCCATAGTCCAACCAAATGGAGACAACCCCCATTGAGACTCTCTCCTCTGAATCAAGGTTGTATCCAGTTGGCAATACGCTACCCATCACAAATCATGATAATTTCATGTTTTTCAAATGAGGATCACATATTTTTTATTGTTCCAGCTAACTTTTATTGTCAACACTACACAGCTATGAGTCACCCAGTAAGAAGGAACCTCAACCAAGGAACTAGCTAGATCAGGTTTCACTGTGGGTATATCTGTGAGGACACTGTCTATATAATTGATAATTTATGTAGAAGGGACCACCTACCGTGGGCAGTCTCATCCCTGGTCCTGGGCTGAGCAATAAAGAGAGTTATGCATGGGCCTAGGTGAGCCAGTGAGAAAGCCAGCAAGGAGTTTAATGGTTCTTTCCTCTAGGTTTGGTCCTAAGTTCCTGCTGTGGCATTCCTCAATGGAATTAATACCTGGATTATGAATTGTGGATTATGGATGGATTATGACCTGGAGATATAAATCAAACAAACCTTTCTTCCCCAAGATTATTTAGTCAGAGTATTTTATCACAACAACAACAAATAACTAATATACTTATTAAATCAAGGAAAGTAATTGTATCTAACTAACACTGAAATTAGATATCATGGTTAAGTCAATAAGAAAAAGTACCAGAGAAAACCAAATATACATTGTTAATATCCAAAGGTGGATTCTTTGGAATATTGTCACTTACTTATGGAGCATTTTCGACTCAATATTCTCAGTCTGCATATACTCATAAAGAGATCCCAGACAACCTTTAGATTAGAAATTTCCTGTTAGAAAAACTATATTATACACTGTCAAAGTTATAAAGAACAATGGCTATGGATCAGAAAAGCCAGACAAAACACCACAAACCCAATACTTGACCTAGACTCAGTCCTCTACTGAAGAAAAAAAATATATCACAAAACATTTTGGGACAAATGTAGAAAAAAAATATGAATGTAGATTAAGATTTTATATTAGAAGTGTACCCGGAGATCCAAGATGGCTGCCACTAGAGGACACTGTGTCTGAGGAGTAGGACAGCAGAAACAACGCAGCTATCAGGAGACTGAACTCTGGGACCTAAAATGCCAGCATTTGTGACTGCCAGGTGAGCGGAACTCCTACAGTGAGAAAATTCAAGTGGGAAAAACCTAGGGACACCCAGTTATTACGCAAAAAATCTCCGGGTGACTGGCGGCGCACAGTTCTGATCTGAGTGAGCAGCTGTGCTCGGCGCCCGCAGCTGCCATAATAGACTGGATCACACAGTCTCCCGGTCAGTCTGAGGAGGAACCGGGTACCGTTTTCACTGACCTGTACACTGCGGGCTAACACTACCCGATGCGCCAGCAAAAGCCTCAGTCCTTGTGTGAGTCCGCGGGGCAGTCTGGGAAGGACCTGGGTTCTGCTTCAACCCACGGGCGTACAGAAGGCACACACCAATTGCCTGTGCTGGAACCACCTCAGACTGAGAGGGACAGGAGACCATTTTGACCAGACCGCACACTGCGGGAGCACACTGCATGCGTCCGCCAGCAAAAACCTCAGTCCCTGTCTGTGTCCACGGACCAGACAGAGAAGGCCTCTGGCACCATTTCAGACAGACCTGCATACAGCAGGTGCACACTGCTCGCAACGCCTGCAACCAACACAAACCCACTGTATGTGCCCCAAATATCGTCTCAGACCGTGGTGCACAGCCCCTGGCCCAGAAGGGGGCGCCATATCTCTAGTCCAGGGGAGAGCCCTTAGCAGCAAGCCCAGGGCTGAGCGCACAGTCCCCAGCTGACATCACAAAACTGGACACTCAGACTCTAGCACAGAATGAGGAGTAAAGTCTCCAGACCAGAGGGGTGACCAGCCTGCAGTGATCACAGCTTCTAGCACAGAGCACGAAGCCAGGCACACAGAGCCCACAACAGAGTTCAACTGAGACAACAACACACACTAATAAACCACTAGAAATCCCTGATCTTCTTGAAGAATACTCCTGACACAAGGGATTGACAGTTTCAGACTGAAGTACAGCCTTAAAGAACAAACAGTTCCCTGATTATATATAAACAAATGCACAGATATCGGCGAAAGAATTCACCCAACAAAAATTAGGACACCATGGCTCCACCAGAAACAGCCAAAAGAAGTAGAGATTTTAATTCAGCGAAGACACAGGAAAATTATGTTAAAGCTTTGATGAGGCAGATATTGGAGGAACAAAAAGAGAGACAAAAAGAGGAAATGAACAAGGCCCTCAAAGAAATGGAGAAGAAATTAACTGCCCACATAGAGGAACAATCAAAGATAAACAGAGAGGAAACAACCAAAATAGGAGACACAGTCAATCAGTTGAAGGAAACGGTACAAAGCATGAAAACAGAATTAGAATCTGTAAAGAAGACACAAAGGGAGAAGAACCTGGAAGTGGAGAACTTAGAGAAAA
>CM053766.1:51487127-51563527 GCA_028658305.1 Pachyuromys duprasi
AGTGAGGTATCCCCAAAGCAGAAGGAAACATATGGTATATACTCACTTATATAGACCTATAGGATAGGAAGGTCAAGCTGAAATCTACACACCTAGGGAGGATATACAGGAAGGAGGACCCAGGTTGGTATGATCAATGCTCGTTTGGATGAACAAATCGGATGGACATTGAGTGGAGGAGAAAACAAGCAACAGGACAGGAGCATGCCAAGAAGGACCCCTGGGGGGGTCAATGTAGCGATGCATCAGAGCAGATATTAAGACTCACGATCAAGCCTTTGGTAGAGGTTGAGAAGTAATGATAGAAATGGGGGAGGTTGGTGAGACTTGGGGAGAACAAGAGCTCCACAAAGACCAAACTGAGCAGGGCACAGGGGTCTTGTATGAGATGGTTTCTACAACCAAGGTCCAGGTATGGATGTGGCCCGGAACCCCTGCTCAGATAGGTCCCATGATAGCTCAGTGTCGGACTGAAGACCCTAGTGAGGGAAACAGGGACTGTTTCAGTCATGAACTTGATGGCTGACTCTTTGACCCTCCCCCATACAAGCCAGGGAGTGACAGACTATCTAGAGCCCAGGGGAGGACATTGCAGCCAGCCCTGAGGAGACAGGATGAGCTGGTGTTGGATGGAAGGGGAGGAGGTCCTCCCCCGTTGGTGGACTTGGAGGGGGCGGGGAGGAGGGAGATGAGGGAGCGAGAGGGAGGGTGAGAGGGAAGGAAGAAGTGGGGCTACACCTGGGATGCAAAGTACGTAACCTGTGATTGATATAAAAATAAAAAAAATTAAAAAGATTTTATATTAATGTTAATTATGTTAATTATCTCTCTACTGATTAAGTAAATGTTGTGGTTATGTAAGAAAGTATCTTTCTTCTTAGATAATGCACATTGAATTCTTTAAAGGCAAAAGGGTGGTATGTACTGAATACACATTTGGCTCAGGATAAACTAATATACATATACTATACATAATTTATAAACATGTATGTTTAGCTAGAGCTTAAAGTGTATACAAATGATAAAGCAAAAAGGTGTTTAGCAATAGGTAGATCACAATGAAATTACCAGTTATCTTTGCACTATTCTATTAGTAAGACTGTCAAGCCGAAAGTGTTAGTAACTATAGAATTCAAAATCTGATTGTTTATATGCTGTGTGATCTTTCACAGAACATAAATTTGAAAATATGTCTAAATTTCTTTCACTGAAAATTAAGATATTATTGCCTGATGCCTAGCGCTTTTATAAGAAAGGATATGAAAGTGGGCTTTTTTTGTGGTGGAAAAGTATATATTTATAGTTAACCAGCTGGACTCAGTTTAGATGATCCCAATCTTGTTGGCAACATCCAGAGCATCATAATCAGGCGCCAACCGAACATACGCCTTTTTCTCTCTCCATCAGGCCTTATCAGGGTATTAACTTTGGCCACATCAATGTCATAGAGTTTCTTCACGGCCAGTTTGATCTGGTGCTTGTTGGCCTTGACATCCACAATGAACACAAGTGTGTTGTTGTCCTCTATTTTTTTCATGGCTGATTCGGTGGGCAGGGGAAATTTGATGATGGCATAGTGGTTAAGCTTGTTTCTCCTGGGCTCACTCTTTCAAGGATATTTGGGCTGCCTCCGGAGCCACAGGGTCTTGGGCCGCCGGAAGGTGGGTGACGTGCGGATCTTCTTTTTGTGTCTGTGGATGCCTTTCAACACTACCTTCTTATCTTTCAAGGCCTTTGCTTTGGCCTCGGCTTTGGGAAGGACAGGAGTTTCCTTCTTCGCCTTTGGCGCCATCTTGGTGATAAGGGTTGATCATCCGAAAGTGTTTGTTTTTATTGTCTTCAATTTTTTTTCTTTAAGGAGATATTTAGATTGTGGCATGCAAATTAGGAGCTAGGGTAAGGCTTAGGATTTGAGGTAGATGCTGAGCTCTTGTGGAGAAAGTCTGAGATGTCCCTGGAGAGAGACTCATCCTGATATTTCATTCCCCTGTTGAAATCAAAGACTTGAATGATAGTGGAGATGGCAAGAAAGCATGCCTAAATACACACTTTGAAAGCAGCAGCAGTTTAGGTGACCAGACCCTACTCCAGCAGAGATTCAAGAGCTTCTATATCTTTCTTGAAAGTGGGTTGAGAGATACACATATTCTCCAACAATAAAAATAGATGTGCAAAATACCAAATTTGATGCTTGGAAATAGTGCAATTATAAATAAACTTGGTAGAACTTCAGAATCAGAAGGTTGCTGATTTTGAAAAATCTACCAGCTAATGAGGCACTGCTTAAGAGACAGTCTCAGATGAGAGTCGAAGAATGAAAAATGTTGGTAGTAGGTGGGAGAGCCTGAAGACCAGCTCTGTTGCGCCCATGTCACTTTTCTAATTTTGCTCTTTTCTTCAGTAAGTTCCTTATTTGAAGCCAGTTTGACAGTGTTATTATTAGAAACATTAGCAATCTACATGTGCCTAGAAGACTGAGCAATCAAATCATAAGGATTTTAGGGACAACTGCCAAGGTAGTTTCTGGAAAGTTAGCCAGGATCAAGTCGTAGTTCCCTTGACAGTCTTGAATAAGGAATGTAGAGGGTGGTTAGAACAAGCCTTACAAATTCAATTTCTCCCTCTCTGTTCTTGCCTTCCTTGAGACTATGAGAAACTGTAGATTTCCCGTGTTGGTGTCAGAGTGGGGAAGTAGGGTATGATTTCTTGTGTCCTTTTACCAGTGGCTCTCCAGTCCATGTGTCCTACTTCACCACAAAACCATCCTTCACTTGGGGTTAGAATCCCAGGCTTAATCTTCAAGAGAAGTATGTCCTACCATTTACATTTTTTTAAATTTGAGATTATATTTCAATTAAAACATCTCTTCTTTCCCTTTCCTCACTCCATACCCTCCCATACACCACTTCTCACTCTCAAATTCATAGCCTCTTTTGTAGTAATTGTCATGGCATGTAAATATGAATAAATGAATATTCCTAAACATAACATACTCAGTCTGTATCATGTGACTTGTATATGTGTTTTCAGAGATGATTATTTGGCACTGGATAACTAGTTGGTATGCCCTTCTTCCCCAGGGAAGACCTCCTCTCCCTCTCCTGCTTTCCTCAGTTGCCTATAAGTCTCTGTTGGGATGAGGCCTTATGGATCTCTCTCTCTATCCAGTTTGGCATCTTCATTGTTGACATCTTTGGTCAGCTCACATTTGGGCAGTCATGTTGGTGAGACTTTATGTGGGTAACTTCTGATAGTACTAGGAGACAGAATCTCATAGCAAATTCCCTGATCTTCTGAATCTTAACAATCTTTCTGCCCCCATTTCTGAAATGTTCCCTGATCTTAGATGTGGGAGTGTTTTGTAACTATATCCCATGGTACTGGGATCCACAACTTTACAATTTTATTGGTTGTGGTTTTCTCTAGTAATATCTGTCTGTTGCAAAGAGAAGTTTTCTTGATAAGGAGTAAAGACTACTATTTTCTATGGGTATAAGAACAAATGTTATATATTGTGATAGGGATTATGCTTACTTAGTGAATTCGTTGTTATAGATTCTCTTCCAATTGCCATGATTTTACTAGAACTGATTAGTTAGCTGGGTTTTCAGTACCAGGCTTGGTTTCCTTCTTGTTGAGTAGATCTTAAATCCAATTAAAGAGCTCTTGGTTACTGAGGTATGTATGCCACTTCTATACCCATACAGTTTTCGTGCCATGCTGGTTGTTGGTCTAGTTTGTAGGCATTAAGCTGAGTAGAACTGTTGCTCATACCCTTCCTTTGGAAGCTTGCATGTCAGGTGCCATGAAAGCCAGTCCTTAGGGATGGATCTTTCAGCTCGTTTTTTAATTTCAGGGAATGTAGAGGGTCATTGAAACAGAAAACAGAAACAGATGGACACTGTTTCTGAAGTGTCTTAAGTAATAGGAACTAGCATTCCACCTCTAAGGGATAATCAAAAGTAATAGCAATAGGGTGCACAATACAGAGCAACAATTCAAAAGAGGGCTTCTAATGTCTGATATTGAGATTTTTGTTAGCTGATATTTGGCTTTAGAGGAAGCACTGTCATTCCAGATGAGAAAACTTAATCACAACTATGCACGTAAACTTGCCAGTTCCCTTAGCTCCTTGGACTAGCAGAGTGAGCTAAGCCTGTTCACTTACTAATGTAATTAATGTTTATCATTTGGATACTATGTCTCTGCTTTAATTGTGTTCCATCTAAGTCATATTCATACTTAACACATATATCTAGCCTCAGAAAGAGCCTTACTTCTTTATCTTGGAGTCAAAAATAACCACTTCTGTGTTGACTTTTAAAAAAAATACAGAGATGGGTCTGGATACGTGGCTCAGTTGTTAGAATGCTCACCTGGCATGCACAAAGCCCTGGGATTGGTTCCCAGCATGGCATACATGGGGTGTAGTGGCACACTTGCAATTCTAACACTAAGAAGCAGTGGAGGAAGTGTTGAAGTTTAAAGTCATTTTTAGCCATATTGCAAGTTCTAGGTCATCCTGAATTTCATGAGCAAAACCAATACAAAACAAAATAAAGTATTTCAGAATCTATTACATTTGATGATATTATGCAGATAAATATTTATTTTCAAGCAAAACCAGATTGTTTGTTGGTAGCTATCTTCATGTTTTTCAGTTGAACCGTAAGCCTTAATAGTTTGAATGGATTATTTTCCATCTTTTTCCATACAGCAGAAGGGCATGGCTTGCTCCGATTTAGTTGGAAATGTGAATACAGTTCACTCTTATCAACTTCTGGTAAGAAGTTTATCAGCAACAGAACTGGAGTTAGATGGAAGGGCTTCATCTGAGCCTCAGCTTCACTACTTGCTAGATCAATAATTTCAGTTTGGTCAGTTCACCTAGCTTCAACTCTGTGTAGAAAATAGAGATAACAGTATTCTTGCTCAATGTGACAAAAGAGGGTTAGGAATGGTAGTTTAGAGGGAGTTGTGGTCATCTGTGGCACATCAACGTTAGTTTAATTTGTTGTATTTGTTGATTCTCCACAGTGTAACTAGGGTCTTCAAAAGTTGGACAGGGCATGATTTTTGTGTTCTGTAGATGGCAGTTTTCAAGTTAAGCATTAGGCACCTGTCTTATGTGCTGATGAAACTTTAATAACTCTCCACTAAGTAAAAAATGCGACAGTGTCTGTCTCTTTGAAAGGACATCTGAGCCAATGACTAGGAGAACATTTTGTGCCCGGGGAGGAAAACACAGCAGGAACCTTTAAGGCAGAGTTCTCATTGTCTCTATTACCTACCTGGGTCAGCTTTGTGCTGATTCAGTGACATCAGCACCATCCAAAGTGGAAACAATGTGAATTATTGATGGCTTCTCATATGCTTGCTGGATTCCAGGAAAAGTTTGTGAATAGTAAGGACTCCAGTCAAACTCTCCAAAGGGACAGTGAAAGGTGACTGGAACCCAGAGAAAGGAGACCCGTGGGGATCAGCTTCCAGACACATTGTGGCCAAATGAATAATTAAAGAAGATTGTTTGGGGTATCTTTTCAGTATCTTAAAAAACCCTTCTGTATCATAGTGTGATAGCATAGTCATTCAATATCACATCAAGGATTCTGTATTGCTTGTATACTTGATTTGACTCTGTCTAGTAACACAGTCAAGTATATATTTCATGTAGATTACCATATTCTCATTAGAACAAAATGTTTAATTACCATTTTGATAACTAAGCTTTGGAGAAGCATGTTTTAGTTACAGCACATGAAGGATTTTACTCAGTTGATGGTAAACATTGAGATCAGGTTAGGGAAATGGGAACTGTTTGGTATACAGCTACCTACCTGATAATCTTGCCTATACTTTAGTGAGAAACCCGTTCTGAGGGGCAAGCATTTTAATTCGGTAGCCTTGATGGCATTGTTTAGGAAGTCTTCCTGAATGTATTCAGAACATGCTTTAAAAAAAAGTTTAGGAGGCTGGAAAACAAAGTGTCCTCACAGCAGGTTAATAACATGTTTGCATGCAAGATGGTGGGAGGACCGTCCAGGCTTTCTCCTGGTGGTGACTGTCTTTGGAGCACTTTGACTGCCTGCCAGTGTGATAACGGAGCTCTCAACACATGCTTAAACAACCTTCCACTGCCGGATCCAGGCTGAGAAGACTGTAGAGCTGGAGGGAGGCACAGAAGTCCTGGTGCAGGAGAATCAGACCCCTGCGTGGTGTGGACAGCTGAGTTGACTTTGCCTGGTTCTATTACCCGCCAACCATCTCCAGCAATTTATACTCCCACAACTTACTCTTGTGTGCACTATGAGTGGCAAGCAGGAAAGAAGATGATCCTGGGAGATGAATGAGTGAAGAACACAAGACAAAGAAGTCGGAGATCTCACTTGATGTCAGGGTTACAGAGATGGAGAAATGGAAATGAAGCTGAAGGAACCAGGTAGGAAGTGGCACCTTCCCATGGGTAACAGTGCTGAAAGTAGCAGAGACTGTGCACATCTACCTGGAGTTCCCCAGCAGCCACACAAGGGTAGCAGCATCATTCCATCGCGTGCTTCCTCAAAAGAAAAGGGAAAGTGGACAACATCTTAAGAGATTTTAAAAACTTTTAACTTTACTGGTGGAAAGGGATCTGTTATTATGCAATATTTTTGGGAAAGATCCCAAATGAGGCAAGAAAATGGAACCTCAGAAAAAGGTAATTGTTGGTGATGAGGATGACAGTGTTCCTTATATGCATGTATGAAGTGTCATAGCAAAACTCACCATTTTGTAAATTAATATATCCTAATGATTAAAAGGATTTTTGTCAGTGTGGAAGCAGATACTCTATTGTGTATATTTGTGTGTGTGTGTGTGTGTGTGTGTGTGTGTGTGTGTGTGCGCCTGTCCTTTGAACTTCCCCTTACTAAAGTGCAGAGTGCACTCTAGAGCACAAACAAGAGAAAAGCATTTCGTGTGCAGCTGAAGGAATGTGGTGTGTGGGTGACACAGGGTGCAGAGCATGCTTGTGGCTGATTTGTTGGCATCATGCTGTTCAGATGATCATTTGAATCCAAGTGAGGTACGTCTGTTTTTCATGCCCACAAGTCAATCAGGAATGAGCATCTGTCCTTATCCTGCTCTCTGAAAACTGCTAAAAACTTGAGGCTTCTGGGAAGAATAGACTCTATTTTAAGTAAGAAGTGAAATAAGGGAGCCTCTTTTTCCTGCCACAGACCCATGTTGTTCTAATGGATAGAACACACAGGGATGAAGCTGACACTGGAAGCACAGACAGAGTGGGTAGGAAAAGGCTCTTTTTGGGCTCCTGACTCAGTCAACTTCAGAGGCATTCTCATCCTGTGCCAGCCAATGTATTTCCTAATAATTTAAGTCAGTGTAACAAGGAAATTGTGTTACCGGCAGTCAGAAGTGCCTTGACTGATGTATCTTATAATAATCTATTTTTATCTAAATGCTAAAACAATGGAACCCATTATAGGTGAACAAAGGGAAAAGAGTGGGATGGCACATGGCCCCCGGGGCTTGCCTCACCAATCACCCTCATCTGTCTTTCACCTCCTACACTCCAGGAATACCAAATTTGCTTTCTCTTGCCATCACCTTCTTGTGTAGACTATAGTTTCCCCAGAAATGCTCCCCAAGGCCCATGAATGAAGATGCCTGTACACATGCACAGACACACACGCACACATTGATCCTGCAGCGTATTGTTTGTCTTGTGTGCAACTGCACCTTCAGCAAATCATCCCATTATTATACATATACATATACAAAAATATGCAAGTCTCACTGAATAATTATGAACACTCAGAACTCTTTAGTATGTAATACAAATAGCATGCAAATAGGACGTTGGCCAGAAGAGGTAAGACCCAGAGTGGAATACAATGAATTTAATGTCAAATTATGAGTGGTTATCATTCTAAATAGCATGTGAGAATATTGGTATTAATAAATGAAATATTTTGAATGTTATAATCTGAAAGTTGGCACTGAGGTGGAAGTGAAGTCATCCATGAAGAGAAGAAGAATTCACACAGCATGGTGTAGAGAAGGCTGGACCAGGTGGCAGGGAGCCCTGGTCAATCTTGGTCCTTGTAGTCCTGGGAGGATTGCCTACTCTATGGGAATTATCTTTCTCAATAGTAATGCACAAGAAGGTACTGCATCTTTTAAAGCCTTTTTCTGGTCTAATCTGTTTGCAGGCATATGCTCTGTCATCACTTCCTTGACATTATTTTTGAAAGGAGTATTTCTATATGATCTGTGTTTGTCAGTGTTCTCTAGAGGAACAGAATTGCTAGAGTGACAGCTGTCAGCTTGATGCCATCTAGACTCACCTGAGAAGGGAGTCTCAATGAGACATCATCTATAGCTAGACCTGTGCACATTAATGAGGAATTATATTAACTGAAATGGGAGGGCCTGTCCACTATGGGTGACACCACTGAGCTCCTGACACTCTGACTCCCCAAGAAGGATGGTGCCAAAAATCTGAGGACAGATTAGATGTATGATATTAAACACAGATCACTGGGCATACAAATGTCCGTGACCACCCTGGCATTTGCTTGCATAGGAATCAAACAAAAGTGGGCATGGACACACACTCAGACCAGCAAATAGGCTCTCTGGAGGTAGTCCCACAGGTCTACAGACAGACACACACGTGCAGGCAGGTGAAGGCAAAGGCTCAGACCTTTACTTTTGACTCCAAGGCTATAGATTGTCACAACAGTTAGGGATGGTCATGTAATGGATGACACTGCTCTTTATTTTGGGGTGATGTCAGCCATTATTTTGTGCTGACTTATAACCACTGGCTGTCCAGTGGTAGCTCTTTTGGCTCAAGCCAGATATTCTTGACGATACGATGCTATCTAAACGTACATGTGCTGTTGTGGCCCTCTGTCCCTATAGATGGCTCAGTGGGTAAAAGTATGCGCTTGAGGGGCTGGAGAAGTGGCTCAGAGGTTAAGAACACTGGCTGCTCTTCCAAAGGTCTTGAGTTCAATTCCCAGCAACAACATGGTGACTCACAACCATCTATCATGAGATCTAGTGTCCTCTTCTGGGCGCAGGCAGAATGCTGTATACATAATAAATTTTTTTAAAAAATCTTTTAAAAAAGTACTCACTTGACAACTTGAGTTCACTTACTGGATCCTACATGATGGAGGGAGATGGCTAACTCTCACGGGTTGTTCTTACCACCGCAGGTACATTGTGTAAGCTAAACATCCCTTATCCCACCCACACTCTGATGCAATAAATGGTGTTACACATTTTATTTGTTGTAATTAAAAATAAAGGTTTTTATATAATATATTTTGTCACGCTTTTCCCTCCCCTTGTCTCCTCCCATATCCTCCCTGCCTCCTCGCTCACTCAACTGCATGCTTTCTTTATCTCTCTTTTTAGAAAACAGACAAATAAAGCAAACAAATAAACCAGAATATTTAAAAAATAAAGAAAAAGCAGAAGACACACACAATCACATAATCGTACACCACAAAATTGGAAACTGTAATACAAGCAAAAGATCATTAAGGTTAAAAAAAAAAAACATGAGACAAAAAAAAAATCTCCTCAGCTTGGGATGAGGGGTTGCGTCCACTCCTTCTCAGTGCTGGTACCCTATCTGGTTTGGACTTGTGCAGCTCACACACATGCTGCACAGTCTCTGTGAGTTCACATGCACACCGGTTCTGTGGGATCTGGAAGGCCCTGTTTTGTTGTTATTATCCTTTTTTTCCTGGCTTTTACAATCTTTCTGCCTCCTCTTCTGTATTTGATGAAGACATGCCGTTTAGGACTGAATGTTCCCAGTTCTCTCAGTCTTAGTGCATTTTCCAGTTGTAGGTTCCTATAATTAAGTATTGTAATAAATGTTGTTAAATAGATAACAAGAAAAGAATTAAGGAGGAAGCCATTCTGTACATAGCATTGCTACCAGAACCTGGATCTTAGGAACATCTTCACAAAGGTTCTCATTTTCCCTGGTAGTAGCAGGCACCCTTTATACACATGAATTTTTAAAACTGGTGATCTATCCTATTTTAGCAATAATTGAGAAGGCAGCACTTCAAGGTGTGTATTGTATCATCAGAATCGTCTACATATCTATAACGAATAACTGTCATTCTTCTCAAGTAGAAAATACTTGCATTGTTCTTAATGGTTTAAAAGAGTCCCTGGGATGTTGGTCCTCTTCCCAAAGGTCCAGCCCATGTGCACACAGACACCAGGAATCTGTGAGTAGATACAGACTGGTTTATTCCAGGAAGAGAGAGCACATTATATAGCTTTGGGCGAACAATCAGGTTTCCCCACACCATCTCTGAGCCTGCCATTGGTTGTGGGTCTCCGGGCAAGCTCCCCAACATCAGGCCACGCACCCTCCAGACCGTGAGTTCCAATGGTCACTTGCCGAGAATGCCCACACTGGGATTCTAGTTAGCTAGATACCCATTGAGAATTAGAGCATTGTGAGGCTGGCTTTCCTCACCCATATGACTTCTGTCTCTGTCCCAGACCATAAACTCTTCCAGGAATGGAGATTTGGTACTTTGGGCATCAACAAATGCTGTAGCACTCATTTTCATTCCTTGAGGGAGAAAAAGACTTTTGGTTCACTTTTGAGCTTTGGTTTTCCTCGAAAGGAGCCACAAGCTGCAAAGACACTTGTGTTTTTGCAGACACATGGCATTACCTTTTATAGGTATAAATGCTGGCTTTCCCAGTAAGCAGGTTCTTATCTTAGAACGGGCTCTTAACTTTGGAAGCCCAATAGATAAGTTGTGACAAGTTCAATCTTTGAAGGAAGCCAGTGGCTAGAATTGGTGCATACTGGCTCCTCCCTGCTTAGCACTATCAGTGAGAGAATTTTCCCTTAGGAACTTGGCAAAGCTTGTAGGTCTCCGCACAGAGAGTGGGCTGCTCAGTGTTTACCAGCATATTACTACTTTAGTTTGCCGCCTTTCATCTGGGACTTGATAGAGTCAATGGATTTACCAAACTATTCTGCATATGATATGCATAAAAGCCTCTTAATTTGAGCTGGGATATAATTATACAGAGTGTATTAATTACCTTTTTCTTCTCCCTCACACATGGGTTAAAACTTCCTTAATATGGCATGTAAATATATGCAAAATAGCAAACAAGTCAGGTTTTGTGCAGACAACCCTGGAATATTAACACCGCAATCTTGATTACCCAGCCGCCAAGCAAAGCTCCTTCAGAGCCCCCTCCTCTATTGCCACCACCCTCCAGGAACATCCTGATGAAAGGAGAACTTCTGTGATTGACAAAGATGTATCTTCTCTTTGGAGCAAGAGAAAAGAAAAGAAAAAGAACATTGAAACAGAAAAATGCAGATGTCTTCATCGTGAAAATTTTTTAAGGACTTCAGTTTCTGCACCCAATTCTCTTTCGGCAATAAGTATCACTTTTTTAGAGGGATGCGCCTGTTCCTGTCAATGGTCTGTATACTGTTTTCCCAACTTCCACACTGGAAGTTTTAGCATTTGCAGTCCTTGCTGCAGTGGTATGGCGATAGAAAAATGTGTGACTTTCCTTGTTGCTGAGACAAAATGCCCAACAAAAGCAACTTAAGGAAGGAAGCATTTATTTTGGTTTGGTATAGCATCATGGTGGGGAAGGCATGGCTTCGGGAAGGAGAGAGGCATGGTCACATTGCATCTCCAGTCAGAAAGCAGGCAGGGGTGAGTGCCCGCACGCCCCTAGCTTTCTTCTTTTCTCTAGTCCAGAGCCCTAGCCTACGGAATCGTGCCATTTGCATTCGGGATGTGTGTTCTCACCTCATTCATGGAGACACTCAGACTGTTTCTCCTACGTGATTCTAAGTCATGACCCATTGACAGTGAAGGTGAGTCATCACATCCCAAGGAAAATTAGTAAGCGTGTGTTGAATCAATTATTTAAATGTCTTGATTTTCCCATGTAACAAATTAACAAGTTGCTTGTCAACACACCCACTTCTTTTTCTCTGCCATTACAAACGTAAGTCCCTATTACCACAATGGTTTCCAGCTGACCATCTCAACTTCTCTTTCCTCATTTTTCAACAGGCAAAATTCAGGGACTGTGTATAGGGTTGGGGGTGGGGAAAGTATTGGACTCAGCGCCAACACGAAACAGATACTATATCACCAAAGCAGGAAAGACACAACAAGATTTGTAATATTGTTTCCATAGTTTCACCAGGGTTGTAACCACAGCAAGCACAGGGGAACAGAGGGTCTGGATTATTTCACGCAGTAGAGTCTTGAACTGAGCTCTACGTTGATACTTAGGGCTTTGGCAGAGGATTAAGCACGGCAACACATTGCCTTAGTGAGGGGGAAAACAGGGCACCATATTTGGTTTAAAACAAAGGCAGAAATTCAGAGACTTACTTAGGCTTTGCTATTCTTCAATGACTACAGGTAAGTGAAGTAAAATCACTGGTGCCCATCTTTGGGGTGGGGTTACCCTATAGCTTACAAGTTTGTGAGGCAAATGGATGGTGCCAATAAATGTGGATTTGGGGAGGGGGTGCTAGAGCCCACCAAAGTGCTTAGTAAATCTAAGGGATTTTGAAAAATTATGAAGATGAATTTGCTCCAAGACTGTCTGCTTTTAGGAAGAGTAGTAGAAAAGAATTACCATTTGTTCAAGCAGCAGTACCGACTCCTGTTTAAAGGTAGGAGACTGTTTACAGACATGTGTAAAAAGGAAAAGCTTTGAAGGCCAGTCTGGTGTTCATAAATGAAGCCGTTGTGTTTGGCACTATGTTCTTACATAGTTTGAGCTTCTCCTTTCACTGAGGGTAGTCAACAGAGGCACCTTTCCCCTTGAGGATCAGATCTTAAAGAGCATGGATCCTCCAGTGAGACATTGCTGCTTTGTGAAAGATACGTTGCAAGGGACACAGAAAGAGTTTACAATAGCAAGAGTTCTAAAGTAACTGATTCGAGAGAGGACTGTCAGAGGTGACATTGGTCACCTCTGTCACAGATGGTGCATGCTTTTGGCAGTAAGGGTTGCATAGTAGCTGGGCCATCCTAAGGACATGGCCCTGGACTCACAGAAGCCATCCCAGAGTTCAAACCTGCAATGGACAGGGGTAGAGGTTCAATCATGGGTCTTCACAATCTGCCTTCTCACAGGCTAAGGTTAAAGTCTGGTTGAGGAGAGAATTCAAAGGCAGCAGACTAAAGGTTGATGAAGAGAAGCTTTCTGAAGACATTAATTTTTTCCCCCTATTGTATGATGTTAATTTTCTGGAATGTTGTAACCTAGTCCCATGTGTATCTTGTACATGAAAATCTTGCCTTAGTATTCTAGAAGATTATTTTGTATGTTCTGTCAGCGGGAGAGGGCTAAGATTAACTGGCCTCAAAAGCTAAAGCTGACTGGAGATCCTTGAGCTCTGTGGTGGCAGCGAGTGGTTACAAGAAAGAAGCAGTTCACATGGCTGAGGGATAGTTGATTTAGCAAAGGATCTGTATAGACAGCATGAGCACTCGCGTGTTTACAGTCAGCTCCCACATAAAAAGCAGCATCGGTGCTGTGCACGCATGTAATCCCAGTGCTTGATACAGAGACAAGAGGCTCTCTAGTTCTGTTGACAGGCAAGGCAGTAAGGCCCAGGCTGTAGGGAGAGTCTCTGTCTCACAAATAAGATGAACAGCTCACAAGGAATAGCACCCGAGGGTGACCTCGGTCCTTTACATATACCCCTCCCACAGTCCTCCAAACGCGTATTCCCCCACACTCACAAATGCGCTTGCACAAGAACAAGAAAAAGCAAGCAGCAGCTCCGGAGTAAAGCTGAACATGTATACATCCATGTACATGTACCCCCTGGGTTTGAATTGTGCCTCTGTTTCTATTTGGCCAAAGGATTTTGCCGACATGGATCCCTTGTGTCCTCTTCCAACAGGAAAAGTCGTAGCTGTCTCCGAAGTTTAGTTTGGGAGGAGGGGGGAGTATAATCACAAGTGGAGGCCTGGGACCCAAGTAAGTGATCTACTGACCCCTGTCTCTCCCGACTTTGAATGTACCCGGTGTACGGCTCTGACAGGTATCACTGCAAGCTGGGCTTTTCCTGGTCAAGAATGACTGACTCAGCAGAGGAATGTGTGGTTACACGCTTTCTAAGAGTATCCAACTTGCTCCATATACTGCTTGTGTCCACGATAGCCATGAGTATGACTCAAGAAAAAGAAATTTAAAAAACCTAATTTAAATGTTATTATTTTTTTCCCTCAAAAAATGGTTCTCTAGCGTCACTTTTGTTGATGATGCAATGACAAAAGGTCAGATCTACTTGGATTTGCTCCTGTCTTTTCCGAGCATCAATGGCAGCAAAAACAAACAAACCAAAAAAACAAATAAACAAACAAAAACTATAAACAGCTCAAGAAATGGAAACTAGGATTATGTCATTACATTTTATTTTGAAAATAAAATGAACCTCTGTCTTCTACTTCCCTCTTTCCCTTTCCACACACCTTCTGCCTTGTCTCTAGGTCAGTTTTTATAATCAGATTAAATTGTACTCAACTTATTTAATTTGCAACTGCAATTTTGAAGAAAATAATTAAATTCTCTTCTATCTGAAAATTGTTGACTCCCGTAGCTCAGCTGGCTTCTTAAATGTTAGCATATAGATATGTTGTCTTCATTTACAAATTATGCCCCCACCGTGCCAGCTTCTTGGTACAAAGGGGTATTGTTCTTAGCTGCTTCAGGAACTCAAGGAGACTAAGATACAAAAGAGCTGGTGGTTGGGGGCAAGTGTTCCTTTTTGTCTGACAAATTGTGAATGGGACTTGAGCCTGAGGATATAGAACCATCCTTCCCGGACTCATTGTACTAACATCTCTTGGTTGTAGAATCTTTTTAGTTTGTGTGTGTATGTGTGCATTTATCACATTTTTACCATCAGTAGAACTCCATGATCTTGACAACAATTCTTATTTTTCTCTTTTTATTTTTATCCTGCTGACTCAGATACTGGCTCACAAGGTAGACTCTGTGGAAACAGAAGATGGCAACCTTTGGATGACTCTTTTGCTTAAGATCTGGTTTCTTAAGATTGCCTTGAAAAAATAGAAAGGAAGGTGAGATGGTTCAGCAAGTAGACTCTTGGAGCCAAACCTGACCACCTGAGTTTGCTTCCCAGAACACCCGCATGATAAGAGAGAATGGACCCTCCACAAGTTGTCTTTTGGCTGCCACAAAGGAACTATTGTTCACACATACACACACCTGTACATTAACACACACACACACACACACAAGTTGAGGAGAGAAGGAAGGAAGAAAAAAATGGAAGGAAGGGAGGAAGGAAGAAAGAAGAAAGGGAAGAAAAGTTGAGTCTGGAAAGGGGTTTGATCTCAGACCGCAGTATCTCTCACTGGACACAGCAGTGTGTTGGCCCATTGAACAGGGGAAGGGAATGAGAGTTCATAGACCAAAAAAAAAAAAAACAAAAAAAAACAAAAAAAAGAATAATAAAATTAGTATTTGGAAGTTCAAAGTGCCCATCTAATCTCTAATATATATGTGACTCTTCTGCTTAATTTTTCCATGTGTCCAATGGCTTGAGACACTTTCTCATATTCAAAGTTAAAAATAAAATATGTATATTTGAGTGATATGGCCTTTGCCTGTGGCTGAGCCCTTGACAGTACCTCTTGGTTCGACTCACCTCCGTTGGCATGATTCCCCAGCTACAGGTCCAAAGCTGTGATTTTCATGTTTCTTTTTAGCTAGTTTCCTCAAGGGTTTTCTCTAACACACTGCCTTCTTCACTTCTTTGATGGATCGTGATAGTTCTTATGATCCTGGATGAGAAGGGAGGGCTGAAGGGGAGGTCTTCATAACATCTGTTTTTGTGAATGGGAGGTCTGTTGGGGATGTTTCCTTTGCTCTTTCGGCTTTATTCTAAATTTTACTCTAAATTCTAGAGTTATTCTAAATCTGCATTTAGCTCCCTCCCTCAAGCCTTCCTTTTTCAGCTGGAGAATGGAAACTCCTTTGCTCTGGAATTAGGCAGAATCCCCAGGGCCTTTGTGGTCTCTCTCTCCAGACAGATTTTATTCTGATTTGCTTATTTTAAATTTTTGGCTTTTAAGTCAAGGTCATATGTTGAGACCTTTTCAAGAATTTTAAAAATAACAGATCTTCTACCACTGAAAATAAGAAGATCCAAGTCTTGATTGTGACAGCCAGCACTCAGATCTGAAAATAATCTTGGAGCTTCATATAAACCAAAGAGCTAGCAACATGTCCAATATTGAAAGTTCCTCGTATGACTTTTATAGCAATGACTCTGTGCCATTGAATATGACCCCTGCTTAATACTTTCTCAGTCTTTTTGGAAAAAAACATTAAATCTAGATAATTAGTAGCCTTATCTTGACAGGAAAGTAAAGTTTCTTCTCCTCTGGGTGTCTTGAGATCAACTGAGAAAAGAACAAAGAAAAGTCTGCCAGAGGCATAGAGTGATACAAAGGATTACTTTGAAGATGTTAAATGCTCTTTTTCCCAGTGCCTAATTTTTCTAAACAGAACATCAGCTTTTAGTAGACTGGTAAAAAAAAATACTGAGTGGTATGGGAGGCACTTCCTTTTGGACCAGCTCTTTTTTGGTACAGTAGCCTGCAGGGCTTTTACATAATTCACACGGTACCTTCTTTCCCCTTTCCGAGTCATCTGGCTATTATAAAATCAATATTTGGGTAATCATCTGCCCTTCTCTCTTCTTCTCCTTTGTTTTCCATAAGGCAAATTTTCTATGCAGGAAAAGTGTATCTTATAGTCCAGTTGGGCAGCATAAGGAATAGTCATTGTTCACGTGAGTTTTGCAACTTATCTTTGTTCAGGATATTAAAACAAAGAGAAAAGGAAGCCAAAAAATTAGCAGTATTCAAAGTAAAGATTAATAGAATTTTTCTTATTCTGGGGTTAACCCACTGGTTTCAAGGGTCATATGGTTGTTTTTGAGTTGCCTAGTTAATGTATTTGTAAGAATTTGCTCAGAGTAATCTATTGCGACAAAACATAGCCATTCAGTTTTGTTCCATAACCCTGGAGATTTTTTAGAATTGAATTATTCTTTGGAAATTTATCCTTTTTGTCTTATGAACTATATATGATATACCAGACAGGTCAAATTCTTCTCTGTCCAGGATCTTGGTCTGATCATGAAAAAAAAATCATGGAAAGTTGAAGCAGGTCAGCTTCAACTTCCTTCTTTTTATGTAAAAGAAAAAAAGCAAACTTCTTCAGTCCAGGGAACAGTGTAGGTGACCCTAAGGGAGAAACACACTGAGGAATGGTTGAGGTGACACTCTTAAGGGTTTGGAAAATAGTCTTTTGGATGAAATCATTTGTTCATCTTCTTAGATATGGCTTAGAGCTTTCAGATAGAATGGGTGTTGAAGCACACAACAGCCTCTATAGCTTGTTCCTGACGATTCCCTTTAAATTTATCCTGAAGAGTCTGATATCACTAGAAAGCCGAATAGCTCATGTTCTGTAAAGATGTGTTTGTTTGTAAATTTTATTAGGAAAAAGGAAATGGCTTCTATCCAGTATGGAGATAACCCCAAAGATTATGGCTTAATGGTCAGGTGTGCTGTATTAACCAGTTCTCATTTTAGACACAAAGCCAGCCTCCATGTATTTACATTCTTTTCTCTACTTTGCTTTTCAACCAACATTGCCATTGCTTCATGTTGGCTCACTCACCTATAAGCTGAATAAACTTTTTACACTATATATATATATATATATATATATATATATATATATATATGTTTTATAATTCCTTAAAAACTAGACTTTGCACTTTCTTTCTCTCTCTCTCATGCACGCACACGCACACACACACACACACACACACACACACACAAAAGCAAAAGTAACCAGGTAGGAAAGCAATCACTAATGCATTCAGAGGAACTTCATAGAAATCCATTTCGGTATCCAGCAGGACTTTAAGAGCACAGCAAGTCTCATTATTTAAAATATTGACTTTTCTAACAATATGCTGAGAAATTGCCTTGGGTACAAGGCAACAGACAGAGGTTCCTCAAGGCAGGCAACCCTCGGAAGTGCAATTAACAGAAACAGCAAAACAGCCACCTTCAAAACAATGAGGCTTTGAAAAGAGTTTTGATTACTTGGATTTCAGTGAGAAAATACAGCATTACTCAGTTTCTTCAACAACTTGGTCCAGAGCTAGAATGGAGCTTATTTTTTAAAAATGAGGGAATAATAGCACTTTTCCACTTAATTAGCCACAAGGTTCAGGGTATACAGCCTTTATGTCATTTTGGTTGCTGTTTTATCTATCTATCTATCTATCTATCTATCTATCTATCTATCTATCTATCTATCTATCTATCTATCTATTTAACTTCCTAAAGATCCATTTTGTAAAAAATACTTTTTGAGTGGCACTACCTTGGGAAGCCCATATTATAAACTTCTATTTCTCATTCGTTACCAGACATCTTTTTCATTAACCTCTATGCTGAAGACCTGTGTGGAAATGTCATTAATAAATACCACCTCTGCTTCAAAGCTGTGTTTGCAAGAGATGATGCACAATGATTGAGTGTTCGAAAAGTGAAAATAACATGAAAACGTGACTAGTAAAGCATTGTACCTCTGCCTCTGTCCATGTCTTGCGCCTCTCCTTCTTCCCTTCCCAGGTTAGCTCTTAATGCATGAGAACCACAGCAACTAGAAATGTGACTGGATTTTTCTCTTGTGACTACACATAAAGTACTAAAAAGCAGACACTGCTTACCAGCTTGCCATTTACTTAAAATAGATGTATTGACAATTTTTCCATGTCAGTACATAAACTGCTGTGTGTGTGTGTGTGTAAAATACTTGTTACTCAATGTTGTAGGCTGCAGTCACAAAGTTCCATGTTGTAAACCCAGGTTTTAAGAAGCTTATCTTTTACTGACTCCCTACAGTGTGGACATAATGTTTCTTAACTGCCCTAGGAAGAGGCTGCAGGAAGCAATGAATTCTGCCAGGGGTGGAAAGGGAGACAAGCAAGCACAGACCCCAGAAACATGGTCACATGTGAGCAGGACCTAGAAGTCCCAACAGCAATGCATTCCAATCATGTTTCACTGCAAATGAAAAATAGAACCCATAATTTTTGAAAGAGCTGTGGGCTGAGCTCTTTCTCTACTGTCCTCTTATCTCTCTGCCTAAAGGGTATCAGGGTAGTAATTTCAGACTCTGCATGGTGTTTACAGCCTCTGAGGATTTGCAGCCTATTTCATTCCTGATCAAGTCACCAAGCCCAAATGCTTGAGTGCCTTTCCACTCCTCTCCTGGACCCCTTTCCTCTTGGGTTTGTGGCTGGGGCCTGCTCCAGGTTTCACAGACAATAGGGGCTCACTTCCCATTCTGAAAACCAAAGCCCAGAAGCAGCCTTTCTAATCTGAATACAGACACCTCCCTGGCACCCAGCTCCTACCTTCTGGAATGTTCCTGCCAGTTTAGCTCATTTGCACATGTCACTTCCAGGCCATTTGTCCCAGCGTAATAGCTTAGTCATTGGCTTCTCACGTTTAATTAGAGGTTTATGATGTCAACCCAGAGAATTCCTCCCACTGTGACTTGCTGTCCACTTATTCTCATTTGTTTACTGGCTTTTCATTCTCTCAGATGACCTTTCATTCATGAAACGGTGTCCATATAGAACACCAGTTTTCATTAGTCATCTAACTAATTTTAGAGCCCTCCCCCAAGATATTTTCTGACATCTGAGACTTTGCTCACCCACATTCCTCAATGGTATAATTCCTTAGAAATGGCCTGTCAGCCACAACAGCATTCTTTGCTCATGATCTACATTTTATTTTGTCTCTTCTTTTCAACTTAGACCACAATGACACTTAGTGATAAGATTAGGATTTTGTCTGGTTTAATGAAGGACTGTGATTCCTCACCAGCTGTGGAGACTCTGTGGGGCATAGCAGTTTTGAATTTTTCCTTTTCCAAAATTTCTCCCCAGTCTGAAACTTGACTAGAGTTGTGCTGGTATTCTTTAGCAGGCTCAAGCACAGGCCAGCCTCGAGAAAGAGAAAAGTCTCATATTGTCAAATGAAGATCAAGGTTAAATTGTTTTGTAAACATTTGGCACGTTTTCCTTAACTGTGGCACTTTTTTTGGTATTGAAATGGCATACTGCTTAAATTATATCTTCCAATATGCTAAGCCTGGTTTTGATTTCCTGTTACTATGATAACCTGACAAAAGTAACTTAAGGGAGAAAGGGCTTACTTGACTCAAAATTCCAGGTTATGGTCTATTACTGAGAGCAAGTCAAGGCTGCATGGACTGGCCATCTGTCATCTGCACTCAAGAAAAGAGTGTGATGAATTCATGTACGCATGCTAGTTCTCAGCTCACGTTCTTCACTCTTACCGGGTTTAGAATCCCTTACCTAGGGGATGGCTCCACTCACAGTGGCTCAGGAGTAACGGGCTTACTGTGCAAGCATGAGGGCTCAAGCTCAGTCCCTACTGCTTAGCTCCATGAATGGAGGTGTAAATACATGAACTCCACACTAGGAAAGTGGAGACAGGAGGAGCCGCAGCTGCACAGCCAGATCACCTGGAGTAATTGGTGAGTTTCAGAGCAATGGTAGAGTCTGTCTCTAGGCCAACAATCACTTCCAAGGTGAAAAGTACCCCAGGAAAACACATAAGGGTGACCTTTCATGCACAAAAAGAAAAGGATTCAAAGTAAGTAATTAGAAGAAAGAGAAATAAACACATTCTATTCAAGTAGAAAAAAAAGAGATTTAATGCAAAGATTTTAAAATTTGTGTCTGAAAAGCCATGCATCAATGTGAATTTTCCTCCTCTTTTTTTGTTGTAAGCCCAGAATAATGACCTAATAATGAAAAGGCAGATACTTTTTAAAATAATTTATTTATATTTATATTAATCACAGGTTATGTACTTTGTATCCCAGCTGTAGCCCCCTCCCACTCTCCCCATCCCTCTTTCATCTCCTCCCTGCCCCTTTCCAAGTCCACTGATAGGGGAGGACCTCCTCCCTTTCCATCTGACCCTAGCTTATCACATCTCTTCAGAGCTGGCTGCAATGTCCTCTTCTGGGGTCTAGGAAGGCTGCTCCTCCCTTGGGGAGGGTCGAAGAGCCATCCATTGAGTTCATGACAGAAATAGTCCCTGTTCCCCTTACTAGTTAGATACTTTTATAAAAAAAATATGTGGTGTGGGGTACATGTCACCCTCACACACACAGGTCCATACACATGTGCAAACACATATGCACACTCAAACACATGTGCAAACATGTATGTATAACCTCACACACATGTGCTCAATGAGTACCTTCACACACACATTCACACTTGTGCACATAGGTATGCACCCTCACAAACATATGTGCTCACATATGCACACACATGCACACACATATACACAAATCTACTGTGACTAGTCCCCATGGACAAAATATAAAATAAGATTGTGGTTTCCAGAATTTTTTGTTTTTCTGGTCTGATTTTGATCTCTCTGTTCTCTCATGCTGGGATGTTATCCAAGTTCTCTACAAACTCCGAGAAGTCCCTCCTGTTTCATTTCTTGTGGGAGAATTTCTCCGCTCTGGATTGTGAGGCTGGCCCTCCATGAGGTATTCTGAACTGTGTCAACCAGAATCTGCTTTATAAATACCTTTCCCAGAGGCTTGCTATTTTTGTGTAAAGCAGAGGAAGCACAGAACTTAATTTTAGGTTATGAGGGTGCTCTGGCATTTTAATGTTTGTGAGTTTGTCATCTTTTGAAATTATCTCCAACCTACATCATCTTTCTAAAGAAGTTCTAGGAGGAATGTTTCCTCTGTATAAAAGAAGAAATCCCAGACTCTTGTTCCAGATTGTACACAACAAATCACACAACAAAACAGACCCACGGCTTCCCGTTGTGTCTGGTGGGTTGTGAGATGCAGTTCACTTTGGATGTCAGGCTGTGTCTGCACTATAATAAGGAAATCATGGTGACAGTGGTCACGTGGTGGTTTTGCCCCCCTGATGTGTTGCACATTAACTGATGATGCGTGTTTGTGAAATGCTGTATTTGCAGAAGAAAAAGAGAGAGAGCCAATATAACTTGGTCTCCTCTTGAGCCTCAAATATGACACACACATCTTGGAGAACTACTCTAAAGGAAATTTATGTTGCATAGAGGATCATCCCTCCTGGATGTGGTTTCATGTTTGATTAGATTCATAAAGACAACCCTGTCTGTGAGACGATGTACAAATACTCACATGTCAAAATATTTCCTAAAGTTACTAATAAGAAACACAGATTTTACTAATTTAAAAAGTTATTTCTGAGCTTCTCAAAAATAACTCAGTTGGTAAAGTGTCTACTGGGAAGCCATAAGGACCTGCATTTTATTCCCAGCACCCACATACAAAATCCTGATGTGATGGTGCCAGGCTTGTAATCCCACCACTTGGAAGGTGGAGAGATGGAGAGCCCTAGCTGCCAGCTAAGTTAGCCAAACTGTAAGCCCTAGCGACAGTGTACGGTCCCGAGTAAGACTGGGTCTCAAAAATCAAGGTGGATGGCCCCTGAGGAACACTATCTAAGGTTGTCCTTGGGTCTCCACAAATACAGGGGCATGAACACACACACTCATGCACACACACACACTCACACATGCACATGCACACATGCACATACAGATACGTAGAAAGGAGACATTCCCATTACATAGTACATATTTAACAGTATTTTTCTATTTTCATTAAGCCAAAATATCTCAATTATTTGGCCTAAAAATCAAAATCATTGCAACCATTTTCTTAGTGAAATCTATTCCATCTGTCTCCATGAAGGACCAGCTACTAGTGCAGAAATCAGCAATATAAACTCAGCTTGCAAAGTCACAGTCCTTCAAAAGTCCTCTCCAAACACAGATAAATTTTCAGGTTCATTTAAAACAAGTTTCCCCTTTGGAAAGTTATTTGCAGAGTTCTAAAAGTAAAGGCTCTTTTAGCCTGGCATCAGGAAAATTATTTTTCCAGATTTTTTTTTGGCAGTGGCTTAGTAGAGGGGAAAAATGATTTGCAATGTGGTTTTCCTTCCAGAGTCAGCCTGTCTGAACATTTGGCGGGTACCAAGTGTAGTCCACTGGGGCTCAGCACTGGTTGATAATGATGAGCTAGCACCCGTGGTTCCAAATGGAAACACGACTAGAGCTACCGGATCTCCCTTCTACTCAGATATTTGGAAATAAACACTGGCAGTGTTTGTTTATAAAAGCTCAGAACTTTGGAATGTACCAGCAGGCCTTGCTTCTAAACAGATGACACTGTATTTTCCTTGGGATGATTCAAAACTACTAACTTAAAGTTATCTAACTGAAAAGATAGTGGACTACAATATCCTAGGACCAAAACCTAGAACCGAAAAATGACACCTCCCCTCCCCCCCACCAGAGTGTGCTGAAATAAGATCATGTAAAACGCCCTCCCCCACACCAGACACAACATTTCCTCTTAGTACATAAACATCCTCCAAGTGGCTGAGGGTTTTGGTTGGTATTGTTTGGAACCGGAGAATTTTTATTCCTTATCTGTTTTTGGTAAATTGAGTTTGGGAATGCATTTCTTTTGCTTAATAGACTGTGAGTTACATGAAGAGGTAAATAACACAAGCAAAGGGTCAGCACTTCCAGTGCTACTCAGTTGTTTTAAATAAGAATTAAAATTAAGGTTTGTTGTGCAGAGTCTGTTTCTGGAGAAACAGGAAATTCCATATTGACAGAGATCTAGAGATAAATACTGAAGACATGACATGAGTTGGTGATCATAGACTAACTTCACACATTGTCCTGGTGATGGCAGGAACTGATAATGCTTTGATTGACCTCTTCTGATAGGCAGGACTGAGCATCAGTTGTGAAAGACCAATTCCCTTCCTCTTATGTTTTATCCTTCTGATGACACACTTGGCCCCACCAAATCCATTTCCTTATTTCTTCATGAAGATACCTCTTTCTATATTTTTTTATAGTACTTCACTGTTCATCTGAGTAATGTCTATGGATATCTTTAAAACCATGATGTGTCATAGAACCATATTGGACTTCATGGTTAGCTCTAGGTAACACAGTAATTGTGGTTTGACCTCTCACTTTTTTCTTGACAAGGTTTCAGATAGCCTTGGAGTGGGGTGCCTCAGACTCACTATGCAGTCAAAGAGGACCTTGAACGTATGACCTTCCTGTGTTGCCTCCCAATGCTGGGATTCTGGTCATGTTCTACCACACCTAGTTTATATGATGCTGATGACTGAACACAGGGCTTTTCCAACGCTAGGCAAGTACTTTACCAACTGAGCTATATTCCCAGATCATTTTTTTTATTGAAATTACTTGTCCTTTCTCATTTATTTTAGATGGAGCCACATTGAGCTGCCAAAAGTTACTTTTGCTGCCAGAATGATCTTCGGAGTCTATTTGTCTAAGAAGAGAGCAGAAGCCGAAAGACTGAGGTTGAGATAACACAGGGGAGGGCATTTTTCTCTCAATTTTTCCATGAGCAATTCTTCTAGAAAGAAGTGGGTAGTAGTGAGGGACCATAGACTTTCTCTAAACGGCTTAGAAAAAACATTGGAGAATTGCGGGCTGGACGGTTAAGAGTGCGTGCTGCTTTTCCAGTTGACATGGGTTTGGTTCCCAGCACCCACTTTGGGTGGCTGACAACTGCCAGTGACTCAGATCTTTGACATCTGAGCCAATGCTCTTGCCTCTAACGGCCCTTGAAACATGAGGCGTGTTTCTGTGTGCCCCTCCACCCCCCCAATAAGTCTTTAAAAATTGGAGAACTAAAATATACTTTAAAAAATTATACCAACGCACAAACATGGAGAACTAAAATATACTTTAAAAAATTATACCAACGCACAAACATGTACATGAAATAAAGGTTTAAACAACACCTATACTCTTTCTCTTCTCCCAGAACCACTGGTCCCAGAATGACCTAAGGGAAAAATGAGTGTTCAACTGAAAGCAGTTTTAAATTCAGTATCGCCTTTCAGGGGATGTGAACAAGGCAGGGTAAAGGAGAAGAGAATAGGCTCACACTGAAGGAGCCTCTCTGCTATGCTAGACTTATGTCAGAAGTTATTGTACTGTGCATCAGCCGTACAGGCTGGTCATGTTCAGTATAATTACAGCGAGTGGAAATGTGAGGTGCTCACATTCCTAGGTGACAGGTTAATCGGAAGAGTGTCCAAACTAATTTGAAATTCTAGAGATTATTCTTAGGCTAAGACAAAATCTGGTCCATCTGCATGCAACATTCCCCTTCCATTGTGCTTTGGGAATAACAAGTTCTTAAGTATTGCATGATGTTGAGGCCAAGACCACAACTGTTTATCTGGGCAGGGTAAGAGTGTTTGATAGCCCTGCTCTACCAAAGGCCACACTGACTAGCCAAAAAAGAAAAAAAAAAAAAAAGGAAAAAAGTGTTTGGTAAATTGGATCAGTCCACTTCATAATCTTGATTTGTTATCATGTTTTTTATGGTATCCATACCTTTCTGAAAACCAGGCATTGCATTTCCTTTACTTGTCTTTTTGTTTAAAGTAAGAGATTAGCCTAGCATGGTGATGCATGACTGCAATCCCAGCATTTGGGGAGGCAAACACAGGTGGATCTCTGTGAGTTCCAGGCCAGCTTAAGTCCAGGACAGCCAAGACTACACAAAGAAACCCTGTCTTGAAAAACAAACAAAAAAATAAATAAATAAACAAATAAACAATAAACTAAGAGATTAAATACATGTTGCAACATTAGCAATGTAAAATACAAACTAATGACGAGTCAAGAACGCAATTGTCTCACAATTTGTTATAGGAGACTTTCATAAAAATATCCTTTGTCTTGGAATCAAATAGAAGGCAATGATTTTGATGGTGAAATTGGAGAAGAAATGTGTAAAATTTTCATCTGTTACTGTCATGAAGTGACTATATTCGGGCCAACACTGCATCTACACTTATGTATGACATTTTTTTTTTGTCAGAATTACAAAAGGGAAAGATAGCTGGGGTGAATTAAATAAAAGATATCAACATAAGGGAAAAGTTAATTTCCTGTTCTGACCCTAAAAGCCAGCATTTGAACTGTTCTTTCAAGACAGTCTTGGCAGCTTCTCATATGTGACAATGTGACGGGAGCCAGTGCAGACCTCTTGCCAAAAACAGCCATCAGACTGAACACAATGCATGAAGTGTGTTTTTCCAGGAAATGAAAAAAAAAGTGTGGGGAGGACAGAGTGCCTGAGAACCCAACTCCCCAGAGATTCAGCTTTTTCTCTGAGCAAACTTTTATGCCATTGTGCAGGAAGATAAAGCCAAGAAGTTTCATGGCTCAGTGACCGGGCTCTGGTCACACGTACTGAGATAGAACCCAGAAAATGAAAACTGAGCTGAAAACAGGGAAAGAAATCGCTAAAACTTCCTAAAGTGTAGAGGGATGTATCAGACAGAGGGGCCCTGATTCCATTTAGATGACGCTTTCTAAAGGGCTGAAATAGAGGGAAGAAAGTCTGTGACTGAGATCTTAACATTAAAATTCAATGTCATGGCAAGCAGAAAAGCACCGGCCACACCTCCCTAATGGCCATACCCTCATTCCATAACCACACATGGCAAAAGGGATTTTACAGGTGTGATGAAGGTTACAGCCTTTGAGATGTGGGGAAGTAAAATGACTTATGCCAATAGAAAAAAATAAAATCACATTTATCTTTAAATACAGAGAATTTTTCCCAGCTGTGGCCAGAAGGTATCATGTCAATAGAAGAAAGGTCAGAAAGATACAGTGTTCCTGGGTCCAAAGATGCCCAAAAGCCACAAAATACAGGTAGCATCTAGAGGCTTGAAAAGCCAAGCATTTGGATTCTCTGCTGGAGATTCCAGAGAGGACACAGCTCTTTAGACACCAACATCAGCCCAGTGAAACCCATGCTGGGTTTTAGAACTGTAAGAATAATGTTTTGTTGATTTTACAAAGTGTATGCCAAGTTGGTGTGGCAGGAGAAACAAGTATGAAAATAAGGGTGAAATTCAGACATTGTTGCACAAATGTAGATCTAGAGAATCAGAACTCATATTTAAGCATTAGCCTTAGCATAGGCATTTCCACAAAGCAAAATGTGAAAGAATTTGTCTTGATTGGAATTAAAACTCGAAACTGCTAAGGGAAGTGCTTTGCACTGAAGGGAACTAAAACTAGAACTACGCAATGGAATGAAGATACGGGTTATGGGCAGAGTACCTGCCAAACACTTATGGAACCCTGGGTTCAATTTTCATACAGACACTAGAGAACAAAAGGAGAAAGGATCAGCATAATCTTTGTTGCAGCCAGGCATGGTGGCACATGCTTGTAATCCCAACACTCGGGGAGGCAGAGCCAGACCTCTGTAAGTTCGAGGCTAGCCTGGTCTACAAAGCAAGTCCAGGACAGCTAAGGCTGCACAGAGAAACCCTGTCTGGAAAACAAAACAAAACTAATAATCCTTGTTGCTACTGTGTTCACTACAGTAAGGCAACAATTTTTCCATTTCTCTGTGAAATAAAAGCATGACCAGATATAATCCATATGTAAGCATGAGAAAGCTGATGTCGTTGTATTGCAAAAGGGACTTCAGGATCATGACCAGAAGGCAAAGGGAACTGTCACAGTGATCAAAGATGTAATGCAGAAGGAAGACACAACAATTCTCAATGTACACATGCCCAAGAAGAAAAATTTGTGATTTACAAAGTAAGAATCTCACTGAATGTAGAGAGAAATCGATGATTTCAGTTAATATTTTAAAAGTCTCCCCTCTGTAATGGATAAGAGTAGCAGAAAAAAAAATTACGGTAACAACACAAACAGACCCGAACCACAAATTTAAACACCGTATGCTAAGCACAGATAGAGACAGCACAATAGATAAGCGCAGATTCACATGCTTTGTGAATGCTCACAAAGAATTCCCTGAGAGCAAGTCCTGGAGACAATTTGATCATTTTATTAACCAGCATCAACACCATCATACAACCAAGGAAAACGCTATAATTCACCCCGTACAGCACAAATGCTACTTTGGATAGGCGTATTTCAACAGCCATTCGTGATTAATGTTTTCAGAACTTGCCACATGGCTCCAGAGTCTGCTGCCTGATGGAAAGCAGGTATGAGGGGGGCTGGAGAGGCTTGAGCTGTCCCAGGGAGGCAACTTGTCCTCTATTCACTCAGCTATCTGAGGCTAGAAACATCTTAGAAAGAAGCTCCTCCAAGAAGCAATTAAGGAGTGCCTTCGTACTGAGAAATCATCGTCAAGTTCTTCCTGTGTGATTATCTAATCTGTGTTTGTGATTGAAACCACAGTTAAAATCTCAAGTAAACACACAGCGTTAAAGACATCTCAAAAGCTTAAGTCAGGAGGGTTGATGTCATTGAAGGAAGCCAAGAGAAAAAATTTAATGTGCTTCTGGCAACAAATGAAACAAACAAAGATGGTGGGGGTCTTAGAACATAATAACAATAATAATAATAATAACAATAATAATAATAAAAGACTTACACAACTAAGACCCAACCAATAGAACATTGACACTGTGCCTCAAGTACATGGTTTGTTTTCATTAGTTATTTCTTGTTGTTCTCCTTTGGGTTTGTGTTTTTCATCTTTAGATTGACAGTGAAAACAGATGACTATTAAGCAGGACATTATAAGCAATAGCACCAAGAGAACAAGACAGAGCTCTACTGAGGCTTTCCTGTCTTTCTAGAATGTGCCCACGACCTGCTGCATTCCTGGCAAGGCAAACGGAACTCTCCATGCCCACTCTTATGAGGATATCTTTGAAACTGGGGTTTATGCCCACAGGGGTCATGGCTGAGTAAACAGATGATACTTGCTTCTGTTTAAAGAGAGACATGGTGGGTGAGGGGACAACTCAGTCAGCAAAGTGCCTTCTCTGCAAGCACTTCTTGAAGTTTATCCAAACTTATGACTTTTAGTATGAATTTTCAGCACTAGCTGATGAAAACCTCTTTGGAGCCACACAACGTGGTGCCTGTTTCCCCAGCTCTGTGCCTGTGCAGAATCAACTGTTAGGATTCCCATGACTGTATTTTTAAGAATACTCAATGCCAGGTAGACTCCTGTACCAATGGCACCTTAGGAAGAATTGAGCTCCTGCTACTGGCGGCTTATGTTAATCTGTCACTTTGAACATCAAACTCAGAATGGAAAGAAACCTGAGGAGGAGACATTACTTTCTACTGTTTTAGGAGATACATATTGTTTTTCTTGATCATATGATTTATTTTTAAAGTTTATTCTATCTTTCTTTACCAGAAATGCAAACTTGACCTTGGCTATAAGGTCAAAGCCTGTGCAGACTGTGTAGTCAGCAGAAACTAGGAGAGAAAAATCAATACAAAACATATTAGAGAAGAAAAGGGAACGAGGGATGCAGAAGCTCTGGAAAGCCTGACAGCAATTGAAACCAAGTGTTGGGGTATTTAAAGTGCAATGTGCTGTGCCCACAGGTCTGTGATTTCTTTCTCCTTTCACTCCCTCCCTGTCTTTCCGCCAGGATAAGAACTGCAGTGGTTTAAAGACTAGCTGGCTTTCTATGCATTTTCAGAAGAAAAATACTACTTTCAGCCTTCAGAATTGAGATTCCTGTCTTCCTTGCCCCCAAACCCCATTATCTCTTGGAGTTTTGGAAAGGATTCTTCTATATCCCTAGTGTGGCATACAGATTCTTAAAGACTCATGCTGAAAGTTAAAGTGACATTTATGGAGCATTGGAAATAACCCTAGCAGTAACCGAAATAAATATAAACAGAAAGTAATGGAAATGTTGATCATGGAATTAATTATACAGCTGGGCATGATGGCACACAACTGCAAGCCAGCACTTGGAAGGGAAAGGCAGAAGGATGAGGAGTTCAAAGCCATCCTCAGCTCATAGTGATTTTGAAGCCACTCTGGGCTTCAAAGCAACCAAGGAGAAACTTTCAGAACTATATCAGAATCTATCCAGAGATCACACACAAAAGAAGCCCCAAAATGATAAGAAGCAAAGATATAGAAGGTTCAGAGAAAAGAATTAACAGTGTATATGAGTATGCGTACTCAGCCTCTCTATACTGTAAATGTAAAAAGACCAATAGGAATTCCATCCTGTTCTCATGGAGAAATGGTTTGCATTAGTTTAAGTGATTTTTTTGAGCCAAATTATATAGTGGTTTCTGAAAAACATGAATAGCTCTGCCAGAAAAGCAATGGACATTAACCATATGGTGATTTCCCTAAAATCTAAATGGAACATGCTGTGCTGGGGATAGAGAGAAGTCTACTGAAGAGAGTGTACAGACTGCCGAATATAGAGCTATGAGCAATGATTGCACCTAGCAGCAGACACTCATGGTTCAGTGTTCCTGCCCAGCTTCTTACTTTTGTACTGATTTTATGCCTTTAATAATGGAAAGACAATAGAAATGAGCTGAGACCAGAGCTGAGTGTGGAAAATGAGTGTTGAGTGTGGGCTGTTGGCAGGGATGGGTATAGATGATAATTTTGCTTACATTAGATTGAGGGTGAGGACATTTGAAGTCACTATCCGCCCACCCCGGGGGGCCCAGGGATCACTTCATAGAATGCCTTGAAAAGTTCTCCGTTTGGGGGCTTCATTGGTGGAGGCAGCGGGTGAGCTGCTGTTGTTAGAACAGTAACTACAACATCTCATCCGAAATTCGACCAGTCTCCGTGAAAAGTCATAGAAGCAAATGAAAAATACATTTCTAAGCTGAGTCGAATCTGTATGTTTTAATTCATGGAAAATCAGCAGGGAAAAAAAAAGAAAGATTCTTGGGCTAACATTGATTTTCCTTATATTTATTTTTTTCAGTCTCAACACTCCAGGCAAAAACTCGCTTGGCTTCAACTAATTTGCAAATACCGTCACTCACTGCTGTTTTGTTACCCATTTCTCAAATCTCAATTAACTGTGATGACAGTGTATTTGCCAGAGAAACACAGAAAGGATTTTCCCAACCAGAGGTCTTCACTCATTTCCTGCTTGTGGCCTTGGCAAGTGGGGTCAAAACATCCATTACTGAGGCTGAGTTCTAATTTAGAAGGTTATCGGAAGAGTCAGCTAAACAATTATAAAATAATTTATGAACACATAATGCAGCTCATAGGCGCAGGGAACACTCAGAACTGTACATGTAGAGAAGGCTTCTGGACTTTTTAAAGGAGGAAGTTTGAGGCTTCCATTTGAGCCACCTGGAGATAGACTGCATTTTACATGAAAATCCCAGATAATAGGGACGGCTTGCAAATCTTGATGCTGTTCCTTGGCTCCTTTTCCTCTGTGAACTAGAAGGAAAAGCCAAGACACAGTAATAATATGACTTTCAGGAGAACTTCTTAGGCTTCCCGTATTTCCTCCACACTTTTCCCTGCTTCTGCAGTGTGAGTAAATCTCCTTATAAAATTTATATGGTATTCCTTTAAGAACGGAAGACCTCTAACCATCACAGGATCTTAAAGGCATTTTATTATGTAAAGAGTTACTCATTTGCAGAGCAGGTGCTCAAGAAATCTATAAAGCACAGAAACAAACCTCAGTAATCCTTGCTCGTAGGTGGTTGGCTTTGCTTGCCGTGGTTTCAGAAACCCACATACAAAATGAAAACTTCCATGAGTTAAGTACATTGTACACGTAAGCCATACCATGTTGCATCTGGTGGCTGTCTAAGCTATCAGGTTGATAACTGAAGTCTTTCATTCACCTCCATTTTACTCAACAATGGCCCAAATGCGTAGGAGCCATAAGATGCTTGCTTTAAGTGAAAAGTCAAAGGTTCACTTAGAAAAGAAACATTTGGAAGTGTCATTGACCAGACCTGTTTTCTGTTTATTTGTTTGTTTGCTTGCTTGTTGAAGAGATGATGTATTACTGTTTTGCACAGGGTAGACATGAACTCGTAGGCTTAAGCAATCTTTCTCCTGAGGATCTGGAATTGTGATCTGCACCTGAAGCCAGAGAGATCAACAGTCAGAATAAATCTTGTGACAATAAACTTTACAGAAGGAAAGTGAAGTCATGGAGCTTCTGCCATGGCATTCCAGCCTGTTAGGGTTATGGACACAGTATGTGTTAGGTCCTTGGCGAACATGGAAAAGGCATGAAGCTTTGTGATAGCTGGGTTTTCAGGCAACTTCTAGAATATTGGAATGAATTATCTTGATGAGTTTCTTGCTCTTCAGACCTCAAGAACATAGGCCCGAGTGGCTGAAAGAGTGACAGGTTATAGGCTGGCCACTCGTGTCCAGGGCTGACTCTTGCCACAGGGCCACAGTTACCTCTATTTCATCACTGTCATAGAACTTTAGACATCAGCTCATTCTCTAGTACCAAGAGGACTCCAGATACTTAGGGGTTCTTCATCACAGATCACAGGCATGGTGAGAATGCCTGGAACATTTTAATTCCTAGCATTGCAGCTTGTAGTTAGGACACCCTTCACAAAGCTCTGAGGAATCAGCACACTGGATAGCTATAGTGAAGGCTGGAGATAATTCACTCTTCAGGGCTCATGCTGTTTGCTCAGACTCTCATCAGGCTTATGGCTTATGTAAATGATACTTTTGATATTTATCACAAAGCACCCTGAGAAACAGAGCTGTGAGGAGTCTGCGCCATCGCCAAGTGTTAAGATGGGGACAGTTTCCTCTTTTGTTCACAAGCTAGTAAACTGTCCTCTGACTCCAATATAAACCTTTCACTATTGTAGTTGGAAGCCAAGTTCTCTGTGGCAACCCAAAAACTGCGGTGACTGTCATTCCCCATTTTTCTTTTAGAAAACATCAGCTACAAGGTATTCTCCACGTCTACCAGCTCAGGAGAGTGCACTGCAGGTATGAAGGGCCCTGGAACCCTGGCTTTTCTCAAACTCACCGTCTGCTCAAAAACTAGGTTCTTAAAATGCCGCATCCTCACGACTGCAGGCCTGCTGATGGATAGTGCGCTTAAGAAAATAAGACAGATCTGCTATGGATCTTTTTATTCAGTATGTGCATCTACTTACTGCATTTGTTTCATTGTGTTTAAACATTGTGTTTAAGGAAGCCTTTAAAGGGGAACGACTTTGGAAGCACTTTAAAAAATCAGCATAAGAAGAGAAAGAGGATAAGGTGCAACTAAACCACCCCATTCACTTCCTGTCATCTCAGGAAATACATTGGATCTGAACTGCCAGTTAACACAGGAATCTCTGTTACCTCTCTGGAAAGAGGAGGTCCAGAAACAAAAAGGGAGAGAAGGGAAGGAAAGGAGAACAGAAGACTCACTCTTTGTCAGTCACCTGTGCTGGAGGGATGCATCTCTACATGGCTCTGTTGGAATAGCAATCTTTACACTAGCCAGTTACCTGATTTTTCTTCCTGGGTAAAGGGGTGCTCATGAACTTTAAAATATTTCTGTCATGCCTTGGAAGTAGGTGAATACAGAACACACAGAAATGCCTAATTTTCAGGGCTCTCTTGTTAGAATTACACAAGCTCTATGATCACGTCTCAGTCTCTCTGAGTTACAGTTTTCTCTTCCATTCGTGACGGTGCCTGCCTGCCTTCCTTTTTACATGGTGGTTCTGAGAAAGAAGTGAGGAGCTTGTGAGCATGCAACCTGATGTCAGCATAGGGTGTGTGGTCACTGGTAAGTTTATTGTTTTATTTTGGGGACAATTTGTATGTTGAATGTTTTCCAGTTTCTTTGGAATGTGAGTATAGATCACATTTGGAGTGAGACTTGGATTTCATAGTAAATGAAGGCACATTTTTCTGTCTATAAACTGGGATTAGTTACATGGCTATGTTCATCTTCCCAAGCTCCACTCCAGCATTCTTTTGGAGAGCCCCATTTGTAACTTTGTACTTCACAGACCCAGCAGTTGCTCCTTTCACCAGAGTATCTGCTGCTGTCTGCCACTGTCCATCTTCTTAAGGCTCTCCCTGTGCAGTATTCTGGTCCAAAAGTCCGCTTGCTCATGGACTTGCTCATGAACCCTCATTTCTCTGGGAAATGGTGGTTACTTGGCTGTTATCATGAGTCTCTCTGAGTATAGGGAGTATGGTATGTATACCTCCTAAGTGTGGCATAAGTGGCGGTGGGAAGGTTGGCCACAGCAGAAGGATGAAC
Organism: Pachyuromys duprasi; assembly: GCA_028658305.1. Classification (NCBI taxonomy): domain Eukaryota; kingdom Metazoa; phylum Chordata; class Mammalia; order Rodentia; family Muridae; genus Pachyuromys; species Pachyuromys duprasi. The sequence continues at coordinate 51,521,449 of CM053766.1, forward strand.
ACTCAGATCTCCTCTTTGTACTGTCAGGCTTAGCCTTGGGCAAACCCATCTTCTACCAACCAAGGTCACTCTCTTTCAGGAGCCCTGCAACCTCCATGGGCACATCATTGCCCATCTTCTGACCTTTTCCAGTCCTCTGTGTATTTCTAAAGAGATCTTTTCTCACTAGAAGCTTGGAACATCCACTTCTGCAAACCACTAAATGAAGGCACACACCTTTACAAACAAGTTTCTTCTAAAGCTAGTACTCACTGTATTTGGATATTCATTCCAGGTAAACAACAGTTCCTTCCCTTCCTCTCACTCAGATTTAACTATTGTCAAGTCTCCTGTGACTGCCTCCAAATGGATACTTTATGGTTATCCATTTGGAGTATTTTAACCAAAGTCCTGGAGCAACACAGAACATCTTTTACGTTCCTAAGGCCCATTATATGTAAGAATCAATTTATATTTAAGGAGATGAAAGTTGAAAACAAAAAGTATGGGTCAGCTTTGTAGCCTTCACTGAAGAAACAGAAGAACAAAGAGGTAGTTAAAAGGTTGGCTTCCTGTGGAATACAATTCTTGGAATTTAAAATAAAATGTTGTAAATGGCAGACCTTTTATTTTTCTGTCTCTTGGCATATGGCATCCAACACACAAATCCTATTCTTTTCCTCAAAACTGTGAAGCAGTTCATCAGCCTGAACAAGCCTGCACTGTTCTGTGTAGTACCAAGTATCAGAATGCTTAGGATATGAACCCATGCAATTTCATGCATATCCAGCATGTCTTTATTTTTTATTATGGATTATATATTGGAGTGACAAAGGAATAAGATGTAGGTTTTGCTGAAGGATAGTGGGTAATTTTCCTGAAGACCCTATATTAGTGAATGGTCACACCCAGGAGTCAGGCAAGAGTTACACTGATCATAAATCAATAACCTCATTTCAGGGCTCAAACACGGAGATGGTGACTAAAGCTCAGCTTGGCTCTGGGCAGTATTGACAGACTCAACGGAGGAATTATAAGAGCAGGCTGCAAAAGAAAATTCTCATTTTGCTCAGTCTCTCAGTTCAACAGCATTCAGATTTTTAAAACACTCACAAGGTACTCCATTTATTTTAAAGTACCACCCATTGATGCTTTGGTCAGAAGGGGGAAAGACTGAGAGATGTTATTCTGGAAATAGCAGTGGAATTTAAGGAGTCGTTTGTCTTTATTGTTGCTGTTGATGGTGTGTATATGTGTAATGTGTATGTGTAATGTGTATTTGTATGCATAATATGTATGCGTATATGAAATGTATAATGTGTATACTTAATGTGTAATGTTTATGTGTGATATGCATGTGTAATGTGTATGTTTTTGTGTGTGTCTAATGTGCATATGTAATGTGTAATGTAGATGTGTATATGTGTGTAATATCTATGTGTAATGTGTATTAGTGTGTATATATGTGTAATGTGTATGTGTAATACACAACGTATGTGTAAAATGTAATGTGTAATGTATAATGTGTATGTATATGTGATTGTACACAATGTTGCTGTGCGCAGTCAAACCATAGTGCATGTGTAGAAGTCCAAGGACAACTTTGTGCCATCATTTCTCTTTTTATATCTTTATATGAATTCTAAGGATTGAACTCAAGATGCCAGGCTTGTACAAGCACTATGACCTGCTGAGCCTTCTCACTGTCCCTCAGGTGTCTATTAGCTGATCTAACTCATTGGTCCTCAGATGTCCCTTAGCTACATAAATGAGCTGCTCCTTTGCCATTTCTCCACAGTTTACAGAAGATTTTAGGTGGAATTGGACACTAGTATTTCACTGCTAATTGAGGCTGGGCAGCAAAGCAGTTAGGAGCACAACTCTGGAGCCAACGGCCCTGGAATTCCACATTGCTCTATCAGACAACTATGCTGCCATCTTGGAAAATTTGTGTCTCAGTGTCTTGGATTTTTTTATCTGTCATATAGAATATGAAAAACAGCACCCTTTCATGGTTGTGAGGATTAACTCCTGATGAGTTCTTATTGTGGTTGATGCTCTCTGGAGAGTACTATATAGATTTTCATCATTGTATCCCAAATCTTTTTGGTCTTTTAAGGATCTGATGTAGACCAAGCTGGCTTCAAAATCCTGCTCAGCCAATGGTAAACTCCATACCAGGCCTCTGAGTGAGTGCTGAGATTATAGACTTGAATCATCACACTTGGTTTCTGTTATGTTGGGATGGAACCCAGGATTTCCTACTCACAAAAGGTAGAAAGACAAGCACTCTACTAACTGAGCTATCTCCCCAGCCCTGAGTGACTATCCTTAAAGTATAAACATAATCTTGATGATAGTCATTTATATTCCTAATCTTTCACTGTCTTTCTTTCTCTATTAAAAAAATCACAGGATAAGTAGGAAGATAGTGATGATGAGACTAACAAAAGTTGTCTTTCAAACATCTATAGATTCTAAAAATCTATAGAATAATTAAAACTGTGATTTAGTAATAATAAACAAAGAAAAATTCTGTACTAAATATGAAAATATTTAACAAAAGTGGATTTTATTCAATAAAATGTTGAGTTATTTGATAGTTTAGTTATAATATCTTCATATCTATATTTGTAAATACGTGTTTGTCATGGCGATAATTCAAATAAAAATAAGATTCATGTGATGAAATTAAATTAAGTTAAAAATAGGAGAAGAATAGGTGAAGAAGAAAATAAAGACTGGAAAAAAAGGAGACTTTTGGTATGACATCATACCTTGCCCCTGTAGGGCTTACATCAAGAGGCCTGCCAAGTTGAGCACTGGATGTCTAATGGACATTAGGAGGACAATAACAGAGGTTCTTCAATATATCCAGATCACTACATAAAGCACAGCAGCCTGTCAGCAGTGCTGACTCCTCAGAAGCATGATTCCTCTCACATTACTTAGTTTTCATATTCACCAGACCCTTGCAGTGTACTCATCGATAGATTCATCTGACAGGTGTTTATTAAGCCATTGGCCCACAGAAATGACCAGATTAGAAGCTACAGGGAACAGGTATATTCCTAAGACTATCCCAAGAATCTGCAGCTAGGAGTGGTGGTAAGTTAACACAGTAATGAACCTAGTTCAAAGTCCTCACTCATAATAAGAGCAACATGTGCAGTTCTCAAAGAAGCAACCTAGATTGGTCCAGCAAACGCTGTGCCATCCTGAAATTCATTAAGCTCTTCATGTTTTAGAATGTATCAACTTCCTCAATTTCTTGATGGTGGGTTTTAAATACTTAATGCTTCTCAAATGTGGATTTCAAAAGCCACAGACTATAGTATCAGTGCATCGCCAACTCAGGACTTTTAGGGTAAGAGGAGAAACTTGGCACAAATAGCACAAACCTATAGATAATTCTATCCACTGACCCTGAGTATGACTTAGATGATAGAATTATAAAGAAGCTCATGTTAGCTCTTCATCTCAAGTTGTCAAACATTGTTTCATATTTGAGAAAGAGAAAGCGATGCACGACCAAATTAACCTATACATTAATGTACTATATATTCATTGAACGTTAATTATACTATGGCAAACACTAAACACATCTATATGTGTTAAAAATGTGAAATTTGATTGTTTCTTTATGGATAAGAATTCACTGATTAAGCAGGGAAACATTTATAATGAAATGATTACAGTATTATGACAGGTGCCAACAGATATGTATGGAAAAAAAGAGCACCACTTCATTGTAGCATAGGGAAAAGGCCACATGGCTTTGAACTTTTTCTTGCAATTACAGTTTTGATAGGTGAAGATGGTATGATAGGGTGAGATTCATCCCAGGCAGAGCAAATGCTCAGAGGACCTCACCCAGCCTGTCAACCTAGCATAAGAGGCAAGACCTATATGGGCTAGCTAAAACAGTCATTAGAAAAGTCAGTCTTCAGCAGTTAAGAGCACTGGTTGTTCTTCCTAGAGGTTCTGAGTTCAATGCCCAGAAACTGCATGGTGGCTTTCAACCATCTGTAATGGGATCTGATTCCCTCTTCTGCTGTGCAGGAAAACAGCGCCCATATGCATAAAATAAATCTTTTAAAAAAAAGTCAGTCTTCTTCTTCAGAATGTTTTTTCACACAGCTTTGACACTGATTAGGAAATCAAGACTGTAGGTCCCACATGGCATGCTATGACACAAATGTAGATTAGAAGATAAGATGATCCTGTAACTCACTGAGGAAGGGAAGCCTCGTAGAAGAGGTGAGGATGAAGCAGAGAACTGGGCTGAGATAAAATGGTGTGAGAAGAAATGGCTCAACAGTCCATATACAAGCTTTTGCTGAGCAACTGCCATGATGAGTCAGGTTCATGATCAAAGAGGGAGCACCAGAGTAGGGAGAAAGCAGCTGTGTGGATCTGGGGAGCTGTTGGAAGACCCTGCTGTTTAAGGTCGCAATCCTTCATGTCTGGACAGCTCTCCAGAGCTCAGTGCAGAATGGAGGACTCCTTTTCTCAGAAGGGGGTTTCTTTTCTCTGCCATGACCCAACCCCTGAGGGAGGTCATGTAACCTTAAGCCAAAATGCAGGGATTTTGATGATGTTGCCTAACTTAGAAGCTCTCAGAAGGAACAACAAGAACAACAAAAATCCCAAACTAAACAAACAACAAAAAACAAAACCAACCAACCAACAAAAACCAAACCAGTCAAACAAGAACATGCTTTTGAGCCCAACTGTTTCTTTGCATTAAGCTCAGTCCAGATGCTATTTATCTTTATGAGGTTGTCTATTTCCAGCTAGTTTCTTGCTAATGCTATACACACCATGGTTCATCTGCCTAAAGAGATTCTTAATTATTTGGGGGAGGGGGAGTCTGATGGATATGTGTCATTTACAGTTTAGTTCCAAGTTTCTAAGACAGAGAAGCTCAGGGAAGCACACAGAAGATTATGACAGAAAATTTTTGCCTCTGCACCCTGAAGATAGTCCTTTTTTGCCTATTTTCCTCATCAGGAGAATTCCTTAGTTCCTTGTGAGGGTTAGGAAAAGGTAGGGATGAAAACAAAAAAGGCCATTTCTAGAGTCACTGGCACAGATGGTCAAAAACAGACCAGCTGGAAGGTGACGTCATGCATGTCTGAGGATGAGAGGTAGACAGGCAAGCCTCAGCAAACTCCCATCTCCAGACATATGTAGCTCTAGAAACCAGGGAGATGTAAATGTGAAATGATCCCCAAAAGTTCCTGTGTTTGAGCACTTCCCCATTCTCATGACCGCAGTCTCCCAGTGTTCCCAAGGCTCACCTGCTTCCCTCCACCAGGGCTAGCTCTCCTGTGCTGCCCAGGTGAGGTGCAGGGCCCACTCTCCCGATGGCCTGATGTTTTATAGTCTAGCCCACTTTCTATTCTCTCCCTGTTGCCAGTCTAAAGAAGCATCCTGGCACAATTCCCGTAAGTAAAAACAAACCATTTCTTCTTTGTTTCTTGTCAAATTCTTGGTTATAGCCATGAAATAAGTTAACTCTTATAATTGGAAATCTGAAGACCAGTAGATGCCTGAGGCAGTTGGAGATGCTGTCACATGGCTGAGCTAAGGATAGCAAGGTTGGAGGTTCAAAGACGTGTTTAAGAGAGTTACACCCAGGAGCACTCAGGAATGATATTAAGAGATAGTTAGGAACATCTATATAGGTTTCATAATTTCAAAAAAGCAACCCATTCTTCTATTAATGAAATCATTTTGATGTAACTTCTACACTGCTCCTCTGACTGGGGTACCTAGGGACAGATAATATGAAACATTAAAAAAAAACCTTCAGCGGGCCTCTAAATGACTAATACTAGCTCACATAAAAATTATTCTCTAGTGTAAATAAGGAATGCATACTTTAAAATTTAAATTACTTTGTCCTTTAGTTGGTTGTTCTTATAAATAATTTTTGTACCACGTAAAATTACAGAATCCTAACTTATGGCCATTGGGCTATTCACATGCTCATGCACATTTATTATTAATATACAGCATAAAACATTCTTTATCACTTAAGGGTATAGGTGTGTATTGATTATAAAACAGTGAATATCCCAGGATTCCATTCATATGCAGTGCACATCCAATGAACAGTGAGTTTTTATTCACTTAGCAGAGTTGGGATTTATCTACATGGTTTATATTTTATATTTGAGGGAAGCTAAGTAGCAGAAACATTACAACATCGACAATGGTATTAACATATTCAATGTGCAGCTCGGCTCTCACTGCTTTACACATGTAATTAGGTTGTTTCCATGGAAATGATCTAATTACGGGCTTCTCCTTGGCCTGGTAATCACATTTGCTGTGCTTTGGCAGAGATGTTTTCCTTATTTTGTTGAACAGCACCACTTGACAAGATGTTCTCTCCAAAGATGAATAATAATTTTTCCTGGGAGAGAAAAATAATTTTTTTAATGAAACACACTGTTAAAGGTGACTTGAGAAGAGGTTATAGACGTGTAACAGATCCTGTCAATAATAAAGTAGCAATTACTCTGGAGAACACAATCTATTTTTAGTGTGTGTTTGTGTGTGTGCTGTTGCTGTTGTTGTTAATGATGAAAATCACAGGAAGTTCTTATTTTGAAGAACTGCACTATTTAAATATATTATTTCCTTCAGGAGTATATTTATACTTAAATATATATTAATAATATGTTTAACAGCCTGAAGGAAATGCTATGCTCAGAGAGAGAGAGAGCAATCTTCAGAAGCATTGCATAAGGAGGATTGGAGCCCATATTCAGCAAGAATATTACATTTACAAAAGGCTATTCATGAAAAAAAGTATTTGAGTAAGGTTGCCATGGAAGTCAGAAACACCTTAAAAATCAATTAAGACTTATTTTGACAGCAATCCAAATGTGTGCCTTTCTGTGTATTAAGGAGACAGGAGAGGCAGAAAGTCATGCGGAGACTTTATGTCACCTGGTCCCTGCAAAAATAACCAGAAGATGGGGAAAACTTCAGCTCTCATGCATGGATGAAACTCCAGCTTGCTAGCAAACAACTTCACAGGAATTTCTTCCAGCAGGGACTACCTAGACTCATCTGAGTGTTACCAAGATTGTGGTACTCAAAGTCCACAACATTCACTGTCCAGATACCTGTAACCCTGGCATTGACTACCACATACTCTGTCCTTTAAGAGCTATGGAGATGATCTATGGGGATGCAAAAGCAGAACACATCTGGAAGTGCCCAGAATGCTGGATCCCCTCCTGTATGGCGTTTGGTAGGTAATAACATGGTGGGTGTAAGTTTTTGGTAACTTAATTGATGAAAAGGCACCGTGCTTGAAAAGTAATTCTAAAACCAACTGGTTCTCTATTTATACCAAGCCAAAACTTATTAAATATATGGCTTGGGTTCTAGAATTAAACAGCGCTGTTTTCCTCAGGTAAAAATGGCATTCTGTTTATTTACTCCTCCTCATGTGTCAGGTATTGCACATGTTCTGTAAATAAAATGATGAATCAGAGAGATGTGAGTGTTAGCTTCAATTTCCTCATCACTGAGTGAAGAAAAACAACAACAAAAAAAGCCAAAACAAAACAAAAAAACCAAACCAGTTTCATGTCCAGGCTAAACCATATAACACACAAAAAATATGCAAGTCTCAATGGAGCAAAGGAGCAGGAGGCTGATGAGTGACATCCATTCTAGCAGAGGCAACAGAATGGAACATGGGCCAGACATCACAGATTAACTAGACAAGATAGGAGCCCCCTTGGCACAGACGGTATGATGAGCACTGAGGCTAGAGTACACTCAGGGATCACAGTGTCACAATGCTGCTAAATCACGCTGACACGCTTGGTCCCTGAGCACACTTGACCCCCATTAGAAGGTTTCAAGCATGAGAACAGCCAACATTGTCTGGATTGTGGTACCTACTATTGCTCTCACCTTTTGAATCCGGTTTTGATGCAGCTGATTTTAGAAAAGCCAATCTGATGTTTTCATTGTGATATATCGAGGCTGCCTACAAGGACCTTCCTCCTATGGTCTTAGGTGATCCACTCCCTGTTTTTGAAAACCTGAAAGTACATTTGCTTGCTGAGTTCTACCAGGAATTTCACTTAATTAGACTAAAAAATTGTGAATTAGTAGTTGATTCTAGGTTGAGGGTGAATAGCGGTATTCAATGATAAGCGTGGTAATGAGCTACACGTAGGTGAGCACAGAGAGAACCTTCACTTTGAGACTGTAGCAACAGATGCATAGTGGGACTGGGATATTTGCCTCTAATGTTCATAATAGATAAATTCTGATTCTTGTCCAATATGTGATATAAAAGTTGCAAGAAAAAGTAAGATGAAGTGAACATTTAGAAGAATCCTTCTACGACTGACTGTGCTGTTTTCTGTAAAGATGAAGGTAGGGTGCTCTAACTGGCCCATGTAGTTCCACACTCTTTTGCTCAATATGCCTATCACCATCCTCTGTTTTAGTCGTTATTCCCGGCTTTGGGGTTACAGAGACATAGACTGTCAGAGATACTTGGCTTCCGTGAGCCTTAGCTTCTTGGTGATCATACCAATGAAGAATTCTGGGTACTCTGAGACTTACAACAATAGTCCTGCATACTCCCATGTAAAAGCATGTCTCTGAGATCTGGGGATAAGGCTTAGTAGGAGAGTGCTTGACTAGCACATCTTAAGGGCTCAGATTCAGTCCTTGCCACTGACGTTGATAAATCAATCAATCAATCACATCAATCAATCAACCAGCCAATCAAATTAGACTTCTAGGATTTTCACCTGGAATGAAAAGGTATATAAGTGGAGAAAGTGAAATTGGAATAGTCTGTAGCTTAGTAATTTGTAGTGTGCTGATGTCAGAACAGCACCGGACAAGGGTCAGAGTGACACTGGAAATACTGCCGTTAAGTTCCGCCAAGGTAGAAGTCAAAGACCAACTTCCTACACACTACATTGCATAATTATCAGCTCCAGGGATTGCTCTCAGCATCTTGGTTAGTGCTGTGAATTTAAGACAGAGGAGTGGGGAGTGTGTGGGGATGGTCTTTTCTTTTACTCATTTACTTGCACATGTTCATATTCATCCTTATCTGTGTGTGAGCATCCTGTGTTTTGTATACAGGCATGTGTGATAATACATGAGTGCACATGTGTGTGTGTAGGTCACGGTTGGTATCAGGTATTTTCTTCACTAGCTTTCCAATTTAATTTCTAATGTAAGGTCTCTTCTTGACCCAGACCTTACTAATTCAACTAGTCTAACTTGACAGCTTGCTCCTGGGTCTTTGTCTTTGTCTCCCAAGTGCTGTGATTACTGCTGGGGTGCTCTAACTGCCTGGCTGTTATCTGAGTGCTGAAGATCTGAACTTTGATCCTCATGTGTGTACAGAACATGTTTTATCTACTATGAAGATATTTCCTTGAATATAATCTGGTCCAATTCTTTCATTTCACAGGTAAGGAAACTAGAAATGAGCAATGAAGAATTTTCTATGGAACAGTATTGCTAACGAGCATGGAAATCAGGATTAGAAGCTTGCCACGTGACCTATGATAGTGTGCTTTCTATATTCCAAGCTGCTTTGTAGACGAAAATTTCCTGCATTTGAATAAATGGCCAAGGTGCCAAAATCTTATAGGTAATTCTTTCATTTCATTATAAGCAGACCCTCATCACTTTGAACACATAATATAGATCCTGCTGGGAAGTCTAACCCAGAAAATAACCCTGTGGGCAGTGGTGTGAACGACTGCCAAGAAATACTGGCTGAACTAGCTTATTCACTAAAGATTGATCAAAATAGCTTTCTCTTCTATAATTAATTTTTATAAGAATCTGCATCTCTGGGTTGACACCAGAAAATAGAAAGTGCCAAAATAGTACTATCATGTACTATCTTGGAGTCTCTTGGAGTTAACTATAGCTCAAGAGTCTAGGTGGTTTGAATATGTGTGTGTGCTCCTGTGCATGCATGTGTGTGTGGGCATATGTGCCTGCGTATGTGTGCGCCTGCAGTTGTTTGGTGCAGGTAGAAGTCAGAAAACAATTTTGTGTGTCATTCCTCATGTACCTTCTATCTTTTGCTTGAGAAGGAGCTTCTCAGCGCACTGGAGTTTCATCAAGTTGGTTAAACTAAGCAACCAGTAATTTCCCAGAGATCTGCCTGTCTCCGTGTCCCATCTTATCTTTTCTAGGATCACAAACGAATACCACAAATGAGTGATCAACTTTTTATGTGGGTTCTGAAAAACTGAACCCAGGTCCTTGTGCTTGTGAGGTAAGGTGAATTTTATTTTAAAAATTTTAAAATAGTACACTAGGCAAGGTCTGCTTGCCTGCTGGGTTCACCGGCATGTCTCATTTACAGGTCTTAGGATTTCACGCTCCACACTTCAGAGGCTGAATCAAAGAAAGTGTCTGAAGGTTTGAGCAGAAAACAGGTGAAACTGGAGCTGGCATCTAGACCCATTTTGCTAAATGCTTTTTAGGAAAACGCAAAGGTCAATGAGTTGAGATAGTTACAACTATTGGAAAGACTAAGGGTATTTCTTTCTTGGCCCAAGCTTCCTCCAGGATATCCTGGCTGTGATTTGTTCATTCTCTATATGGAACATGTTTCACTAACTCCAGTGACTGGAGCTTTTTGCAGCGTGTCTTAGCCCTGAACTGTTCACGCTTGAACCCCTTTTCCAGTTTGATATGATTCTTTTTGCATCTTCTATGTCCTTAGCTATGGCAGCCTGTGTATAAGGAACAGAATGGCCTCAGGTATCAGGGCTCTCGAAACTGTCCTCCTCAGCAATTGCAAACTTGAGAGATTTTACCATCATTATACCGAACTTGCCTTGGATCAATAAATGAGTAAATGAACAAATCAGTGTGAGTTCAAGACTTGCCCAGCTCTCTCTCCCTCTTTCCTCTATCCCTCCCCTCCCTCTCTGCCCTTCCCCCCCTCTCTGGTGTAGCTTTCTCCTGAATTTATTTTTTCATTGAACATCACCCCAGCCTCCAGCCTCTTCCTTCTTTCATTTTCCTCATCATTTTCTCCCATATCTTTCACTCCTCTTACTTTTTTTTTTCTGTCTATCAGATGTCATCATAGTACCTTACTGTACCTGGAGCTGGAGTAGAGACAGGTCTGTTGGTGAGCAGGGTCTGCTTTGTGAATGTTGGCTTCTGGCTGTCCCTTTCTGTGGACCAGATTCTGGCTGTTCCTGTGTGACCCCCAGTCTCCTCTCTTCATTGCAAGCTTCTGTCTGTACCGTTCTCTAAGGTCACACATACTGATGAGAAATAACTGTCAGGCAGCAAGAAGATATTTAATGATGGTTTAAAAGAGCCTGGGAGTAAAGTCCTATGAGCCATTTGTTACATATTTAATTTAGGAAAGATTGTTACGGTATCACGGGAGGAAAGGAAGAAAATATATGGCTCCCCATAAAAATGCAGTAAAAACACACATATAGCCCTTCTGTTATGTTGAAATACTGTCGTTCGTGATTAAAGGGGGGCAGCAAGGTGGATGCTGTTGAGCACTGTGCCAGGCTGCCATGGAGGAGGGATGAGAGTGTCAGGCTCTGGGTTTTATCTCTTCTGGAGCTCCAAGAAATGAAAATGTCACAAAATCCAGGAGAACAGAAATTCTGAGCTTCTAAAAGGAGGAGCCCTGTGAATGGTGAGCCAGATGGGTCATGAAATAAACCTGAATTTAGAGCAATATGAAATGTGTTTTCTATAGTTTGACAGCATAGCAGAAACCAAGGTCTGATTCCCATAATCTCTTTCTCTCTTCCCCCAGACCCCCATGTGTGTGTTTGTGTGTGTGTGTGCATGTGTGTTTACAAAAACAAGTGCTATGTCTGTCTTTTCTGCCTTCGAATATTATAATCCTCATCCTGGAGTGTCCAGAAAGCTAGGTCAGTTTTTGATCCAGGAGCATCATTAATGCTGTGAATGGAGCATGCCCATGTGACTTGAGGAAGCAGCTGGCGCTTTCTATCTGTCACTCACTGGCATTGCTATGCTAGGGATCAAGAAATACTGCATTATCGGCTTATTTATTGCCAATTATAAATAATGTTTATTGTTAAATCTTGCTTTTAGTTGGCCCTTATTAGCAGGATATCCATTTCAGAGCTTTCTTCTCTCTCTCTCTCTCTCTCTCTCTCTCTCTCTCTCTCTCTCTCTCTCTCTCTCTCTCTCTCTCTTTCTTCAGTTTTGTTTTTTTGAGACAGAGTCCAAGCTGCCCTGGAATTCACTAGGTAGATCTGGCTGACCTTGAACTTACAGAGATCTTCCTGCCTCTGCCTCCCTAGTGCTGGGATTAAAGGCATGGGCCCCTAAACCAAGCCCCAAATTTATATCTTTATCCAGGTCATGCCCAGAATTAAGAGCAGCGCCATGAGAGAGAATGTTTGTTCATCTGAAATATTCAGATTTTATACTATAGTGGGGACATGATGAAAAAAAACTCTGCTCGTTATATTTCTGTTGTATTCTGGTTCCAAATCTAGCCTGGACCTCTTTTCAGATATTAGGGTGACCCAGAGCAAGCACAGGGCATCACTGAGTTAAGCTTGGCTTCTGTTATGTTTGTTTTTAATTGTCAACTTGATGAGATGTAGAATTATCTAGGCCATAGACCTAGGGTGTACCTGCTGGGGATTATTTCTATTAGGTCAGTTGAGGTGGGAAGACTTCCCCCTTATGTGTGGGGGATGTCATTCATCTGGGATGCTGGAACATAGGGGACAGAAGGGAGCAAGCAGAGGACTAACTCACATCACTCTGTGGTTTCTGATTGCCGATACAATGTGACAGCATGGCCCAAGCCCTTCCTACTATGACTTCCCCCAATAATGGACTATATCTTTAACCAGAGAGACAAACACATACTTCTTTTCTAAGCTGCTTTTGTCAGAGCAACAGAAGTAACTGAGAAAGAATGCTCTCTCAGTACCTGTATCTGCAATGATTGGCTGGATACTGTGTCAACTGCAATATGCCCCCTCTCGTTAGTTCATCTGTGAAAGGCCTGAGCTGGGACTGGAGAGATGGCTTGGTGATTAAGATCACTTACTGTTATTGCAGGCAAGCAATTAGAGTGCCTGACAGCTACCTATAACTCCAGGGGCTCCAATGCTTTCTTTGGGCCCTCCTCAGGCACTTTACTCACATGTACAAACATACACTTCAACATATACGTATAGATAATTAAAAATAAAATCTTAAATGAACAAGTTCTGAAGAGTGGATAGACCATTATATGCTACAGAAAATAACCTTCTTATAGGTATTATACCTTTTGCTAAGCACAGGAGCTTAAATTCACCGCACTCTAGCCATATTGTATCAAAAGTGTGACTCTGGGCAAATATGTCACTGCTTTGAACATTGAGAAAGATTTAGCTACGAGATTCCTAAGATGCTTAGCTTCTGAATTTGAAATTCTGACTTTTAAACAGTAATGTTCAAGTCATTAAACCATTTGGGGTTTGTCAAATTTCAAATTGCTTTCACTGTAATTATAACTGATCCATCATAATTTGTCTTTTAAACGCCAGTCACCTTCTGCCATTCTGGTATTTGATTTGTTGACAGTTGGAAATATTTACTTTCTGCAGTTGTTTGTTAGTGACAGCCCTGGTGTTTTTAAAATCGTGACATGTTTGCTGAGCCCCCACAGGCTCTCCATCCAACTGGACAGTGCAGTGGAGAAGACAACAGACTCCTCCTAGATTATGCTTATGTCCAGCTTTATGTGCTCACCACCTTAATTTCTTGAGTTAATTTAATAAAAACAAAGCCCCAGGAGGAATTGATGACCATTGAGGCTGTCGTTTGCAAAGAACTGTAACACTGATGGTTCCATGAATCTGCGGTTAGCATTCCTATACACAGTGGGCAACTATGCTTCAGTTTACAGATTGTCTTCTAACTACAGATAAACAGAAGTAAAATCTAAGCCTTGTGTTTATCCTAAAGACTGTCATTGTACCACACAATGTGCCTCTGTGGAAGAGGCCAGTGCCATTCATATTGAATGAGTAGATGCAAAAAGAAACAAAACAAAAAACCTGTTTCTAAGTTTTACTCTTGATTATAAATGAAACTATTGGCAAAATAAAAATAAATAATAAAAGGACAAACCAGAAAAGTTTCTGGGGGTTGATCAGGCATACTGAGAGTCTTTAAAATTCAGTTTTACAAATGGAAGCCAGTTGATGCCATAGTGCCCAAATGTTGACTAGATGATCCCAGTGTGCCTCCGAAGCAGCAAGACAGAGGACAAAGGACAGAGAGATGGTGATAGTTCCTCCTATCATCTGGCTCATCCCACCCCACCTGCCAGTCACTCTTAAAAAGTATTTCAGCTTTGCTAGACCTATAGAAAATTACTTGGAGAATAGGGAAAAGGAGATGGGCAAAGAGGATACAGAGGCATTGCTGTGCAGCGGAGCGAGGAACCCTCTCACAACCTCCGCTCCTGTCACCTCAGACTTTTCATGATGGATGCATAAAAATATTTCTTTTATACACACTGAATGAGACATCAGTTCCTTGAGCCAATCTGTGTTCCAGCCATCTCAACATGGCACTCAATGTGCAATAGTGCAGCCAGGCCTTATCCGCTCCCTTCAGTGAGGCAGGAATTAGACATGTCTGATACAACCTTGAATCACCTGAAATGCATCCCAATGAAAGGTTGTTTACATGGGGTTGGCCTGTGGGTACACCTGGTACGGATTATCTTCATCAAGTAAAATGGCTGCACCATTCCCTAGCCAGCTGTCTGAGGATGGAGACATCTAGCCTATGCAAGCAAGCAGGTAAGTATACGCACATTCGATTCTCTCTGCATTTGACTGTAACTGTGACAGGCTGTTTCAAGTTGCTGAAGCTGTAACTCCGTCACAATGATGGACTAAAACCTGGAACTATGAGCTAAAAGAAACCCCCTTCCCTCTTCAAGCCACTTTTGTCAGAGTGTTTTAACCACAGTAACAGAAAGGAAACTAGAATGACATGAGAATGGTCCATTTCACGAGATGCTATTTGCACACACCAGATGCACAAATTCCCTCCGTATCACATCTTCCTCCAAAGAAAGAGCTTTGGAAAGAAATATTGACCTGAGAGTCCCAGAAAGTATGACAAAGGGCAAATGGTGAGTGAAAAACCTAAAGAGAACAAACAATTAAAAGGAGGGGGGGCAAGCATTGGAACATTGCTGAGTGACACATCTTTTCCTGTCTTCATATTAGCTGTGAAGGACAATTTTTCATCAGTTTACAGATACAGAAATTGATGTTCAGTTAGGAGAAGAAACATTCATGGGTCATTTGTAATCACCAAAAGAACTCTTTGTCCATAAAAATAAGAATAAGATTAATGAAGTCTCCTGCCAGAGCATGGGCAAAATAGTTCCTACTACAGTTTGTGGAAGATAGAGGAAAAGAAAGATCATATGGATAAGAAGTTCAGAGGCCTGGAAATCTGGGGAAGGGAGGAATAGGCTTTGGCTCTGGGGTCCTTGGCTTCTTAACACTTGGTCACAGACCACTGGATTGAAAGTTTGGGGTGTATAAAGGTGCAAGATTCTCAGTTATCTCTGGTATGAGGTAGCTCTGGGCTTGTCTCTTTGGGTTAAAGTCTTTCAGCAAGGCAGTCATACCTGGCTCTGTCAAGTAGACTGGGTCCAGAGCAAGCCATACTGGAGCATTTACTGGGGGTAATTTCTGCTCAAGACAAAAAGTGTTCTAGAATAAGATGCTCCTTCTGCACGAGCCCCAAGGAGTTGTGAGAGCAAAGAGGTAAGCAGATTGAGATTTTCACCAACCGTAATTTTGCAGGGAGGTTTATAGACAACATGATCGTAGATGGCAGCCAGGCCAAGTGAATGCCTGCAATTAGGATAGAAAGATAGGGGTCTACAGTATGATCAGGACAAATGACATTATTCAAGCTAGAATATACTTCCCTTTTTACAAGCTAATCTCAAAAAGATGAGATGTGTCTGACAAACCAACTAGAATGCTCATCATACTGCACTCTAATGGTTTTGTCTATTTATAGAATGCTGGGAAACCATGAGGGAAAAACCAACAGGAGCTACTCAGGGGCAATTGTGGTATTTACCACTCAAGAATGTTGAAACCATTTCAAGCTGACACTGCAAGGGAGGGAACTAGGCTGTATATCAAGTAGCAAATCCCAGATGCAGGACAAAATTTCTCTCTAGGAATAAACATTTCCCCTTTATGACCTTGTCTTTGTTTTGCACTTATACAAATGGGCATTACCAGGACTTCCTATGGGGAGAAATCCCTGCAAAGGACAAATCTATCTGTCTGTCTGTCTGTCTGTCTGTCTGTCTGTCTATCATATATCAATCTAGTGTATGTGTGTGCTGTTATCTCTCATGTGCTGTCCACCTTGTTTGTCAAGAAATGGTGTCTCATTGGCCTGGAACTCAGCAATATTAGTTGACCAGGGAGCCAAAGGATCTGCCTATATCCACCTCTCCAGTGCTGAGTACAAGCCCAAACACCAAACCTGTCTTTTCAACATGGTTTCTGGAGCATTAAACACAATTCTTTGTACTTGTAAGGATAACAGTACCAGATATAAAGAGTGAGGCCACTTGTAGTCATGAACACTTTATTTGGTGTAACTAACAAGGCATGCCTGTAAGATACCCACAGATGTGTTGAAATGATTTAATAGGCACTTGGCTGGTGATCTTGGACATTTTACCTAATCACAAAAACAATCTCAAGAGAATAAAAAGAAAAGCTACAGATCGGATAAAAAAAAAAACATTTGTAAAAGACATCTGCTATAGGATTGCCTTCCAAAATATGTGAAGATTCTTATATTTAATAAGAAGAAAATTAATAACCATATATTAAAAATGTCCAAAAACTCGAGTACATACTTCACCAGAGAGGCAGCTCAAAGGTTAAAAGTACTTCCAGAAGAGCCTGCCCTTTCTTCTTGCTTCCTACAAAATAGAATCTCATCTCAGCAACTGGACTCTTGATGTTTATTCCATGTGAGTTGACAAAGAGTCCACACAGCATTAACATCAGTATACTCATAATAGCACAGACTTGAATTCAATAAGGATGTCCTTCTCTGGATAAGTAAGCTGTGGCATATCCAGACAGAATTTTATCATTGTTTCACTACATGCATATGTGTGTAGTGGAATATTCATGTGTGAGTGCAGGTGCCTGTAAAGTCCAGAAAAGGGTGTTGGATCCTTTGCAACTGGAGCTACCTTTCATTGCAAGCCTCCTAATGTGGGTTCTGGGAACTAAACTTAGGTCCTTTTCAAAAGCGACATAGGCTCTTAACCACTGAACCATCCCTTCCACAAGTTTCCTTAACCCTGAATCTTCTGTGAACCTAAAATTGTTGTAAGAAATAATGTATTTTGAGACAACAGTATGTTCACAGGAAAGGAAACGAAAGGATCACAGTTTCCATTACCCAGTGGTGATTACTCTAACTGCCGTATACATCTTCATCTTCCGTTCAGGAAGTCTTTGCCATGCTTACCAGGTAGAGTTTTAGGCACTAACAATGTAACAGGTATGCAAATAGGCAAAATCCTTAGTCTGTGTGGCTTATGTTCTGCCTGGGATGGGAGTGAGGCTCAGTCAATCCACAAGTTCCAGTATACTATCTTTGAGTGCAATAAATGCTCTGAATGTGGGCAAGCATAACAGAGGGGATGCACAGGAAAGGTGACTGCATTTCAAATAGTGTGTTCAGGGAACATCTCACTCTGGCTATTTTGGAAAGCTCAGGAGGAAGTGATAACAAGTAAACATTTTAAGGTAGGACTTTCAGCACAGATGCAATCCCGATAAGGAAAGGAGCAGAGAAGGGGTGGTGATGGAGGACGGGCCAGCTCAGGTGGGCATTTTCTAGGATGGCTTGACTTTCAGTTGCAGGGAGAGGGAAAGTCGGCAGCCTGTTGTGAACAGAGAGCCTGTGTTCTGGCCTCTTGGAGGTGGTTACTCTGGTTGCCGTTTGACAATGTGGGAGATGTTTAACACAGGGGACTTAGGCCATAAGCCAGAGTTGTGTTGACCCCAGGGCGGCACCACTGGAGGTGAAGACATGGGACCTAGAAAAGCCCACAATGGACAGGATGTGGGATATGGAAACTCTGCTGGAGTCAGAGATGACTCTGAGGCCTGAGTATCTGTTAGGAGAGAGTTGGCATGGATTAAGTAGACTTAGAGTTTTGAAGACGTGTCTTTTGTAGTATCAGTACCTCAGGAGTGTGTTTTGGATTTGTGAAGTTTGAGATGGTTTCTTTTTCTGTAAAGTTCAAGATTTGGGCAGATGTGTGTACAAAAAAAATGCACATACATATTTGGTAGAAATACACATTGAGGAATCTTTAGCTTAAATGTTATGTTGAAAATTATGAGGCTGGCTGAGATTGGAGGTTAAGGAGGGATTCTAAGGTCTCTGCAGCTCTACAAAAGGAGAGGGAGAGAGGCATGAAAAGGTTCTCTTGCCTACACATATTTTGATATGATTATTAGTTAGTGTGGTGTCTGAGCTTGATGTCATCCACATAGCAGTTGAGTTTTCTTATTTTATCATCTATTTCACAACATTGCTTTTAATAACCTTTAATGTATATTTCACAGCATATGCATCCAATTCTTTATTGTTAGCCTGTAGTTTTTGTAGTGCTCATTTTTTAAGCTCTATTTTATTTGGCGTCTTTACACCTTTACCTCCCTTCCACCAACTCTTTAACTGTAGGTAAGAGAGAGAAAGTTAGTGGGGAAAGGAGGCACAGACCCTTTTACTTCTGCTGGTTGTTTAGGGTTGATGGGTTCTTGGGGGGGGGGGGGTTACCAGTTCTCTGTCAATAGCAAACACAGAAAGTTGTCTTCTCAGTCTATCTCCTCCAAGATGTTGTGTTGCGAAGTGTCTCTCCAAATTGCTACTTGTCACACACCACATGTTCTCTTTCCAGGCTCTCCTATTTATGTCCTCAGAGTCCTAAACCACACCCCTCTCCATGCTGCCCGAGGCAGGCCGTTACCCGCTGGCAAAGACCACACCCCTCAGGAGACAATAATCAACTGTGGATAAACTAAAGCTCAAACTAGAATCTCACACTTGGGATTAAAACAAAAGCATACTTATGTAACATAACTGAAATTTTAAAGGAATCAAAATGTCCTGCCATAGTGATTTACTTAGTCTTCATCACACATCTGCAGAATGTGTGTGTTGCTGCTTCTGTCCATTGTTAAACTGAGTGTACACTTAGAACCATTCGTCTTTCCTTGCATTTAATCTAATTATTTGATTTCTTTGCTTTAACACAAGTTTTTTCATCTTTTACATTTTCAGTGAATATTCATATGTATATATGTATATGTGTATATAAGATTATTTTAACATAAAAATTTTCAAGGAAAATGACTGAAATCTTTCATTGCATTTGGTTGAATTTTTCTCTTGCTGTTAACAATAAGAAAGTTATACAAGAAAACACCCTCCACATCCTCCTCCCCAAACCTGACTCCTTCAGTCTGGATTATATAACAGTCTGACAGTGAAAATGATCAAATATAAAACATCATCTCATTTTAGTATCTGTTATGACAAACTGAGGGTGTTTTCCGGTTTGTCAGCGATTTGCAGACCGTGCTCCATAGGTATAGGCCAGTTGGAGGTTATGATAATTTGCTGGTTCTGCCTCTGCAGCAGCTCAGCTCGCATGGTGTGAGCTCCTACTCTGCAAGAACCTGCATTACTTTAGAGACTCTTTGCCTTTGCTTCTCCAGTGAATGTGACTCAGCTTGGCCTTCTTGAGAGATGCCTCCTTAGGAAGTTACTAGTTTCCAACATTTCTGCCTACAAATAATGTATAAAAGCATAAGATAAATCTCCTGCTGCTGTTCTGCCCAAATTTGTGTTTACGAGTTTGATGTTCTCTGTGTTCTGGCCAAGCAAAGGTTAGTCAGCAGAAATGCACTGCACTTCTCATTCTTTTTGTTCTATTTTAGAAAATCTTTGCTGGCTTGTACTTAACAACTGGTCACTCCAGAAATGTTAACAACAGTTTTTTTTCACCATATTTGGAACTTGGGTAATAACCATTTTCCTTTCAGTATTATTTTTCCTAAATATTTTAGGCTTTGGCAAAACCAGAGATTTCTGTGCCAAGTCTTTCCACCTTCATTTTCTAACCCATACGCTTTAAAAAAGAAATCTAATAGGGTTGGCTCTGGTTTCTTTACTCTTAAGTTGTCAAAAGCAGTTTACTGAGAAATGATTATGGCTCATAAGAATCTGGGACTTTCCCTCTGTGATGGAAACAGGAAATTTCATTTTGTTGACTATAAAATTAAACTTGGACCTCAAGAATATAAGATTTAATCTGGAAATTTCAAAATCATAAGATAATAGAATAGTTATTTTGGCTTTTTTCTTTTCTCTAGTTATTATTTTTATTTCATTCTCTAATCTTTATTATGAATGAATTCAAAGGTTATAGAAACATATTAATTAGCTATATTCAAAGGTGTAAAGACTGCATTAGAATTAAAGCATTGAACTTTCCAGAAATTTCTGAGCAAACCAAAGTTAAAAGATATCAGTAACATTTTAAGGGTCTTTTTGAAAATACCTGTCCATGTCTTTCCTTTGAAAAGTACAGACCTGCCCTAATGATTAACTTAGTCTTCATCACACATCTGCAGAATGTATGTGTTGCTGCTTCTGTCCATTGTTAAACTGAGTGTACACTTAGAACCATTCGTCTTTCCTTGCATTTAATCTAATCATTTGATTGCTTAGCTTTAACACTGTTGTCTTTTTATAATGTCATATTTAAGGAGTCAGTCTCCATGTGGCTAGCATCCATACCCAGCTCTTTAGCAGGATCAGTAAGCACAGTTTTTCTTTCTTTCTTTCTTTCTTTCTTTCTTTCTTTCTTTCTTTCTTTCTTTCTTTCTTTCTTTCTTTCTTTCTTTCTTTCTTGTTTGTTCGTTTGTTTTTGTTCTTAAGGCAGTGTCTCACTGTGTAGCTCTGGATGTTCTGGATCTCACTGTGTAGAACAAGCTGGCCTCAAACTCACAAAGATCCTCCTGCCTCACCAGTGCTGGAATTAAAGGAACGCACCACCACAATCAACTCTTAGTAAGCAATTTTCCTGCTACCCTGCCCTTTCATGGTGACTTTCAAGAATTGTTTTTCTTCTTAATTTTTCAGTTTTATGATAGCACACCAAACATGGTTTATGGTCTGTCTCTCCCATCCAAATATCTCGGAATAAGAGGAAAGATGTTTGTCTGTTCATTTTCATTTGTTTATTAAATGTTTACATATGTAGTTTATGCTCAAAATAACTATTGCCACATGACAGAGAGGAAAACTACCTGGAGATGGGAGACATCATAACACAAGGATAAATGGCATGCTGAACAAAGGTAAAAAGGAACAGAAGTCTCCTCTTGGGCTTGTAGAAGCCAAAAGCGGGAAGAGACAACAAGGGCATCAGTAAGACTGGTTACCTCTAGATGGAAGATGGGCTAAAGGACTCTAGCAACAAAGGCAAGGCTGTGCCCTTATTCAATGGGGATAACTCCTGGAAGAACATCGATGGAGCTATTGCATTAGTTACTTTTCTGTTGCTGTAATGAAACACCATGAATGAAGAAAACCGAAGGGAGAGTTCCAGAATAAGAAGTCTATGATGGTGAGGAGGCATGTGGCAGCAAGCAGTATTCATGGTGGCAACATCATGAAACTGAGAGATCATATCTCAACTATGAGCACCAAGAAGCAGATGGTGAATTTGAACTAGCCTGAATCTATATGCTTTCAAAACCTGCCTATTGAGGGTTGGTCTGGCGCAATGTATTCGAATGCTGACTTCAGTGCCTTGGGATCTGGTTACCACCCTGCCACAGACATTGTTTTGAATGTTGGACTATCTCCTGTACCCATGTGATGAGAAGGAATGTTCCCCAGTTATACCTTATTCGCTGATTAAGGTATTCCTGTTCCCTACATTTTTGCTAGCATTTTTTGTCTGTTGTTTTCTTTTTGACTGGGATAAATGAAATTTCATTGTAGAAAACATATGGTTATCAATATTTATTGCTGCTCTGGTCACAATAGCTAGAATGAGCCTAGATGTCCATCAACTGATAAGTGGAAAATAAAACAGTGGTATCGCTTTGCAATGGAATTTTGTTCAGCTGTAAAGAAAAACGGAATTTTCAGGTAAATGGATCGGTCTAGAAAACATTATATTAAGTAAGAAAATTCAGACCCAGAAAAACAAACATTTCATGTTCTGATTCATGTAGATCTATTGTTGAGTCTTTATATTTGTGTGTTTAACTCGGAGAATCCAGAAAACTAGAAAGCCATCATTGGGTGGAGAGAGCTCCTACAAGAAGGGTGGTTAGTAGAACACAGGTGATATGAAGGGGAAAAGGAGAATAATGGGGAAGGAGTTTAAAGAGGGATGGAAAGGTAGGGCATGGGGGAGATTTGGAGAGTAATAAATAACACTAGGGTATTTTTAAAAGCCACATGTAAATTTATTTTATAAGCCTTATATCTACATACATACGTATTCATACAAAATAGTTTAACTGGAATTGCTCTAGATAGGTTATTACGTTCATTTCAGAAGCTGTAGGTTACCAAATAAAAAAGTCCAGTGCAGAGTGTGGGACACTTCTTCAGTATTATTCAGGGGTATGTTGAAGATCCTCCAAACAATACAGGCTGTTTCCATTGCTCTTGTTTGCTCACCAGAACTTGACAGAAAGAAAGCGGCTATTGCTTAAGACACCACACAATGGTCATAAGACATGGAAAAATCAAGTTGGTTCTGACTAGGAAAATTCTTTCCTGCTGGATACATTTTACAGTTCTGGAAAGTGCTAGACAGACTGTGAAGGAGAAAAGCTAAACTTACTGAGCTGTGAACTCTGTAAAATACAATAATAAGTGATGTGGCAAAATATACCCAGCAGGGCCATCAGGGAATGAAGGTTATGGAGGAAACCAACTGCTTTCTGATTGAACTTGAAGTCCATTCCTCAGGAGGAAACACATACCTGGTATAGCAAATCTGTCCAACCCATGGTTGGAGAGTCTACTAGATTTACGGGTGAACCTAATGCTACCCTTCCACTGAATAACCTCTAAAGTCATGTCTCTATACCTATAGATTAGTGCAGCTTTCTGACCTCATCAGAGAAGTTTCTTTGGGCAGTGGATGGTGGTTAATGCCAGAAACTCACAACTGGTCAAAAGTGCAGAGAATAAAAGACAGTGTAGTGCTCAGTTACAAACAACCTCTATATTCTGCCATCTCCCTAAGACTCAGGGTGCATTATGTAAAAGGGACGGAAAGAGTACAAGAGCCAGAAACTGGGGGAAGACTGGAATAAACATGCCTTGTGGATATTGCAGGACCACTACACTTATGAGTTGACAGTGGCTGCGGTTGTCTGCACAAGACTGAGCCAGCAAACATTCTAGTATGAAGTGGGAAGTGGCTCATGAGCCCCTGCCCCTAACTGAGGAGCCATACACAGTTGACAGCCTCTGGAAAAGGAAGTCAGTTTTCCTTTAGTGTGTGGCTCATGGTGGATTAGTGACACTTCCGTGCCCCGACCCCCAGGAATGTACAAATTACAGGCAGTACAAATTAGAGACAATGGGCTATCGAATTAAAAAAGAATCAGGAGGCCATGAAGTTTGTGGGAATAGATAGGTACGGGTGGATCTAGAAGGAGTTAAGGAGAGGATGTGGGGGTAAATATGATTACAATACATTGTGTGAAAACTTCAAAGTATTATTTTTAAAAGTATTTATTATTAAAAGAGATACATAGTTATTAGAAAAGCTGGTAAATTATTGAAAATTATCAAAAAGGTGAATATAGCACCCCTTAAGTCTACCAATCACACAGAGATTACTTCTGCTGCTAGGTAAGCCTAGGTCCTTCAAGTCATTTCTTCATTTTTCTTATGTAACCCTTATCATACCAAGTATATTATTTATACTTGCTTCCCCCCACCTCAGGATAGTTTAGGAAAAATAGCAGTTAAGGCATAATTGCATATTTTTCCTATTAATTAATTTTCATCCATTGAGGTTTTAATCCTAGAGCTTGTAGGAATATTATGTCTTATTTGAATAAGGAAGCCAAATAGGCTTAGTTTTTTAAAAATTCTGATCATGCCTATAAAGTCTTCTTTTTGTATTGTTTGGAAGAGGAGGCTGAACACTTTCCCTTTACTTTAATACTTAATATTTATGACTCTCATAATTACTCTTATAAAAGATCCACTATTACTAGCAACTTCAGCTCTTGGGTTAATAATCCTGCATTTCAATGAGCTCTAGGTAATTATGCTTTGAAGCCCAAGACTTCTTTTCAAAAATTATAATTTGAGGTTCTTTTTTTAATAACTATGTAATTTTAGTTTCATGTTGAAGAGCAATGAAAATTTTCACATTATAGCACAACTGTAATTTTAGAGGAAAAAAATCAGTAATGGACTAGGTAATTTTAATTTAGGTCACTTTTACATAAGATAATCAAAATAAACTAGAAAAAAATTCCTCAGAAGCTAGAATATTAATCTATTACCTACCTTGACAAAAGAGCATACCAAGAGAAAGGCCTGTGTTAATTTTCTGCTTTATAAAGAGGGATCTGTCAAGTCAAACCTCTAGTGTTAAAGGGAGGAAAGAGATTCTGGTTGTTAGCTTTCCTGTAGCCAAGGGATGTAGCTACCAGAGACAGGAATCTTGATTCTTAAAGTAGACACTTTGCATGTTCCCCATAGTGAGCTAATTCAAGGCTAACAAGAGCCCTGCCCTACAGCAGGTATTTTGATTTCCTTCCTCTAAAACTCTTCAGTTATTTTCTGAACCTTGGGATTTAGTGGCATGTAAAGTTTCCAGCTATGCAAAACCAGGATGACATTCTCAGGCAAATCTGTTTTCTCAACATGACTTGTTTTGAGAAGCAGCCAGTGAAAAGCCTCCACACGTCTCTCTCCCCTGTATCAAGGGAATGCCTGGTCATAGACTGTGTGAAGTGCTGCCTTGAACGGTGCTTTGAGTGAACTACACTGGTATGGATGACGTTCCCCAGATAGTATTGTCTTCTGTTGCATATGGGATTGTACAGAATTTAAAGGGGGGGGGGGAAGACCCTGACTTGAGACTTTGCTTTCTCCCATTTACCTGCTGTCACAATGTCTTTCAAACAATATGGTGTGCAAGAGCAAGCCTGAGGAGGTGAGAGCCACATGGCTGACTCATTCTCATACACTTAAAATTTGTGACCCTGGGTAGATTACTGAGTCTCAGTTTGATGCTGAGATTGTCAGGCAGGTCACTCTTGTAAAGAATAAACCACAATACGGCCTGAAACAGAGGCCAGTTTTATAGTCAGGATTATACTTGTGGTTGCAATGAATTATCAACTTGATTAAGGACTTAGAATGACTTAGAAGACAAACCTTTGGTCCTATCCGTGAGAGAGTTTCTAGACTGGGTTAATCCCAAGGAGGGGAAACCCAACTTACATGTGACTGGGACCATTCTATGGGCTGGGGGCATCAGAATGAATAAGAAAGAGAAAGGTAGCTGAATGTTAGCATTCGATGCACTTTGCTTCCTTACCGTGGATAGTGTGCGACAAGCTGCCTCAAGATCCCACCTCCAAGACTTCCGGCCATGGTAGACTGTATCCAGAAGAAGCCCTTTCTCCCTTACGCTGCTCCCTGTAAGGTATTTATCAGAGCCGTGGAAAAGCTTCTTTGTCTCCATGCAGCAGCTCCTCCACACCATTTACCAGACAGACACCACCCGTCAAGTCATATTCTAAATGACATGTCTCAGGTTGTCATTTCTTCCTGAAAGCAGACACTGCTTTTTCTTGAACAATCTCATAAGTGGGTTACAGATTATTTATCACTTTTGGAATTTTTTTCTGTGAAAGATTCACTTTATAGAGATATTAACTAGAACAGACGCATACTGCCTCAGCAAGAGGAGTTTATGAAAAAAGCTTTTTTTTTCTTGTTTGTATCTGTTGTTCATATGCTCATGAGACCGACAGCACTTCTAATGATCAGAAAGTAGTGCTCAACAGAACAAAACACCAGTGCGGAGGTCAAAGTTTACACTGCCCCCTCGGATGCACTAGTAGTGTCTCTGTGGGTCTTGAGTCCTTCAGAGATTCACCAGTCTGACAATTCATAGTCTTTAACAAATAAGAGGCTTTTTTGAGATGTACGGCACTGGATTCTCATGCACCAGGACTGCGTCTGCAGGTGCTTTCACCATGCAATACCAAGTTACATTGTCAGGGGTTTATGAAGGCAAAACTCCCAAGGCTGCTCTCTTCCTGCCTTGGTGCAATCAGGGGCAAGCACAATCCTGATGTACTTTCTGCCTGGGTGTAATCAGGCACACATCCCGCCTACATGCAGTAAAATGCTTGCAAGCTTGTTTACAGAGACGAAAACAAACCTTTGTACAAGACCAGGCAATTACAAGAACGGCTCCCAGGATTCTAGGAATTCATCTGTCCTTGGACAAGTAGGGCTTACAGGGGTTAGACAGTTTTTGTTTTGTAGTTCTCTAAAGCACAGTAATT
The DNA here is from genome assembly GCA_028658305.1 of Pachyuromys duprasi. NCBI lineage: Eukaryota > Metazoa > Chordata > Mammalia > Rodentia > Muridae > Pachyuromys > Pachyuromys duprasi. The sequence continues at coordinate 51,548,136 of CM053766.1, forward strand.
TTCAACTTTTAAATGTAGTGTTCACCATCACAGTATGACAGTTCACACCAGATAGGCCTGGGACAGATTTATTTTGGTCTCTTGAATTGAGACTCAAAGGAGAAACTTTTTGAAGTTTTAATTAATAATAAAACATTCACTAGTTCCTGGCTTCACTTCTTAATTGTCCCTATGGTAATTAGGTCATTTAAAAATGATGCTCTCAAGATGCAAGTGAATGTAGAAACTGGTTTATACAAACTTTAATTAGGCATAAGGAAAAACACGTCAGTGCTTTAAAAAGAAAAAATTTAAGAAACAAACACAGATTTCTTCTACTTACTCATGCTGACCTGCTAGGTCAATATCAAGGAAATGTCCAAACACAAACCCACTAGAAAATCAGTATGTCCTAAAGCATCAGGTTAGCAACTGCCAGCAAAACCCATGCTTCAAGTGCAATTATGCCGCAGTCATAATAATAATTACACGTTTTATTGTAATGTGAGCTCAATTCATGAAGACCTCGCTACGCTGTGGACGCAGGTGAGATCACCTTGTTAGTGGTTATTCAAATGATTTGGCTCAGTGTCCCACCCATGCAGTAAGGTTCGCTTGCCAGTCTTTCTCAGTTAGTGCTCTCGTCCTGGCTATGCGCCATAGAGAGTATTCCTTTGATACCTCTCTCTTCTAGCTACTTTGGAACGTCAGCAGGCTGAGGATTGCCCTCCCTGCTCCTTCTGTTTCTATGAGCCAGCCCCACGGTCAGTGATGAATTTCTCATGAATTTTTCTCTGTTCACTTGGGTTGGCTGTGACAAATTTCTACAGGACTCTGGTGGAAGAAGGTTCAGAAACTGAAGTAACAACTGTCCTCAGAGATAATGGATTTTTTTTAAGTCAAGTTTTCACACTATTGGTCCCCATGTGTTCAGTATTTTGATTATGTTTACTGTGACTCTTTTTTATTTTTATTTTAGTTTATCCTATTTTATTTTATTTTTTTGCCATGGTCACAGAAGAAAGAACATTTACTGAAGCATTTGGGATGCCCATTCACTTCGTTGTTACAACTTTGAAAGTAGGTAATTGTTATTTAGTGAACTTATATTACTCAAGCTACTTTTTTTGTTGTTGTTGTTGTAGGGGGTGGTAATCTGAGTCCTAAATATGAGTGAAGATTGAAGAGCCTATTAGAGTAGCAATGATTAATAAGGGTAGCTGCTATCATTCTGGTACAGTGCCAGACAGTACAATGGTTCCTCCATCTTACAGTCTTCCTGAGGCCATTTCCAGGTTTAAACCAAAATCTGATCTTTTTGTTTGAGAACCTCATTGAAAACCATTCAACTCTATTCTAGGAACCCAAGATCCGGATGCCCTAGCTAATTTACGTTTGCCTTTATTAAAACTGCTTGCGTGTTTGTGTGTGTGTGTATAATTTACTCCAGCTAAGTGATTATCTTAGCTTCTGTTAAAAGTACTTGTTTCAAACTATGAAAAACACCTCCCCGACTTTCATCCCCTACTCACACACGTGTAGGTTTTGTAGGAGATGTCTGGACAAGGTCTTTGCTTTAAACAACAACAACAACAACAACAAAAACCTTGTGTTCTAGATGCGTGAGAGTGAACGTAATTCCCTGAACATGTGAGTGCGGCTCCTGCTGGCTGAAAGAAAGAATTTAAATTGGCTATACATAGTGAGTAGTCATCAGAAATTGTCTAGATTAGATAAGACTGTGGGTAAGTTTGTAGGGGCAGTGTCTTAATCATGTTAAGTGATTTGAGTAGACCCAGCCTAGAAGAGATTGAAACCAATTTGTAGGCTAGGACCTGGACAGTGTTCAGCAGAGAGCTGTCTGAGCACAAACATGCATGCATTCATTTTCCTCTCCATTCTTGACTGTAGATATGACTAGCTGCTTCGGGTTCCTGTTGCCTGTAGTTTCTTGCTTTAAAGGACTGTAATCTGGAATTGTGAGATAAAATGAAATCTACCCTAAATTGCCTTTGTTGGGATATGTTATCTATCACAGCAACTAGAAAAGAAACGTAGACACATTCCTTCAGACATACTAATTTTTTTAATCATAATATGGTCACTGACCTGTTAGTCTATGGCGACTTTCCCAAAGTCTCTTAACTAGAATCTTGAGTTTGTCTGATGCTGAAGATCTTTGTTGGGTGTGAAACCCCCACAGGAAGTTGTTTTGCTTTTTTTGTGTGTTCTTAGGATGGGATTTGTGTCTTCTTTAAGTGTTTAAATTTCTGACTTCAGTTTTCATGTGTGTGTGGTCATGTACATGAATGAAGGCCAAAGATAAATGGTAAGTGACTTTCTGAATCATTCCCCACCATATGTATGAATGTATGATATGTTTATCTATCAAGACAAGTAGTCCTGGCTGTCCTGGAACTCACTGTGTAGAACAGGCTGGTCTTGAATTCAGAGATCTGCCTGCCTCTACCTCCTGAGTGCTGAGATTAAAGACAAGCACCACCACTTCCTGGCTTATTTATTTTTGAAGACAGTGTCTCTCTCTGTACCTGGGGCTCACTGATTCAACTAGGTTGGCTGGTCAGTGAATTCCAGGGATCCTCCTGTTTTTGCTAGGATTACAAGTGCATTGTTTTTCACATGGGTTGTTGGGATTTTACTCAAGTCCTCATGTTGAAACATCATTACAATGGAAAAATTTCCCCAAAATTTCTTTCAATATCCTTTACATACACATACCTAATTTCAATGTTTAATACAGTAACCTACTGCTGGTTTTTCTTGGATGAATTATTCAAATTTTAGGGTGTTTTTGTTCGTTATTTCTTCATTATTTTCCTTCCTTCCTTTTTTCCCTTCCTTTCTCTGTCTCTCCCTGTCTCTCTGCTTCTCTCTCTCTTTCCATCTCTCTTCTTTTTCTGTATCACGGATTGAACCAGGAACATCATGCACACCAGGCAAACACTCTTTTACTAAGCTACAGCCACAGAGACACATTAGTTTCTGAGTCTGCGAAGTGAGAGAGATAATAATAGACTGTACTTCACAGGTGGTTTGTGAAGATCAAATAAGACCATTCTTATAAAGAAGGCACAGTGGCATAGTTCCCAATACACCTACTGTTGAGATTTAGGCTGCTGCTGCGGCTGCTACTGTTGGCAAAATTAGATTCAACCCATGCAAGGAAAATGTAGCACAGCTCACAATAACATCCTCCCCGAATGTTGTGTAAATGGTTAGCGAAACTTCACAAATTTGAAGCTAAGCAAATAGCCAACTTTATTTTATTTTATTTTACTTCAATCACCGGTCATTCACTTGTATCCCAGCCGTAGCTCCCTCCCTCTTTCCTTCCCAAACCCACCCTCCCTCCCTCCCTCATCTTCTCCCTCCCTCATCTCCTCCCCGCCCTCTTCCAAGTCCACTGAAAGGGGAGGTCCTCCTCGTCTTCCATCTTACCCTAGCCTATCAAGTATCTTCAGGACTGGCTGCAATGTCCTTATCTGTGGCCTAGAAAGGCTACTCCTCCCTCGGTGGGGAAGGGGAGATCAATGAGCCAGTCACTGAGTTCACATCAGAAATAATCCTTGTCCCCCATACTAGGGAACCCACTTGGATACTGAGCTACCATGGGCTACATCCAAGCAGGAGTTTTAGGTTATATCCATGCATGGTCCTTTGTTGGAGAAACAGTCTCATAGATATATTTGGTCCTTGTGGAGCTCCTGTCCCCTCTAGGTCATACTAACTCTCCCTTCTTTCATGTGATTCCCTGCACTCTGCCGAATGTTTGGTTATTAGTCTCAGCATCTGCAAATAGCCAACTTTAAAGGCAGTTTCTGTATGAAAGAAAGAAAGAAGAAAGAAAGAACAAAAGAAAGGAAGAAAGGAAGAAAGACAAGAAGGAAGAAAGACAGAAAGGAGAAAGAATGTGAGCTCCTCTCTAAAGTTAGGGCAGGAACAGCAGGTCTGTGACCGAACCTGCAGCAACAAAATTAAAAAATAAAACAACACAAAACAATAACAGTAACAAAAACAACAAAAAAACAATTAAATAGACCAATCCAGGGGACAGGAATGTTAGGAGTCGAAAGGAAGGCTCTGTAGATGAGATTTTAGATGAATGAGGCAGCACAAGTCCTGCGATCTCCCAAGGAAAAGTTCAGCAACTCAAGCCTTTTCGGTACTTGAGCCAGCTTGGAGAAATTCCTTCTACTGCTATCAACACCAAACAGAGATACGAATGGAAACAGACAAAGGGGAATTTCATCTTTTCCTTTTTCCTTTTTCTTTTCTCCGTCTTTACTTATCTGTTTAAATAAGGTTGACAGAGACCTCTGTACTCATGAAAACTTAAACACCAAAAGCAATGCTCTAAAAGAGTACACAGTACTAAGCAGCAATTATTAAATTAGGAAAATAAATCTATAGCTAAAATATGATACTATTGCAACTGAAAGTCTTACCGGGCCTGACTCAAGTTCTGAGTTCTCTCCACTCAGACACTTGACTTTGGCCTTGTTTTCATCTGTCTCCTTCTACAATTGTTTTTCTTTACTGACAGTATGTGCTGATATTGGCCAACCCAGAGCCCATTTGTCTTTCAAGGCTCCATTCAGGTAACCATCTCTGATAGTTCTAGTCTCTGTAGAGTGTGGAGAAAGACTTGGTTCAAACCTTGGTTTTACCAGCTATGAATGTCCTCTCAATCCATTTTCTCATCTTAAGAATGATGATGATTTATAGAATTCTGTTGCTATTAAACAACACGATAGCAACTACTTTATTATAGGTTTCTTATTGCTTAAGACATTATTTCATCTTGGGAACATGTAAAGCCTTAGGTTTCTAGTTCTGGCTAAGACGGGCAAAATTTCAGAATTAGTGTCCAAAATTACACAAATACTTAAACTATATAAAGAAGCGTTTTGGCCTTTTAAAAACATGTGACATAGTATGATGCACCTGACAGGAAGAACAAAGGGGTATATGCCATTCAGTCAGGCTTTTCCATGAAGTACAAGTCTTCATTGTAGGGGACAGAAAAACAATGCTCTTGTGAGCTATAGAAAACAGAGCATATACCTTGGAATTCAGATTATAAAGTAGTAGAGTAGAGAAGATGAATATTTTAGAAGTAGGTACAGAGGCTGACTTAGGATTTGGTTGGTTACCAAGATGTATAGACGTAAGGAAAATTTTCCTGAAGCAGGATAGACAGAGAGTGGCTTCTGAGGTGTTTAGCTTGGAGATTTTGAGGATTTTCCTAACTCTGGAGACCTTCAAGTCTAATCAGAGAAAAGTCTGGGTGTTCATCCAAGACTTCAGAGAGACTACACTCTATAAATAGTAAGAATGACACTGGATTCACCTCAGAAAATAAAAAATGAAAACTCTTTTTAAACTATAGTCAGAGGTGGGAAAATGAAGGGGTACTTATTGAGTGACTGAGGAGAGAGTAAGAAGCTTTTGACAGACATATGATTAGAATATAGAAACCGAAGTAACAGAAATTAGAGAAGACAAATATTAGAGAAATAGTGGCAAAACCAATTAAATTATATATAAAAATGTTAGAAGTGTAAGTTGTTCAACAAATGGTAGAGAGACTAAAACACACAGAAAGGTCAGAAGATGGCAACTCAAAATTTTATTGCTGAAGACCCCATCTTGACAGTACACAGTCACATTAATGTAATCAACCAAACTTTGTCTGTTCACAGTAATATTTATAAGATCTGGACCTTGAGAACTCACAATTACACTTATGATAACTACATCCTCATAATTCACAATCGTATTTATGAAGTGTACAACTTGATAGTTTACACTCACCTTGATGAGACCATACCCTAATAATGCACATTCACATTGATGAAGACCACACCTTATAGTTCATACTCACATTGGTGAGATCACTCTGACAGTTTGCTGTCTCTTGATGAAGCACACACTTTGATCGTTCAGTCATGCTGACATGATAACTCACAATCATATTGATGATTGATGAGACCCACTCTTCTACAATTCACAGTCCTATTGTTGATGAATATGTCTTAACAGTTCATAGCCACATTGATGAAGACCACACATTGGCAATTTACAATCACATTGATTATGATCAACCCTGGACAGTTCAGTCACATTGAGGAAGCTTACACCTTGACAAATCACAGTCTCTTTGATGAAGATCTAATATAAAGAAAAAAAATCTTAAGAGTCAATATGTAAAATAGATTGGTTTCTGAAAATCAAAGACAAAAATAAACGTAATATTTTCATTAAAAATACAGTAAGCTAGAGACGGTGAATCAAAGTCTCTAAGAAGTTCCATCAACTTAGAATTTATATGTATATATGTAGGTGCTGACACAATTTGTCATAAAAGGTATGTACTATAAAAATTATAGAATGTGTTTTTATACTTTTGGTAATAACAGAGACATTCAGATTCAACAAAGGAATGAAGATAACATGAAAACATCTAAAAAATAAATACATCATTTTTCATTTAAACTGCTTTAAATGACAACTATTGTTTAAAACAATATACAACATAGGTATGAATAAATACATGGCAATAAAACCTACATAATATAACGTGTCAACAGAAGCCATCTTGCTTCCAATATCCTTGTGAAGAATTGTTGTAACAATGCAGAAGTCACTGATTCATGCTGGAATCCATACAGGAAGTACTAAAATCATAAATAAAATTTGAAAACATAAATGTGTCTACAAAATATCCAACAAATCCAAGAGAAGGCAGCGATGAAATAAAACAAAAATAAAAATGGCACGTGTAGGAGATGAGCAGTCGTAACTACTCAAGACTAATAGTTTATACCAAAATTGATGAAATGCATGGCGTAATTAGATGGAAACTTTGTTAGACTGTTATAAAAGCATAGCTCAACTTTATGTATCAAAAAGAACTAAATAGGTACAAGCTAATATGACATAACACAGAAAACATAACTCCAAAAAAGCAAGAGTAACTATGTTGATATTTGGCAAAGTAGATTTCAGAGCAGAGAACCTGGCCAAAAGTGAACTGGGTCATTTAAAAAGTTAAGTCATCAAGAGGACATAATAAGACCTAACAGTCCTAAGAGTTTAGGAGAGTAATGGCAGACCTTTCACATACATGATGTAGACATACGTAGAATTAAATAAAGAAATGAGCACCCAGTTGGACTTGAAGATTTTATTAGTCCTATGTTAGTAATTGCTGAAGATATAAAGAAATTATCAGTGAGGACACATGATCATCAATAAGATGATTTAAAGATTATTAATTAAACAAGCTTGTTAATTTTAAAGAAATTTCTATCCAATTCACATAATCTTAAACAAAGAGTATAATCAAAAGATAAAGCCAATGGGTTGTGCAGTGAAGGATAAATTTAAAAGTTCTTTGTCACAGTGGATTACATTTAGAACTGAGTAACAAATCAATGACTTAAAAAATTTTCAAACATTTCTAAGTTAAAGAGAACATCAAATAATCAACCTACTTATAAAAGTCAAAATGAAGAGGAATAAAATGAATTCAATTGATTCACAAAGAATCAAAATTGTGATCAGAAAATGGCAGTACAATTAATTAATGTTCTAAAAATTTTATTTAAGAAGCTAAAAATTAAAGAAAGAAATAAAAGAAAATAGTAAGGATAAAAGAAAAAAATTTGTAAAGAGACTAACAGAGTGAAATGAGAGGCATGGAATAATTGTTTCTTCAAAAGGTTCAGAAACATGCAGTCCTGCTGGCTGAACAACTGAAGAGTCCCATAAAGAGAAGGCAAATTGACAATCTCCAAAAGGATACCAGAATCTATGCATCCTATTGATGGGTAATGCCAGAATGTTAGGACAATTTAGATAAATTGGACAAAGCCTTTAGAGTATGTCAGTTGCCAATTTGGAACAATGAAAGTTAGAAAACCTGACTAGATCTGAAGCAACATCCAAGCTGAAAAGCATTCCCATGAAGATGTGCCGTTCCCAGACTGCTTCAGTTGTTAATTTTGTCAAAGGTTAATAAACAAATTAATACACAAGCTGGCTATATGTTTACACTTGATCCACAAACATTTAGAGTATTATTTTTAACCATGTCATTTACACTAACATCAAGATCACAACCTACTTATGAGATGACCCAGAGGGGCTAAAGACATGCCTCGGTGGTTAAGAGCAGGCACTGTTTTTCCAGAGGACCTATGTTCAATTCCCAGCATCTACAGTTCACAACTGTCTGTCACTCCCACTCCAGGAGTCTCCGCAGTCACCTGTTCTCACATGAATGGTAACCCTGTACTCCCTCACGCACAGAGACACACATATATGTAAGTAAAAAAAAAGTAAAAATTTAAATGTCATACAAAACTTAGATACTGAAACCGACAAGATGTTACTGATGAAGCATTTCATATAAAGCCAACTAGGTTGATATAGAGTAGCCATTAACTGGAAGACTCTGTGCAGGTAATGTGAAAATTTCTAAATTGTTCTACAAATTCATGACTGCCATAAAAGGGAAACTGATAATCTAGTATAAATATCTATATAGAAATTAAGCACAGAAATATTTATAAAGAACTACACTGACATATTTATCCAATTTCATCCTAAGGCTAGTTGTAAAGAAGACCAGAAAGTAAAGATAACTCTAATGTCTTTATTCCTGAAGCCCCATAATTAAAAATGAGCCACATAGCCATCAACAATGTAGCTAATCCAGCAGTGACATATCCACATAATAGAATATTAGTCTCACATCCACAAAGGAAGTACTACTATGAGAAAACCATGAAGGAATGTCAAAGAGAGTAGGGAGGAAGACGAAAGACAGAGTAATATAAAATGATTCTCCCCATGCATTATTCTAGAATATGTTAAAAAAAAGAAAAAGAAGCTAAGGTCATAACAAGGTTGCCTTTAGGGTATATGAGGGTAGGGGTTGCCTGATGAGCTAGCTGTCCTGGTGGTTGAAGCTTTGTTTAAACTGTGTTGGAAATGCTGTATGCATTCAAGTCCAGGAATCTGACAGAATTGTACACTAGTGAAAATAAAGCTCAGCGAAAAGTCCACTTTAAACCTGAATAAATGCCCAACACAATGTACTTCTGCATGTTTTTAAAAATAAATCTTGATGTTCTTTTTAAGGACCTGAATTTTTAAAAATAGATAAGCCAGGACTTAGTTGTTTATAGGTATTCAAGGCACACTTAAAGCCATGTGCCTGTCCCTTAATAAATCTTGGCTCTGAGCATATAGCTACAAAATAAATGCTTGCTTATGGACAAGGAATAATAATAATAGTGTTGGAAAGTTGTATCATCAGTTAAGAACACTGGGTGCTCTTTCAGAGGAGCCAGATTCAATTTTCAGCATCCACATGGAGGCATCGACCCAATTATAACCCCAGGCCCAGGGGATTTGAAGCCCTCTTCTGACCTCTAAGGTTACACATATGGCGCACATACACACAGGCAGCCCAAACCAACCGAACAAAAAACCGTACACATAAAAATATTGATAATATGACTAAGTGAATGGATAAAGGTTAAGTGCTATTAATGTATTTTGTACCATGTACAATTTTATAAGTGTTGCTAATTATACTGGAGAGGATGGGGTAGCAGTTTTCAACCAGTTAATAAATTTAGAGAAATTAAAGTGTAAAGGAAAAGGTAGACGGAGAGCATAATCCAGCAGAGACTTGGAGCAGCAGCCGTGGGAGATTAAGGAGGCCAACAACCTGGTTTCCCACAAATCCTGGGTGGAGAGAGAACACTGACATTGAAATTATTCTAAGGGTGGGGAAGAAGCCACAGGCACGAAGGATTTGATGGCAGACTTCATCTGTCCTTCCGTTGGAGAGAACGGCTGGTTCTGTGTGGGTCAAGTCTCTGCTGCTGAGCTTCCTAGGCGCCCGCCAGGATGAGGTTCACTCTCACCAGACTGAGTCATGCCCCAGCCTCGTTTCTCTGCTTGTTCTGAGACTGAGAAGACAGCACTGGTGCCTTTTTCTAAGGCTGTGTTTGCTGATTCATTAATAAAGTGTTACATGAAAATGGCTTATGTTGCAGTGGGATTTTTATTAAGGCCTGAGACGTGAGAGAGCTGCTGGCAGCGAGCTTTAGAGGTGGGCCCTTACTCTGCCGCACGTTGCTGCCTGTGCGAGGTCCACATCAGTGTGTTTAGTGGCTGCTCTGGCCCAGCTGAGCAGAAGCAGCTTTGGCAGCCTTTTGCCTTAACTACAAACCTAGTATTTCCTGTGTCTCTTAATCTCCTAGTCTCCAACCTTAGGGGCTGGGACTGAGCACTGCCTCAACAGAGCTTTCATACAGATCACAGCTGGTGTGCTAATTACACCTGTCTTCACAAAGGAGGCTTTTCACAGTCAAAACAGAGCAGAAAGGAAAAGAAAAAGCATTGGGGATCTCAGCCTTTCTAGGAAGACAGCGACTCCAGTAAATTCTCAAAGATACTGACAGCCTTCTGAGGAGGCAGGTGCCCAGTCACTGCTGGCTGACATTTGTTCTGTGGACACTTTTTTTTTAACACACTGATCTTTTCTTCTTTAAAAACGTTTTTTTTTTAAATTTTTATTTGTATGTATATGGGTGTTCTGCCTATGATCCATGTGTATGCCTGGTACCCAGGGAGATCACAAGATGGTACAAGTTACCCCAGGAACAAGTGGTGTGAGCTTCCATTGGGGTGCTGGAGCTCACCCCAGATCCTCTGGAAATGCTGTCAGTGCCCTTACCTGCTGAGCAATCTCTCCAGCCCCTGTAGACTTAGTCTTATTTAGTAGGCAAAACAAGACACAGGAAGAGAATGAAACCAGTCTAGTTACAGAAGAATGTGCATGTGGGCGTGCATACCGTTTGTGCATGAAGGCCAGAAAGGGCACCTTAAATGGTGGCGAGCCCCACAATATGGGTGCTACTTTGGAACTCACTGTGTAGACCAGACTGATCTTGAATTCAAAGCATTCCTTCTACCTCATCTTCCAAGTGGGTGATAGAAATGAACTACCATACCAGACATAAACAGGTCTTAAGGAAGAAAGAGGAAACAGGGCACTGAAAGGATTATGCCCACTGATTATTTTCACCTGAGGCTTCTTTCTTTTCGTCTTGTCATCCTTTCCTTAGAAGTCACTTCATCTCCATGGTAACCCCAGCTCATTCTCTGGTATCTTTCTCAGTACTTTATCTGAATGTGTCCTCACAGGGACAGCTGCCTTAGGCTGACTACAGTATTAACTTCAGTGCTCAAACAGTGCAGAAGGTTCAAGGAAGGATAAAGTTAAGGGTATATTTACATAAAGACGCCTGCCTTCCAACAGACAGAATCTTTTTAAGAGCACTGTATATAACACATTGGTTACATTGACCACTATTAAAACCTGAGCATTATTTGCTCTTCCTTACAGGAAATAAAGCTATAGCAGACTTTGACATTGAACTGTTTATTCCCTTTTGTTAGTAATTTCATGTCTGCACAGTTGGTGACAGTTTAAAACCTACGTGCATTAAACCCTGTTAGATGCTATTACTGGGTCTGGGGCTTTTAAAATGTTATAGAATCATGACCTTCCATATTTTGATATAATATAAAGCTCACATATTTTCATGATTTACTTCACATGGATTTTTATCTGTTTATAACTATAGTTATAAACATATAATGATGTTTTTCATTCCAGTCTTTGCATTAATTTAAATTTTAAATATGATTGAAATATTATCTTGATCATTGAGTATGTCAGCACCCAAGGTAAGCACTTGACTTCTGACTTTTTAAGTCAAAGTAGAATTTCATAAAATTTTGAAAAGTTGGATGAAATTCATAATTCAAAATCTGTATACCTCAATAATGCTTACTCATATAACACATGGTTTTCACTTATGTGCTAGTAATTTTCCTTGAAGGTACTCATGTCTGGTCAAGAACATGTTCAGACAGCTGCGTCTGGGGCTCTGGCATAAATTATGTTCACTCTCTGCAGGCACCAAAAGGGGAGGCTTGCAGTCAGAGAGTCTGGCATTCTCTGGCACTTTCTGACCCTGGGCTTTTGCCATCAGGGTGCTATTTTTCATTTATAAACACAAAGAGTGCTTTCTCACTCTTCTGTGATAGGAACTGCGAAATAGGACAAAACATGCTTACCTTTACATTACTCCACATGTGCTAGTGGAGGAAGCCAATCATATTAGAATAGAATTAGACTTAGAGTTTAAACAGTAGCAAAGAAAGATGGGGACAACCAAATGCCAAAAGGATGTGTTATTATGTTTATGTTATCTCTTCTAGAACAGTTTGGTTTTATGTATAAGTTTTACATACAGACACACAGGCACATACAGAAACACACACACACCAGCATCTATTCCATAGACACTATGGGAGGACTTAGATGCTTTGACCTTTGCAAAGGAACACAAGTCAAGTTCTGAAAAAGGAAGACTGGTGTGTTTTAGTCGAGCAGGAAGTAATATTTTCATGAGCCACGATCCCATATTGTAGGTCTCCTGGGTTGAGAACCTCATAGTCTACACAGCGATGCTATCACTGATTTAAGGCAGGCACCAGTGAACAGCAACTGCCAGGGAGAGTAAATCCTATCCCACAGCTTTTAAAAATAAGAAATGCTACTATGGCTTTTGTGAAGAATTCATTTTATACAGAAGGCAGAAGTCATCAGCTATACACATTATGTATAGGAAGGGCATAGATTACTTATGTAATTTTATTGGAAGTTTTAATTTGGTCTGAAAATATTTAATTAGATGTTCACTTTCTGTAAACGAACAAGACTACTTTCTTTAACTTTGAGAAGCTTAAACTCTAACTTGGAAAGAGGACATGTGCGACACTCTAGGCTGCAAACCCAACATCTCATGTGTTAAGTACATTGATACATCATTCGAAGGGAAACAACTGGGGTGGGCAGTAAGTCCAGGCTGATGGACAAGAGAAGGGGACTTTGCAGAGACAGGGACATCTGAGTGCAGTCCCTGTGACTAATTAGGTTTGGTTTTAGTGGGTAAAACACAGAAAGGATTTTGATGCCAAGAAAAATGCCAAAAGAATCATCAAAGTCATTACCAACTGGGGAACTGGGAGGGAAGGGGGTGTGGCTGGTGACCAGTGCCACTCAGCTGGGGCAGCAAGATGCAATGCTTGGAGAGCCATGAACAAAACAGGACTCCACAGATCCAAATTTAACTGTCCTTTGATGTGGCCTACCCATCAGGATGTTTGAAAAAAGCCCACATTGTTCCAGTGTGTGGCTACGGATGGGAATTTCTGTAGCAGATGAGTGTATTCAATTTGATATCAGGAAAGACAAGGCAGAAGTGAAAGAAAATAGAATACTTTCCTTGGACTTATGTACAGGTGTCCTCTACCTTTTGACATTATCATATGACACTGTCAGCTACTAATGTGTTGTGTGACACTGTAGAGCTCCTCAGAAGCTCAGGATCCAATGGCTGAAATGGAGGTTAGAGAAGTCTGGGTCAATAAAATGCCTTTGTGCTGAAGTCCATTTTCCAAAATTCAGAAAGTTTAAAGGAATCTACTTATTAAGTCAACCTTGAAAAAGTGAAGGGCAATGATTCAGACCTATATTCACAAATGAAAACTTGAGATAGTCAAAGAGGCACAGGGGTGACATGCCCACTGTTAAGAGGTCAGCCTCAGTAGGGTCTGGTTTGGAGCCAAGGAAAGGAACGAAAGGCTGGTGGTTAATAATGAAGAAAGCTCTTACTTGGCCAAATTCTAAATGTATGGAACCTCATTTAAAACCTCTTCCCTTTGTTTTTTCATCAGCAGCCAAATGTGTACCTGGGATAGAGCACAAATAAAGAAAAAGGAGGAGGGGATCCAAGATGGCGGCCACGAGAGGACACTGTGTCTGAGGAGTAGGTCAGCAGAAACAACGCAGCGACTAGGAGACTGAACTAGGGACCTAAAACGCCAGCATTTGTGATTGCCAGGTGAGCGGAACTCCTATGGTGAGAAAATCAAGTGGGAAAACCCTAGGGACACCCAGTTATTCCCTGGAAAAATCTCCGGTGACCGGCAGCTCACAGCTCTGATCATAGTCAGTAGCTGCGCAGGGCGCCAGCAGCCGCCATACTAAACTGGACCACATAGTCTCTGGGGCAGACTGAGGATGACCCGGGCACCATTGTATCTGACCTGCACTGCTCGAATCCGCCAGCAAAAACCTCAGTCAGTGAGTGAGTCTGCAGGCCAGTCTGGGAAGGTTCGGGGATCTGCTTCACCCAGCACACAGCATACAGCAGGCGCACTCCGATCGCCACTGGAACCACCTCAGACTGAGAGGGATGGGGGACCATTTTGACCAGGCTGCACACTACAGGCACACTCTGCTCTGGGCCACCAGCAAAAACCTCGGTCCCTGTGTGAGTCCACAGGCCACTCTGGAAAGGACGTGGGTTCTGCTTCAACCAGCAGGTGTACAGCAGGCACACTCCAATCGCCACTGGAACCACCTAAACTGAGAGGGACTGGGGAACCATTTTGACCAGACTGCACATTGCAGTCGCACACTGCTTGGGGCACCAGCAACCACCTTGGTCCATGTGTGTGTCCACGGGCCAGAGAAGGCCTTGGCACCACTTCAAACAGGCCTACATACAGCGGGTACACACCGCTCAGCAACGCCTGCAACCAAAACAGACCCACTGTGTGTGCCCCAAATATCATCTCAGACCATGGTTCACAGCCCTGGCCCAGAAGGGGACACCAAGTCTCCAGTCCAGGGGAGAGCCCTTAGCAGCAACCCAAGGGCAGAGAGCAAAACCCCCAGCTGACATCTCAAAAGACTGAGGAGCTAAACCTCCAGACCAGAGGGGTGACCAGCCTGCAGTGCTCACAGCTTCTAGCACAGAGCACGAAGCCGGGCACACAAAGCCCACAACAGAGTTCAACTGTGAAAACACACACTAACAAACCACTGGAAATCCCTGATCTTCTTGAAGAATACTCCTGACACAAGAGATTGACAGTTCCAGACTGAAGCTCAGCCTTAAAGGCACAAACAGCTCCTTGATTATATATAAACAAATGCCCAGAAATTGGTGAAAGAACTCACCCAACAAAAATCAGGACACCATGGCCCCACCAGAAACACCCAAAAGCAGGGGAGATTTTAATTCAGCAGAGACACAGGAAAATTATATTAAAGCTTTGATTATGCAGATATTGGAGGAACAAAAAGAGAGACAAAAAGAGGAAATGAACAAGGCCCTCAAAGAAATGGAGAAGAATTTAACTGCCCACATAGAGGAACAATCAAAGATAAACAGAGAGGAAACAACCAAAATAGGAGACACAATCAATCAGTTGAAGGAAACAGTACAAAG
>CM053766.1:51564027-51600700 GCA_028658305.1 Pachyuromys duprasi
AAGCCTTTGGCAGAGGGCCAGAAGTGATGATAGAAATGGAGGAGGTTGGTGAGGCTTGGGGAGAACAAGAGCTCCACAAAGACCAAACTAAGCAGGGCACAGGGGTCTTGTATGAGACGGTTTCTACAACCAAGGATCAGGTGTGGATGTGGCCTGGAACCCCTGCTCAGATGGGGCCCATGATAGCTCGGTGTCAGACTGAAGACGCTAGTGAGGGAAACAGGGACTGTTTCAGTCATGAACTTGATGGCTGAGTCTTTGACCCTCCTCCATACAAGCCGGGGAATGACAGACTGGCTAGATCCCAGGGGAGGACATTGCAGCCAGCCCTGAGGAGACAGGATGAGCTGGTGTTGGATGGAAGGGGAGGAGGTCCTCCCCCGTTGGTGGACTTGGAGGGGGCAAGGAGGAGATGAGGGAGGGAGAGGGAGGGTGGGAGGGAATGAGGGAGGGGACTATGCTTGGGATGCAAAGTACCGAACCTGTGATTGATTCTAAAATAAATAAATTAATTTAAAAAAAAAGAAAAAGGAATTGGCATGGTTGGGTGGTCTTTGTCAAATGGGCAGGGATGAAGGACACAACTGTGTGATATTCTTTCTTACCTAGAATGAGTGTTCCAGGATAAAACTTTTTGACTTTAAAAAAATTTGAGTATATTAGGTTTCATGAGACCATGTTCATGTGAAAATGTGTGTTGCATATACCCTTCCCTTCCTACCCAGTGACCCTTCCTTTCTATCTCCTCACTTCCTCCACTGATTTCATTTGTTCCCTACCAGAACTACCAAATCCTGTCCAGTCACACAACTGAGTTACCAAAACAAACAGTTTCAAGAGAAATCTCATGTTTTAAGTAAGTTCATGAGCTTTATGTTGGGCTGCATTTATAGCTCTCTTTGGTTACCACATGTGATCACATTGTAGCCTGCAGACTGAGAGTTGTCCAGAGGCCTAGAGGGTGTAGGTTTCATTTTTTTTGCCATCCATATACTTAAGATTTTCTGTATCTGTATAAAATACAGGCTTCTTCAATGTCCCCTGGCTCCTCATCCTGCAATCCCTGCCAGTTCTGCCTCAAGAGTGAACCTTTTTCTGTCTTACAACTCAAACCCATACATTCTTCATTCATTCACATGAGAATCTTCTAGAAACAAAGTTTCCCAACCCACAGGAAAAATGTCTCAGTTGTCTTGGCTATGTAGCAAGTTTCCTTCATATGTGAGTTCAGTCTGCCTGGGCCTTTCCTGGCCGCTGTAGTTTCAGTTCTTCACCGTTTTTTGAGTGTCATTGTAGGAGGTCATAGCTCTGACCTTAGTGGACCACCCAGTGGTGTGTGTGTGTGTGTGTGTGTGTGGTGTGTGCGCACACACATGCATGCATGTGTACATTCAGTACTTGCTCAGAGTGTATAGGCTACATGCCTCTCACTATTCCTCTCTTTCTGATACTCTCAGTAGAGGTGAGGATTGGAATTTCACAAAGTAGAAAACTAGTCTTTAGGAACTAGCTTCTCAGAAAGAAATCAGGTGATGACACAATTATTAACCTAACACTTCCATTAACCCGCTCTATCTCAAGATATCCAAAGAGCTTGCTGACTTAAAATCAGAATGTGAAAAGCTAGCACCCGTCTTCCTACCCCGAGTTTCTGAGATCTCTGGATTGTCTTATTAACTGCAAGCATGAGTGTTTTTTTTTCATAATAGTCTTCTGCTTCTGGGTACTAGCCCCAAAATGTCTAGAAAAGTAAAAGTACCATATTTATGGTTCATATTATATTTTGTTGTCAGCTCAAGGATCACAGGTGTCATTCATCAACAACTTGTTTGATTTATAGCATAATTAATGTATGTAAGATAAACAGTATGCTGCAGACTGGTAGCTATAATTGATAAATCCCTGAAGCAAAGAAATATTTATAAAATTACAATGCAACTTCATAGATATAGACCCCAAAGCCAACGACTATCACATTGCTTCATTTCCATTCATAGATGAAGGACAAGTGTCCTCAAAAGTCTTTTGGTACCTTGTAATTTGCAAAGTACTTTCTGACATATGCTGTTAGGTTGCTGACATTGCTGTTAGGCAGTATCTCCTCAAGAACACAAGAAAAGCATTGCCAATTAGCCAAGGACCAAAGAAACAGACCTTTAGAGATTCCTTGTTTTGTCCAAGGCTGCAGAGTTTCAGAACTGAAGAGCACCAAGAAAGGGGCTGCCCAGGCTGTGGCAAACACCGAGGCCTTTAGGAAGAGCAGTTTATTAATCATCTTGGATTAATACTCACCCTTTTCCATGCAGAGCCTACAAAGACACATCACTAGCTTTCCAGAACCTTCGGTTCATTCTTATAGAAAAGAGAATGAAGCTATTTCCATTATAATTTTCCTCTAGGGCTGGAGAGATGACTCAGAGGTTAAGTCATCTCTTCAAAGGACCTGAGTTCAGTTCCCAGCAATCACATTATGGCTCATAACCATCTCTATTGAGATCTAGAACCCTCAGGCATGCAGGCAGAACACTGTATACATAATAAATAAATAAACATTTAAAACTAACCATCAAACAAACAAGTTTCCTGTGAAGATTAAATGGAGCAGAACATGAAGAAGCCCATGCCTTCTGTATTCTGGGATACAAAAGGTATATGTACATGAGTGTTGTTACAAAAGAATGAAAATCTCAACCATTCTATTTTATCAATAAAGACTCAGAAGCCAGATTCTGGGATGAAAACCTGCTAGCTCTAAGAGGCAGAGAAAACACCCAGCTGATCTTTCTTCTCAGCTCATGTTCCAATGAAAAAAGCCCAAAAGGCTCACTAACTCAGCTGACAGCCCAGGAGGAAAGGCCAAGAGATCTAAGGCTTGTTAGCTCAAAGCCCAAAAGCCAGAGAGCTAGAGAACTAAAGCTGAAGAACAAAGAGCTAAAGCTCCTTCCAGTTCTCCATGCTGTCCTAAATACCCCTCAACTCAAAGTCCCTCTTACTCTTGAATCCCTTGTCAGTTGCTTGCTCTACCTCTTGACCTAAGGTTAACTGTATTAAAACTTGGATTAAAAGTGTATACTAGGGATAGCTAAACTACACTGCAATCATCTGTTTACAATAAACAGAAAGTTCTTAGATTAAAGGTGTGTGATAGGGTTCAACCACACCAAATAAGAAGTAAGGTTTTACAGTTCACAGTTTTGGGATTCACAATGGGATCAAATATCCTGTAACACATGACTAAAACATAGGTGATGGCTGATTCATATTCTTCCTTCTCTCTTCGGTTTCAATGTGCTGTTCTTTCCCACTCCCTGGAGCAGGGCCCTCCGGTCATGATCAGTGCTCCCTAATTCTATGGGGTCTTATCTCAGGGGCAGGACCTGCTACAGCCATCTGTATTAAGTATTAGCTAAGGGCTATCATTATCTCACAGACTTACAGTCAGCTCACAGTTTTTCACATGGCTTTCTCTCATCCCTTGCACTGATGCACTGTTAAATACAGACCCTCCATTTTGTAGTCTCACCTACAAAATATCTTTCTATTTCTCAACAAAAACAGAATCCTGTAATTAGAAATTATGTGCAACAATTTATTCTTGACCTATAAAAGTATGAATAGATAGTTTATCAAAGTTGGTAAATGATCTGTATACAAAGAAATTATCAATTGTCTCATCCAGACTTCCATCATTTTTCTACTAGCCTCTGTTTTTACCCATGTCAATTCAAAAGGAACTGTTGATTTAGTTGACCTTTTTGATTTTGCTCTGATAATCAGAAACTGCCGTGAGTGCTCACGCCCACCATCCTAACCTGGCCATGCCATTGGAATTTATAATGACAGGGACACTTCGTTGTCCAGATTCTCACTGGCATATCTTTCTACATGATACTATTGCTAAGACTGGCCAAATTATATTATTAAAAAAGATGTTAGTACTGTTTTATGATTTAATGGACTATTTTTTTCTTAGATACCAAGTTATTTAAATTTACTCATAAAATTTTTAGCTCACATTTGGTGTTACACAGCATTTTGGGACACTCCTTTTCTCTTTGCTCTGCTCCTCTGGACTATAAAAGTTGTATGCAGACAAAAAGTAAGAGTCCCTAGGGTTCCTTTAGATATTTTCTTTATAACAAGTCTTTGTTCTTTTTCTTCTTTTACTTGGACCAGAGATGCAAGCATCAAGGGTAAAAGGAAACAACAGAATATAAATGATTTTCTTGAGAAAAAAAATCCTATACTTTGTTATTTCCGTAAGATTGTTTCATGATTAGAGAAGAAATATTATCATTTCAAGAACAGCTGTAAATTTTTTCTTCTATCCAAATCAGGACTATAAGCAAACAAGTCAGTACACATATAAATAAATCATTGTTACATTATGGAAAAAGAAACATGCATAATACTTGCCTATTTATCTTACCACTTATCACTTGAAGAAATGGAGTTTACAGAAAAAATACTTTTATAGGATATCAACACAAACTATCTGCTTGACATTAAAGTAAGTCATTTCAATTTGCTTTAACTTAGATCTTTCTTTACAATACAGAGAATAGAACTTGTCAGTCATTGAATTCCAAGCATATTGTTAAAAAAGAAGGATGTCAGCCAATGTCCTTGCACATACTTGGCAAAGAGCTTGTAAGCATAAGACTTGGACCATGAACTCTCAGAATTGTTCTTATTGCTAAATCTTCATAGCCAGCAACCTTTGAAATCAACCGTGTATAGGGCATTGATCTAATTAAGCAGAACATCCATGGAAGATTGTAAGCATATTCTGCCTTGTGAAAGAGCTCTCTCCAAAGATAAAATAATAAAATGCATTCCAAGGTCAACCAAGGACTTTCCTGAAAAGCATTTAGGGTTCACTTCAAAGCAAAAAAAAAAAAAAAGAAAAAAAGAAAAGAAAGAAAAGCAAAAAGAAACCTCAACAATAAATATTTCTCCTTTTAAACTTATTTATTTTTTATTAATTATAGTTTATTCACTTTGTATCCCACCTGTAGCTCCTCTTTCTTCCCCTAACAATCCCACCCTCCCACCTCATCTCCTCCCCCAGTCCACTAATAGGAAAGGTCCTTCTCTCCTTCCATCTGATCCTAACCTATCAAGTCTTATCAGGTCTGGCTGCAATATCTTCCATTGTGGCCTGATAAGGCTGCTCCTCGATTAGGGGGAAGTGATCAAAAAGCCAGCCACTGAGTTCATGTCAGAGACAGTCCCTATTCCTCTTACTAGGGCACCCACTTGGACACTGAGCTGCCATCAGCTACATCTGTGCAGGGGTTCTAGGTTATCCCCATGCATGAACCTTGGTTGGACTATCAGTCTCAGAAAAAAGACACATGTGCCTAGGTTTTTTGGTTCTGTTTCTCTCCTTGTGGAACTCTTTCCCACTCCAGGTCTTTCTATCTCCCCCTTCTTGCATAAGATTCCTCAGCAATTAAAAACAAGGAAATCATGAAATTTGCAAGCAAATGGTGGGAACTCGAAAAGATCATCTTGAATGAGGTATCCCAGAAGCAGAAAGATACACATGCTATGTACTCACTTATAAGTGGATATTAGAAATATAGGATAAACATACTAAAATCTGTACACCTAAAGAAGCTACGCAAGAAGGAGGAACATGGGTAAGATGATCAATCCTTACTCAGCAAGGCAAACTGGATAGACATCAGAAGAGGGAGAAAACAGAACAGGACAGAAACCTACCACAGAGAGCCTCCAAAAGCCTCTATCCAGCAGGGTATCAAAGCAGATACTGAGACTCATAGCCACATTTTGGGCAGAGTGCAGGGAATCTTATGAAATATTCCTCCTTTTAAGTTATTTTCTCAGATAAGAGTAAGTAGTACATATCTGAGACCAGTACCTGTCAGGTGAGCAGAAACATTTTATCTATATCCCTATTTTATTTTAGGTCCAGGATTCTTTGGCCACATATACACCTATGCTTTTTGTGAAAACATCTCTTTAGGAAATGTCACTTATGTTGAATACAGGGAGAAAAATAACTCATACACATGTTTCCAAAATAATGTTTTCATTTCTACTAACTCTTTCATAAAATCAAGCCAAGGTCTCCTGTGAACATCTTCAATATAAGTTTTCCTTGGTTTAAGCAGGGCTAGATATTGGAGTTGATTTTAATGTAAAGAAAAAATGAATTTAAGCTTTAAGGTTTAGTAAGGTAAGAACAAATACATTTCCCCCCTAAACTTCAGTTATGGAGGGAATTTATTATGTTTATTATATAAGAACAGGAATTTCAGGAAAGTTAAATATGCAGACCTGAAGATTGAAAGACTGTTTAATTTGATTAATGAAACTATTCTGTGCAAGCTCAAATTCTACCATACTAATTTCTTAATTTGGTTGTTTAGAAAATTTTACTTAATTTTTCTGTCTATTTAAAAAAGACAATAAAATATTATCTTCTTTTTAATAGATATAATAATGTTTATAAACAATAAATAAATCAATTAAAAACAGATGTAGAGCCTAAAATATGTAAGTGTGAATTATTATCACTGTGACAAGATCTAAGGGCTTACTTTCTTCAGTGTAGGATCTACCACTTTTAGAGACTTAACTTCTGTAAAAAAAAAAAAAACCAAATGTAAATAATTTTAAATACTTAAAAAATATTTCATTACATTATATAACAAAATTAAGATAGAATGAAATAACAATGAAAGAATAAGTTATAGAGTTAGCCTTGCCTTTAATGCCTCCATGAATATGTGCCTATGTAATTTAGACATCTTTAAAACTATAAACTCATCAATCTAAAAACAGTCAACTACTTGACTTTCTGTCTCACCTTCTATGATAGATTTCTAAATTGTAGGGAGTTGTGTAAGACATTTTCTCTTTAATGGGGTCTCTGCTGCACTTCAGTGTCTTCCGATGTATCATGAAAAACAACAAAAGTAAAATTAACAAACAAGCCCCAAAACAGTGGTCAGGATACTATGTCACATACAATAAATAAAATTTAAAGATTCTATATTATATTATTGTAGAAAAGTCCCATTATTAATTAGCATATTTCAATATTGAAACAAATCCATTTAATTCTGTTGAATTGGTTTTACCCAAATATTTGATCATAAGATGGAGTTTACCTCATTATACGGACAGATAGTCTCGTGAACTAGTTATCCAAAGAATACATGTAGTAAATGACAGCAGAAAAAGTAAGATATCAAAGTCTTTAAATATGCATTATAAAGACATCTATACTACCTGAATATAAAGTTATAGTCATTAAAGATTATCCATACCCATTTGAGTAACTGTATGTGGATTATAAAATTTCAGGACAAGGATAACATCAGCAAGATTATAGAACAGGGGTTTTCTATCATCACTTCTGGAAAACACACTGATTTTTACAGCCACCACACCTTTAAAGGAGGTATAACTCATTTGAGTACCTGTGGTGGTTAATTTTGTCAGTTTGACACAATCTATTATCACCTTGGAAGGGAGTCTCAACAAGGGATTGTCTAGATCAGTGTTTCCTATGTACATGTCTGTGATATAACTATGGACATTTATCTTGATTGTGAAAAGTGAGATGGGAAGGTCTGTGGGTGGCGGCATTCCCTAGGCTGGGGATTCTGGATTACATAACAGTGGCGAAAGTGAGATGAGCACTAGGATGCAAACATTTGACCATTGCTTTCTGCCTTCAACTGTGGGCGTGGTATGACTACAGCTTCAGGTTCCTGGGGCCTCGACTTCCACAGTGATAAACTATTACTGAAATTGTGAGCTAAGTAAACCTTTCCCCCCTTAAGTTGCTTTTGTCAGACTCTTTTATCAGAGCAACAAGAGATGAAACTGAGACAAGTACCTAAGTCTTACAGGTACGCGAATAACTTCAAGCCCTAAAGGACTTCACAAGCCACATTACAATAAAATTTTAAAACATCAATGACACATTAGAATAGGGTTATTATGAGAGTTGAAGTATCTAAGCAGGCATGAGGAGAGAGAATTAGGGGCAGATTTTAAAAAACGTTACATGCATATGTAAAATTATCAAACAATGATAAAAAAAATCCCCAAGCCACAGTTATACATTAGTGAACAGGAAATGTTTTCATTGCCACATTCATCTATTTGGTGTATTTTGTTAGACCTTGAGAATAGAAAAAAATATGTACAGCTTGTCTTTACATTATAAAATTCAAGACATGGCCAGAAGCATAGAAGTAGAAACGTGTTTGCATTGCTTAGACTGATGGAATAAAGCAGTGAGGGAGGGAGATCTGGCCAGTATACTGTGAACTTGTCCTGACTAATATGGTATATATGGTATAATATGGCATAGAAAATATGGTATATATAGTATAATATGGCATAGAAAACCTCAGGAACAGTCCAAGTTCCCACACTGAAGCTGACTCAATATAACCAAAGCCATGCACCTCTCAGAAGCTCATTATTGTTTTATTTATGAATGGCCTAGAAGATTTATAACATATTAGCCAGACAATTTTTATATTATTACCAAAAAAACAGCTTCTGTAAATATTACAAGAAAAGTATGAGTTTATAACAGTCTTTCTATATTCAGAAATTCATGTCTTTTCATATGCAGAGTTTGGGGTGGGGATGTCATTATTTTAGAAATACTAACCCAGAATCTGCACAATCACAACATTTGCAAAGTTCCTGACAATAAAGAATAAAAATGAATAAATGTAAAGACTTCTAATAAACATAGTTATGAGGTGGAGAGTTCATTTAAAACAGATCCCAAAACATGTAGTATAGATATCTCATACTGCGCTTGAATAAACTTGAAGGTTGAGAAAAAGGAATTCAATTACTAGGACATGTAAAATTTGTTTAAATAAAATTTTGTAAATTTGAAAAAGTTGCTTCTTAAATTTACTGTATTCATTCAACAAAAATAGTGACTACTGTGGAAATTTGAAATATAGGTATGAAGAGAGTAATTATAAGGTAATGTGGAACAGATTCAACTTCAAAGCACAGACAAATGTCAGCCAGTGGTGTGAGCCTCAAGTTCAATCTAAATACTTGTGACAATGGTATTTGTGTGTGTATGTAAAGGTGGTATGTATAGTGATCAAATGTCATTCTTGGGTACTATTAGGCTCTGCCTTGAGTTTTGATAAAAGTTTTCATTGAGACCTGCGGATTGCCAATAAGCTAGGCTCCCTGGCCAAAGAGCCTCAGGGATTCTTCTACTGCCTCATCAGCCCTTGGATGACAGGCATGAACCACAATGCCTGTCATTTCTATGTGGGTACTGGGACTGAAACTCAGGTCTTGGTGATTCTGTGACAAACTCTTTACTAACTGAGACACCTCTGTAATCCCTGAAAACATTGTAACACAGGGAGATGCTACAGAGCTTCTAGTGTGCTGGGGGTAGAATGGCTTAGTGGGGGATGGAGGTTTCTACACTTCTGAGAGCTAGGGATTTCACCCCTTTAAGAAAGTTCCTTAAAGCTTTTGTGAGGTCAGTGCTACCTTGTAGACATTCAGAAATAGGAAGCATTGCATAGACACACTCCCACCTTCCCAAAAATTTATTTTGATTTGTTTGTTTGTTTGGTGTGTGTGTGTGTATGTATGTGTGTGTGTGTAGTCCACTTGTGCAGGTGCCCTCCCAGACCAGAAGCAGGTGTCTGATACCCTGCACTGGGGAGCTAGGTGCTTGTGAGCTGCTCCTAACCACTGAGCCATCTTTCCAGGCCATACCTACTCTGCAAGTGGTGGATATAAGATCTAAATTCCTTTTTTCTTTTCCTCTTCTTCTCTTTTTTCTCCACCCTAATTATTGCCTGGATATTGTGTATTTTTTCCTGAAAACAAGTTCTGTTTTTGTTTGTTTGTTTGTTTGTTTGTTTTGTTGTTCTGCCACCAGATATTTATGATTGCCTGGACTGATCTTTTTTTCTTAAGTTTACATTTTAAAACCGTGAGCTGTGTTTTTTTCTTTTTTTCTGTTTATCTCTTCTTTCAATCACAAGGTTGGAAAAAAATGAGAACTATGCTGGCTTTGTTTGGACTGAGAACATTCCAGAACATTCGGCTATATCTCAAATTCCTGTTAAAATAATATTAGTTATAACTTTCTGCTTGGTCAGTTTCATTTAAATGTTGGCTGCTTCCCCCAGGAGACTGTTTTATCTTCTTGATAGTGAAGCTGACAGCTTGGAAACTTGGATCACCAAACACCTGTCAACCAAGACTCTAGGTCTTCACTATTTTTGGACCATAGAGGCTCCTTAGACACTTGCTTCAGCCACTCTACTGCAGCTACCTGCAAGAGAACTCTCTCTCTGGCTTGGGGTTGGAATGTGAGCAGGGAGAAAGCAATTATTTACACAGGGAGCAAGCCATGGGTTCACATAGTGGCACAAAGCAGAACCCTTTCATCACCTCCATAGGTTCCTTTTTGGAGCTTGGCTTTGGAGTGGTATAGCCTTTTCCCTGGTAGTTTAAGAGAAATAGAGTTCCTTTCTCTTCCATTCCTCTTCAAGAGCATTATTATTCTCAGCAGATGAGTTGAGCTGCTAGAGCAGCATGGCGCCTTCCGTAGACTTTGATGCACAGCATCTGATTTCAGACAGAAATGGAGTAAAAGGCAAACTGGTGGAACCATGACCACAGAACACCCATTGCCAAGAAGAGAGAGGCGACTTTGCAGAGCCAACCTGAAAGTAATGCCCTGTTGTCCGTTGGCCCCCCACTCCCTTCAAGGTTAAAAATTGGATACTATTTACAACAGCAAAGCAGAATGAATCCCAGAGGCCGAGGATTTATTATTTAGGGTCTGGGAGATAGCTTAGGAGTTAAAAACACTGGTTGCCCTTCTAGAGGACCCAGGTTCAAATGCCAGCTCCTAAATGGCAGCTCATACCTGTCATTTCCAGAGGATCAGAGGCTCTCTTAAACAAACATGTACCACAATGTGTATATATATATCTGTCTGTATATGTATACATGTGTGTATATGTACATATACATATATATGGTGGTGAAAAACATGTATATAATCCATATATATGTTATTTCATATATATACATACATATATGAAATAAATAATTTAAAAAGGAGCTTAAACAAATAGGGTCCCCCAAAGGCCATTGAAATCATGGTCAGGGAAATAACATTCTCAGTAGTACATGCCAGGAACAGAGAGGGGGAGAATATGCACATAACCAGGAAGGGTTGTTATATATCGGAAGCCCCGTCCTCCGGCCCTTCATTCAGCAAACCCCAGCCTTGTGGATGCTGGAGGCTCTCAGCACAGTCTCCCCTTCACAGGTGCCAAATACCTATCTGTCTTCCCTGAAACCCATGCTCACTCCATGATGTAAGGCTTCAGGTGTTCTGTCAACTGCCGAGGAAAGCCTGAGGACCAGCCTTCAGTGTTCTTTGACAGAAATGTGAATGATGGATGCAATTAAACATCAAGGAAAACCCGGAGGAAGTGAGGGTCTTCTTTGAGGACAGATGGGTTTTATTATTTTTATTTATTTATTGAACTCATTATTTGTAAAAAAATTGGATAGCATAACCAAATTTATGAGATTGAGACCGTCAGCACATTAATAAATGTTACCTCTTGAAACTGAAAAGCTTCGGTAAAGTAAAGAACACCATCAATAGAATGAAATGGCAGTTTATAGACTGGGAAAAGATTTTCACCAATCCTACATCTGACAAAAGACTAATATCCAGTACTTATAAAGAACTCAATAAATTAAACACCAACAAACCAAATAATCTAATTTAAAAGTGGGATACAGAGCTAAACAGAATTTTCAACAGAGGAATATTGAATTGTGGAGAACCACTTAAATGCTCAATGTCCTTACACATCAGAGAAATGCAAATCAAAATGACCCTGAGATTTTACCTTACACCCATCAGAATGGCTAAGATCAAAACCTCAAGAGACCACACATGCTGGAGAGAATGTGGAGAGAGGGCGACACTCTTCCATTGCTGATAGGAGTGCAAACTTGTGCTACCACTTTGGAAGTCAATCTGGCGCTTTCTCAGAAAATTGAGACTAGCCATACCTCAAGTCTCAGCTACACCACTCCTGGGCATACACCCAAAAGATGTTCCACAATGCAACAAGGACATTTCCTCAACCATGTTCATAGCAGCTTTATTTGTAATAGCCAGAATTTGGAAACAACCCAGATGTCCCTCAACCAAAGAATGGACAAAGACACTGTGGTACATTTACACAATGGAATACTACTCAGCCATTAAAAACAAGGAAATCATGAAATTTACAGGCAAAGGGTAGGAACTAGAAAAGATCATCCTGCATGAGACCCAGAAAGACATGCATGGTATATACTCACTTATAAGTGGATTTTAGTCATAGACATACTACAATGCACAGATCCCAAGAAGGGCGTCTTAGGCTTCATGTTGGCCCACTAGTTAGCGGAGTGAGACATATCTCTTATACAGACTAATGTGCCTGCTTTTTGATCACTTTCCCCGATGGGACTTTCCTATAAAGCCACAGGAGAGGAAGATGAACTCAGTCCTCATGTAAATAAATGAGCTAGGGTGACTGGGTAAGAGTAATAGGAGAGAGGGCATGTGGAAGGGAGAGTGGGACAGGGAGGAGAAGAGAGAGGGGCCTATGAACAAGATGTAAATTGAATTAATTAATAAAAAAGCTGTCAACACAGTATTCTTTAGCTGGTGTTGGTGCTAAGAGAAATAACAGCGCACCTACAGGCTGCACTGTAATTGAAACGGCACTTCCTAAGGTGTCATGTAAATTAGCGGGTAAAAGGGGCAGGACCCCTTTAGCCTCTGTTGTAGGCTGGTGTCATTGCTTTTCTAATGCTGTTTTCTTTTGTTCATTTCCAAATTCTATATTTTCTTCAATTTTTACATTCTAGTTACCAGGGTGTCTGCGGGTCTTCTTTTAATTAATTAATTAACTAATTAATTAATTAATTAATTTTATTTATTATAATTTATAAACTTTATAAATTTATAAACTTTGTATTCCAGCCTCCTCCCTCATCCTCTCCCAATCCCACCGTTCCTCCCTCTTCTCCCATGCTCCTCCCCCAGTCCACTGATAGGAGAGGTCTTCCTCCCCTTCCATCTGACCCTAGCCTATCAGGTCTCATTAGGACTGGCTGCACTGTCTTCCTCTGTAGCCTGCCTGGCAAGGCTGCTTTTCCCTCAGGGGGAAGTGATCAGAGAGCCTGCCACTGAGTTCATGACAGAGACAGCCCCTGTTCGCCTTACTAGGGTACCCACTTGGAGATTAAGCTGCCATGTATACAACACGGATATTTGCTGAAACATGTTTGTAGCAGCTTTATTCATAATAGCCAGAAGTTGGAAACAACCCAGATGTCCCTCAAGAGAGGAATGGATACAGAAATTGTGGTACATTTACATAATGGAATACTACTCAGCCATCAAAAACAAAGAAATCATGAAATTTGCAGGCAAAGGGTGGGAACTAGAAAACATCATCCTTAGTGAGGTATCCCAGAAGCAGAAAGACACACATGGTATATACTCACATATAAGTGGATATTAGACATACAATATGGGATAATCATACTAAAATCTGTACACCTAAAGAAGCTACGCAAGGAGGACCCTGGGTAAGATGATCAATCCTCACTCAGAAAGGCAAACAGGGTAGACATTTGAAGAGGGAGAAAACAGGGAACAGGACAGGAGCCTACTACAGAGGGCCTGTGAAAGACTCTACCCAGCAGGGTATCAAAGCAGATGCTGAGACTCAAACTGAGCTTTGGGCAGAGTGCAGGGAATCTCATGAAAGAAGGGGGAGATGAAAGACCTGGAGGGGACAGGAGTTCCACCAGGAGAACAACAGAACCAAAAAAATCTTGGCACAGTGGTCTTTTATGAGACTGATACTCCAACCAAGGATCATGCATAGAGATAACCAAGAACCCCTGCTCAGATGCAGTCCATGGCAGTCTGTGGATCTTTAATGCTCATGAGAACCAGCTTGGCATATCAGCTGTAGCAATGTTGCATGCTGTGGAGAGCATAGTCCCACCTGGAGGAGCTATGCCCTGAGGGCCGACCCTTATACTGGATGGTAATGCATCTAACACATGTGTCCCTCATGGTAGCCAAAGTCTGCTGTCCCCTGTGATGGGGTTGAGTCTTCTGGAATTTAGAAAGAGGATGAGAGAGTACCCAGTTGTGTGAGACAGATGGGGTTGAGTCTTCTGGAATTTAGAAAGAGGATAAGAGAATACCCAGTTGTGTGAGACAGAGTGGTCATATGTGTGTGTGAGAGAGATGGAGAACCGTCTGAAACTGGGAATGGGAGGATAGTATTAAACTGATTTGTCATCATCTTAAAGGATTATGGTTACCAAGAAACAATCTGATTATCAATTATTCAGGATGATGAAATTATGAGACCAGTTTTCCAACTGTTTTGAGCAGAGAAAAATGTGAGGTGAACAAAGACACCTGTGGTCCTGGCAAAGGACAGACTAACTGCAGCATGGCTGAATGCTCTGCAAGGATGTGTTCCTATTGTCTAGCTGTTCTTTCCTTTTACATTATTAAAGCTTCTGCATATTTAAATGATTTCTCAAGATTAACAGTAATAAAATGTTTTCCAATTTATTGAACTGATTCCATAGATTTTTTTTCTCTCTCATATTTTCAGTAATTACAGCTGCTTCAAACCACTAGAAGGCTCGTAGGGAAAAAGAGTACTATCCTTGTCCAAGATCCCATGGCCCTGCCTTTGCCAGCCTCTTGTATGATACTATATTTTTATTTCACTATTTGGTGAAAAATTTGAGTTATCATGCCCTGTTCAAGAAGGTTCTTTAATGATCTGGCCTTCATGAACAAAGTGAAAATTGTTTTTTTGCTAGTATGAGGAGGAGGTGGTTTTATATTAATTTGCCATTGCTTATATCTGTTTCCATCTTTTCTTTATTAAAATTTTAATACAACCAGTCATATTGGGTGCTTGGAAAATATGAACTGTGGATGGAAAAGACAGAAAATGGTTTGGTGTTGAAGTGATGTCAAGCATAGTCTCTAACATACATATATTTGTAAAATGTGTTGTCTCAACTCTTTCTAGAAGCTACAGCTAATGGAAGAATGAAATATTTTAAAATACCATGCAGTGATTTTGTTTTAGAAAACACTCGTAATTCTTACAGTTATGCAACTCTTGTGGTGAGGCAGAATACCCCTTGCCTGGAATCGGAGAAGGAGAGAAATCAACATTTAGATCTTCTTTAGCTGGAGGCAGATGGAACAGTACCATTGTTTTTATGTTTGTAATTGCAAATGGAAACATTACTTAATGAAGCCAAGCTTTACAAGGGGCCCACTTAAGGATGTTTTCTTGGCTTAGGATGAAAAGCACTAGAAATCTGTTTGTCTTAAAGGCTGGGAAGGGATTAAAAATTGCCCTTCAAAAGGAAGTGATCCAGTTGTTTAGATGTAGTTAAAATGCTAATTGAGCCTGCCCTAAAGTGGCTGGTCCTCCAGTCAAAGTTATTGCAGAAAAAAAAATGTGCTTAGGCTTCCCTTAAATGATTTAGAAGAAACTGAGTAGCTCCTTAGAAGTGACCCAGGAGTTCTAGTCTCAAGGGCACAGATAGGGAGCCATAGACAGTCACTACAGGGCACAAGAATAGAGATAAAGCCACAATTTGGAGTCAGGTCGCGAGGCACAGACGTATAATCTCAGCCAGTTAGGAGGCTGAATTGAATGATTAGAGATTCAATGTCAATACAGGTCACATAGTGTGGTTCTTTCTCAAAATAAAGGCTAAAAAGAGGCTGGGAGATACAGTTCTCAGAGATAGAATGTAGTACCACAAGACAAACAGTGAACAAGCACAAGAGTAACATAAAACTCAACTCTGACCCTAAATCAACCTTAGTGAGTTCATCTGGTTAAATATGCATATAACAGGTAAGACCTAGCTCTCTCTAGTAAGCCAAAGGCCACCTGTAAAAATGATGAAATAGTTGTGATAACACACCAAATTCTAATCACAGAGATTTCTTAGAAAAACTAGAATGGCAATAAAGTTATAATGTAGTAAGCTAATCAATTTTATGTTTCATAGTTCCAGAAAGACAATATTAAATGAAAAAAGATGGTTAGCCCAGAATAATTACAGAGAAGTGTCAAGAATGAGCATTTGTCAACACCTCCGGCACTATAAGGAAGGAAACCGTTTTCTTTTTTTAAAATTCTTCTATTATTATCATTTATTACAATTTATTCAATTTGTATGCCGGTTGTGGCCCCCTCCCTCATCTCCTCCCAATCCCACCCTTCCTCCCTCTTCTCCCCCTATGACCCTTCCCCAGTCCACTGATAGAGGAGGTTCTCCTCCTCTTCTATTTGACTGTAGCCTATCAGCTCTCATCAGGACGGGTTGCATTGTCTTCCTCTGTAGTCTGGCAAGTCTGCACCACCCCCAGGGGAAGGTGATCAAAGAGCCAGACACTGAGTTCTTGTCAGAGACAGTCCCTGCTCCCCTTACAAGGGACCCCACTTGGAGACTGCATCTATAGGCTACATCTGAGCCAGGGATTTAGGTCCTCTCCATGCATTGTCCTTGGTTGGGGTATAATTCTCTTCAGGGCCCACAGCACTCAGTTTTATGGCTCTGTTGCTCTCCTTGTGGAGCTCCTGTTCCCTCCAGGTCTTTCTATCTCCTCCCTTCTTTCATAAGGTTTCCTGTAATGTTCCCAAAGTTTGGCTATGAGTCTCAGCCTCTGCTTCAATACCTCAATCAGTAGTCTTTCAGAGGCCCTCTGTGGTAGGCTCCTGTCTTGTTCCCTGTCTTCTCCTGCTTCCGATGTCTGTGCGTTTGTCTTTCCGAATGAGGATTGAGCATCTTCCCTAGGGTCTTCCTTGTTGAGGAATTGGTTTTCTATTGGCTTCTCACATAAGACAGACAAGTTCTACAGCACTGACGAACACCCATCACAAAGGCCACCAGAAACACACTATGAAAGTATTTTGCAACTGAAATATTAAACCAAAATAGAATTGGAATGTTTAAAAATAGAATTTTGTGCTTCATTCTCCCTAATCATTTAGCATATCTAACATATTTATGCTGCCATCTCTGAGTGCTGCAGATATAATTAACATCCACTAAGCGTCAATCTGACCAGGCATGTGGTAGGGACTTTTATGTGCTGTATCTTACTAAATTTACATGATGGAGTAAGTTTGGGCAGTTCAGTCAAATGATTATTTAAAATGATGAGTACTTTTGTTTAATCTTGAAACTTCTACAGGATGAAATCTCTCTTAAAATAACCACTAACATTATTATATTTTCATAATGGACCCCAAAAGTCTTGCCTGGGTCTGTGTTTTTCAGTGGGATCAATGCATACTGGAACCCAGGAGAAATTAGGTACCCCCCCCAACCCCAAAGTCCAAGTCCAAGCACCTTGTGTTATGATATAAATTACACATTGCACAACAGGTTGTGATACAGAGAAGTTTAGTATTTAAAAGGAGAAACAGTAGGAGAGCATAGAAGGAGAGGAGAATACAGAGGGGAAGGGAGACAGACAAAGAATCAGAGGGACAGGCAGAGAGAAGGGGGTGGGGAGGATCAAGAGTTGGGGTCCATTTATCACCAGGTCCCTGGTAGTGGTGACAAATGATGACATCACAGGTTGCTAAGCAACCTAGAAGCAGGCTGTCTACATGCTAACACTAACACCTTGGCCAGGGGGCATTTTTCTGTCCTTATGGAATGAAACTGATTTTCTTCTTCTTTTGTTACAAGTACCTAAAATTAATGAATTTCAATAAAGTATCTCCCTGGAGCTTTGGAGAGAAGGCTAAGTGGTTAAGAGTATTTTCTGATTACCGTAGGTCTCTAATGCTGTGATAAACACAGAGACCAAAAGCAACTCACTTTATTTCACTTCCACTTCCACGTCACAGTCAGTCATTCGGGAAAAACAGAGCAGGAACCTGGAGACAGAAACAGTCACAGAAGTCACCAGGAACCTTGCTTACTGCCTTGCTCACTGTGCCTTGTTCAGTCTGTTTTCTTAAAGCACCCTGGACACAGAGCCCAGGGTGACCTTTTCGCAGTAAATTGGGCCCTCTACATCAGTCATCAACCAAGATATTGTGCCACAGGCTAATCTATCTGGTGGCCATTTAATTAATTGAGGTTCCTGCTTTCAAAATGACTGTTGTTCATGTCAAGTCGACATGAAAAGTAGCCAACACACTGCTCTTGTAGAGGTTTGGTTCTGGTCATCCTCACTGGGCTGCTTGCGTCCTCCAGCTCCAGGACATCAGAAGACTTTTTCAGACTCCACAGGTTCCTGCATGTGTGTGCACATACATAGACACCTGTACACGTGTGCACGTATGCACATGCATAGTCACATGGACCGGCATACAGACACGCATGCACACATGCAGGGACACAAATACATAAGTAAATAATAAAACAAATCTCTAAGAAAGTCAATAACTGAATAAAATGTATCTTTCAAATTGGTCACTCCTTAGTTTTCTTGGTTTATATCACTGTATCTCACTTGGGAAACTGCTGTTTTTATTTCATGTAGTTTCTGTAGGGCAGAAAGCCTGCCTGTTATCTGCTTAGCACTGAGCTCTCCTTGTTAATATGACCAATTTCCCTCTCCTTCTCTGCTTGCAAGTCTCTTGCTGGTTAATTCCGTTTTGTGTTTTGCATCACAAAATCCTTTAAATCAAACTATATAGGAGACCAAAATAATATATTATTCAATCACTTTAGTCACGTATTTTTTTAAACAAATTGGCCTCCATTCTAGTATCTTTAAAAACTAAGCTTTTGAATGAGGCACTTTTTACATAAACGAGGTAATTCATTGTGGAAAAAAAAGCAGTGATTTTAACCTCACTTTGAAATACAGTTAAATTAAAATTGTGAAATACAGTTTAATTGAAATTGAAACTGAAAAATTCTGGCTTGAGATTTAGAAACCTGCGTTCTAACTCTGACCTTCGTCTTAAGTATAATTGAGCTCTGTTAATGTCTGGTTCTTTTTCCTTCTCTTGGATGCTGGGGTAAATTTTCTTTTAAGGTTGTTTGTAAGTTTTTTAGACTCTGCGAGGGAATGTGTTATTAAGGAATCTTTTGAGACACAAATCAAAATGATTCAGGAAATATAATTCTACCACTTGTAGGCATCAGTGTGTATCTAATCTGGAAAAACCTGGTAGGAGTGAAATTTTTATCCTGATCTCTCGCACTCCTTGCTACTGTTCTCTTTGTGATAAGATGCAGCTGGAGAGAGGAGGGCTTCATTTTGTCTCAGGTTTGAGAGGACACTCTCTTATAGTTGGGAAGTCATAATGGCAGGAAAGGCTGATGCTTTGGCAAGAACAAGAGGTTTGTTGCTCATGTCTTTACTGATCTAAAAGTGGAGAAAGGATGGGAAGCAGGGCTGAGCTATTCCCCAAGATCCCTTCTCAGGCAAAACCCTTTCCTCCTTCTATGCTCCACTTCCCAATGAACACCACAACCCGGGGACCAGTTGTTCAAAGCATGAACTTGTGGGGGTTACATTACAATCAAATTACAAACCATGCTTAGTTGTGCTAATGCTACTGTGAGCTTCTTCCTCCTCCACCTCCTCCTCCTCATCTTCTTAGGCAGAGGTCTTTGTAGGTGGCCTACACTGGCCTTGAACTTCAGGTCCTCCTGTCTTAGCTTCCCAAGTACTAAGATTATATATAATGAGGTTTAAAAAAGCATCAGTTAAACTGGAAGTAACAGCATCTGATTCTCGTTAACAGCAAAGCTGTTCAATATAAATCTGATGTGCACTGTATACATCATTTTCATTTCTAATGGTCAAATTAGAAGCTTTTAAAAATAAAAGAAATTTCACTGTTACACTAAATTAGCTCTATATATCTTAAATATCATTGCTTAAAATGTAATCAATTTAAAAACTCTAAAGAGATTACATATGTTTGCATTAAAAAAAGCCCCTAAATCTTCAAAATCTGATACTGATATTTATTTTACAACTACAAGAATCCTCATTTCAGATCACCGACATCCCACATGCTCTGCAGCCACACATAGCTACAGCTACAATAGCAAATAACGTGAGCCAAGATAAAATACTTGAATCACAACTTTTAAGCTAGCTATTAAAGTATGTGAAAATTGCTTTCATACCTGTGTATTTGACTGAATTTCAATTAACTGTTGGCGATTGTGCGTGCTGGGTTTTGACAATGTGGCCACTCATACCCAGCATACATTGTAAAGATGCCAATCATCTTTTGGAGAATGTAGGTTGTGTAGTGAATCCCAATTATCTGGTGCTTGTGACAGCAGTGTGATAGCTTTGCCTAGGGTTTCAAAACCGGACTCAACTCGAAAGTGACATAGCTCATTGTGTTCATACCCGAGCTGATACCGCCTCAGACAACCTATTTTTCTACTGCCTCTAGAATATTGACCAGTGCCACAGGTTTATGAAGGCATTATATCTGCAGCAGACAGAAAGGTCCTTAACTCCAAAACATGGAAAGTGCCTTCAGAGTGCACCATGTTTTAGATGAATGATTGAAGAGAGATATTATGTAATAATTAGTTCAGCATGATAGATAAAATATGTAAGAAAATTAAGAATTACTTAAATTTAAAAAATTAAATTGAGAAACTTAATTTTCCTTTTGATCTTAAATCTATGCATTCATATTTTCATCACCCTAATTTATTTATGTGTGAACCTGTGGGGGTAGGTGGGTGCTCACATGCGTGTGGATGTCAGAGGAGAACTTGTGGGAGTCAGCTCTACTCTCTCCTTCTACCATGTGGGTCTCAAGGCTATAATTCAAGTCATAAGTCTTGGTGACAAGTACCTTTATCCACTGAGTCATGCTACCTAACCTTTCCCCAGTAAAAAGAACATCTGTGTGTGTCAATTTGTTTGTATGTGAATGCAGCAGACACACATGTTCCAACGCATGTTTTTGGATCAAAGAATAACCTCAAGTCTTGGTCTTCATCATCCAACTTGTTTAAGACAGGACTTGCATGCTGTATGTCTTGTTAGCTGGTCCAGACGTTTCCGGGAAGTTTTTTTTTTTCCATCTGCCTCCCATCTTGCCATAGGCAGTATAGAAACAAAAACAAGCTACCAGGTGAGGTTTTACATGGGTACTTGGGGTCCTCATACAACCACAGTGTGATAATTAGTGCAAATTGTCAACTTGACAGAATCTAGGACCACCTGGGGAACAGGAAGACACATGCCTGTGGACATACTCTCGAATGTGTTCATTGACACGGGTGTTGTTTCCTAGGCAAAAGATCCTACAATGAGTAAGCCAGAGAAACGGAGCTGAGCCCTCCCTTGTATTTATTTCTCGTTGCACAGTGACTGTGGCTGCGATGTGACCAACTGTGTCAGCCTGCAGCTGCTTTGAGCTCCCACCATGATGATCTGTACCCTGAAGCTGTGCATGAAAATAAACTCTCACCCCTTAAGTTTGTCAGGCTATTTTATCACAGTAACAGAAAAGGAAACCGAGACACATAGCCAGCATTGGACCTGCTGAGCCATCTCCACAGCTGCATTTATATATGCACGTGGTCATTTATTTATATAGTTTCGGTTCTGAACGTATGCCTAGAAATGGGAATATGAGGCTCTTGGCAAAACTCTCATTTAGGACTTGGCTAGAATTTGGTTTAAGTCAGACTAAACATTTGTATCCACCTGACTAAGTCCATGTTTTTTTACACAGATTTTTTTCTGTAATGCCTTTTATGACAAATTAATTCCCAATTTTATTTATTTTCCTCATAAAATCTCAAACGGTATCCAACTCCCATAAGATAGTTATCAAATTCACCTGTTAGTTTTGAATGTATGTTCTCACAGACACATGGAGAGCTTAAAGCAGATGTTAGAGGTAAATTGAGTGAAAAACTGTGTGTCTGAGATCAGACTTAGTTTCTAAGCACACACTAGGCAGGGGTTCTGCCCTGAGCTGATGCTCATCCAAGACACTAAGATTTGAACTCAGGCTTTTCTGCTGACTTTTGATCTAGAGCTAGTTTTGACATCTCTTTAAGTAGTTGTTTTCTCTTAAGTCAAGGCTGCTCAGACTGGCCTCCAACTCACTATGAGACGGAAGATGACATTGACTTGTGGTCTTTTGCCATCTCTCAAGGGCTGGAAGTAAAGGCACATGCTGCCAGGCCTGGCTTCTAATGTGCTGGAGAGAGAACTAAAGGTTTCATGGGTTCTAGAGAAATAACCCACCAAACAAGCTACGATCTCAGCCCC
This sequence comes from Pachyuromys duprasi, assembly GCA_028658305.1. NCBI lineage: Eukaryota > Metazoa > Chordata > Mammalia > Rodentia > Muridae > Pachyuromys > Pachyuromys duprasi. Next base: position 51,586,406 of record CM053766.1, read on the forward strand.
TGAAGTTAGGGAGTTTAAGATGCTCAATAGGAAAGAGGCCTTATGTGGATCTGAGTTGTTTTAGTATCCTTGAGATGTTGTTTCACTGCCTTCCAGTTTGACAACTTCTAAATCTGGTACCTTGAACAACTGTAACGGAATCTTCTATTGTGCAGACTTTAGTGGTTTTAGGCCTATCTCTCCCATCCGAATTGGAGTCTTTCAGAGTAGATCTTAGAATCTTAACTTTTATCATAGTTCTCAAATGATTTTTCAGGTAACCATACTGGGGACTCTCCCATATTTTGTTCTATAGCTGAGAAAATAGACAATTAAAAATTCAAATACATACAATTTAAATTATACTTAATTTAAATTATATGTATTTAATTTAAATAAAAATTTAAAAACATATAAAATACACACACATACCATACATACATACACACACACACAGGCACACATATATGTGAAAGCCAGTGGATGTCAAACCTAGAATCAGAGTCTACAGGAGAATTTTCTAAAAGACAATTACTTCAGCCATACTCTACATAATTAATGAAAGGAGGGGGAACTTTAGACAGCCTTTCAACTATGAAACTTCTGTTTGTTTAGCTCTTGTTTGCTGTGGATCAAGTTTGTGGCCCTGTACATGCGAAACAAACACTCCATGAGTGAGCTACATGCCCAGATTCAACACTCAGGATTTTATAAAATGGTTGTGTAACTTTTCTTTTGGACATGGCAACGCACTAGACAAAAGCAACTTGAGTAATAAAGACATTATTTAGGGCACACTGTGAGGCAACAGTTTCTAATGGTAAGGAAGGCATGGTGACAGGGAGCTGAGGTGGCTGATTCATAGTCAGGAGGCAGGGAAAGATGGATGCTCACGAGAGGTATACATTGTCCTTTTGATCTGATGTAGTGCCCCAACCCATGGAATGGTGACAACCACATTCAGGGTGGCTTTTTCCTCAGTTAAATTGCCATAGAAATGCCTAATCTTAATATGTCCAGAAGGATGTCTCCCAGGTGAGTTCATTTTCAGTCATGCTAAAGTGATGATTAACCATTTACTTGAATAGTCAAACAGAGCATCATTCTGTAGTTATTCTACTTAATAAAGCTTTTAATATGAATTCAGAAGTAACATCTTCAAAGAACACTGCAAGCAAGGTCTACTAAGCACGTTTCTAATTTTCAGGGTATGTGGAGTTTCAGAAAATGGAAGAGGATACTCATATTTTTTTTCCTGTGGTGGCTTATCATTTATGTAGGTTTATGTAAATTTTATGCAAATTTAGCACATTTATGTTCAAAAACTTATGGTGATCATAACTACTTTATTCTCCAAAAGTTGGTTTTCAGTTGATGATCTATGTAGCCTGCTAGACTACTGACATTTATCACCATCTTACATAGATACCTGACTTGCAATATATGAATATAGGGTTGAAGTAATACCCTGACTTTCTTCTTATCTTGGCTGAGTTATTCTCAGAAAATATCTGGGGATCATTCTTTGAAGTTTCTTCTTTAGTTCTGAGATACCTCTCCAATTGATTTATTTTTTGCCACAAAATAAAAGTCCCTCAGATTACAATTTTATTTAGTAAAAAGATATACTCTCAGATGTGTGAAAAGTCTTGCTAAATTTTATTATTCTTAAAAATGACTTTTGCCATGAGCTAAATTTAGGAAGAAGACATTCCTTTCAGTGCAGTTTTAGAGAAAAATTTAAGGGGTGATGATTTCATTAATTTTCAGAGCATTACAGTCAGCTGGCAGAGGTTTTCCTATATTATTGCAGCTTACTGCCTTTGAAATTACTTTCTTTTCTTAAATTAACCTGTCTGAGCTAAAATGACACAATAGTGATAATAGTGTGATAAAATTCACTTTGTATAATCTTAAAGTATCTTAACTAACTTAAATAATAGGATCCTGAGTTTATGACTGCCCAAACTACTCCATAAAAAGAGATTGGTGTTAGAAACATTTAGAGAGCCCCCCATTAGTTTTATTGATAGATAAAGAACATTTAAAAATTGAGTAGTATATATATATAAAAGAGAAAGAGACTTCTAGCATCAAGAAGATAGGCTCTACCCATGTAAAATATCACTACCTCATGGCCTTATTTGTGCTAGAAATAGCATCAAACTTGAGCCAGAGGGTCTACAGTCAGGTCCTGAGTGAGATATGAGAGCAGTAGGAGGAGAGGTAATCAAAGAACACAAGGAAGAAGAAGATGGGGAAGAATATCATGTGACTTTGAGAAAGGTCCCACCAGGGAAGAGGATCAGGGAGACTTTCATATAAGGAAAAAGGGGAATGGATATTCAGTGGGTAGATGGATGAAATCATGGGCATGTTTTAGGTAAACTTCTGCATTTCCTTCCGATGAAAACCATTTCTTTGGGATACTTAATGAATGGAGGCCTTAGGGTGGCTTGGAATTCTTTAGATTTAACATTTAAGCTTCTTGTCTGTTTTAAACTTTGTGTGTGAACATATATGTATGTGCATGCTATGTACATGTGGAAACCAGATGTCAACCCCAGGAGTTGTTCCTCAGGTACCTTCCACTTTGTTATTGTGTTTCTCACTGGCCTGGAACTCATCAAGGAGGCAAGGCTGGCTGGCCATCTAGCCATAGGGATCTTCTTATTCCCTCCTCCTCTGCTCTGGGATTACAAAGATTTACCACCAAGCCTAGCTTTTCATGTGGCTTCCTGCAGAGCAAGCACAGGTTCTCATACTTGTACAACAAGCAATTTACCCATTGAGCTCTAGAACTTCTATATGAACTACAGGCATTACAACTTCTTGTGTATGGCTAATGTAGGTGAGCTGGCTGGCTTGTATCCATCTGGTGAAAGGCTCTACTTTCATTAAGTAGAATTGGAATCTTAGGCTCCATGACTTTTTCCTTGGAACAGAATTCTTCTTTTAGAATGATAGAAAATACATCTTCTCTTTCACACATAAAAATGTTTTTCCAGTGATCATGGGGAATGCCTAGACAAGTTGAGAATTCTGCTGTGCATCAGCCTGTGATTGCTAGCATGTACAGTCACCAAAAAAATTCATATTTAACTAGAAATAATAAAATTTAATTTAATTTAATCTTTAGAGACCCTCCAAATTATAAATATGAAAAGTAGATTTATAAAACTAGTTTGAGTCAGTTTTTGGAGATAATGCAGTCTACCTTCACAAGTTTCCAAAGTCTCACTTAAGGAGCAAGAACATTCATAAGAATTGTCTCTCTGTGTGATTTTTTTAAAAACACTCATCTACTTCTTTCCATGTACAGCATTTATTTATCAAGCACTAAACATGTACTATAAGCATTTTTACTGTGTTCTAGACTATATATGGGCTCTGGAAATAATGGATAGAAAGGGATCTGGCATCTGGTCTAAAAGAACCTGACCATTGGTTGGTTAAAGCAGGAGGTCAGATGAGATATGTCTTAGTTTGGGTTGCTGTTGGTGTGAAGAGACACCATGGTCATGGCAACTCTTATAAGGAAAACATTTAGTTGGGGCTGTCTTACAGTTTTAGAGATTTAGTTCATTATTATCAGGACAGGAAGCATGGCAGCACAGACTTAGACAAAGTGCTAGAGGAGCCCAGAATTTTATGTCCAGATCCGCAAGCAGAAGAAAGAGAAAGTTTACTGGCCCTGGCTTGAGCTTCTGAACACCCCTGTGACACACTTTCTCCAAGGCCACATCTACTCCAACAAGGCCACAATTCTGATAATGCCACTGCCTATGATTCTATGGGGACCATTTTCATTTAAACCATTACAAGGTGTTATTAATAAGGATTAGAAAAACAGCCATGAGTGGTCAGTGAGTAAAAGGAGAGAAGGCATATGATGTGCCATGGTGAAAATGAAGAGTAATCACCAAGTCAGAAACCTGTCATATGGCAAGAATCACAGCGCTCTAATTTTTTAATGGCATGTGTTTACTTGATACAGTTACAAGTTGCACAAAGATGTTTTTATACAAGTGATTGCCATACTTTGACCACACTCCTCTCTCTACTCACCCCTTCCTCCCCTTCTTGTTATTCCCACTTAAACCCCGAGTCTCACTTGTATTTTCAAAGTCTACATATGTCTATGATTTTATGTATCAATGCAATACCTGGGATCCACAAACAAGAGGAAACATGACATTTGTCTTTATGAGTTTTATTTATTCCACTTAACACAAGAATCTCTAAATATATCTGGGTTGTTTGATTTTCATGAGACATTTTGATCTCTTTCATGGTTGACTAGGACTTCATCGTTTCTACGTGCTGAATTTTCTTTATACATTCATGTGTTGATGGACATCTAGGATAATGTCATATTTCAGCTATTGTGAGCACTGCAAGTATTTCTGTGGCATGCTGATTTAGAGTCTATGATGGCTAGTTTTAGCTATCAACTTGACACAACCTATAATCACTGGGGAGGAGTCTTGGGGAGGGATTATCTATATTAGGGTGGCCTGTGGCCCTGTGTGGGGGGATTGCCTTAATTAAGTTAATTAAAGACCTAGCTGACTGTGAGTGGCACCATTGCTTAAGCTAGGCACCTTGAACAATGCAAGAATGAAAAATGGAGACAAACACAAGCACATAAGCCAGTTGGTATGTATACATCCATCTCTCTTTCTGCTCTTGACTGTGGATGTGATTAGCTAGTTTAAGTTTCTGCCACTGTGACTTTCCTACAATGATTGACTATGACCTTAACTGTAAGCTAAAATAAGCCCTTTCTCTCCTAACATCAGAAATAAAATTAGGAGAGAGTCCTTCAGGTATACCAAGGGGTGGAGTTGCTGGGACATGATAGTTCCAATTTTAATTTTTTGAGGAACCTCCATACTGATTTCCATACTACTCTAAATTTTGGATCCACCACAATAGAAAACTGAGACCCTAAAAAGACAAAGAGTGAGGCATGGCTTCCTCAGGTCTGTCCCCTCAGCACTTCTATACTTCAATGTAACATTAGATTACCTTATCTGGTTAGTGGGGCTCATTGACTTGTAGAAATTTTTGTGGGGGTGTGTGGGTGTATTGCAGCCCCACCTCTAGTTAACTTATTTTTTATTGCCTATTATAGATAATAATTTCATAGAATAATTATTTGTCCTTTCAGCTCATTAGTTGAGTTTAGTTATCCCAAATATGAAAACAAAACAACCAAACAAAAAACAACTTTGTTCTGATTACACTCTCTCGAAGACATCTTTAATTTTCTAGACCAATTGCTCACTAATTAGTATCCAAGAGTTTATGTGATGTAAATTGTATCCTTGTAATTTTTAAGAACTAAAGGGCCTTCGGGAATTTCCTAATTTGATTTCCGAGAACATGCAGCAAATTCCTGCAAAATGAGGTATCATTTTATGGTTAAATTCACCAAAAAACATTTAGTATAATAAGTTCTATTTCTGTACTAAATATTTCACATCATTTTCTAAAACATTAATATGCAATGTAAGTTTTAGAAAAAGTGTTTAAAGAGCATACCTTTGTCATTTTTTTATATTCACTTACATTGGATGTCCTTCATTCATAGTATCCGTTTGGACATCAAACTAGATAAATCTCATTTACTAAACATCTACTTTTTTTTTTCTTTGTTAAAGAAAATATTGGCCCCAGACTACTCAGGAAGTTGTCAGACAAAAGGGAATTTTAATCTGTTGATTATTGACTTAAAAATTTCCTATGCATTTCCAACATGGCCATGGAGGGTATGAGCACAACTGGAAATAGATCATTGTAAAGATTTCCCCAAATGGAAGAAAAGACAAGACAGAAAGAAAAAAGTGTTGATGGCTAATGTTTCTCCTCCCTTGAACTCTAGTGTTGATGAAGGTGTGGTTCTGAAATGAGCTGCTCTTTTGCTGATTCTTCTTTGAATGGCAAGGATGAGGTGGCAGCTTTAGGCCCACTGGAGACATCTGTACAACTGTTACCCTCCTTAACCCCAGAGAGGCAGCCTGACACTGTTTGAAAAATGTTAAAAGTGGAGGAAGAATATTATCTCTTTGGAATTTAGTGTCTTCTCAATTTCTCCATACTATTTGGAGGATTTTTTAAAGCAAAGTGCTCTGCACTACTAGGCAGTGAGTAGATTCTTTTTTTTCCAGCAGAAAAGAAAAGCAATTTAAAACTGTCAAAAAATAGCTTCTTTGTGTGAAAATATCACACACTCAAAGATAACTTATGTAAGCTAGAAAAGAATCATCCTCTGAGTTAATATTTTTTAAATATATAGGAGGACAAATGTTAGAGACAGAACAGGAAGGGACCGGCATAGATAAAATGAAATCACAAGCCCTGATGTGCAGTCAGCCAGGCCCAAAGTCTGTACATTTATCCTTTTCATGAGGCTTTGGGCTTCTGGTAAGATTTGAGACTGACAACTGATACCCTGAGTCTGTGTCTATATAAGACAGGCATTTCTAAACATGTTTAGATTTTTTGCCTTTCACCTCATAGTTTCCAGTGCCATATTCATCACTAGATAAGACAGGAAGAGAGGTAGGTATAGAAGACAGCTCTCATCTTTGTGGCGGAATCAAAATTTCACACTTTTCTTTGTTCATCCTTTCACTCCAAGGAGACATTTTAGTCATTGTTTACATAGAGCAGACTGTCAACTATCACACAGTATTTTGATAGAAACGGTCACCATCTATTGATCTTCGGGGTGTGTGGACAAGGGCTGTGATGTAGCTCAGGCTGGCCTCTGTCATGAAGCCTCCTGAGTGATGGACTGCAGGTCTGCCACCATGCCCAGTCTGCAGCTGTTCCCTGTCTCAACAACATATACCTTTGCTTTGAAAAAAAAAAAAGAGCACACTTGTCATATCAATTTTTGAGGACACCTGAAAAAAAATGAGATATCCTCCCGTGAATTTGCATTGTGAGAATGACACAAACTAAGGACATCACTGATAATTTGAATAGCTGTGCCCTGCAGAAAATCCTCACGCGCCTGGATACGCAAGTAGCCCTGAGCTCATATATTTGGTCTTCATTCCTTTGGTCCCAACCTCACCTTGTGGTAGTAATTTTGATTTCTAAGCTTGTCAGTGTTTGCAGCTAAAATGTCCTAACCGTGACAAACAAAAATATTTCCTAGGTATGACTCATCCTTGTGAAAGTGAGCTGCTGGAGAAACTTGCAGGGATGCAGGATTCTCACTTCCAGAAGCTTCTTTACTGGCATATTTCTTCCTGTTCCATTTGTCTCCATTTCATTTATTCTGTAATCCAATGACATATCATTTTGCCCATTTCCTTGCTCACTACTAATGTTTTCAAGGTCTTAAGTCTCTGTATAAATATTACTTTCTCAAAGAAGGGATCCTGAAAGCCCCAAATTCACTATCTAGCACTTTTTCATAGTATTTTTTATTTGCATTGGTATCTATTTCTTTCTTTATATAATATGCTTATTGTCAGTCTTCACAAAATAAGGAATCCAATTCAAGAAGTTAAGAAATTTATAATTACTTTCATCTTAAAATGGTATTTTATATTTGAGTGCACACACTCACATGTGCGCACGTGCGAGTTTCAGAGTGCCAAGGCATAGAGGTCAGAGGACAACTTAATTGCCGGAATTAGTCCTTTCCTTCTAACGTGTTTTCAGTGATGCCACTCAGTTTCCCCTTACGGCTACAGAGCCATCTCACCAGTCCTGTTCATTTTTCACCCTGCCTAATACCTTTGATAATACCTGCTATTTACTGTTTGTTATTGGTCAGATAGTAGAAATGCGTAAAGGATTATTTTAAAACTGCACATGTTTTAGCCACTTTTCTTGTTGAAGTTGCACCCAACAGGAAGCAGGTTGGCACAACTGGCACAAAGTTTGAAAGGATACAGTCTGTCATGGTGCTGAAGATACAGAGACACTGTATCTTCAGGCAGGTAGGAGAGGGCCAACAGGAAGCGCACAAGTCTCTAAAATTTCAAGGGCCACCCAGCACTATCTACATTTCCTGTTGGTCCTCTCCTGCCAAGGTTAGAAGCAATAAAAGCAAGTTTTTTTTTTTATGGTTGTTCTTATGGTTCTAGTCATGACCGTGAATTCCAGCTTGTCTTTGAGCTCATACAGCCATTGCTTTAGAACTGGGCAGTACATGAAAGATGCAAACAGTAGAGTGAGAAATGTTCCGGTGAGTGATTGAAGTGCTTTAAACCCATTTTTCATGGAATTTTGAACTATATGGAGGCTGCCATTGTGGACAGCAGGAGTGAAACACACAGTCAGGGAATAAATTTGGCAACATTTTTGTCTGTGGTAGAAAATAAAGTTAAGTTTTGCCTCATGAGCTTGAGGATTTAGCTAAAGAGATTTCCAAGGAAAGCTATTAGGTTTCATTCAGCTTCTTTTTATCTTTTGTACAATTATTTAACCACTTGGATAGAGGTTTACAATAAGGTTTCGGCTTCTAGGAAGTTTAATATTTGCATTTAGAAAAAGAAAGAGAAAAATAAAAGAATTCAAAGAAGACCAAGATAGTGAAACCAAGAGTCTAGAGGCCACCATGAGAAAGCATGAAGAATTATTTCAGAAATTAGATCTGACCATGACCGTCAAGGTTTTGCCTGGATGGATTGTGGAATTACTAAAGATGACCCTGGTATATTTACTCTTAGCCTACTGAATAGGACTTCATACAGTGGTTATTTTATATCTACCCCACAGCAAAGAAATGCATAATTTGCCCCCTTTTTGTCTTATAGCCTTACAAAAGATGGTACTTAAGTAATTCTTCTTAATTGTTGATGACCAGGGGCTCCTGCAGTTGTAGTTATATTGGTTTTCTCCAAACTGAAACATTTCCTCATGGAGAGAGGCTAACAGAACATTGCAGAAGAGGGGGTGGAAAGATTGGTAGAACCAGAAGACCAGGAAGTCAGTTACAAAATTGTGTCTCCTTGAAAATGACAAGAAACCTTCACCCAACAATATGGCTGGTTAAATAAGAGCTGAACAAGGACAGCATCAATAAATATGCTGATGTGAAGGAGAAAAATCACACAATGTCCTACCTCTAGACAAAGAATTACAGGTGACTAAGGACTGCAGAGAGAGGATGAATTAGTCTTTCTCAGGGATGAGCTGCCTACTTGGTAATTGTGGTGGTTTGAGGAGAATGCCTCCTATAGGTCCACGTGTTTGAAGCTTGGTCCCCAGTTTGTGGAACTGTTTGTGAAGGATCAGGAGGTATGGTTTTATTGGAGGAAGTGTGTCTCTGGACATGGGCTTTGAGGTTTCAAATATCCACATCAGGCCTAACCTCACTTTCTCCTATCTGCAACTTGCAGATGCATATCAGATTTAAGCTCTTAGCTACTGACCCAGTGCCACGCTTACCAGCCTGCCATGCTTTCCACCACAATGATCATGGACTAACCCTCTGAAACTGTAAATTCCCATTAAATGCTTTCTTTCATAAGCTGCCTTGGTTATGGTGTTTTGTCAATGCAATAATAACCCTAACTATGACAGTTATGCAATACACTAAGTAATGGGCTGTGAAGTCATACAATAAGGTTATAGAAACAATATTAAATGTACTAGGCAGTTTGTATTTATATATTTATGCATATGTGTGTATGACAATAATAACCAAAAGAAAAGAGGCCATGAATCTGAGAGGGACTGAGGGGTGTTCTTTGAAGGGATAGAAGGAGAAAAAAAGAAGTGAAGAAATGATGTAATTACATTTTTATATAAAAATTGAAGCTCACAGCTGGGCTGTGGCAGTGCATGCCTTTCATGAAGAGGTGGTTGAATGTCTGAGTTCAAGGCCAGGCTGGTCTATAAACAGAGTTCCAGGATAGCCAGGAATATACAGAGAAACCATGTCTCAAAAAAAAAAAAAGAAGAAGAATAAAAACAAAAAATGAAGCTCATTAATAAATAACACCTAGGAAGCCTGGACAGTATACAGAAAACATAGGGCTTAATCAGTCCTCAAACTTACAAGATTCCCAAGTCTGCTCCACAAGGTTACATGAACAGTAACAATTGTTATGGAGATGAGAGTCTTCCCAGTGGTTGCTGAGTTGTCTGCAAGCTGTGCAGGCAGCTCTATGGATGCAGTGTTTTCTGAGATGTGACTCATCCTGGAGTGGCATGTTTTGTTTTTGTTTGTTTGTTTGCTTGCTTGCTTTGTGTTGCACCTGCCTTTCAGTTTCTTTAACCCCTCAGTTGCGCTCCAGTGAGTAATCTCAATTAACTCACTTGTTAGCTCAGCTAGACTTGGGTGGAATCATGGTTTGTTTTGTTTTGTTTTGTTTTTTGGCTCATACTATGTGCCTTAATTGGGGTGAATGGATGTTAGTTAGTACAAGCTGTTCTTGTCTTCCCTATGTGGCTGATGCTGGCCTCGAACACTGATCCTGTGCCTCTGCCTTGGAAGTGCTAGGATTATAGTAGGCATGTGTCACGATGCCCATAGAAAAGTTACACTTGTGGAACTCCATCTACACTTGGTCCATCTTAGATGAAGAGATTTTTGGACTGTAAGCTGATATTGTGATGGGGAGAGTTGAGCGGTCCTGAAAGCAGCGAGTGGATTTTGGATTTGAGAGCCTTTTAATGTGCTGTGAGCAGAAGAGGGATATAGTGGGCAGCCCTTGGTATGCCCTTGAGTGACCCTTACTCCCTCAAATTTATACCCTTTTATGGTTCCTTCTGTCATGTGAGCTGAGCCTATTGCCTCACATCTAACAGATAGAATGTGGCAGATGATATGATGCTTTTCTCATCACTATGGGTGAACATTTGACAAGAAGCAACTAAAGGAAAGAAAAATTTATTCTGGCTCTTGGTTTGAGGGTACAGTCCATCATGGTGGAAGGGAAGAGAAGTGGAGCAACTGAAAACGACAGTAGGAACTATAGCTGCCTGACCATACCTGTGTATATCAACAGGAAGTGGCCGAACTATAAACACCCAGGGTAGCAGAAGTTTGGGTTTCCTTAAAAACTCAATTATGTTATGTAAATATGTTTTTATTTTATTCCAAGGTTTGCGCTTTAGTTTTCCCACAGCTGATAATTGCCTCCTGCAGAATATGGTCTTTGCCAGCTGGTAATGCCTGCCTCATACAGCATGGACAGGGGCATGCTCTAGGACTCTGAGGGAGATAAATGTGAGAGCCCGGAAAGAGAAGGTATGGCAGTTTGGAGAGACCAGAGAGGTTTTGCAGTGCAGCAGCTTGGAGGAGAGCAATAAAAGAGACTGCTTGCTGTGTTTGCTGTTGGCAGAAATTAGTATAGCCCCAAAAGAACCCATTGACCCTAAATAGCCAGGAGAAGTTTTAAAGGGGTCTGTGCCCCCTCTCCCCACTAACCTCTCTCTTACCCAGGGTTCAAGGGTTTATGGAATGGAGGTAGAGACATAAATACCCCAAATAAAACAGAGCTTAAAAATAAGCACAACAATGAAGGTCTACCACTCTACAAATCTATTTATTCTAGCTGGTCCCCACAGTCCAAAGGGGTAGAAGCTTCCCCAAACACTACCATTATCTGAGGACTAAGTGTTCCCGTACAATATCTGTAGGGCACATTCTACATCTAACTAGTAACAGATGTTAATTTTGCTGTCTGCTAGCCTGGAGTTTCTGTCTGGGAGGAAAGCTCTGTCTCTCACTACCTCTTGAATGATGAACTCTAGGGGATGTAGGCTGCCATGCCATAAGGCAATGACAAGCCCATGGGAGAGAGCTTGAAAGCTATTTTTCAGAAGCCTGTTAAAAGCTTTGAGAATAAGCAAGGGAGCAAGTCCTCTCAGTCAATGCTTGAAATAACTGCAGCCCAGCCAAACCTTGATTATAGCTCATGAGGGAGCCAGATCCCAAACTACTCAGCTAAACCGCCGGCCAACTTCTGTGCATAGAGCCTGCTGGAAGATAAATGTTTGCTGTTTTCAGCTTTGAAAGGATGAGACAATAATTCAAGCATAAAAGGATTAAAAAAAACTTTTAGTGTTCTTAGAGGACAGGCTATACTGTAATATTCCAATTGCTGTTGCACAGTGTTCGTTGAGGAAGCAGTTCCCATCTGCTCGGTAAGATGACATTTTCAATGAGTTAATCATTCTCCAAAGAGCACCACCTTCCACTTTGTTCTCTTACACCTCCACTGGCTCCCAAAGCTTTTGTCTTTCTGTTCTTTTAGTTGGAAAATGCTAGCTAGAGGATTGAAGGTGGTAGCTCAGTTGGTAGAGTGATTTCCTAGTTGTGTGGTTGATGCCCATAACTGCACAAATCAGACACAGAGGTATCCATTTGCCTTTCTAGCTGAGGAAGTGAAGACAAGATCAGGAGTTCAAGGTCATTCTTGGCTATATAGTGAGCTTAAGGCTGACCCGGGCTGCATGTGACCCTGTCTCAGAATGATGAAAGAAAGAAAAAAGAAAGATAGGAAGGAAGGAAGAACAGAAGGAAGGAAGGAAAAAGAGGGAGGGAATGAGGATAACTTTTATGAGTGTGATTGTGTCTTTGTATGTCCTTAGAATGATTATAAGCTCTGGCAGCTACAGGTCAGAATTGGCCCATGTCAAATGGGCTGGGTTTATATGCGATATTGCAGCCTGCTTAACCCTGTGCCAAGAACTGAGCACTGCTTGATCACTCAAGTGTGATCACCTTAGACCGCTGTAATTACAACTTTAAAGAGGCTTTCCTTCTGTCACACTTAGTAAGTGGTGGGTTGGAACATTTTGTTATTGTGGTAGTGAAAATCTAGCCTAGAGCTTCTAGGAAAGTGCTCGGTATGCTAATCTCCACTACTGTGGGTCTGAGTTTTGAGTGCAGCCCTGACAATGAAGGCCTGAGCCCTTTCTGGTCTGCAGGAATGGAGTGGAGGACTGAGTGGCTTGTTGCCTCTGCCCTTGAAAAGTGGCCGCTGTGGTTGACCTTAAATGCTGTTCCAAATGTAGGAGATGCTTGAACTAGCCAGTTGCTTTGATTGTCAACATCAGGAGCACTTGACCATTGCAAGAACACACACACACACAAGATTGACTGCGACATTTGGCTGAAAGGAATGGAAACTCCTGGGTGATGCTTGTATCCAAGACAACCATGTCAAGGGACAGAGGCTGGCCATATGAGAAGCCATCACGTGGTGGAACATTTAGTGAATGCCTTACAAATGCTGGGTCATGCTGGCACCTGTCACTGACTCTGCTATTTTAGGAGGTAGGAGAGTTTAAAAATGCAACAAGATCTTAACAAAGGTTTTAGTTCTATTTGAATAATAAGGCAATCTTCTGTTTGTGTGGGGTTTTGTTGTTTTGTTTTGAGACATGGTCTATTCTGAAACTTTCAAGCCTCATGATTCAGTGTTAGTTGCTGAAATTTGAGGTGAAATTATGTCAGTAACACCATAATGATCTGTTTTCTCCCCTACCACTCCCTTTCACTTCCATCTCTTGCTTTTTTTTTTCTTCTCTTGTTTTTTTTTATTAGCAGTATTTTTATTTTTTGGTGGTGGGGATAGGGGGAGTGGGCAGTAACAGAGTTTTTATTCTAAAGCTCAAGGTAGACTAGACCTCACTATGTAGATTAGGCTGGCAATGAACTGATGGCAAGCCTCCTGCATCAGAATCCTGTGTGCTGGGTTTGCAGATGTGTTTTCCATGCCTGGCAATTACATCTTTTTAAAAGTTATTTGGCACTAAATTGATTTTGAAGTAGGATCTCAGTTTAACATTTTAACAAAATATTGATTTTTTTATCATTTTTTGTTATTTTATAATTAATTCCTTCAAAATTAAATCCTTCTTTTAAAAGACTGCATAGTTTTGAAAATCAACTTTGGGAAACATATTACATAATTTTTTAAATAAATGTATTTATTTTTATATCAATCACAGGATAGGTACTTTGCATCCCAAGCGTAGCCCCCATCCTTTATTCCCTCCCACCCTCCTTCTCCCTCCCTCATCTCCCTCCTCCCCGCTCCCTCCAAGTCCACCAACTGGGGAAGGACCTCCTCCCCTTCCATCCAACACCAGCTCATCCTGTCTCCTCAGGGCTGGCTGCAATGTCCTCCCATGGAATCTAGCCAGTCTGTCACTCCCCGGCTTGTATGGGGGAGGGTCAAAGACTCAGCCATCAAGTTCATGACTGAAACAGTCCCTGTTTCTCTGAATAGGGTCTTCAGTCCTACACTGAGCTATCATGGGCCCCATCTGCGCGGGGGGGTTCCAGGCCACATCAACACATGGTCCTTGATTGTAGAAACCGTCTCATAC
>CM053766.1:51601200-51621594 GCA_028658305.1 Pachyuromys duprasi
TTGTTGTTGAGGTCCAGCTTTAGGCCATGATGGTCAGATAGGATACAAGGGATTATTTCAATCATCCTGTATCTGCTGAGGCTTGCTTTGTGACCAACTATATGGTCTATTTTGGAGAAGGTTCCATGAGGTGCTGAAAAGAAGGTGTACTCTTTTGATCTAGGATGAAAGGTCCTGTAGACACCTATTAAGTCCATTTGATTTAGGGTGTCTGTGAGTGCCCTTGTTTCTCTGTTTTGCTTCTGACCGGATGATCTGTCCCTTGGTGAGAGTGGAGTGTTGAAGTCTTCCACTATTAGGGTGTTGGGATCAATGTGTGATTTCAGTTTTAATATTGTTTGATTTACATATGTAGGTGGTCTTGTATTTGGGGCATAAATGTTCAAAATTGTGATGTCCTCTTGTTGGAATTTTTCTTTGATGAGAAGGAAGTGCCCCTCCTTGTCTTTCTTGATTAACTTTGGTTGAAAGTCTTTTTTATTCGATACTAGGATTGCTACCACAGCTTGTTTTCTGGGTCCATTTGCTTGGAAAATGGTTTTCCAGCCTTTTACTCTGAGGTAGTGTTTATCTTTGTTGCATAGGTGTGTTTCTTGGATGCAGCAGAATGTTGGATCCTGTTTCTGCAGCCATTCTGTTAGTCTGTGTCTTTTTATTGAAGAGTTGAGTCCATTGATGTTGACAGATAATAGTGACCAAAGACTGTTATTTCCTTTTATTGTGGAGTTCGTGGTCTTACTGTGATTCATTGCTTTTTTTGTTGTTGTTGTCATTGGGAGATTATCTGTATCCTATATTTTCTTTGGTGTAGTTGTTTGTGTTGGACTGAAGTTTCCTTCTAGCACTTTCTGTAGGGCTGGGTTGCTATGTAGGTATTGCATGAATTTTGTTTTGTCATGGAAAATTTTGTTTTCTCCATCTATGTTGATTGAAAGCTTCGCTGGGTATAGTAGTTTTGGTTGGCATCTGTGTTCCCTTAAAGACTGCATGCCTTCTGCCCAAGCCCTTCTGGCTTTCATGGTTTCTGATGAGAAGTCTGGTGGGAGTCTGATCGGTCTACCTTCATATGTTACTTGACCCTTTTCTCTTTTTGCCTTTAATATTTTTTCTTTGTTTTGTAGGTTTAGTGTTTTGACTATGATGTGACGAGAGGTATTTCTTTTCTGGTCTAGTCTATGTGGTGTTCTGTAGGCTTCTTGTATGTTTATGGACATTTCTTTTTTTAAGTTGGGAAAATTTTCTTCTATAATTTTCTTAAAAATATTTTCTGGTCCTTGGAGCCTGGTGTCTTCTTTTTCAGCTATTCCAATTATTCCTATGTTTCGTCTTTTGATGGCATCCTTAATTTCTTGGATGTTTTGTGCTTGGGATTTTTCTGATTTTTTATTTTCCTTGAGTGAGGAATCCATTTCAGCCAGCGTATCCTCTGCTCCAGAGATTCTCGCTTCCATTTCTTGTATTCTATTGTTGATGCTTACCTTTGTGGTTCCTGATCTTTGCTCTAAGGCTCTAAGTTCTACAGTTCCAGGTTCTTCTCCCTTTGTGTCTTCTTTATAGATTCTAATTTTGTTTTCCTGCTTTGTACCGTTTCCTTCAACTGATTGACTGTTTCTCCTATTTTGGTTGTTTCCTCTCTGTTTATCTTTGTTCCTCTATGTGGGCAGTTAATTTCTTCTCCATTTCTTTGAGGGCCTTGTTCATTTCCTCTTTTTGTCTCTCCTTTTGTTCCTCCAATATCTGCATAACCAAAGCTTTAACATAATTTTCCTGTGTCTCCGCTGAATTAAAATCACTGCTTTTGGGTGTTTCTGGTGGGGCCATGGTGTCCTGATTTTTGTTGGGTGAGTTCTTTCACAGATTTCTGGGCATTTGTTTATATATAATGAGGGAGCTGTTTGTGCTTTAAGGCTGTACTTCAGTCTGAAACTGTCAATCTCTTGTGTCAGGAGTATTCTTCAAGAAGATCCGGGATTTCCAGTGGTTTGTTAGTGTGTGTTGTTGTCTCAGTTGAACTCTGTTGTGGGCTCTGTGTGCCTGGCTTCGTGCTCTGTGCTAGAAGCTGTGAGCACTGCAGGCTGGTCACCCCTCTGGTCTGGAGGTTTTACTCCTCATTCTGTGCTAGAGTCTGAGTGTCCTTGTTTGAGATGTCAGCTGGGGTCTTTGCGCTCAGCCCTGGGCTTGCTGCTAAGGGCTCTCCCCTGGACTGGAGATTTGGTGCCCCCTTCTGGGCCACAGGCTGTGCACCACGGTCTGAGATGATATTTGCGGTACACACAGTGGGTTTGGGTTGGTTGTAGGCGTTACCGAGTGGTGTGCACCTGCTGTATGCAGGTCTGTCTGAAATGGTGCCTGAGGCCTTCTCTGTCTGTCCCGTGGACACACACAGGGACTGAGGTTTTTGCTGGAGGACGCTTGCAGTGTGCACCCGCAGTGTGCAGTCTGGTCAAAATGGTCTCCTGTCCCTCTCAGTCTGAGGTGGTTCCAGCGGAGGCATTGATGTACTCCTGCTGTATTCCTGCCGGTTGAAGCAGAACCCAGGTCTTTCCCAGACTTGCCAGTGGACTCACACACAGACTGAGGTTTTTGCTGGTGGATCCGAGCAGTATGCACCTGCAGTGTGCAGGTCAGTGAAAATGGCACCCGGTTCCTCCTCAGACTGCCTGCGAGACTGTGTGATCCAGTCTATTATGGCAGCTGCGGGCATTCAGCGTGGGTACTCGTTCAGATCAGAGCTGTGCGCTGCCGGTCACCCGGAGATTTTTCCGGGGAATAACTGGGTGTCCCTAGGGCTTTCCCACTTGATTTTCTCACCGTAGGAGTTCTGCTCACCTGGCAATCACAAATGCTGGCATTTTAGGTCCCAGAGTTCAATCTCCTGGTCGCTGCATTGTTTCTGCTGTCCTACTCAGACACAGTGTCCTCTTGTGGCAGCCATCTTGGATTTGGTTACATAATTTTTAGAATCATTTTTCTCATATCCAGTCTATTCATTCAGTCACACTATGATGGTCAAGTTTATCCTATCACACTGGAATCGGTTTGTTTTTTTTTTTTAAGTTATTTTCTGTTTTCAAACAAACGAACTACAAAAAAAATCTATGTCTGGTAAGATAGCTCAGAAGGTAGTCCAAGTAAGCAAGCATGAGTTTGATCTTTAGCTGTGCAGGTACAAAGGCAAACAAAATTCCTGGGATTTGCTGGCCTACTAGCTTAGCCTAAAAACAAGCTCCAGGCTAAGGAGAGATGAGAGGGAGAGAGAACGAGAGAGAGAACAAGAAAGAACAGGTCGTCAGACACAGTACAAGGAGGTATACACAAACATACCTGAGTACCTACACAAGTACATAGAAGCAAACTTTACACATTCAAGCATAAGTGTGCATCCTACCTGCCTCCCACACACAGAAAGGAAAATTAATTGGGAAGTAAATATGAGCACACACGTGTTTCGTTCCTCTTTCCTCCTTAAATCTCAATGGACAGTCCCCTTCATTTTTTATTGATGTGTGCAACACACAAGAAAGCTGTGGCTGCTGAGAGCAATCAGTAGCTGGATGGAATTACAGAGGCTCTAACAAATATGTATTCTGTGGAGTCTCTTGACTATGCATAAAATCCTCTTAAAGTTTGCTAGAGAGAATTACCATTTCAAAGATTTGTGCCACATTTTAATAATATGATTTTCAGGAAAAAGTGCTTCCCTGTAAATAGTCTCTAGATTCTCACAAACATCTAAGACTTTGGAGTCAAAAACCAGGGCAAAATTTATGTCGATTATATACTAACATGCATGACAAATACATTTGATTATCCTTAGCCTGCTCATATATATTCTGATCCTCTCTGGAATATTTTGTCAGAGAAACTAACTTTACCATCTCCTCTCAAAGCCTGTTACACAGACTGTGAAAACAGTGCATGGAAACCCCCACATGAGCTCTGGGGGTTCGGTTACTATAGTAGAGTGGCCACGGAATTACCCCAGTTAGCATTCAGGTGGGCTATCTGTCCCTTAAGACTTATTTTATTTGTGAATGTAACACCACAAGTGACCCAAACCATATACTATAAAGACCTTGGGCCTACGTAGAGTACTTTTCGAGCAAGCATGAGGACCTGAGCTTTATCCCAATTATTCATTTAAAGTCAGAGCAATCTTAACTGGAGAGGCTGAGGTAGGAAGATCCAAAAAGCACACAAGCTAATCAATGTGGCCAAACTAGTGACCTACTGTCGATGAGAAACCCTGCTTTGAAAAAAAAAATAGAGAGACTGATACTTGGAACCACCCTCTGACTTCCACACACATGCATGTGAACACATGTGCAGCCTGAAAAACAGACGTGTATTCACATGTATATACACACACACACACACACTCACACCTTGTGATGGCACCTCTGAATAATTTAAATGTTCTTTTTTTTCAAAGTGAGATTTTGCACACTTCCTATTGAGTGAAACGATTGAATCAACGCATTCCCTAATATTCTTTTAATAATTAATCTAAATTGGGGGCTGGCAGTTTTAGATGTTTTATGTGTCAGTCTTCTTTGAAGTTTAGGCATAGTGTTGAATCATTAATTAGAAGTAAATATGTAAACCGGTTACTATTTAATAAAAAATAATACTATTAAGCTTATGCAGTCACAGGAGACTGGAGAATTTTTATGAATTCTGGACTAGCTTGAACAACTACATAACCAGAGCTGCATAGCAAGACCATGTCTCAAAAACATTCTCCCCAACCACTAACAAAATCTGCAAACTATTGATTCTGATTGATCACTACAAACAAAGAGCAAAGTGTGATCGAAATGCCATCTTCCCCGTGATGATGAGCCCATGTCCATAAATCTGACTTCAGAAATCATCTCACTTTCTAGGTCAGTAGCCATAGTGTTCATGTCCTCATGGCCTGAGCAGAAGGCTCCCAGTGGGAGAGTGAGGGAGAGCCAGTACAGAATCCCTTCCAACGGCTCTCAATCCAAGTTTTCTCTCCCAACATGAGTTAGGGTGAACTAGGAGCAGCTCAGTTTTGGTTGTGCAGTGTTCACCAGGAAAACTTTAGAGAGTGTGTTTATGAGAACAGGAGAGTTTTTAATGCGGCTGCGAGGGGAATACACAAGACAGAGAGATTAGTGGAGTGGTGAATAGAGCTGCAGAATTCCTAGAAATCTTTGGGCACGACTCCTATGTCCCCTGCACTGAAGACATACATGATTGGATGGTTGGCAGCCCACCTTTCATCCTCGGGAGGGTCCAGCAGTACTCCTGGGAGCCGTTTGGCACCAGAAGCTCAGGGCCATTTGTTTGTGGTGAGACTTGGATTTGCTGAAGCCTGCACCAGTCTGTGGTCAGGAAGTGCCTGCATTAACAGCCCTGATTCCTCACTGCCAGTTCTTCACAGTGTGTATGTGTGTTCCTCAGATGGCAAACAAACAAAACCCGAACAGAGCACTCACTGTGCTTGGAAACACAAGTAAACAGAGTGAAGACTGACTAAAATTTAATCTTAAGACATTGAGAATTACAGTTTAATGTACAGGACGGACAAAATGTTAGGAAGCAGATGGCATCTTGGCAGCCCCAGGTTTAGATTTCCCATCATGAAGGACCACTTGAACAGAGCAAGGGTAGAAAGGCAAAGGCTTCTTTTGCCTTCTGTTGCTGACTTTTTGATAATATTGACTCTGGTCTCCTTTCACAATCTAATGCTTCTGTCCCTCATAATGTATGACATCTGTTTCTTAGGGCCACTGTCATACAGAAGCCTGGAAGAGTGAAGAAAGGCCTGATTGATCACAAGGTTGTATCGGATGTCAAAGCTGGCCCTGGCTGACCTCCCATCTACCCAGAGCTGCCTGATTTAATCTCCACACTAGCTGCTTCTCCCCACCGGGAGTTCCATCTGCAAGCCGTGCTTCAGCATTAAGCTACGACCTACATCACGCTCCATTCATCTTATCTGAAGGAAGGAAATTAAACTAGAGGGTTGAAAGAGGAGACTGCTCAAAATATATACACATCAACTGAAGCCTTTTGTGTGGGTGCATTTGAGGAGTTTGAGCAGCCATTAAAAATGATATGAAAATGGAATTGATCTTGACTCCACCGGTATAGCTTGGGAACGTGCCTCCCCCAACCCCCTCACCCCAGTCTACGCTTTCTCCTGCCTCCATTTCCAGCAACTACATGCAGTTGATCTCATTAAGGTTCAATGAGAAAGAGGAGAAAATGTCATAGATTTTTCTAGTTTCTTTAGAAATGCTGGCTTTTAGAAAATCCACATCTTTATAATCTGCGTAGTAATTAGTTGTTGAGGACAGAGAGCGCTGACAAACACATTGCTAGACATTTGTAGCTCTTTGTTCATCACCGTTGGACCAATGGAGATTCACCTTTCAAAAATTAAAGAAAAATCAGTCAAAACTCAAAATTAGGGGAAAGTTTTATACTCATCAGGACGCACTGATGTAGTATAAATCTATACATTTTGGAATTTTCACTTTTATGTGCAGAAGATTGAACATCAAGCTTCACACATGCTCAGCACAGGTTCGGCCATCAAGCTAAACGTCCAGCTTTAAGTTCTATTTTTAACATTTTTTCTAAATGCTCTGGATATTGTTACTGGACTTTTAATAGAATTAACCATACTGGCTTAAAAAAATACCATCAACAAAGTGAAAGGCTGAAAGGCTGATTCCTTATATATTTGTTACAAAAAAAAAAAAACAAACCTCAGAAGTGTCCCTAAGCCATGGGATTGATATAATTAAACTTGAAGTGTGCTAGGCAAGTCAGCTGTACTTATTCCTGTGTTGTCATTCACTTCTGCATCCATGTGTTTGTAATCTTTCATGTTTGCATGTCAATGGCATCCAGCTAAGGAAGCCTTTTTCTCCATTATAATAGTAGTAAATATTAAATATTGAAAAATTTTCAGCCTGCATAGACAAGGAGAGAGGAAGGGGGAGGGGGTGAGAGAGAAGGGGAAGAGGGAAAAGAGAAGGAGAGGGAGAATAACATACTTCAAAGAAATTAGGCAGCAGTAACCATCCTGAATCCCTTAGCAATATGTTTTTTCTGTTTGCATATATTCTGTTTCTGCAAATGAACTCACGCTGGTCCTGTTTGAGAGAAGATCCATATCTGAATATCTTCTTACAGATTGATAATTGTTTTATCTTGCAAATATTGTAGCCATGCAGGGTTTTTTTCTTTTATGATTTTTTAAAAAATTAATTGATTGATTTACTTTACATCCCTTAAGTTTTCCTCCCTTCCTCTCCTTTCAGCCTCCCTACCCCCAACAACTCCTTCTCATTTTCTCTTTAGGAAAGGGGAAGCCTCCCATGGATATCAACCAGCCCTGGCATATCAGGTTGCAGTAAGACAAGGCACATCTTCTACAATTGAGGCCAGACCAGGGGAAAGGGATCCAAAAGCAGGCAACAAAGTCAGAGACAGCCCCTGCTCCTGCTTTTTGGCATCTCATATAAAATTCAAGCTACACAACTGTAACATATATGCAGAAGGCTTAAGTCCAGCTCATGTAAGCTCTTTGGTTGGTGGTTCAGTCTCTGTGAGCCTCTATGGGCCCAGGTTAGTTAATTCTGTAGGTTTTCTTATGGTGTCCTATATCCCTCTGGCTCTTTCATTCCTCACTCTCCCACCTCCTCTGCAGGATACCTCAAGCTCTGCATAATATTTGGCTGTGGTTCTCTGCATCTGTTTAATTCAGAAGTTGCTGGGTGAAGCCTCTCTGATAACAGTTATACTAGGCTTTTGTCTCCACATATAGTAGAATATCTTTAGAAGTGTCAGGAGTGGGCTTCCTCTCATGGCATGGATCTCAAGCTGGACTAGTCATTGGTTAGCCACTTCCTCAATTTCTGCTTCATCTTTACTATCTTGTAGGCAGGACAAATTGTAAGTTGAAGGTTTTGTGGCTGGATTGGTATCCCAGTTGCTCCATTGGAAGTCTTACCTGGTTATAGGAAATGGCCTGTTCAGGCTTCATAGTCCACATTGCTAAGACTCTTAGGTAAGAGTCTTAGATTCCTGGGAGTTTCCATTGCCCTAGGTTTCTGGTATTTCCCAGACATACCATCCCCATTCCAGTTGCCTCTCCCTGTACTCTCTTCCATAGTCCTCTCAATGTCTGATTCCTCATGTTCCCATCCCCTTCCCAATGCCCTCCTCCGTTTAGTTTCCTCCCCCTGTCCACCTAGTACAATGTCTACTCTATTTCCTTTTCTCAGTGAGATTCACATGTCCCCCCTTGAGCACCCCTTGTTACTTTGTCTCATTGCTCTGTGAATTGGAGCATGGTTATTCTGTACTTTATGACTAATATCTACTTATAAGTGAGTACATACCATGCATGTCTTCTTTGGGTTACCTCACTCAGGGTGATATTTTTTAGTTCCTTTCATTTGCCTGCAAGCTTCATGATATCCTTGGTTTTAATAGGGGAGTATTATTCCATTGTGTAAATATACCACATTAAAAAATCCAATCTTCATTTGAGAGTCGTATAGGTTGTTTCCAGTTTATGAGTATTACAGATAAATCTGCTTTGAACAGAGTTGAGCAGTGTCCTTGTGGTGTAGTCCCAAGAGTGGTATGTCTGGGTCTTAAGATAGATCTATTCTAATTTTCAGAGAAACCTCCACATTGATTTCTAAAGTGGCTGTACAAGTTTGCACTCCTATCAACAATGGAGGAATATTTCCCTTCCTCCATGTCCTTGACAGCAAAAAGTGTAACATGCGTTTTTAGTCTTAGCTATTCTGACAAGATGGAATCTCCTTTTGATTTGCATTTCCCTGAGGGCTAAAGATGTTGAACATTTCTTTAAGTATTTCTCTGCCATTGAGATTCTGCTGTTAGAAATTCTCAGTTTGATCTGTGCCCCATTTTTAAATTGTATTATATGGTTTGCTGATGTCTAGTTTCTTGAGTTCTTTATTTTGAATTCTCTATATATTTGAGTTCATATATATATATATTCTTTATGTATGTTTATATATATCAGCCCTCTATCAGATATAGAGTTGGAGAAGTTCTTTTCCCATTCTTTAGGCTACCATTTTGTCCTTTTGATGATGATCTTTGTCTTACAGGAGGCTTTTTGGTTTCATAAGGTCCCATTTATGAATTGGCGACCTTAGTGCATACACTGTTGGTGCTCTGTTCAGTAAGTTGTGTCCTATACTAATAGGTTTAAGGCTATTCCCCTCTTTGTCTTCTATTAGATTTAGTGTATCTGGTTTTCTGTTGAGCACTTTAATCCACTTGGACTTGAGTTTGGTGCAGAGTAATAGATATGGATCCACTTGCATTGTTTTACATGCAAACATCCAGTTAGACCAGTACCATTTGTTGAAGATGCTTTCTTTTTTTATTGTATAACTTTGACTCTCTTGTCAAAAATCAAGTGTCTGTAGGTTTACTTCTGGGTCTTCTATTTTATTTCATTAATCAACCTGTCTGTTTTTATGCTAATAACACGTGGCTTTTATTACTATTGCTCTGTAGTACAGCTTAAAATCAGGGATGATGATACCTCTAGAAATTCTTTTATTGTACAAGATTGTTTCAGCTATCTGGGTTTTTTATTATTTCAATATGAACTTGAATATTGTTCTGTCAAGATTTGTAAAGAATTGTGTTAGAATTTTTCATGGGAATTGCATTGAAGGTGTAGATTGCTTTTGGTAGTATGGCCATTTTTACTATGTTAAATCTACTGGGATTCATGAACATGGATCTTCTGATATCTTCTTCAATTTCTTACTTCAGAGACTTGTAGTTCTTGTCATAGAGGTCTTTCACTTGCTAGGTTAGAATAACACCAAGGTATTTTTTATTATTTGTGGCTATTCTAAAGGGTGTTATTTCTCTAATTTCTTTCTCAGCCCATTTATCACTTGTGTAAAAAGGGGCTACTGCATTTTGTTTGTTTGTTAGGTTTTAATTTTGTATTAAGATACTTTGCTGAGGGCATTGATCAGCTTTACTAGTTTTTTAGTGTACTTTATTGTGTCATTTATTACACAATCATATCATCTGCAGGTAAAGACACTTTGACTTCTTCCTTTGCAATTTGCATCCTCTGATTCTCCTTCAGTTGTCTTAATTAAACTAAAGCACAATGAAAACACTAGCAGTTAAATAATATTGAAAATTAAAGATTTTTAAGAAGAATATATTGCTAAGATTAAATTTATATACTTCAAGACTACAGATTTTATGTCTGGAATTTTGGAGCTGGTAAGTAAGGTGATAAAATCAGTGTTTAGTTATTCAATTCTTAATCACATAAGATATTCTGTAGCTGAAGTAATATCAGAAAAAAATACCTTCCTCTCTGTCTTCTGCAGACAGGCCAGTGTCTTCCTGATTATTGCTACCATCATATCCCAAAAGTTCCATTCTTGCTTATTAGATGGAAATTTAGGACACTCTGGGCATTGTGGTAAGTGAAAATGTATGTATGTGTGTGGGAAGATTCTTTTTATTTCTTTTACGTGTGTTTTACTTACTTCGTTTATTTAAAAATAGTGCTTCTGCTCTCCATTCTCTAAGAGGGAAGGAAAGGCAGTACTGTCATGATTCTAAAAACTGAGATTCAGAGACTGGCTGTTTGAATTGACTGATTTAAAAACAAAAATTTTGAGTTATGAGATGATAGCTCAGCAGGAAATCTGTATTTTCAGATTCCCTTTTCTTTCCAGGACATCTGACTCTGGTCCTTTTTAACCAGGTCTCAGGCATCATCCCTCTGCATTCATCAACAATCTTTTGCTTGTAATAAGGAATACTTGTTTGGACCAGAATTGAGTATAGAGGACTGTATCCAGTTTGTAGGGCGAGACTAGTGCAAGAATGCAAATTACATTGACATTCTTCCTTGGTCTGTGCTCTTTTTTCATATCTGCTTTCTTCCTTCTCTCATATTGCAGACACGATTTGTTAGTTTATTGCTGTTTTGACAGAAAATGGTTTCTACATTTCCAAGAATTCACCAATTTTCAGAAGTCCAGCCCACACACACACACAAAAAAAAAAACCCCATCAAAACCATTCCAATTTCGCAGAGAAGAAAATTATTTTTCTCAGCCTAGCTCAAGTACCTATGGCAGAGCAAATGAAAGGTGGGGTCAGATTATAGTATAAGAAAAGCCCCATACTGGCCTTGCATATTTGAGATGTTGGAAAGCATCTGACCTGCTTTTGATTATATATACATACATGCATACACACACACACACACACACACACACACATATATATAAAACAAGTCTTTGAGTTCCTTCTAAAATGTACAAAATTCAGTGGTTTGATGTTATTTTTGCTCCTAAAATTTTGCTAAGTGAGCCTTTTAACATTTATCTCACCATTTGCAAGTGAAAAAAATCTTAATTTTCAGATCTCATAACTAGTTTGAAAGTAGAACTTCCTCAGATACCTGTTCCCCCTTCTTATAGAGGAAAACAAAGCTCTAGTTTATGGCTATCTCTCCTTCTGTTTATCTTTGATTTTTTTTCTCTTTTTGTGTGTGTATGTATGTGTTTGTGTATTTGTGTAGATGTGCGTGTATGTTTTGGGGCACATGTACACGTGTGTGTGGCCATAGTGAGATCCAAGTCTGACACTGGGTACCTTTCTTTCTCTCCAGCTATATATAATATATAATAACACTATATGTGTGTATGTATGGAGAGAGAAATGGAAACAGAGATAGATAGATAGATAGATAGATAGATAGATAGATAGATAGATAGATAGATAGATAGATAGATAAAGTCTCTCACTAGCAGACCGAATGTTTTTGCTAGACAGGCTGGCAGCAGCGCTAGGGTTAAGAGCACAAAGCAGCCATACTCAACTATTTTTACATGATGCTAGTATCCACTAGGGTACCAGGTGGTACAAGAAATTTCTGGTACAAGAAATGCTCTTATACACTGAGTCATCTGTGCAGCCCCACAAAATACCACAGCTCTGTATTTGAGTCTGTGCTAATGTCAGAGGGGAGAGCCTTTGTCCACGCGGTCTGAGGGAGAAGCACTGAGGGGCAGGATTTGGCAAGTTATTGAGGCTTTTTCCTGTCCTCGTCCAGTAGTACCTGTACTTCTAGCTATAGCCTTAGGCCCACTGATGTCCTTAAGACCAATCCGGCCTTGGCTCCAGGACAAGCTGCTCCTGACACTGTGGCCTGGCTCTGATGAGTAGATCTAAATATTAGATCTTTCTTGTGGTGACTGTTTGATATTTTAGCCTTTCCTGATCAGTGTAATGTGGGACATCTTTTACCTAGAGTACCTGCAGATAATGAACTTCATTTAGGACTATTGCATCTGAATGTCTAGCCAAGTACTAAAAAATGTATATTGAAAAGCACGTTTTTTTTTCTGGTCTTATAACACATAAATTATTTTAATTATTTGGAACTTCATACATGCATACTGCCTTACTTAGGATTTCTATTGCTGTGAAGAGAAACCACAACCATGGCAATTCTTATAAAGAAAAATGTTTAATTGGGGCTGGCTTACAGTTCAGAAGTTTAGTCCATTATCAACACCGCAGGAAGCATGGTGGCAAGCAGGCAGACATGGTGCTGGAGAAGGCACTGAGAGTTCTACATCTGGATCTGCAGACAGCAGGAAGAGCAAGTGAACCAGTGGGCACAGCTCGAACATATGAAACCTCGAAGCCCACCCCCATAGGCAGACATCCTCCAACAGTGACACACCTACTCCAACAAGACCACACTTCTCAATGGTACCGGTCCCTATGACCCTGCGGGGCTGTTTTCATTCAAACTACCTCACGGACAATGTATTTTGATCACATTCACAGTTCCCACTACTCCCTATAAATCTCTGGCCATTTTATTGTCATTCATCCACACTTTTGGAGAAAAGCACAGAGTAACATCGCATCTGTAAATTTCTCTTTGATCATGATCAGTCATTATCCATGAATTTGGCTTCAGGTACATTGGTGCCTTCATCAGGTTTATTGTCAATTTGACAGACAGGAGGGAACCGCAATTTAAGAATTTCCTCTATGATATTGCCCTGTGGGCATGTTTGTGGGGACTATTATTTTTCATTTTAAAATACCTTAATTCTTTGACAATTTCACGCAACTTATTTAGATCATACTCATTTCCAGTTCTTTCTTTCATTCTTCCCGGATCCACATTTACCTCCCTAAGATTTGCACCACTTCCTAGCCTCTTTAAATATTATATGTTTTGACTCTGGTTTGTGTTGTGCTTATACTTCTGGATGTGTTTTCTGTTCATATTTCATTCTTAAATGTATTGTTGACACCTATTTAATGATCCAGTTCCTCAACCTTATCTTCCTTTCCTGATTCTCTGTTTTGCATATGATTCATTCTACTGGTAAATCTTTCAATTGAGGTTTTTGATTTGATTTATTGTGAGTTTTTTGTTTGTTTCCAACATCATTCAGTTTGGGGGTTATCTTTAGCAATTCTCTCTATTTTTCTATTTCCAATCTATGTCCTCATTTCATTTTTTCTTAGATTTTATTTCCTTTCACATGTTTTTGGATTGTTGGAACAAACTTATAACCCTTTGAATTCTTTGTCTAGTGGTTCTTCCAATTCATTGTCATTAGGTACAGTAATTATTGAGGATTACTGACTTGAGGAGGAAACATGATATCTTGGTTTTTCATGTTGTTTCTGTGCTGTTATTTGCACATGTGGAGTTAATTTATTGGCTGAGTTTTTCTTTTGTGTTTTTTATTTAAAAATTATTATTACCTTTTGTGTTCTCTCAGTGGTGGTGTTGTAGTGTTTAATGAGATGAGTAAGTCCTACTAGAATTGAGCTGCCCTTTCCCTCTGGGGGACTGGTATTTAGGTCTGGAGCTCTAGCGATGGCTTTCAGCTGAGGATCAGGTATTAGGTCAGTTAGGACTTCCTTTTTGAATTTGAACTTTTCTCAATGAGCTGTGGATCTCTCCACATACCCGTGGGACTTACAGAGAGTAGGCTCTGGTCAACGCTGGGTCCAGAGCTTTCTCTAGAGCTCCTGCAAACTGTGAGTTCCCCCTAGCATGCGCAAACCTTATCCTGTTCATGACTCATCTATTCCCTGTGTCCTTGGCAACTTCTGGAGCTGTGGGGAAGTATAGAGCTTATGGCACACCTCTGTGTGGTATTTCTTGATTGATAATTGATATAGGAGAGCCCAGCACATTTAAAACAGTGCCAAACCTGGGTAACTGTGAATGAATGTAACCTGGATGAAGTCAACAAGCACAGCTTCTCCATTGGTTTCTACTTCCAGATCATGCCTTGACTTCCTTTGATGATGGACTGTACCCAACAAGATGAAAGTGACACTTTCCTCCCCAAGTTGCTTTTGGTCATGGTATTTATTATAGCTGTAGAGAAGGAAACTAGCACAACTGTGCATCTGAGATGATTTTATAAAACAATCTAACATTCTAACTGGGAATATATTTTGTAGTGCATGTTGACAAAATTTAATCATGTTACTGATCATACCCACACATAAACATTATAAAATGTAACTCCACTGAAAGGCAATTAATTTTCATCATCATAATAATTATTATTATTTATTATTCTCATTAAGAGTAATTAATATGATCTATCACAAATAGCAACTTGAGTGACAGCATTAATAATGGTGATTGCAACATCTGGAATTTTCAAACATCTTTCTCTAAAGAGCCTAAATATGATGATAACTGAGTGATGTTTTAAAAAACATCTACTAATTGCTTTCCAGTAAATGACAACCATACTTATAAGAAATATGTATATTTGACATCTCTGTGACGAAGAAACTGTTTTCTCAAAGGTGAATAGAAATTAAAAAATCAGCATAAGGCCTTACTTTATATCAAGTCAAGTATATAATTTGATATTTAGAAGTAGGAGCAAATAAAAATATGTTTATTGCACAATAGTCAAAGCTGATTTCAGCAAATCCACTTACAATGCTATTTAGATTAGGCTGCTCTGCTAAAATTTCTGCAAAATGTTCTTGTACCAAGACTGACATAAATTTGAATTGGGGAATTCATAATATACACTAAACACCAAGATAGATTAGAAATGATTTATTTTGTGGTTTCAAATCTGAGAACTTTTATTGTATTTATTTCGTGATTTCTAGTTTTTATTTTATTGAAAATAGATTCCTTTCTCACATAATATATCCCGACTATGGTTTCCTTCCCCTCCATTTTCCCAGTTCCTCCCGATCTCCCCTCCTATCCAGATCCACTAACTTTCTGTCTTTCATTAAAAAAGAACAGACTTGGGCTGGAGAGATGGCTCAGAGGTTAAGTGCACTGGCTGTTCTTCTAAAGGTCCTGAGTTCAATTCCCAGCAACAACATGGCGGCTCGTAACTATCTATATAAGATCTTCTGGTGCCCTCTGGCATTATGGCTCGCAGGCAGAATACTGTATAAATAATAAATAAATCTTAAAAAAACAAAACAAAAAAACAAACAAACAAAAAAAGAACAGACTTCTAAGAGATAGTATTATAATTTAACAAAATAAGATATAATAAGATAAAACAAAAACTATCACATAGAAGTAGGGCAAAACAAACCAAGAAAAAAAAGTCTAAGAGAAGACATAAGAATCAGAGACCCATTTATTCACACTCAAGTATCCCAGAAATACACTAAACTGGAAGCTGCAATATATACACAAAGGACCTGGGGCAGACCTGTGCAGACCCTATGCATGCTGCCTCAGACTCTGAGTTCATATGAGCTTTGTTTGTGTTGATTTAGAAGGCCTTGTTTTCTTGGTATCTTCCATCTTCCCTGGCTCTTACCCTCTTTCTGTCTCCTCTTTTGTGAAGTTCCCTGAACTCTGTGGGGAAGGATTTGATGGAGAATTCCTCCTGAGGGTTGAGTGTTCTAGGGTCTCTCACATTTTGCATAATGTCTCTGTGGTTCTCTGTATTTGTTCCCATCTGCTACATGAGGAAACAAGAAGGACTTTTATATTTTTACTATATGTAAAGGGTATTTGTTTTTGTAAATGATAATTGCTAAAAAAATGACTTACAGATGTCACTGAAATGCTTGGAGAAATGTATGAAATTTTCTCATCCAAATAAATATAGTAGTATAGAATGCAAGATTACTAAGAGCCCCTCCAAGGAAAGAAAAACTATCAAGGGAAGAAAAAAATGTAATGAGTTTTTCAAGAAAAAAGGAAAAACCTGAAACTCAACCTATGGACTAATTCTCCTTCTGGGGTCATCTAAAGGCCAAGTGGTATATGGTTTTGTCTTTTGAATATTTCAAATATTTAACTTCCTGGTAGCTGGAGTACATACTGTTTGAGAACACACTAAAATTCTCTAGATACAATATCAAGGCTGACTATAATGGTAGACAGAACATACAAATTTGTTTCTAGAAGTTGGAGAAATAGCTCCAAAGAGGATCTGAATTTTATTTCTAGCACTCATCCTTTTTGACTGTATCTTTTGTCTTCTGTGGGCATCCACATACTAATGACATATTCACATCCTCATAAATATAAAAGCAAATCTTTAAAAAACAAAGGTGAATTATTTTTATTATGAGAATAGTATTTAACTGAAAATCTTTTGTATGCACAATTTTCCTATCCTTGAGGTATACTTTTTAAATAAGTCTTAAGCAATATAGTCTCAGAAATAGCAATCTGAGATCCCTGCTTCTAGGGATCATATAAGCTTGAGTATCTATGTTACAATAAAAAATGGTTTGATGTAAGAGAGAACATTTCCAGAAAACCCACTATATGTTCAAAAGTTAACAAATGTATCCAAGCTGAAAAAGCATGACTGTGGCCCTTCAAGGTCAAAGTGGAGTTTCTGGGCTAAAGACTTGATCATAATCTCACCTGCTCATTCCTCTGTTATTAATTGACAGCTACCATGTAAAAGACACTATACTAGGTGCATGGGTTACAGACAGGAAAATAGTCCTCAAGAAGATTAAAGTTGCAAAGGAGATTCATTCAACACCAGTACCAGGAGGTATCTGTAATTCAGCATAATTACATGCTAACATGAGGGATGCATGCCAACTGACCCTTTAGCATGTGTTTGTGGTGGTAAGTTCAATATCACATTGTGACTGAGCATGAACTTCCACATCAGATACTTATGTCGAGGCCCTACTCTGTGATTTATTAAAAGTGTGACCTAAGGAAATTGCTTTATTTCCCTCTTCCAGTCTTTAGCATCTGTGAGATAGGGATATTGACCTGTGTGACAAAATTAAACAAGCCAATCTATGCTTTGGGTTGAACAGTGCAATATTTTTGGTTTTATGGTTTTGGGGTTGAGCAAATGACATTCAAAATTCACTCATCAAGTTGGAAATTGGACTTCATGAGGTTAAATACTTGTTTATCAAAAAAAAATGCTGTTTTGAGTGCCAAAGATAAGCCACAGACAAAAAGCCCCAATTATAACACTGGAAAAGGCTTGAACGTTCGGTGTGTACCATGTATGCACAGGCACAATAATAACCCACACAGCATTGTCTCTTACTCAGAGAAAACGTGGAAGTTTTTAAGGAGTTCAAAGTCTTACATGCAATGAGCATCTCTGTATCAGAACCATCGACTTCTTTGTGCTCCTTGGAGACAATGGATATATTTCTGTGCCCCATATAAATGAGGTTCAAGTGGCATTTCTATCAGTCGGGGACTACAGGTTCAATCAACAGATTGAGTCTAGACAAATGTTTATTATGGGGAGCAACACAAATGACCTGGAAAGCTAGTCAGCAATCCTGATTCATGTCCGGAGTTCTCAATCTCAAATAGAACCATCACCTGCCACACTCAGTTTTCCAGAGGACAGGTGAGATGCCCAGACAATTGACAGCTAAGCCAGTCAGGAAAAAATGTAACAAGGGTCATTTAGGTAGATAATCCAGCCTGCTTTGCCTTTTATTCACTGAATGCAAGGGCCATGTTCACGGTTACATCTGCATAGCTGCTGTGGAGATTGAACAGTCAGAGTAGGTCAGGAGATACCATCACATTTCACTTAGCTTAGCCTATGATCTAGTCCTAATTTTGATAGAAACTTCTTCCATCAAAAACGTAGATTCCTCCACTTCCTATGAAGCCAGATGTCACTGGTACCATTTCTTTTGCACAAGAAGGTTATTGAGGCCTTCTCTTCTTTGTCATGCCTGAGTTCAATCCCACCAAAGAGAAATACCAAGTTACAGTCCAAAGGCCTTCAGCAATCTGATGCCCCAGTGTCCAGGAAAACTCAAAGGCAAATAGTTGCTTTTCAAAATCAGGCCATTTCTAGAAGACAGCTCCACAAAAAAAAACTTCATAAGGGGTCTTGTATTGTGTGACATCATCAGTTACAGAGACTGCTTTCTTAGGTGGGTCATTTGGGCTCTTGGGTCTCCCATTGGAAAGGTGCCACAGCTTCTTTCCACTAATCTTTTTGAGTTCTGAGCAAGTTATGTAAAAGACCAAGCAGAATAACCAGGAAAGGCATGTGCTGGTTTCAATACCCTGTGAGTTGCAGTAAAGTGATGATGGAGACCCCCACCTCCACCAGCCCCCTCACATGACCGTTGGGAAGATATGGGTCAAGGTAAGGTATAAAGAGTCGGGGAAACTCATAATTCCATGATTTGAATAGTTTCACTGATGTCTCGCTTTGGTTTGGGGTGAGTGGGAGTCAGGGTGTCATACTGTAAGTTCCACCTCCAGTTTGATTTTTAAGAGGTTAATTTACATGTGAAAAGCACACTCCTGTGTCCTCTGACAACTCCAGACAAACTGCTCACTGAACAACAGGACTTCCTTGCTAGTTAGCCAGATTCGGATGTCAGAACATTAGACAGGGAAACCATGAAAGATGATAAGTAACAAAGTGTTTGTGTTAACTTCTGTGAATTTTATTATCAGCGTATATGTGTATGTCAGCTGAACGTTCAGTTTTGAATTAAGTTGTCAATCTATCTCAAAAGTGCTGGAACACTTTGCTACTAACTCAGCCATGCGTGGGTAATTCAGTTTATTTAGCCCTACGGATTTTAACTAGTGTATATCAAGGGGAAAATGTTCACTAGGTTATTTGCATTTTAATCTTTTAGAAGAAAAACCTGTTACCCTCTGGCAATGGGCAAATAGACACCTTGTTAGTGGTGTTGTTCTTAGATCAGTCAGGGACAGAGCAGATGGCAGTCCTTTGCTCATCTTTGCTTGATGCCTGGCTTGGTGGCCAAAGCTATTTTATGCCTAGGACACATAAAAATCACATCAAATCAAATCCAGGCAGAGCAGCGCTGAGAGGAGGAAGACAGAGACCTGCATTCCACCATGCCACAAAGTGTGGGAGGGAAGATGCCCACAGACCTGTCTCTAGAGCACCCGCCCCTCGTCACCTCCTCCAGTCTGGAAAGCTGCCCACAGGGTCAAGAGCACAGGAGAGCAGTTCTGCCCCTCACCGGACTCTGGAGAGCCGGCCTGGACAGCACGGGAGAGAAGGCTGTAGTGGGGTGTGTGGGCTGATGGCGGTGAGCTGATCATGAGAGCCTGAGGGAGAGCTGGCCCTCCTCTGCTATGAGGCTGTGAGGTGGCCTGGTGTGAGTTGGGGGCGGGGCGGGGGGGCTGCTCCTTGCCTGGGCAGCACAGTGGAGCAGGCCCTGATGGCGAAGGCTCACTGAACCTAACCCGGGCTGCCAGAGTAGGTACTGACCTGGAACTACAGGCTGGAAACACGAGTAACTCACCCATGACTCCAATGACTTCCTCTCCCTCAGCAGCCCTTCATGTTCATAGCTCTCCTGGGAGGAGCAGCTCTTAAGGCCTGCCTTCTCTATCCGAGACTGAAAGTAGATGGCTCAGCTCCTGTGAAAGTCTTGTGTACATCACCACAGCTGCTGTGAATTCACGGCTACAATTGCTGTGTGCTGACAGCTTTTCTTTCACCACACTCTTCCCCATCCCTTGACTTGTGCATTCTTTCCACCTCCTCTTTTATGTTCCCTGAGCACTGGAAGAGGTGATAATGACTGTTCTGCTGAGACCTGAGCACTCAGCAGTCACTTGTTCTTAGCACCACAACCAGCCATGAATCTACATTACCCGTGATTCACTATGCAATCAGGCTTCTCTGAGCAAGGCAAGAAATATATTATTGACTCGTTTTGTTTTTTGTTTTGTTTTTTTGTTTTTTTTAAGTAGTTTATTTATTTTTATATTAATCACAGGTTATATATTTTGTATCCCAGCCGTAGCCCCCTCCCGCATTCCCTCCCACTCTCCCCATCCCTCCCTCATCTTCTCCCTGCCCCCCTTCAAGTCCACTG
>CM053766.1:51622094-51670925 GCA_028658305.1 Pachyuromys duprasi
TTTTTTTTTTAACAATTTGTAATTTATCTTTTGTTTTACTCAGTAAAATGTTCAGAGATACTAAATATCTAATATAAAACAGCTGGATCAGGACAAGTGTAAACACATTATGAAGTGGTATTGGTTGGTGGAGAATTTTGTAAACATAAATCAGCAAAAGAAACAATGATAAGGAAGCACAGACTGAAGTGCAGCCTCATTTCAGCCATTTGCTTTTCAAAACATGCCCCGAATATAGTCTGATAAGCAACAATTATGAAGCAGAATATAAAGTAATTACCATTCTGAAAAACAAACCCATAATATCAATATTTTCCCAAATTAGTTCTGCTATTTCATATTTCTAGTTCCCAGGCAATAATTGTCAGAGTGAATCAGCAGCACGTACCAGAGCCCTTCTAGAAGCTGAATTAAAGAAGTTCAAACAAAGAAACAGATAAGTCAACAAATAAGTTTCCAAATATCCATTTAATAATACGGGATTACTTATGTGTTAGCATAGGCTGAGACACCAGTACTTGTGTGTGTGTGTGTGTGTGTGTGTGTGTGTGTGTGTGTGATGGCATGGAGAAACTGACATTCCCTTCCTCAGAAAGCTCAAGCGCCCGTGGTTCCTCAGCTACAGGTGGAAGTTCATGATCTCCATCTTCAAACCATGCTGGAATTTTGCTTGAGTTGGCCTTTCACAGTCACAACCTGTGAACATTCACGTGTGCACTGTCTCTGTTATATTCTGAAAACGTCTTGCTACAGCCGTTCACTACTTCACTTCCTTACGATCTTTTCACTCTCTCTTCCACAATGATCCCTGAGCCCTGAGGGAAGGGTTCATCTCATTTCTGAGAAAAAGTCTCTTGCAGAGCCTGAAGCTTTACATTTAAGCTAGACTGACTGGCCAGCAAGACCCCAGCCCCTCTTCTCTCTGCTTCCCTGCACTGTGGTTACCCGTCACATGCCACCACACACATTTTTATTTTTATATGGGTGCTGCAAACCAGAACTCAACTCCTCAAGCTTGCTTGCAAAAAAGTCACTTTCCCAAGAGAGTCATCTCTCAGCCCCATGCTGGGGCATTTTAAAGTGGAAATGAATGAGTCAGATATCATCTGTGATCATGTATGAATCTTACAAACATGATGCATTATCCAAATAGATAAGATAC
Organism: Pachyuromys duprasi; assembly: GCA_028658305.1. Lineage (NCBI taxonomy): Eukaryota > Metazoa > Chordata > Mammalia > Rodentia > Muridae > Pachyuromys > Pachyuromys duprasi. Next base: position 51,623,257 of record CM053766.1, read on the forward strand.
CATAAGTGCTGATGTTATTAACCTGTCAGCTCCACTTGCTGGAAGACAGATAACTTCCTGGAATGGGAGAGGTTGCTGTTCATGTAAGATAACAAGTCACATTTTTTCCCTCGTCAATAAACAAGGTTGGTTGCCCCAACTGCACAGGTTGTGCTTGAACACACATAGGTGAGAGATATTTAAGCAGGAAATACATCAGGTTGTACACTTGTCCTTAATTGGGCAAAGGCAGAAAGTACATAGCCTGGTAGGGTTGTCCTTTATAGGAGCCCGACTGAAGTAATTCAGTGCCATTTCTCTGGGAATCCTGGTTCTGGCCAGTGTCCACCTTCCTGGACAGTGTTAAATAAAGCTTGCTTTAATTGGAATATGGTGGGTTTGGTCTTTCACTTTGAAATTTTCAAGTTTAACAACAACAGTATCTATTCCATATGATTTCATAGGTGTAAAGTCCACACACCCTGAATAGTAACAGGCAAGAGACAAGCATACATGTAATAAAGCTATGGGAAAGGCTGAGGATAGAAATACACAGAACACTGTCTTTGAGATTACTTCTCAGACCTCACTGCACATTAAAAGGAACTGGGGAGCTTTTAAAAACTTATTGATGTGCAGGACTCAGCCCAGAACAATTAAATTAGAATCACTTTACTCAGTGGCTTAGCTAAGACTTACAGTAAACAGACACTTAAGGTTTCATTGAGGAAATTGAGGTCATCCTTTCTCAGTATCTCGAGGTCTCTTCTTTTGCAATTATCTCTTCCCTCTCTTCAGCACTAATTTTCCCCTGTACACTAGGGTTACTCTTTTGGCATGCCTGTGTGCTTTAATATTGTAGAGCTTCAAAGAAGCAATGAGATAGAGGAGTGAAAGACAATCGCTGTATTTGGTGGCTTCCATCCCTGACTGCTAACCTATTTTTCTCTGCTCTTAGAACCGTTGTTCTAGAAATTGTTGCCTATGCCTCCTTCCTCAGCTTCCTTATTTCTATGTCCTCTCAATCCAGTCAGGCTTTTATCCACAGCACAGGCCCAAACAGTTTCAAGACCAGCACTAATGATCCTTTGTGGGATCCTGTGGGCAGTTGTTTAAGTTCTTCATATTCAACTTTTCAACAGAAGAAGGTTGCTAACAGACTCCCCCTGGTTCATGGATCTCTGTGCTGGGTTCTCCTTCCTTTGCTTGACTTCAGACAATAGATGTGATACCATTCTTGGTCCTCAGTGAGGCTGATTGCTTTTTTTTTTTCCTGAGATGAGGGAATTCAGTGTTTACCTCAGCTGTGATGTCTCTTCTTAACTCTGTCTTTAATCCCAACTACAAACAGAATCTCGTGCTTAATCTTTCTTTCTTTTATTTCCATATTCCTTTCTTACTGTTGTAGTCCAGACAGGCTTCAAATTTTGGTTCCTCCTACCTTATCCTCTAAAATGCTAGGTTTATAGGTATATGTGGTTCTACTTGACTAGTTTTTTGTTATTGTTCTAACCTTAAACTGATTCTCACCATTCACCCAGTTGCTTAAGACATATACCAATGACATCGAATGTATACAAAAATCTTTAATTACCCTTCACATTACAGAATGTATTTCTTCCACTATCTCTTCTGAAACAGTGTTAGTTCCACCATTTTGTTGTTGTTTTATTTGTTTGCTTTTATTTTTCCCTTTTCTTTTCCCAGTTTTCCTAAAGCAGTTATGAAAGCAGTCTTGCTTGTTTAAAGTAACAACAAAATAAAACCCTTTAGCACTGTCTCAAGGCTGAGCTCCTCAGTGTGCCCTGTAGAGATAAGACCTGACCACTCTCACCTTGGTGCTGAGGCTGCAGACCCAATAGTCCTTGGATCCTATGGACATGCCTGTACTTTCTTATCTTGGTGTCTAGAATTCAACTTTCTGTTTTTTCTTCTTTCTTTCTTTCTTTCTTTCTTTCTTTCTTTCTTTCTTTCTTTCTTTCTTTCTTTCTTTCTTTCTTTCTTTCTTTCCTTCTTTTTTCTTTCCCCTAGGATTGCTTCTTTCTGACCTACCTAGCTTTTATCCTTTGAGTAATTCAGGTCTTAGCTTAAATGCCATCTTATTCTCAATGCATCTCCTCCCTTGCCCTCTCAGCTCCTAGAAATGCATGCTCCAACCTCCCTCACACGCCACCTCCAGCACTCTGACTCCTTTGTGTTTTGATGACTGTATTGTAGCATAATTATGTATTCAGTTGTGAGTGCACTTGCCTTTGCCTCATTACACTACCAGCTCCAGAGAAGAGAGACATTTGTCTTCTTTCCAAATGGACCCTTAATATTTACAGCAGAGCCTGGCAATCATTAGAGCTATAATAAGTGTTTTGAATGGATAATATGTACTAAATCAAACTAAACTTCCTGTTCCTTGATGTGCTATTCGAGAATCCATGTTTTATTTCTATATTGGATTAAGTTTCTTTTTTCATTTTATTTTATTTGTAAACTTCCATGATCATTTCTTAAAAATGCTAGAGTCACAGCTCATTTCCTGAATATTAAACATTCACTTTGCTATAGCGTTGCTCCTTCATGGGAAACCGTAACTGAGGCTATGTTTCTGAAACCATTTCTCCCACTTCTGAGATCACCATCTTCCCCCTGGTTACATTTTTCTGCTCCAGTTTCTACCACAGAAGCCTACCCAGTTTTTCCTGCAGTGCACTGATCATCATTCGCTGTCACTCTCATTAGCTCCCTTTCCCACTTTGACCAGTGCTTGCATCTGCTTTCATCAGCCTTCAGGACTCATGAGGGCTCTATATAAACACACATTCCTTTAGACTCTGTAGTCAGGAAACAGAACATGCTGCTAGCTGTCTGTTTCTTTCTTTCCCATATGTCTTTCCAACCGCTGAAAGCACGGGCTCATTTTTTGAAAGAAAGTGTAGGTGCCTGGAGATAGCACTAGGAGTTATTGTACTGGGTGAACTTCTGGGATCAATGGAGATATTAGTGAACAGTCTAGTGCCTATTCGCACCTGCATGAGTATGTGTGTACAGGTTCATGTGCAAATAAAAGCCAGTGTTTGAGATCAGATATCTTCAATAACATTCCACCTTCTTCTGGAGGACATCACCTCTCACTGAGTCTGAAACTCACTGATTCAGCTGGTTTGGCTAGCCAGCAAGCACCAGAGATCTCCTTGTCTCTGTCTCCAAGCAGAGACTACAGACCTGTGCTTGTGCTCCCAGGGCCTATATGTGTGTGGTAGAAATCTGAACTAAGGCCCCTGTACTGCCAGGATAAGCACTTGAGCAATGAAGCCATCTCGACAGTCCAGCAAACAAGGGGTTCTTACTATCACACCACATGGTGTGGTGGTGTGAATGAGATGTCTCCTGTTGTCTAAAGCTTCCTGGTTCCTAGTTTGTGGTACTGACTGGGGAGGTTTGGGACATGTGGTTTTGGAGGAGGCGTATCCCTGGAGGTGGGCTTTGAGTTTAAAGGCCATTTAAGCTTCACTCTGTCTTCTTTGTATTTGTGGTTCAAGATGTGAGTCCTCAGCTCCAGTTGTTGTGTCCGCTGCCTCCTCTCCACTGTCACGGTCAATAGCCCTCCAGAACCATAAACCCGAACAAACTCTTCTATGAGTTCCTCTGGTCATGGTGCTTTACCACAACAATAGAGTAAAAGTGAGCAATTACACGTGGCAATCCACTAGTGACACTTTATACACAGGCAGTGCTGTGGGTGAATAGCTCGCTTGACTCTAACCTGAGGAGAATACCAACTGTTATTTTAAGACATAAATGTTCCTAATTTAAATGCTCCCAATTGTCTGTTTTTTTCTTAGAGAAAGAATTCACACCCACAGCGTAAATTAGGGAGCATGCAACAATGTTCCTATCACTTACTTCACACTGTTTCTGTTAAGAATTCCCAGAAGGTCACTTAGAATACACAAGCAATTGAGTGATAGTACACCTAAAAGATATAAAAATATCACAGAGAAATGAATATAAAATGCAACGTATATTTAAATTGTAAAAATTATCATTTCAAAGATTACAGTTAAGATATAGCTGGCGGCTAATTTATCATGTAATATAAGATTTCTTCCCACACTTCCTACTGAGAGCTTCAAAATGCACTTCAAAATGCAGTGCATAATGCTGTAAATGTCTTTTTCTGGGTGGTTGAATATAAAATGTCAAAAGACCAAATGTCACCCTCCATTTCAGAATTGTGATATTTACAAACAAAGAAAATATTGAGACTGCCATTAAGCTGAAAATATTACTATATTACAATGAAATATAGCTATTACTGTGATGAATTATGGTAGAATGGACAAATTACCCTTACTTTTCTGTATTTGAAAAAGCAGATGTAGGAAAGAGTAATGTTTTGTGCTGAGTATAGAAGAAATGGAACCATTCCTGTATAAGCATCTTAAGAGTCCTGGCAGGAAAGCTTTCGAAGGAACTGAGGTCCTGTTTATCACTCTCAAGGTCTGAAAAAGTTAAGCTGAAGACTCTATTTGACCAGAGCTTTGGCTTTTTCAGCTTTGTCCTTTGGATTATCTTCCTTTCTCTTCCCTATTCCACCTCTGTTTTTTTTTCCTTTTCATTATTATTATTATTATTATTATTATTATTTTACAGTTTATTCACTTTGGATCCCAGTTGTAGCTCCCTCCCTCATCTACTCTTTTCTCCCTCTTCCTCCCCCTGTCCCTCTCTCCTGGTCCACTGATAGGGGAAGTCCTCCTCTCCTACTGTCGGACCCTAGCCTATCAGGTCCCATCAAGGACTGCCTGGCTCCTCTTCCTCTATGGGCTGGCTAGGTCTCCCCACGAGGGAGAAGTGATCAAGGAGCAGGCAGCTGAGTTCATGTCAGAGACTGTCTCTTCTCCCCTTACTAGGGAACACACATAGAGACTGGGGATAGAGAAATTATGGTACAATTACACAATGGAATATTGCTCAGCTATTAAACACAGGAAATCATGAAATTTGCATGCAAATTAATGGAACTAGAAAAGATCATTCTGAGTGAGGTAACCCAGAAGCAGAAAGACATGCATGATATATACTCACTTATGAGTGGATGTTAGCCATATAATATAGGATAAACATACTAAAATCTACAGACCTGTAGAAGCTAAACAACAAGGAGAACCATATGGAAGATGCTTAATTCTCATTCAGAAGGGAAAACAGGATAGATACTGGAAGCAGTAGAAGAGAGGGAACAGGATGGGAGCCTACCATAGATGTCCTCTAAAAGACTCTACCCTGCAGGGGATGGAAGCAGATGCAGAGACCCACAGCCAAACTTTGGTCAGAGAACAGAGACTTATGATAGAAGGGGGAGATGAAAGGACTCAGAAGGGACAGGAGTACCACATGGAGACTAACAAAGCCAACAACAACAACAACAACAAAGCTGGGCCTAGTGGGGACTACGGAGACTAATGCATCAACCAAAGACCATGCACAGAGAGGACCTAGACCCCCTGCTCAGATGTAGCTCATAGACAGCTCCACCTCCGCCTTTAAATAGCATTTTTAATTGCTTTCTTCTCAGACATCGTTACAGTAAGACTACATTCTTCAACATTTAAAGGGATCTTTTAGGACAGAGACTACCTGATTTGTCTGGTATGAAATACTTGCTTGTAGCCACAGCTACATTGTAATTGCATTGGCTGTCAACAAAAGGTTTGATGCTAGCCAAGTGGCTCTAAAGCTCTCTAGGAAGTTAAGAAATGATGGTCACAGAATGCTTTTAATGCTCAGTGCACTCACCTCTGTGGGATAGTAAAAACATCTAATAAATTATAAAGTATATACTTATAATGGGAAGAACAAATTTTATTATTATTATTATTATTATTATTAGCAGTAGCAGTAGCAGTAGTTGTTGTTGTATTGACAGGGCCTCACTGTATAGCCATAGCTAGCCTAGAACTCACGATGTAGACTAGGTTAACTATAAACTAACAAAGATCCTCCTGCTTCTGCCTCTCTAGGGCTGTGATAAAAGGAATGGGCTACCATGCTCAGAATGCCATTGTATGCATTATTTTAACATTTAACTATGCATTAGAATACTAAAAACATTATAAACAACCTTATTGTGGTGTGTCAAATTCCCCATTCAGTGCATAGTGTATGTTTGTTTAGTTTTATAAGGATCCACAGGCATGAAGTGTCTCTTTCGCTCTGTGTTTTTGCAGGATAATATATGTGTAGGAGTCTGTAAAAGGGGACTAGAGAACATTTCGCACTTCCCTTGTTAGAAGGGAGAGATCAGGTAGAAGGACAAGAAGGACTGGGTACCTCAATCAACATGGAGCATTGTGTTCCTACTGGGCCAGGTTTTTGGCATCTAAGATTCCTTCCTGTTAGTTTCTTCAACTGATTCTTCTGACTTCCTGGTTGAGGGGACCTGGATGAGAGAGTACTATCTCTGTAGTGGAAGTTTTGTTTGTGTTGTGTGGATGTTTTTGTTGTAGTCCCAAGTGTGGGATGTGGGAATGTGTTGTCCTTGTCTGATAGCAGCCTCATGAGAGAGTGAGTGATCCTTGTCAGCAGGAAACTGCCTTGTTCAGGGGTCATGGATTTTGCCAGCTGAGAAATACCCTGCTGTGGACTCTGAAAAGCTTTAAATGGGAGCTGAGAGAGAGAGAGAGAGACAGAGAGACACACAGAGACAGAGACAGAGAGATAGAGAGACCGAGAGCAAACACTTCACTTTGAGATGTTCCCAAGGAAGAAAGTGTTGAAGTAAGTCCTAACGATTCTTTGGATTTCCTCAGTGTCTGTTGTTATGTCCCCTTTTCATTTCTGATTTTGTTGAATTAGATAGTGTCTCTCCGCCTTTTAGTTAGTTTGGCTAATGGTTTGTCTATCTTGTTGATTTTCTCAAAGAACCAGCTCTTGGTTTCATTGATTTTTTTGAATTGTTTCATTTGTTTCTGATTTATTGATTTCAGCCCTGAGTTTGATTATTTCCAGCTGTCCACTCCTTTTTGGTGCATCTGCTTCTTTTTTTTTTCCTAGGGCTTTTAGGTGAGCCATTAAATTGCTTGAATGAGATGTTTCGAATTTCTTCTTGAAGGTACATAGTGCTATGAACTTTCCTCTTAGCACTGCTTTCATTGTGTCCCATAAGTTTGGGTATGTTGTGTCTTCATTTTCATTGAATTCTAGGAAGACTTTAATTTCTTTCTTTATTTCTTCCCTGACCTAGCTGTCATTTAGTAGCCTGGAACCCCTGCGCAGATGTAGCCTACGGCAGTTCAATATCCAAGTGGGTTCCATAGTAATGGGGACAGGGACTGTCTCTGACATGAACTGATTGGCCTGCTCTTTGATTACCTCCCCCTGAGGGGGGAGCAGCCTTACCAGGCCACAGAGGAAGACAATGCAGCCACTCCTGATGAGACCTGATAACCCAGAATCAGAGGGAAGGGGAAAAGAACCTCCCTTATCAGCAGACTGGGAAAGGGATATGGCGGGGAAGAGGGAGGGTGCGATTGGGAGGGAAGGAGGAAGGAAGGTAGGAGGGGGGGATACAAAGTGAATAAACTGTATTTAATAAAAATTTTTATAAAAAGAAGAAAATTTTGGAGAACCAGCACTTCAGGGAGGTTGCTGCTGGTGATGGTCATTGTTGTTGCTCTTGCTATTGCTAGTTTGTGGGACTGTTAAAATACTGGTAATGGCAAAGAGTAGAACTGCTCTAAGGAACTACATCCAAAGAGGCTTTTTACCCCTGTTCCTACTAACCTTCTTTCTCTCCTACCTAGGGTCAGGGGTTTGAAGGGTGGTGAAGGAGTTTAGAAACCCAATTAACACCAACCAGCAGGAAGTAGCTAAAGAAAACTATGTTCCTTTTCCCCACTAACCTTCTTTCTCTCCTATGTGGTGTTGGTGTGTTGGAGGGGATTGGAGTGAAGAAGGGAGAAAGAGACATTAGAAAACTCAAATAAAGTAGGTTTAAAAAATCCAAGCCTACATAATTCTGTCCAGATAGTCTTTCTTTTTTTTCCCTGAAGTGCTTCTAAGTGAATTCCATGGCATCTTTAACCCAGTCCTAACCTAGTTCAAACTACTTTTCTTAGATGCTTGTACTGTTCTTGGCTTAAATTAACCAGATGTCTACAGACTTCACTGGTGTATTTGATGAAGCAGAGTGAGAGAGAGAGAGAGTTCATGTCCTTGGAAATGTCCCATCTCCTGATGTATGGGTTCATTCTACTGTTTTTCCTTCCATGATGTTTCTTTACTTGCAAAAAGAATGCTTGGCCTACAGAGATACCCACAGTCTTCACTTTCTTCCTGTGTATCCACAAATGTTAATATGTCCTTGCTTCCTATATTTTCTATAACTTGGGTGATGAGCTCTAGAAGCTTGAACAGATTCAGGTCTGAGAACTGGGAATGATTGTTTCCTAAGTTCCAGTTTGTGCCACCTACAGGAGAACACAGGATTTGTCTGCAATCGCTCTTTCTTTCACCCCATTTCTTTCTTTCTTTGTGTGTAATGTTACAGCTATTGATAACTCTTTGACTGAAGCCAACATGTGCTTGGGCCTTATACAATACTAATATTTTATTTCTTATGTTTTAGTTTTAGGAAACACTACCAGTTGATTATTAATTGAAATAATCATCTGAATGAAATTTTTGTTTTGCTACTATGTATTTACAGAAATGACAGGAAAAAGACATGATTTCCCCTTTTTTTATAGTTATCAAAAAATGAGATTGAGTCCTGTAGCATCTATCAGAGTTGACTGATAAAACTGTTGTTAGCTTCTTTCTGAACATGCAGATTTAGATATAGTTGATGTGCACCATGGCATCATTGGTCATTATTCCATAACTGCTTACACAGCTCATATTTAAAGCTTTTGTCGTTAACTCCCTCCCCCTTTTAAAGTTTACGTATGTGTGTTTGTGTGTCTATGTAGGGGGTATGTATACATGAGTGCAGGAGAACAGAAGAGGACATCACGTCCCTGGATCTGGAGATTCAGTCATTTGTGAGCCACATGATATGAGTCCAGGTTCTCTGGAAGAAGAGTATGTGCTCTTAACCACTCAGTGTTTCTTTCTTACACCTTGCTTTTTTTTTTAAAGGACTATTAAATATTTTTGGCACAACAATAGTGGCCTTCTTGCTTTATTTCCTACTAGGATGTTTCAGGCATCACCAGGTTTTCTAAAACAGGAGCTATTCCTCATTTACCCAAAGCATGAGTGTTAAGTTGTTGTCTAATGTTCACTCTTTGACAAGCAACTGCAGTCAATAGGAATTACTTGACTAAAATATATCCAAAAGTTAAAATGATGGTTAAGAAGCAGTAAAAATATCAGATTTCTACATTCTGCCAAAATAGATCAACAGGGTAAATGTTTACATTTTTACCTAAAAATTCTAAAACAAAAACAAAAGCAGGAAACATAGATAAAATAATATATAAGACTATAGCTTGGTCTTCATGTGGGACCGCTAACAGCAGGAGCAGGAGCTGTCTCTTACTCTGTTGCCTTCCTCTGGATTCCTTTGCCCTAACTGGACAGCCTTTTCTAGCCTCAGTAGAAGAAGACGGATCCAGTACTACTCGATATGGCAAGGCTGGTTGATACCCATGGGAAATCTTGCCTTTTTTTTTTTTTTTGAGAGGAAAAGGAAAAGGACATGGGGGAGGGAAGGAGAGGAGAGGTGAAAGGGAGGAACTAGGAGAAGAGCAGGGAGGTACAATTCTGACCTGGATGTAAAGTAAGTAAATTAATTAATGAAAAAGAATGTATGAAACTAGTTATGAGGATGCTGAGAATGAACCCGGCAAGGAACAGTGGAGCCTTTTCTTCCTAGAGGTGGGAAACAAGCCAGTTTGTGCTGAGTGCTCCAGCCTGCTGTCTCAGGGTGGAATACTCTGAGTGACTGTCATACTGGAAGAAACAAAGATTAATCATTAGGAATCTGTAGCAACAGCAAAAAGACACAAGAAGAATAAACAGAAAACTAAGGAAAATGCTCTCGAAATCTGTGGGGAGTCATCCAAATTCAAACAGCCTGGAACGTGCCTAACTGTTCTCTGAAGGAAAAGGGCACAGGACACTGGATGTATAATGGCTGAAATACTTTTCAAGTTGATAAAATCATGGAAACAGACCCAAGCATCCCAAATAATCCTAATAATAAGAAAGTTGAAGAAAATTGCTCTAAAATTTTTATAATCAAATTGATTAAGGGAAGTCAGTAAAAATGGTGAGAAAGCGTGCAATCTGAACAAAGGTAATGGGGTCAGGGACACGGAAAAGACACTGCTGCAAGCTAAGGGGCTGTTGAGAAGCAGCTTCAATGTATAAAGGGGAAAAATATCCCAACAACCCAGAGCTCTTCAGTAAGCAAAAATCTCTTCCCAAAATGAAGACAATGTTCTTTTGCAAGTCTAAAATCAAAATAATTTGCAACGAGTCAACTTAAGAAATGAAATTTTATTAAGCAGGAGAAATATCACAGAGAACTCATAGAAGATATAAACAAATAAGTAACATCAAGAAGTATAAAACAATATTGATTTTCTATAAAAATAATAACAATACACTGTGGGGTTTGTAGCATTATAGAAGTAATACAGCTTATGACGGTGCAACTGCTACAAGAGAGAAATCACAGACAATTATAATGTGTGTGGAGCACTGTCATATCTCTTGAGGACAGATGTGGTAAACAAAAGGTGAATAAGTTTCAATGTGATGAATAAAAGCAACAAATACCACAATAAACCAGCAAACGAATAAAACAGAATTTCAAATACATTTAACACAAAATAGAAATATGAACAATGAACAAAATGGAAAAGGAGAGACCAGAAAGAGCAGTAAAGTAAATTTCCCTACTCTAAGTTCTATTAAATATAACGAGGCTAAATATTCAACTACAGGACATAATTCATCATTATCGCTTATAAAACATGATTCATTTACATGATGCTTATAAATACATTAAATATGAAGACTAAAAGGTGAAAATTAATAGGCTGAAGAAAATCAGAGTGGTTATACTGCTATAAGACAAAAGTAATATAAAAATCAACCAGGTCAATAAGAAATCATTTCATGACATGACTTCATCAGAAGGACACAAAATTCCATGCATTTGGTAACAAAGAATGATATTCATGAAGCAAAAATACCCCATAATTGTAGCTTGATATTTCAATAACTATCTCTAAAATTTTGGCCTAAAGTATCCAAAAAAAACACCCACAAAAGAGTCTGTGGGGTTTGATTTAAAAAGCCTTTGGAGATACAATGTTTAATATTAAATTTTCATATTAGAAAAATCAAAAATTCTTCCAACATATGATCTTAGCTTCTATTATAAAAATCCAGGAAAGTAGATCAGACCCATAATAAGCAGAAGTAAATGTGAAGATCAGTATTTAAGTCAATGAGCTGGAAAAGAAAATAATAGAGAAAACTTAGTGAGCCCATAATCTGATGTTGAAGACTACAATAAATTAATAAACCACTAGTCACGTTGATCAGAAAGAAAAAATGACAGAAAAAAGATAACTGTATTATAAATAAGGGGAGTGATATCAACATAATTATGCACATAAAAAAGACAATAGGGCTTATTAGTTTTAGAAAATTTTAAAATAATTCATTTATAAAGCAGCTGAAACACAGGAAGTAGTTAAGAGTCCTAACTTGCAAATATCAACCTTCATTTTGAAATAAATCATTTGAATGAGCATGTCTACTAAATAAATTTCTGGGTCAGAGAGATGGTTCAGCTGTTCTGCTAGGGTGCTGCTCAGCATTTGGTTCACGGCACTCATGGGGTCATTTCACAAACACTTACAATCTCAAGGGAACCTGTTGTCCTTTCCGGCCTCCTGCAGCATCTAACTTATATGCACAAAGCCACATAGGTATACACATGATTTTCTTTTTTAAAAATCTTAAACATGCATGCTTAGAACTTGCTGCGTGAGAAAAGTCTCAGTTTAAGTGGCTTTGTTGAGGAAGTCTACCAAACACTTTAGAAATAAAAAATAACATTTACATAACTGTCCCTATGAAAGGAAGATTATCTCCTAGATCACTGTGCAAAGTTGGCATTATTCATATCTGAGAACTGAACAAATTACAACAAAAGAAATGAAATTAATGTCCCTCAGCAAAGTTGACATTCAAAACAATTTTAGCAAACTTTTAACAAATAAAATCAATCTGTATTTAGCAAGAATAATACATCATGATCAAACAGAGTGTATCTCAGGAATGCCAAATTGGTTTAACATTTAAAAATTGATCAGTGTAATTCACAATATTAACAGACTATAAAAGAGGAAAACACATATAATTACTGTAACTGACAGAAAAATCTTTCGAACAAATCCATCTCTTTTCCCATATAAATTCTCAGCAAATTAGAAACAGAAGAAACCTGCCACACCCCAACAGTTAGAGAGCTAAGATCTGTAAGAAGGTTGGATAACTTGACATCCTCACAGGGTGGGAAACAAGCTCAAACCAGACATGAAGGCAGCTGACATGTTTGCTGAGACAGACACCCCAGGTAAGCACCAGAAGAGACTTCTACTGCTAATCAGTTTAGCGATATTTCAAGATATTACATTGAAACACAGATCAATATTTCTATGCACAAGTAATGGAAGATCAGAAATTCTAATGCTAATGGTTCTTTTAAAAATAGTATAGAATCGGGCTGGTATTGACAGTCTAGTCGGTAGCAATCCTTGGGCAAAGGCCTGATCATCTAAGCTCTATCCCTATATCCCAAAAGATTGAGGGGAGAACTGACTTCTAGAAGTTGTCATCTGAGCTCCTCATGTTTACAGTGGCATGTGCACATCTGCACTAACACATGCAAACACGTACAATCAATAATTATTTTTAAGAATAGTATAAAATATGGCATAACTAAGAATAAATCTGACAGTTGTATAAGACCTGTAGAAATAACATGTTTTGTCTCATTTTTACAACTCTATGAGACACACAAATGAAGCAGGCCTAGTATTCCAGTTGCTGTACATTCTTTCTAGAAAGCTTGCAGCATCCCTACAGGTCCAACTTGTGTCCACTACAGGAACTATCTTTCTGTCTCTAGATATTATTGGAAGAAAAGTAGAGGTATTGGCCACATGAGAGCTCTAGCCACTCTTTGCTATAGCTACAAATGGAAAAGAGTCAAAAGCTCAGTAGGTAAATGAATAAACAAATGTGTGTGCTTGTGCAATGGCCATAAATTAACAGTCTGAAATCTGGAGGAATCTCAAGATGCTAATTTCAACAAAAAAAGCCAGAAAAAAAAGCAACAACACAGTTCCGCTTGTATACAATTATGGAAAATGCATGTTGGTTCAAAGTGAAAGTCTGTCTGATCTATCAGAGTCCCTTGAGTTCTGGAAGAAGGATAGGAGAAAGAAATCACAAAGAAGCAAGGGAAATGGGGGTGCTAAATATGTTTAGTGTGTCTTGCTATGGGCAAATGCTGTGTCTAAATTTATCAAACTGTATTCTTATTTATTTATTTATTTATTTTTAAATTAAATTTTCATTTTTATATTAATTACATTTTATTCACTTTGTGTCTCAGATGTAGCCCCCTCCCTCATTCCCTCCCAATCCTACCCTTTCTCCCTCTTCTTGCCCCATGCCCCTCTCCAAGTCCACTGATAGGGGAGGTCCTCCTCCCCTTCCATCTAACCCTAGCTTATCAGGTCTCATCAGGACTGGCTGCATTGTCCTCTGTGGCCTGGCAAAGATGCTCCCCCCCTTGGGGGAGTTGTCAAAGAGCCAGCCACTGAGTTCATGTCAGAGACATCCTTGTTCCCTGTACTATGGAACCCACTTGGATACTGAGCTGCCATGAGCTATATCTGAGCAAGGGTTCTAGGTTATATCCATGAATGGTGCTTGGTTGAAGTATCAGTCTCAGAAAAGACCCCTGTGCCCAGATATTTAGGCTCTGTTGCTCTCCTTGTGGAGCTCCTATCCTCTCCAGGTCTTACTATCTCCCCCTTCTTTCATGATTCCCGGCACTCTGCCTAAAGTGTGGTTATGAGTCTCAGCATCTGCTTTTATACACTGCTGGACAGAGTCTTTCAGAGGCTCCTGTCCTGTTTCCTGTTTTCTCCTTCCTCCAATGTCCATCCCATTTGTCTTTCTAAGTGTATTTTTTTAAATATGTGCTGTTAAAAGCTCTTTAATGTATCTATTGTCTCACCAGTAGTATATAAATTTGACTAGCTCCATATACATTCCTCAGTGTGTTCAGAGATTATATATAGCTAGGTGATGCTTGACAAACTATTTTACAACCCTTGCAAGGGAAGCACTTTGAGTATAAAGAGCAAGAAAACAACATATTGTTCAGATAAAAGGGAAAATATATGAATATAGTCAGTAAATGATGATGCATTGGCACAAGAGAATGCTTTTTAAACCGTAAAACTGAGAGGAATTTGTAATAGTGTAAGAAAAGGTACATTTACAATGTGCATTGAAACGCTTGGATTAAAATATGCCATTTGTATTTTGTGAAAGGAATACAGGTAACATTTGAAGTGACTGCAACCTGACAAGATATATGGACTCTTAGACATATGAGAACTCCATAGACCCCCAAACAAAGTAGTGTTTATTCTTCTTATTGGGGGTTTAGGTTCAAATTTTGGGTCTAACTCTGGCTTCATAATTGCAAAGGATGTTGGGATATTTGTCTTTAGTAACCATGTACAAAATAGCTCAAAGAAGAAATGTCTGATATCCATAGAGAAGGCTAATGGCGTTAATATAGCCCCTTCTGCAGAGTCCAGGCCTGTGTGTTATCTACGCATGCATCCTATTTATATTTTATATACTTATCAAATATATTTATGCATAAGTACATTGAAAATGATTGATTGCATATATGCAAATCTGAGTATAGTGTATTAACTTATGAAACACTTATTGAAAAAAAAATATATATATATAAAATCATGATTGGCACAACCACTGTGCCTCTGCTCTGTGCCAGGCTTTTCACTTTGATGACACTGTATTGTTGACTATCTGCAGCCTGCCAGAGACCTTGACTTTAGACCTCCTCAGCCTACGCTTTGTTACTTCTTTCTAAAAAACACACCCTTTATTGTATGTGTATTGTTGTGTAGCAATAACTTCCAGGTTGAAATATTCTCTCCAAAAGAGAGGCTCCCGAGACATAAGAAGTGAACCAACCACATCCAGGAAAACTGAAACTAACAAGATTCACGAGGCTTCTCTCTAGGGTTATAGAGGCTGAGACATTCACCAAGTTGGACTTTAGTGGACTCATTTCTTCTGTCTCTGGTAGGTGCCCTTTCTGGGATGAGGAAATGCTTCTTCCTGTCTACCAAGGAGAGAAAAACACAACGCACACACGCATGTTCATATGTGTAGATATATGTGGTGTACATGTGTGTAGAGCCAGAGGTCGAACTCTGATGTCAAACAGAAGTCATATAACTTGTTTGGGTCTTATCAGGTTAGCTGGGCTGGCCAACCAGTAAGTCCAGTGATTCAGAGAGAAGGTGCTATATGCACACATATGGTATCTATGTTTTATATGCTTATTAAATATGTTCATGCATAGATATACTGAGGATAAATAAGCATCCTTAAACCTGAATATAGATTTGTCTCCATCTCCCCAGCACTGGGATTACAAACATATGCCATCATATCTGGCTTTTTACATGAGTACTGGGACTCAAACTCACAGTTGCATGGTAAGTACTTTCCTGATTGAGCTATCTTCTCAGTCTCATTTCTTAGTTCCTATGTAATAATGTTTATTGTGTCTTATCTGAGAACAGATATGAGATAGAAATGCTTTCCTTCCCTAAAGTTATGATGAGTGAACTGTTTAAAATGCTTAAAGGGGTACCTAGGCTGGGAGAGCTAATTATTGGGAACAATCCAACACAGACATCCTGTGTCCCATTATCACAGACACCCTCCGGCACTTAGATAAATAATTCCATCCTGGGTAATAGACCATCTTTTAGTTAAAGAATGCCTCCTTTAGTTAAAACCATTCTCCTGAGACCAGAAGCATAGTTAATGAAAGAGGTAACCATAGGTCCTGCCCAAGTGAGTCTCTCGGTAAGCCACTGCCCACATTCTGCAATCCAATGTTCAAAAGCTTATTGGTTCTGCCTTATTAGAGCTCAAGGGCATGTTCAGCTCAAAACATCTTGTGCAGTCAGTCCCTGTTTTAGGCACCATCATTGGCTGAGCAATGGTAATATCACAGATAATCAAGGTAGTGTTAGAACAAACAATCATGCTCCAACTTAACACAAGTGTAAAGTGTACAGCAAAGCAATGATTTAGAGACCCATTCCCATGAAACAGATGGTAGCATCTTTTAACCTTCCTAACCCTACAAAGGGAGCTTATGATAATCCAGCTGTTCTGGGTTGCCTGGAAAAATTTTTGGTCCCTCTCCAATTGTCTAACACCCTAATGAGTAAAATATTCCATATTTAACAATGTTCTTATATTTAACGTGGCTGTAGTCAGAACCTGGCCTGGGGGTCTTTATGTCCCTTGGAGGCAACACAGAAATACTTTTGCTTTGCCGTTCTTTGATCTGCCACTTTAACTCTCAGGGCAAGGCTTATTCCCTCAATTTCTTGAGGAACATTATTTTTTTATGGGCTCCTGCACTCACAGTTCTTAGAAGTTTTAGCTCCATTTCTAGTCCATTGTAAGAACAGGCTTTTGCACTAATTGCTCAAAGAAAGAACATCTGAAATACAAAAGCTTCTTTTTTTTTTATTAAGCTCCATGATTTCTTATCATATCCAGTTTCATGGCAGTGGCGCTTCAAACGTCTTCATCTTGTTAAGAGCTATTACTGATCATTATTATCAGTTAAGGCTCCTGCTGTGGCTGGTTTTAGCCAATAGAGACAGGTGTGATTAAGGTAGTGGCTTAACAGTAATGAAAAGAGAAATGAACACTCTTGAATCTTTTATGACGACCACTGTCACTTCATTGAGGCTTGAATTTAAATGTGCTTTAGGCGAAAGAGTCAATTAAATAGTGGGGAGAGACAAGAAATGAAATTATTATGTTGTTATTACTTTAGGTAACCAAAAGGATATATTCTAATTTTTCTTTAAAAAAAAAATTCTTCATAGGGCTGTTCAGTGATAGAGCACTTGCCTCAAATATGTGTCTCAATAGTCAGTTCCCAGCATTGACAGAGAAAGAGAGATTAAAAAGGAGAGTTCTTCTCAAAATAAACTTTAAAAATCAGAGAAGTCTCCAACAGGCTCATCTATTTAGTTTCTTGTCTTAATCACACTTTGAGTAGAAAGAGCAAGAAAACAACATATTTTTCAGATGAAAGGAAAAATATATGAATATATAATATTGTTCTTGAATGTGGCCAAGATGAAAATTCTTTGCATTAATGTTTTCAGGTTCAGTTTCCAACATAGTGTGTAGGTCAATGGTATGCTAAGTGTTGGTATAGTTAAATTTTGCCTAATTTTCTGATTCACAGGACAACAGCTAAATTTCAATTGTTTTATTTCTTTATATACTGAGAATTTTTCATGAGTTGTTTTCTCTCTCTTAGTGAAAAATCATAGTTGTTCTTTGTTGTGTTTCATCTTAAATGGTTGTTTTCATTTCTGTAAACCCTTTCCTAGCAAGAGGATTGAATTTAAAGTACTCTGTAGAGTTATACAGTAGTCTCAAATGAGCTTTATTTACTAAAGATAAAAGCCAACTTAACAATGTCATTGTGCTTTTTATTGATTATAGCATAGACTATAAATTACAATCTTATTTGATAGCCACTTCAGTATCAGCTATCTTGGTATCAACATCTGATACTATAAAATATTTTGGGGTGTTCTCTGTTCACTTAGGTAATGAATACTCAGGTAATGAGTGTGTTCTGTACTCTCTCTTTCTCTCCGAGCCATCATCTGACATCATCTTCTGACTCAACTTCAACAAAAGTCTTGCCACTCTGCCTGCCTTCTCTAGCATAAGTGAAATGAACACCTGAAAACCCATCATGAATTACACAGTCAAAGAGGATGGGAGGGAAAGAGGGAGGGGGCTACGCTGGGGATGCAAAGTACCTAACCTCTGATTGATATAAAAATAAAAATAAAAAAATAAAAAGGTAATCACAAACATAAAAAAAAGAGGATGGTTAGTACCTCAATTAAATATAACCAGGGGAGGCCAGGGAGTCTATTCACATAGCTTTCTCTCCCTTGAGGATCCAGGACACACAAACGTGACACACAAACTTCAGTAACATTTAGCAGCTGAAAGAAAAGACACTTGGAATCTGGAGAGATGGTTCAGAGGCTAAGAACACTGGCTGCCATGGCAGTTCAATGTCCAAGTGGGTTCCATAGTAATGAGAACAGGGACTGTCTCTGACATGAACTGATTGGCCTGCTCTTTGATCGCCTCCCCCTGAAGGGAGAGCAGCCTTACCAGGCCACAGAGGAAAACAATGCAGCCACTCCTGATGAGACCTAATAAACTAGGATCAGAGGGAAAGAAAAGAAGACCTCCCCTATCAGTGGACTTGGGGAGGAGCATGCATGCAGAAAGGGGAGGAAAGGAGGGGCTGGGAGGGGGGAGGGAGAGAGCTACAGGGGGGATACAAAGTAAATAAAGTGCAATTAATAAAAAAAATTAAAAAGTGCAAAAAATGGGATACAGAGCTAAACAGAGAATTCTCAAGAGAGGAATTTGTAACAGTGGAGGAGCACTTAAACTGTTACTCCAACCAAGGACCATGCATGGAAATAACCAAGAACCCCTGCACAGATGTAGCACATGGCAGCTCAGTATCCAAGTGGGTTTCCTAGTAAGGGGAACAGAGACTGTCTCTGTCTGTGATCACCTTCCTCTGATAGGGGTGCAGCCTTACCAGGCCACAGAGGAAGACAATGCAACCAGTCCTGATGAGACCTGATAAGCTAGGGTCAGCTGGACAGGGAGGAGGACCTCCCCTGTCAGTGGACTTGGAGAGGACATGGGAGGAGATGAGGGAGGGAAGGTAGGATTGGGAGGGAAAGAGGGAGGGACCTAAAGCTGGGATCCAATGTGAATAAACTGTAATTTATATTAAAATTAAAATTATAAGAGAAAAATAAATTACAATCTTATTTGATAGCCACTTCAGTATCAGCTATCTTGGTATCAACATCTGATACTATAAAATATTTGGGGGTGTTCTCTGTTCTTTAGGTACAAGTGAATCTTTCTGCTGCATTTGAACATCTTGGGTTGTGTTCCCTCATATATAGATCAGAACAGTTACCAGTAGGGCATTGTTTTGAATCGCCCAAATAGACTAATAGGATGGGTACCAAAACATGTTCTTAAGTCATCAACTGATTAATTCCCTCATGATCCTTTAAATTTGGTTGTCCAATAATTTTTTCTACTGTAAATAACAGTCTATTATTTTTAGGCTTCATTAGTATCTCTTGGTTTAACTGACCCATGTTTTGTTTTCATGTTGCCTTCTTTTACTCCATTCATTATTTGCTGTGTACTAATCCCAGATCTTTTTTTTTTCTTCCTTAAAAGTGAGCACTGATTTTGCCTGTGGTGTCAAAGCATTAAAGTCCACATTAGTCCTTCAGGAATCCCTTGTAGGAAGCTGACATCCCCTTTTCCTAATGACTAACTGGAGCTCATCAGGCGACAGTACTGGAGCAGCTGTTACGTCTTGATAAAGTGGGCCTGTTAAACTGTTATGTGAATAATTTTTCACAATTTATTCATTATATATCTCAATTGAAGCCCCTCCCTCAACTCTCTCCAGTCTCACTTTCCCTCCCTCTTCCCCCCATCCCCTTCTCCTAGTTCACTGAAAGGGGGAGTTCTCCAACATTGCCTTCTATCCATAGCTTGTAAAGTCTCATCAGCACTGCCTGGATCTTCTTCCTCCATGGCCTGGCAAGGCCGCATCACCAGGGGCAAGTGATCAAAGAGCAGTCAACCGAATTCATGATAGCGGCTCCCCTTACTCGGAAATTCATGTGGAGACTCAGCAGCCAATTGGCCACATTTGAGCAGGTCCAAATGCTCCTCCTCCTCGGTTGGTGCTTCAGCCTCTGCAGTAGCTCCTGGGCCCAGATGCTTTAGCTTTGTTGGTCTCCTTATGGAGCTCCTGTAAAGATAGGGTCTCTAATACCCCAGGCTGGCTTCAAACATACAACATAGTAATAGACACCTCTGAAGTCCTCATACTCACCCATCCTGTCTCTAATTCTTCTGTGCTGGAATTACAGGGTTAACCCACTACCATGCCCTGTTTAGGCAGTGCTGGGGACAGAATTCAGTGTCTTACGTATCCATGCAAGGTGTTTAATTTATCAGGGGAACTGTATCCACAGGCCTCTGTTATGTGACTTTTGCTCTTTAACCTTCATCATTTCTTGTGTGTGATGACTTGATGACTACTGCAGAGAACTGCATCTTGCAATCAAAGGACCAAGGGATCAGTGTAAGGAGATTGGATCAGAAGTTATAGGCTGCCTCATTTTGTAATGGCTTCGTTGATCCACCTAGTAGGTGATGGCTGGTCAGCTATAGATCAACTATATACAAGCAACATGCTGAGTCCATGTAAGTTTCAGCTGCCTTTAGCTGAAGGCATTGCTAAGTGAGAGAAGATTGACTGCTTCCTTATTTTTGGCTTGACTGCCTACTAAGGCCGAATGTGGTCCTTAGAAGCCGATATTTCTGAATTTATCCCAGTTCTGCTTCTTCTTAGCTGTGTGATCTTAGAGAAGTTGTTTATCTTATTTTGAGTTAATTTCTATTATGTGAAATTATCACAATATTAAAAAATACTACAGGTAAAGACATCTTAAAAGAACATAATCTATTTGCATCCTTTTCCATACCATCCAGAAAACACCATCTTAACATAATTAAAGAGTGTTTTCTAACTCTGTACTATATAAGGTACTTGGTTTGGGTGTTTCTAGAATGCTACCTCATTACATAATATGAAATGCGGAGAGTTAAACTATGAATTAATGAGACTTTGCTTTTACATAAACAAAAACCATATTAAAGGTTGTTTTGATCTAAAAATAAAGTCTTCCCACTGAAGTAGAAACACTTCTCTTTATTCTGATATTAATCTCTATCCTTGATATTTTTTGATGTGGAGACAGTGTATATACATACATGCTGCTGCAAAACACCAAACAATATAGCTGCTTTAAAATAAAATCTTCTTTTCTCTTGAGACAGGATCATACTATATAGACTATGATGTTGTAGAACTTGAAATCTCTTTGTCCCAGCTCCTCTGGGGGCTGGAATTATGGGTATATGCCACCATACCCATGACAACTCCTTTTAAACAGGCAACATTCTCTTCAGTTAGAAAGTGGGAAGGAGTAACTTGAAGGAAGGAAAGAAGGAGTTTGGATGGCAGAATACCTGAGATCTGCAAGAACAGAGAGTAAGGGAGAAGGAGGAGGAAATTTGGGTCCCAAATTACACTTAAGTTCCACCTGAAGTTTTGTCATTTCCTAGTTATGTGGCTAGGTATTAGGCATCTATTCAGAGAAGCCACGTTAAATGTTTAAGGATAAGCATTACGCAAATAACAGAAAAAAATTTAATACAAAACATACATTTAACTTTTTTAATGCTGTTATTATTGTAAATAAATTCAGTCGGAATAGCAGACGCTGATATTGCCGTGCTCTGGGAGCTGTTCTGAAGCAACTCTGCTGATGATCAGCAACCTTCCTAGAACGACAAACGGTGCCATCAGCAGGGTTCAGTCACTTCACTTCACTCTGTAAATCTGACTACCCGGAAAACCCAAGCTTGCCATGGAGCCTGCAATTAGCTGAGGGTTGATGCTCTCACACATTTCAAATTGATTCTGAATCCCTGTCCATTGAAAGTATAAAATTTCAGTCCTTGAAAACCCTTGTAATGTTTTTCTATCAAATTGACAGGAAATGAGAAAGTAAGCATGAAAATACCTTAGATATAATTTTAACTTCCTTTTGGTGGATATTTATTTATATGTTATATATGTATATATCATGTATTTCTATTTAAGAAAGAAAGGAAACAGAAAGGTAAGTAGGCAGGCAAGAAGGAATAAGAGAAGACAGGGTGTTAAAAAGGAAAAGATAAGAGGAGGAAAGGGCATCTATTTGAATGGCATCTGAGAAAATACCCACAGCAGAACTGGCCTAAAGCTTTTCTCTGCATACTGGGTGGATGGGACGGTCTTTTCAGTCTCAAGGAAACCATCTCATTTAGTACCTACTCTGTGGTTTTTCCGAAGACAGTCATCTGTCCACTGCTACAGAGACAGAAATAACAACTTGTATGAGCTGAATTGGTTTTTGTTTTCAGCAATAAATGTCAGACAACAAATGAAATATTTTTTTCACAGTTATCATCAATTTCTGTGAACATGGACTTGATAAAATAGTAAAATGTGTCCTGAATGACAAATGATAACATTTTGCCACCAAAGTGTAAAGATCTTTAATGGTTAGACTGACATGTGACTATCATCCAAAATTCATGTCTATGAAGGTTCTTACCGATGACCCCATATTTGATGGAGGACTATCACTCACTGTGACACGACAGTATGTAGATGAGTAAGTACAGTGCTTTGAATGGTCTGAGCAGGATTCAGAACAGATGTGGCACATAACGTCTGCAGACAGCGATCAGTTAGCAAGTCATATTCTAAGACACCACACAATCCCAGAACCTGGGATTCAGGTGGAAGTACTTCCTGTAGGGCATTAGTAAAAACAGTAACATTGTATCATGTCCGGTTATTTTCTTAAAGATCTTTATTTCCCTGAATTGCAGCAGAAATGATTACAATGGTCAGATCATTTTATTTTACAGTGGTTAGTGTTTATCTTTTGTGTGTGTTTGTGACGTATATATAATGCGCGTGTATTCCTATGTGTGAGGGAGCTTCTAGTAGTTTCTCCTTTTGTACGGCCCATCTATCCAGAAACACAGTGGAATTACGGTCCCATGCTGTTGCCTTTGGCTTCATGTGGGTTCTGAGGATCCAAACTCAAAACCTCATGCTCAGAGGCAAAAACTTTACCTGCTGAGGCATTCCTCCACCTCACTCCACCGCTGATGGTACTTTTCATATTTCATGTGTACGTTACTTCAGTTTTTTATTAAACACATCATTTCTGTTCTTCCATTTATAGCACTCTACTCTTTCACTTATAATGGGAAGGAGAATGAAGAAGAATGATAAGACACACCATCGAATCCTAATCCTGTCCTTCAGAGGAACTGAGACATGCGAAGCAGAAAATGTGCGAGCAGAAAAGGCAGTGTGATCAATAAAATGGTCAGAGTTGGGAACCTGAGACAGAGCAGAGCAGTCTCGAGGAGAGAAGTCTCTTTTATCAGGGCCCAGATAGGGAGCAGAGAAGAGAAGACGCAGAGAAAACATAACTCGGAGACAGATCATTTTACTCAAATTAACAGCACAGTGTGGATGGCCACTGATTATGCACTTACTCCATTAGAAATTTCAAAGTCAGGTGAGACCCATCTATAACTTAATATCCTTAAGGGCTCTGAGAGAATGTTAAAAACGTGTCTTCTTAGTGAACGATGAGATAGAGGTATGGAAAAAGTTATTTTCCTAAGTCCACACAGCTGGTACCTGATGAGGTCATGATTCAGCCCGGCTCTGTGGGATACCAAAGCTCATTTCCTTAGCATATTGTTTCCCAATATGTTATGAGATCCTTCTCTGACAACATATTTGCACACTGTGGTGTGGCACTGAGAATGCAATGGAAGTAGAGGAGAGATGTGGTGGAGAGGGCCATGTAGCAGGCAAAGATTCTGAAGCTTGGGATTTTTCAGGATCTAGCACAGAGCAGGAAGCCCTGGGTCAAGATGGGGCGTGGAGAGCAGGAACTGACTTGGACGCTCCATTACAATATTTGTGGGTAAATGGGCAAAGTGTAAATTAGCTGGAGATGGGTTGCATATGTCTAGGTTGGCTGACTAAATGGGCCATACGCCCATTTAGCCGAGACAGGAGACACTGGACTATAATTGTAATACGGAAGAGAGAGGGTGGATACTGACTGGGTGCCATAAATCCCAAATTGGTTCCATAACCTGTATTGCTGAAGTTACACCTCTTTTTTTAGCCTCTACCTCCAATCTCAAGCCCCAAGGCATGCATAAAGAGGAGGTAGAATTTATAGCAATGTATATATAATCTCAGAGATGCACGTAAAAGATCAAATAGAATTCTAAAAGGCAAATATTGATGTCAGTCAATGCCCTAATTAGACAAGCTATCTCAGTGAACGTGAACAACTATGGAAAGCATGATTTGGTTTGAGAAAGTCAGGAAATCAAGTGAGGCGGAGACCAGACACACAGCAAAGGAAATGGACCTGTCATCACAGAGTGGCTTCTGAGGAGGCCAGCAGCTTGTGAGCAGGAAAGGATAAAATGAAACAACTCCATACTTCCTCTTTTAGGGTGTAATACAGACACTTAGTTTTGATTAGAAAAGGACATTGTCTTATAAAGAAAAACACTTAACTGGAGCTGGCTTATAGTTTCAGAGGTTTAGTTCATTATTGTCATAATGGAAAGCATTGCATGGTGCAGGCAGACCTGGTGCTGGGGAAGGAGCAAAGAGAGAGAGAGTTGTACATCTGAATCTGCAGAAAGCAGAAGAAGATTGTGTGCCATACTGGGTATAGCTTGAGCATATGAGACCTCAAAGTTTGCCCCCACAGTGACATGCTTCCTCCAGTAAAGTCACACCTAGTCTAAAAGAGCCACACACTCCCTACAGGCCAAGCATTCAGACACAAGAGTCTGGGGGAGGGGGAGGACCTTCCTATCAAACCACTATTGACATTGAAATTTTTACTATCAGGAAATATTGCATATATGGTTAAGGAGATAGATATATTTAAACTGATTTAATCACAATGTATGTGTATCAAAAGAATTTATTTCCTCATTAAATTTGTACAATTAATATATTTTATGCATCAATTCACAATAAGTTAAATTTCTACATGAATAAATAGTGGAAAAGGAGTAGGTAATAAAGAAAAAAACAGACTAAAAGATGGTTTGGTAAAACCAAGCATTTCAAATGAACATTATCTAATGACAGAAACTTGGGTGGGAGGATCTGATGGGAGGGTCAGTGCTGCCTCAGGTGTTTATCCTTAATCAGCTTGTATAGAGAACATTTTGTGTATTGTATGGATGTAAAAAACATATGGCCTATAGGAAAGGGTAGAATAGAAGGTAGGGCATCCGGTAGGCAGAAAAATATTCTGGGATACATCCAGGTGTGGTCGATTTGACCAGAAAGATGTGAGGAGTATACACACATGGTACGTAAGCACAGGTAACCAGCCATGTGACAGAATGTAGATGGGAATAAATGGGTTATTTTAAGTTATCAGCTAGTCCAAGAAGAGCCTAGCTATATGGCCTCAGTATTTGTAAATATATTTTGAGTCTCATGAATCATTATTCCAGTATCTTAGGGCAGGGAGAAAAAAAAAACACCACACCAGGTTGCTGAAAGGACAAGTTATTGTGAAAGTGTTATGATACTGTGTAGTTGAATTTCCTCTATAGAAAGTGATTGAGAACAGTAAAGACAAACCTTAGAAAAACAGAGCTCTCCTTTTAACAGTACTAATTGCATGGATATGATAGTGGACTTTATTAATACAAAGGAACTTGGGGGAGCATCTGCTTTGGCCAGGCTCTATGCTGGATGTACCGTTGGAGGTAATGTCTCAACATGACTACACAGGAGTTAGGTAGATAAACAGCAAAGCTTATCTATTTCTTGCAGATGGTTTAGAGAGGTGGCCAAAAACAAAGCAAGGTAAGGAGATGAGGAGCATTAAGGTCAGGAAGTGACTATGGTCAGATACAATAATTTCTGGAAAGGATCAGACAGCCATTTTTTAGTTTTGGTTTTTGAGACAGGGTCCCATGGAGCCCAAGAAGAGGATGACCTTAAACTTCTGATTCTCCTGCCTCTTGCCTCCTGAGAACTATGGTTACAAGTGTTCACCACTCTAGCTGGTTTATGTTGTGCTAAGATGAAACCCAGGGCTCCAGAATACCAGGTAACCAATGAAAGACATCCTAGCCCAATCCAATCATTTCAATACATGAAAAGACCTTTATAGAAGGAAAGGACTTTAGGCAGATTTGCCTGAAAGGGATGTGGTGGCAGAAAGGAGACAAGAAGAAGGAAGAGTGGAAGAAGAGAAGGAAGAGGAGGTGATAAAAAAAAGGAGATTGGGAAGAAAGGGGGACAGAGAGAGATGGGTAGGAAGAAGGACGCTGGGTATGTGTATTCAAGATTTTTTATGTACAGAATAGCTTGAGGAAGTATTGGTGTTCTTTTTTTTTTTTTGAGGCTATATGTATCCCTGTACTATATGTATCCCGGACAGTCCTTAAACTCTCTATGTGGACTCTGTTGCCTCTGCTTCCCATGTGAACCAATATGCCATACAACATCTCGCTAGGGACTCAAACTCAGGTCCTCATTCTTAGAACACGGAGCTCTTACTAACTAAACTAACTCCCCAGCTCATCAAAACCTCTATTTATTATTTTCATTTTACAAAGGACTTAAAGAAGCACAGTGAGAGTAGTAAAATTGCCTGAGATCACAAAATTTGAAAGTTTTGTTGTTGTTTATTTTGTTTGTCATTGTTGTTGTTATTGTTTTGAAACAGTAATTCTCTGTGTAGCCCTGGCTGTCCTGAAACTAGCTCTGTAGACAAGTCTGGCCCAGAACTCATAGGTCTGTCTGCCTCAGCCTCCCAAGTGCTAGGATTAGAGCTGTGCATCACCACCACCAGGCTTCAAAGGGATTTTAACACACATGGTATCTTCCCAGACCTTGGCTTCAGCGTCAGGATCAAGCCCTTTAACGGGATGATTTTTTTAAGTATCACCGTTTTAGCCACAATGGAATCTGAATATATCTGTCATCAAATATCTCAGAGAATGACAGGAAACTGTCCTTCACCCAGCACTCTCTGATTTGTCTCCACTCCACTTCAATCAGCCATGGGAACACTGCTGATCTAAGGCTTATAATGAAATGTGAACATAATAGATCCTTCAGTTCAGAGATCAGCAGTCATTCTACTGTCGGACTGATAATGTAGCTATTTGAGATGAGTGCTTCCATTCTACCAGCATTTTGCACCCCTCTTTTTTTTATAGTTTTCAGGAAATACATTTAGTTTTTATGTTTCGACACTCAAGAGCCACTCTAAGAGCATAGGAGACTACTGTCATTGCCATAGTGAGAAAATGCAAGGCGTTTTCTGGATCTAGAGTGGAGCTGAAACACAGCTGGCTCTCTCTATTGCTTGTGCACGTCCCCAAGCCACTTTAATTGGAGCCGCTTAACCAATAGAGCAGGAATATTTGGAACACTAAAATTAACATATTCAGAAAGAATCAGCACTTTAAAAAATGAAAATCTTTTCTTTCTAAAATCGGCATGTTTGCGCTCATATTTTCCGTAGTGATCTGTATTATATGTGAACCCAGAGACAGCTGATGTTTTGTTTTTCTCTTTGATATGCACGTTTACCTAGGTATTTACAGAGTTGACTATGGAGCTGATCAATGCAAATCTATCAGCAAAAGTAGACTCTTGTTTGGCATAGAAAAACAGTCATGGATCTTTAATGGTATTTTGGGGGAGGGGACAAATAATTCAACAAAAAGTAGGAGTTCAAAACAAATGAAGCTGTCTCTACAGAATGGGCTGAATGAAAGGTGTGTGGGACTGCAAAGGAAGTCAAAGCAAAAACAAACAAACAAGCATGGGGTTTCCTGAAGAAGTTCAATTATCATCATAAACTAATTTGGATTTCAGGTGTCAAACATTTGGGAAGTATAAAAACTTCAAAAAATATTGAATACATGAATGAAGTTATATATTGTATATGTCCAGGGAAAAAGGAAGAACAAATTCGGTCCAAGAACTAATAAAGAAAATCTGTGTTTCTGCCTAAGAGGTGGCTTTTTGCATATTTGATCCTTCCTCTAAGAACATCAACCTGTAATTCGATAAGTAAGAAGCTCAATAAAAATACACACTTTGGTGTCAGAATTGGAAAAAGCAATTAGCTTTGATTTGACACATTGGACAAATGTGCTAAAATTTAAAATATAGTTGAGAATATAAGATTATTTTCTTTTTCTCTGCCTTTAGGGAAAGAGTTAGATACTGTAAATTTCACCAGCAAATCGGACTCCTAGATACTGCCTTTGACACGTCATTTCCCTGTATTCCTCTATGAATTCTGTAGCTGTTTCCCAGGACTCTCAAAAGATTCTTTCCACTTCTACCTTCTCCACTGTTTTTACTTGCCTTGAATTTCTAAAATATTTCTTAAGCACAGTAACTGTATATAGTTATGGAGTATAATATGTTCCTTTGATATACATAATCATTATATAATAATCAGTTCAGGGTAATTGGTATAGTGTAAGTACCTATCTCTTTGTTGTGAGAACATTTGAATTCTTCTTTATTTGAAATGCACAATGCAGTCATGAGACTTTACTCTGTTATAAACCAGAAGATATTTCTTTTCTTAACCGTGACACCTCTGACCAATCCCAGCTCTCTTTCTTCTTTCTCGCTTCAGAATCTAGTAACTGTACTCAAAGTCAGTGAGTCCCACTGCTTTTGACCCAAGTATGAATGAGATTTCATCACAGGAATTGCTATGTGCCTGCTTTGTTTCATCTAATAGTGTGGCCTTCAGGCTTATCTGTGTTCTCACAAGCAATAGGATTTCATGCATTTTATGGTCAAATAATCTGTTCCCCCTTTCTTTAAAGAGATGCCTCCCTGAGCCTTTTGCTCATTTTAAGTTGGATTATTTATTTGTTTTGCTATTGTGTTGTTTGAGTTTCTCACAGCCTCTGGGTATTAACCCATTGTCGAACTATAATTTGTATCTTCTCCCATTCTCTTCATTTTGCTGCTTCCATTGTTATGCAGAAGTTTTTTAATAAGTAATTTATTTATTTTTATATTAATCACAGGATATATATTTTGTATCCCAGCCATAGCCCCCTCCCTCATTCCCTCTCACTCTCCCCATCACTCCTTCATCTTCTCTTGGCTCCCCTCCAAGTCCACTGATAGGGGAGGACCTTACCCCCTTCCATCTGACCCTAGCTTATCATATCTCTTCAGGGATGGTTGCAATGTCCTCTTCTGGGATCTAGTTAGGCTGCTGCTCCCTCAGAGGGGAGGGGTTTGACCAGCCAGCCATTGAGTTCATGTCCAAAATAGTCCCTGCTCCCCTTACTAGGGTACCCAGTTGGGTACTGAGCTAATATTGGCCACATTCGAGCAGGGGTTATAGTTTGTATCCATACATGGTCCTTGGTTGGAGAAACAGTCTCATAGAAGACCCCTGTGCCCTGATCTATTTGGTCTTTGTGGAGCTCTTGTCCTCGCCAAAGCTTACTAACTCCCCCTTTTTTCATATGATTCCTTGCACTCTGGCGATGGCTTGGTTGTGAGTCTTAATATCAGCTTTGATTCATTGTTAGTTAGAGTCTTTCAGAGGCCCTCTGTGTTAGGCTCCTGTCCTGTTACTTGTTTTCTCCTACATTCAATGTCCATCCCATTTGTCCATCTAAGCGAGAATTGATCATCCCACCCTGGGTCCTCCTTCTTGCTTATCTTCCCTAGGTGTATAGATTTCATCATGTCCATCCTATCCTATAGGTTTATATAAGTGAGTTTATACCAAGTGTTTCTTTCTGCTTTTGGGATACCTCACTTAGGATGATGGTTTCCAGGTCCCATCATTTGCCTGTGAATTTCGTGATTCCCTCGTTTTTAATTGCTGAGTAGTATTCCATTGTGTAAAAGTACCATAATTTCTGTATCCATTCCTCAGCTGAGGGACATGTGGGTTGTTTCCAGGTTCTGACAGGGTTTCTCTGTGTAGCTCTGGCTGTTCTGGAACTCACTCTGTAGTGCAGAAGTTTTAAATGTTGATTTAATACCTTTATTTATTTATTTTGCTACCCATACTCTTGAGATCTTATATTAAAAAAAATCCTTTTCCTAGACTGACATTATGCAGTGTTTTCTGTTTGTGTTTGTCTCATGGCTTTATAATTTCCAGAGGTCCATTTAAATTATTCATCTAATTTGAGTTGATTTTTGGATTTTTGTATATTGCAAGATGAGGTGTTAGCTTCACTGTTTCCACAGTTGTGTCTAGCTTTCCTAGTACCATGTGTAGATTCCATCTTTTTTTTTTCTAAGTACACACTGCATCTTTGTCAAGAAGGCAGTTGGCTGGAGCTTAGAAAATGGCTCAGTCAGTAAAGTGCTTACCATACAAGCACAGGGGCCTGAGGTTAAATCCCCAGAACCAGTGTGAAAGCCAGGTGATGGAACACCATCGGCCCAGCACTGAGAAGATAGAAGCAGAAAGGTCCATGAAATTTTATCATCAACATATCTAGCCAATCTGTTTGTTCCCAATTTAAGGAGAGATTCTTTCTCAAAGCATGAGAACTAAGAAAGAAGTCTATGTTGATATCTGGCCTCCATTAACACACGCACACAAACACACACACACACACACACACACACAGTTGACCCCAAATGTGTGGATTTATTCTTGGTCATTTCCATTGGCCTTTGAGTGTTTTCACACTGTACCATTCTGTTTTGGTTGACTCAGCTTTGCAGACTATTTCAAAGTTAGGTAGAGTGGTACTTTTAGTTGTGTTCTAGCTATTCTTTTTTTTTTGATTACTTGGAGTTCTTTGTGATTCCATGTATATTTTGGGATTTTTGTTTCTAGTTCTGTGTAAAAAGTCCTTGGTATTTTGATAGGGATTGTGATTAATCTATGTATCACTTTGTATCATGTAGACATTTGGACAACATCAATTATTTTAATCTATGAACATGTGCAATTTTTCATTTGTATTATTTTTGAATTCTTTCATTAATGTTTTATAATTTTTATTTAATTTTAATTCATATGTGTGTGTATGTGTGTAAGTAACACTGTAGCAGCCAACTCTATAAAATGTTAATAAACCTAAACGGATAAAGGTGCTCCAAAACCATAATAGAAACTTCCAACTTGCCTTCTATCAATGGACAGGTTATCTAAGCAGGTTATAAGGAAGACTCAGATTTCAACTGCACTCTAGATCAAACAGGTCATACAAACGCTTGCAGAATATTCCATCCAACATTTGTGGGAATTGCATGTGGTCACACATGCTAGTGTTCCTTCCTAGACACTTGTGCCCTACAGCACTGGAATTAAACGCCTCAGTATGGACGTTTCTAGATTTTAAGTGTACACAGGACATTTGAACTTGGTTTTTATGCTTTCACAGAAAGTGTTTTACCCACTGAGCAATTTGCTTACACATAAAACTGTCTTTTTAAAACGGGCTTGTTTTATATTTAATCATGTGTACTCGCCTGTATCTGTGTATAACTATGTGCAAATGAGAACAGGTGCCCATGGAGTCCAGAATAGTATGTTAGATCTTGAGAAATGGAGTTACAGGCAACTATGAGCTTTGCCAGTTTGAGTGCTGGAATCAATCTCAGGTCTTTTGCAAAAGCAGTATGTGCTCTAAAATATTGAGCCAACTTTCTAGTCCTCCTGCAACTGACTTTTAAAAGCAGAAAAAAAAAATTCTACCTCCTTGATTAACAAACCTTCTGAAAGTACTTTACATTTCTAACTTTCTTTGGTACCAAATTATAAATGTCCTTTCAGAATCTTCGTGAGTGTGTGAGAGATGATTTCAAAACAACTGTTAGGTGTTGCAAACTTTCTACTTTTTTGAACTAAACAGGGAGGGAGACCAAGTTGGAATTTACTGAGAAGCCTCTTACCATTTTTATAATTTTCAAATATAATGGCAACTAAAACATGCTAACTTCAAAATCTAGTAATGACGTATACTAAGGATTTATACTTAGCATATTGGTCATTTTTAAATTCAAATAGTTTCAGAAACATTACAAATACTTCAGGGAATAAAGAGGACTCTTTTTAAATTATTAATTTATTTTTATTCACTTTACATCCTGGCTGTAGCCTCATCCCTCCTCTTCTCCCAGTTCTACCCTCCCTTCCTTTCCCCTTGCCTCTTTTTTAGAAAAGGAGATCTCCCTTTCCCATCTGCCATGCCCCAGCTCATCAAATTACATCAGGACTGAGGATGGCCTGTGGCCTGGCAAGGCAGTCCCACCAGGGGTAAGTGATCAAAAAGCTGGCAAGTGAGTTCTTCTCCCATGTAGTCCCTTTTCTCTTACTAGAGGACCCAAATAAAGCCTAAGTTGACCATCTGCTACATCTTTGTAGGGTGCCTAGGTCACGCATGGCTCAGTCCTAGCAAGCTCTTCTGGGCCCTGGTTAGTTGGTCCTGTTGGTCTCCTTGTGGAGCTCCTGTCACCTCCGTCTCCTTTTCTCTTTCCTCCCACTTTTCCACAGGACTCCCCAAGCATTGGCCAATGTTTGCCTGTGAGCCGCAGCATTTGTTTTGAGGTGCTGCTGTGTAGAGTCTCTCAGAGGAAAACACTGTCAGGTTCCTGTCTGCAAGCTTAGCAGAGTGTCATTCATAGTGTTCTTCCTGCAGATTTTTCAAATTTATTTTAAAATTTGTATAAAATTACATTTTGTCTAAGAATCATCTTAAATATCACAAATTTCAGATTTTTAAAGCACAAGCAAAGGCTAGCCACTGCTGTGAAAACTCTGGAGGTGGAAAGTTTATATAGTAAAAAAAAATATAACAAAAACTTCATGTATTTTATGATATTTTGGGTTTTTAATGGTGGCATATCCCTAATTTTGACTACATTCATGAGCTGTTAGAATTGAGTACATAATTGTATAAAAGAACTTTAAATAGAAGTTAGGCATTTTAACTCAGTAATTGCCACTGATTGTTTTTCTTGGGTTTTTTTTGTTTCGAATTTCAAAAGTTATCATATTGTTTACTTGAACTGTAATTGGTTCTAAATTATCCACAAGGCTCTAAGCTCTTATTTAATCACATCCCAGTGCACTCTTTTAAATATCACTTGAAAATTTCAAGGAGCATACCTTGTAAGAACCTGTTAAATTCTTCAGCATGGCCTCCATGAAGAGCTGCCATGCATGATTGATGACAGTAAGTTTTTGAAGTCCTTTCAATTCTGTGGTGTCAATCATCAAAGGCATCAGGCATTCATCTCTGTTGAAGAATTGATTGAGGTTCAAAAACTTAGAATTATGCTAGTGAGTTTCTGTTCAACAGCTTTTATGTGAGCTGCTTTGGGAAATTAAAACTCCTGGTCTAGATGATGAAAAAGAAGGCATATAAAGCATCAGGCCCAAACCATCTTATTTAATCTCCATTCATTATACATTGACCAGAACCAAAATAACTTAACAAAATGTATTAACTTACCAAGAAATCTAATGCATAGTTTCTGTATGCCTTTATGTCATTCTATAATGTGACAACTGATATCTTCTAATCTTTATTGTTTTGTTTATAGGTATGCACATGTATGCACATGTCTGTGTGTCTTCATGTGTGTGCATATGCCACAATACTCAGGTAGAGTTTAGAGGACATCTTGTGTGAGTTGTTTCTCTCTTTTCACCGTGTGGATCCCAGGGATCAAAAGAAGGTAGTCAGGCTTGATGGCAGTAGCTATTGGCAGGCCCACAACTGACTTTTGGAAGAAGTAGGTGACTCTATGCAATATCCTGTTGCTCATTTACTCATTTAAAAAGTAGCCTGAAGTTCTGACTCAGAAAGATTAATTTCATTCCTCCTGATAATACACAGAGAGAGAAGTTGTTGTTTTGTTAAGTGTCAACCCTGAATAATGAAGTGAACCATAAAATAATGTTTCAGTGAGGGAGCGAAAAGACGTGAACACATATCTGGAGGATCAAAGCAATCGGAAGGATGTTGACATGAAGGATAACACATAGTCGGTATTCTGGTGAGGGTAGAGTCCATTCTTAAAGGTAAAGAGCAAAGGTCAAAGGTCAGCGAAACTAAAAATTTAAAATCACAATAAAGAGTAACCACATGTTGTCTTTTCAACAGCTGTTCCAAGTCCCTCCCAACGCTGCCACCCACCCTACTTTATCCAAGACTAGCCGCTCTAAAACATATTCTCACTACAGCAACATTGCATACTGATAATTTAAAAACTTCAACCACATGTAAAACATTCTTTCAACCGCATTGCTGAGACCAATCTGAAAAATTGGACTCAGGTAAGAACAAAAAGATGTTTTTAAACGTGAAAGTTGTGGTTGTCAGTTTTAATTGTAAAGCTGACACCACCTGGAATCATCTGGCGCAAGTGTCCTCAGTAAGGAATTGTCTAGACAAAGTTGACCTGTGGGCATATCTGTAATAGATCATCTTGATTGTTGTCACCGATGTAGAAGATCCAGCCTGACAGTAGGCAATGCCAGTCCCTGGTTTTAGACCCTGCACATTATAAGAACGGAGAAATTAAGCTGAGCACTAGCATGCATGCATTTATTTTTCTCTGCTCATGACTGTATATGTGATACGACTATAAGCTTCAAGTTCCTGCCCTGACATCTCTGCAATGATGGACTATACCCTACAATTATAAGCCTATAACTTTTGGTCCCACAAAGTTGTTTTTATCAGGCAATGCATGATGTAAACTGAAATGAAACTAGATCAGAAATATTTATATATTTTAGCCTTTGTTTGCCTCTCTGAGAAAATTGAGTGTGTGCATCAGCAAAGCAGAAAAATAAACTGAAAAGGAGATATTGTGAGATAAAGGAAAAGGTCTTAGAATTAAATACTAGCAGTGCTGAGATGGGAAATTTGAAGTCCTGTAGAAAACGGACTCACTGACTTAGCCACTTAGGGACTGGGGGATGAGTAGAGAAAGATGTCCTCCGGACGAACATGTTCTATAACATGTTATGAACATTTTATGGAAACTCCTCACAAAAAGGGCAAGTGTCTTTTCCTTCATAGAGAAGGTATTCCCTGCATGAAGGCTTTATTTTTGCAAGCTGCCTCTCCTTTTCTTTCCAACACAGTATTTTTTTTTTATTACTTTTTTGGGGAATGTCATATCACGAACCTCAGTCCCATCCTACTCATATCCCAGTCTTTTCATATGCACCTTGTAACCTCCCCCACAAAAGAAAATAAACTAAAACTAAAACTTGACAGCAACAAGAGCCCTCTTCCCCCCCCCCCAAAATCTCACCCACTCCTCTGGTCAATGACCTGCTCGTCTATCAGCCTGCGCCTTCGCTCACCTCTCCCAGTCGCTGATCTCCAGATTCGCCTTGCACGCATCACTCCGCCCCTCCATCTCTGCCTTTTTGCCACTCATTCATTCACTGGTGTAGTGGCATTGGAGCTGCTGTGGGTCACACAGTAGACCCTCGCGCAGACAGCTTTGCTTGCACGTGTCCATTGCAATGAGTCATTGGATTGGCTTGAGGCCTCTGCAGACTGCAGCTCTCAGCCTTCCATCCTATGTGCCGGAGGGTCCTACATGCTGATCTGTCTATGTTTGTACTGTATCCTCTATCTAAATAACATTCTTTTTTAAAAATTTTGTATGGTTATAATGGTTGTTGGGACATGGTCCTCAGTTGGTGACACTCTTTGAAGATACGGTGCAGATTTGCTGAAGGAAGTATATTACTATAGGTGGTGTTAGGAGAGTCCATAGCCTGTCTCCACTCCCAGTTTATTCTTTTTGCTTTGAGCTTGCAGTTGAAGGTCTGATCTCTCAGCTTTCTGTTCTGGCATTCTGCTGCCATGCCTACCCTACCATTATGGACTCTATCCCTGAAACCATGAACACACATAACTGTTTTTCCTAAAAGTTGCCTTCTTGTCATGATATTTAATTACACCAACTGAATGTCAGTGAAGTTACTGCTCCAGCTGAGGATGAACCTTTCATCTGTCTCTTCGTCACATGGATTGTAGTACTCAGGTCATATGCTCTTACAGACCTCCACAGGATAGGCCTTTGAGGACAGAGTTTATATTCCCTATACCACGAAGATCTCAGTACCTAGAGTACTGCAGATACATAAGAATTACACAATGACAACTTATTAAATCAAATATTCTTTTTTTCTCATTTAAGTATATTACTTTTTATTCATTTCTAAAGGATAGAATAATGCATTACAGTTTCTTTCTCATTTGAAGCTATGTTTTATTTATTTATTTTTATATTAATCACAGGTTATGTACTTTGTATCCCAGACATAGATGCCTCCCTCATTCCCTTCCAATCCCCCCATCCCTCCCTCATCTCCTCCCTGCCCCTTTCCAAGTCCACTGATAGGAGAGGCCCTCCTCCCCTTCCATCTGACCCTAGCTTATCAGGTCTCTTCAGGACTGGCTGCAATGTCCTCTTGGATTGCTGTGAGTACAGGACAGCCAAGCCTAGACAGAGAAACCCTGTTTTGAAAGTAAAAACAAAACAAAACAAAATGCAAGAATTGAGCTCAAAGTTTTTTGTTGCTGTTGTTTTGTTTTCCCTGGATCCACTTCATCACCCAAAATATGCTCTAACTCCATGATGCAAAAGTCTTTGCTATGTTCTTCAGTCATAGTTTTGTCTAATGTTCTGATGCTATTTTGTTGTTGTTGCAATGGGACACTGAAGCACACATTCTTCTGTCCCTTAGCTATTTAACTGCAACAAATACTTGGTACAGGAAAGTGTTCATAATTTGCCTCCATACAGCATCTCCACAAAGAAAAAAACAAGACAAGTTTTTTGTTGTTGTTGTTTTAATGTGTCTCATGTGAAGATAATGACAAAGTGAAAGGCTCTATTTTTCTGTTATATCCTCACCACCTCCATTGACCAATATTTTCAATAACAGATATCCATGAAAAAGAAGTCAAAGAAGAAAAAAAATTAAGAAAGAACTAAAATGTATTAAGCATAAATCAAAATTTGATGACATATTTCCAAGATAAATAAATAAAATTTTACTAGGAAGAAACGGCAACAACACTCTCCTTATTTCCTGGCAAGCTGTGTGATTACTAAGCCTGCTGCATCCTCCTGACTTGAACATCACAGGGTATGAGCTTCTGATGAGCAAGTAAGACAATTCTCTTCATCTCAGTGAATAAGCTCTTTGAAGACATTCAGCCTCAACATATAAGCATGGTAATGACTGGTCACATTTGAGTAATACAGTTCACTGAGTTCCAGAAATTCATAAGAATAGAAAATATATTCATTAAAAACACCACATTGTTTGCTCAAAAACTCGAAAAAAAAGCAGCCGTTGGGTTGAAACTTCTGTGACTGATGGAAAGGCTTTTCCAACGGAACCCAAAGGGATTGTTTCATACATTGTTTTGACTTTGCTTGCTCTTAGCCCCAAATAAAGTACTGTGAAGTTTTGTATAGATTGACTTACCATGCGTGTTCATCAAGGGTTCGTACAGTAGCTGTTGGAAGGAGGAAGTTGTGTCATTTTGTTTAGTGAAAGAACAAGTGAAGACCTTCCTGGGGCAGTTGCATCACCTTGGCCCAAAGCTCTGGTGCTCAGCTAAGGTAACATCTAAGGCACTTTCCACTTCTTCTTTACCAAAATCAGGTCATCCAGTGAAGGCAGAGACAGTAAAGTTCTAAAGGACTGTTCAGATTTCAGATATGTGGTATCACACACCTTAACTGTTGGTGAGAAGACGGAGTTACATGTCTTCCGACTACTTCTTGCCCTCAGATTTGTGGGATTTTCAGCCTCTCATTGGTATTAGGATTAAGGACGAAAGACTTGTGCTTTGTCAAATGTCCCTGGGAAGGACATAGGACCTTAAGGAAGTTCTGTTCTTACAAGCCTCTCTCACAGTAGAGGGACAGACCTATACTGTGCCTTGTAAAGAAAAGTAGTTTTTACCACAGTTTACATTCTCACCTTAAAAGCTGTATTTCCACTAGGGGAATATTCTCCTCTGCACACTTGTTCTCCTTCACACTCACTTCGTTAGAAATCACATGCGGTTTTCAATGGGAACATTTATTTCTAGAATGAGCTTGACCAACTTATAAATGCTTCCAATGGAGCAGCTTGTGCTAATAGACATATCTTCCTCTCACTTCAAAACCTATCACTCCATGGTTTTAAAAAAGCATTTATCAGAAGTCCCTAGACAATCCTCCAACTTCAACTGAACCAATTAATTTTATGCAATGAAGAATCTGAAGGGAGTCTCTTCACTGCTTCTCTGACACTTCAAATCCTGAGATATTTCATTTTTAGTGATAAGTGATTGAGAGCAACAGACATGACTGGTTTTTATAATGGTGTGTGAACCTTTGAATGATTATTTATTCACGTAGTACAATTCTCCTGCCTCACACTCACTCATACTTTGAAGTCTTGCCTCACTGTGTCATATCAATGTGTCATCTTTCTTTTGAAAAAAAAATCTAAGAAATCAATTAAGTTATCTGGAGAAAGAAAACAAAAATAAAAATACAGCTGAGTCCTGGAAAATTATCAATGTGTCTTAGTATTAAGTGTCTCATCTACTTAGATGGATTAGCTTTATGACTAAGGATAAAAACATAGTTTTTGAGATTATTTTCATTACCAACAAAGTACATTCACTTTTTCTCAGAAATTCATAATTTTTAACTTACAAAAATTTCCTTTTCCACGTACGTTACCAGCTCTAATGAATGTCAGATGAAATGTAGGCTGCCCCATATGCCTTGGGGATTTTTTTTTTTGCCTTCTAAGAATGGAATGCCTGTTATTATTTTTACTAGTGCATTATTACATAATTGCTACTTAGCAACTTCCCCATCTTTATTTTATTGTTGTGTTATTATGCTACTGTTATTTATCGTAACAACATTACAATGTTACGAAAACAAAGGTCTCCTGTTCTTTTCTGATTCCCTATAATTTACTTTATCAAATTCAAGGGACATTTAGAATCAAAACTTTAGAGAGATGACTCAGGGCTTAAGAGTGCTTGCACATATTGCAGTGGACTAGAGTTCAGTTCCCAGCTTCCACATGGGGCATCTCACAGCTGCCAGTAAGTCCAGATCCAGACAATCTGGCACTGTCTTCTGGACTCCTCTGGTACCTACACACAGGTGGTATATACACATAGACACACGCACAGTGTTAAATACCCATTTATCTTATGTGTGTGTATGTGTTTATCTGAGTGTGTGCATGGGTACCACATGCATGCAGTATCTACAGATACCAGAAGTTGGCCTCAGTTGCCTTGGTACTGGAGTTAAATGTAGTTGTGAGCTGCATTGTAGGAGATGAGATCTGAATCCAGGGCCTCTGGAAGAACAGCAAGTGCTCTTAATTAAGCCATCTTTCCAACGGTGTTTTTATACCCCACGTGTTTTAGTCAAAGCTCTGAGGGTTATTGGATCCTATCTCAGTCTTTAATCAAAACTAGACTACTCATCCAGTCTCTCCATTCAACCACATTAATCTGTCTTTGTGTTGCCTATTGACACCAGTCCTCCATTACCAGATGGTCCCTCCAAGAAGGTCTCCATTACACTTCTTTCCATAAACTTTTCTCACCACATTGCCTCTGACATCTGCAGTCATTTCTCTGGTTCTCCTGAAACAAGATGATTCTGTTTTGAATCTTAGTCCATTTGTCTGGCTCTCTTCTTCATTTTGCAGTCAAGCTTCATGAAAGACTAGGTGCCTTCCCTCTGGTGCTGTTGTTTAATCATTTTCCACAAATGTATGAAGTTGGGCCCAGATTTTTGTTTGTCTTAGTGTGGTCTGTTTATAAAATATATGCTAGAGTTATAGAGGGCAGAATTTTTTATTATTCATTCTAGA
Organism: Pachyuromys duprasi; assembly: GCA_028658305.1. NCBI lineage: Eukaryota > Metazoa > Chordata > Mammalia > Rodentia > Muridae > Pachyuromys > Pachyuromys duprasi. The sequence continues at coordinate 51,663,276 of CM053766.1, forward strand.
ATATTGTCAGTCAAGATCTACTTTCTCTTGCCTGATTCTTTGTGCTTTGTCTTTTGTGTTTTATGTTTCCATTTCCATTTCATATTTTCCTCCCTCTTCTTCATATTCTCACAGCCTCATTTCCTTGGACATCATTTCCTTGCTTAAATTCATTTTCTCAGGGAAGTTGCCCCTAAAATGATCCCTGGATATCCTAAATATCACATGTTCATTCAGCATTGCTTGCAAACAACATCTAATTAGTTATTTTCCTAGCATACCACATGCTCTGTTTTGGATATATCCCCGGGTTAGTATGTTTTATTTTCTAGGATAATTATCAGTAAATTCTTTTACTAAACATCGCTAGTCCTTACCTCTTTAGATACACCCTTTGACCATTTGTCTTTGCTATTGTTCTCCACCCTACTTTCCCTTTTTCTTATCATCTTCCCTTTTAAGGTACCTGAGCTCTAATTAACCAAATATTTTCCCAGTAACATTTCATCTTCTGAGAAATCCCATGAGGAAATCTCATTTCTCAAAACTATTTCTTTTCATTGGCATATTCAGTTGACTTTTTAAAGTGGCTTTATTCTACCCGCATAATTGTTACTGGTTCCTGAATAAGATACATTGGCCTCGCTCTGCTCTGCTCTTCTCCTTTCCTCTCCTCTCCTCTCCTCTCCTCTCCTCTCCTCACCTCTCCTCTCTTCTCTTCTCTTCTCTTCCTCCTGTCCCCTCCTGTCCCCTTCCCTCCCTGCTTTCCCCTTCCCTTCCTTCCCCTCCTTTCTCCTTTGTTTCCCCTTCTATCCCCTCCTTTCCTTTTCTTCCCTTCCTTTCCCTTCCTTGTTCTTCCCCTCCCCTTGTCCCCTCTCCCCTCCCCTCCTGTGCCCTCCCTTTTCTTCTCCTCTTCTCTCTCTTCCCTTCCCTCTGCTCTGCTCCTCCCCCTTTCTCTCTCCTCCTTTTTCCCCACCACCCATCTCTTTTCTTGTAGAGACAGGATCTCATTATGTAGCCCTTGGATGGCCTCTTACTTACAGAGATGCACCTACTTCTGCCTTCCCAGTGCCAAGATTAAAGACATGCCTACCTGTTTTTAACAGCTATTTAAAAGTCTCATCTGATTGCTCCAACATTTAGTTCCTGGCTCTTTTTGGTTCCATTGACTACTTTATTGAAAATTGATTTTTCTTGTTTTGTTCTTTTTCATTTGAGTATTATAATGTTTGATTGAATTACTAAAACAGTCCGGGACAGACCTACAAAATTTGAGGTAAGCAGCATCTTGGCCTCAGAAGACTTTGCTCTTGTAGTGAAGTTCTTAATGTGGAGAACAGATTTACTGAGGTCAGTACTTGGCCCAAGATTTGAAGTGCTGCTTTCATTGTGGTACAGATTCCAATACCTTGGTGTCAGCATCCATGAACTGGGGCACACTGTGCTGTCTGGGAAACAGGAGGACTTTGCTCACCACCCAGTGCCATTCTCAGTTTTACTCTATGGCTAGGGAGTTTCTCCCATATTGGTTGTCAGCATGAATGTGGAACATTGTTCAGTTATTACTCGTTGCTCAGTGTTAGAGATGCAAAAGGGCTTAAAAAGTAAGTTTCTATTTCTTTTGCAGTTCTGGGGATCAAAGACCCATTATAAGTAATAGGCAAATTTTCTACACTGAGCTGCATGTCCCATCTTCAGGAAACTTCCTTGGTTTGTTTTTCTCATCAGCTTTATCTAGGTCTATGGGCCTGGGCCCCTGGGGTAAGGTTTCTGAACCTCCCTGTTCTTTTCCCATTAGAGCAAGCATCACTCTATTTTTCTAGTGGTCTTGGATAGGGACATCTTGCTCATCCTCCAGAAGTGACAGGTTTCTTTCTGCTCTGAGTATAGGATGTTAGGTTCAAAGTAATTCCTTGCTTTCTCTTAATATGAGTTCAGTTCAGCTTATGTCACCAACCAAGTGACCTGTAAACAATAGAAATGGATTGCTTATAGTCTTAGATTCTGGGAAGTCCAAAGTCAAGATCCCAGAAGATTCAGTGTGTGATGGGAGGCCAGTTCCTGAAGCTTTCTGTGTTCTCACACCAGACAAGATATCACTAGGCAAGTGCCTTTCAAGGAAAACAGTGAAGGCAGAGCCAGTGTGAAAAAAAGGCTCATTTTCAGTTTAGGCCAGAAAGTTTGAGGGAAACTGGTCAGAGCAGTTTCACCAGAGTCACAAGAAACCAGAACTCCTTAATAATTGAGAAACCTGTGCTTTTATAGTCCCCCTAATAGATGAAGAAGTGTAGGAACATTACTTCTTCTTAAAAAAAATCTCTAAATCATGAATACACCTTTTTCGACACAACATTCTACCCTCAGACTTCAGACCCTAGACACTGCCATCTACAAAGGTTACACTGAAGAACCAACAACATGAACCATCCAATCCAGTTACAAAAGCATCTCACAAAAATAGAAGCATCTAAATTATGTTTTAAGCATGTTTACAACTTTAAATTGTAAAGTTTAAACAACTGTAAATTGTTTTCAGGGCCATGTTGGGGAATATGCAGAATGGACGGAACAGGTTGGATGCACCTCCAAGTAGAAAAGGGACACTTATCTAGCTTAAAGTTGCTTGGCTGTGAAAATGCTTTCTATAAACCAACTTCCTTTAGTCTCTAGAAAGCACAGCTATATTTTGATGTTTATTTTTAAAGAAAGAAAACTATGTAATCTTCTATTAGGAAGTTGGTCAAAGCAGCTATATTTAAGCTTTTTTTCCTGGCCTCCATAAAAATTCAAAATAAGCTCCTCTACAGTCTACACTGACAGGGATAGACTAGAGGGAAGGTTTTTTTTTCTTTCTTCTTTCTTTCTTTTAAAACACTCAAAGATTTAATTGTGCTCATTACACTACAATGACATAAACTAGGATCTGTCTCAATCTATTTTAAAAGAGTCTCGTCTTGAAAGGTTAAGGCAAAAAGAAGCTCTAGTTAACCTTCAATTAGCTGCAGTTGCCTAGAGCTTTCTCTTAATCAAGATTTTTACCTCTTCTTGCATTATTTTTATGACATTCAATTTTATTTGGTTCCTTCAATATATTTCTCAGAGGTGAAATAGCTTTGTTTTATAGATGAAAAGCGAATCCAAACACGGAGGGCTGGCTGTGTGACCTTCATAAAGTCATCTCTCCGAGGATCTTTTCTCACTTTTAAAATGACAATAATGAGGACTGTCTCACTGTGCTGTGCAAGTGTGGAACGAATTCATGCATAGAAGCAGGAGGACTGTCTCACTGTGCTGTGCAAGTGTGGAAGGAATTCATGCATAGAAGCAGGAGCTGTTGGAAACTCTGAAGGCGTGGGGGTCAGGATGATGTAGTTTCCGTTGCGTTCAAGCCATCGGACACTGGGGACGGTGTTGTTTCCCTGTCAATAAAATGAAAATGTAAATTCGTTGACTCAGCCAGACCAGCCTCCTGTGTCTCCCTGTCATCATCTCCCCAGCAATGGGGTCACAGACACCTACTCTTGTGCCCAGCTTTTGATATGGTGTTCAGATTAAATGGGGATGCTTGCATTACAAACATGTATGAACTAAGCTGTTTCCTTGGTTCTCCCTCTGGTTTTTATTTCTTTTTAAAATCGGTAAAGGATAATATTAGACTTTTGTGGTCTCTTTCATTGTGCTTTTGCTCCTCTCAGAGAAATAGTAAAGGATTGTTGATTAGAGAAAGTCACCATTGCAACCTGAAACAGAAGTTCTCAAGCCACTATGCAATAGCATAGCCCAAAGAATTTAAAATCCCAGGGTTTACCAGTCCCCGCTCCTTAAGACAGCATGTTGGAAGAGCATCACTTGAGTCTGTATTTATGCATGTGATTTTTTTTTAAAGAGAAACTGTTTCAAGCTGCAGTAAAATAGTCATAATAAAATTTACCATTTTAACCATTTTAAGCACAGTAGTGTTATGCAAATTCGTGATATTGACAGCAACAACCCCTTTCTCTACTCTTTATGTTGAGAGTCTGACACTTTATACATATCGAACAAAAAAGGTCCCACTTGCCTGAGATCCATTATTGTGTTTTCTGACTGACTCTGACTAATGTAGGTACCTAAATATAAGTGAATCACATACTCTTTGTTCTTCTATGATGGTCCTATGTCACTTAGAATATTCTACAAAATTCAATAACACTGTAGAAATGGTCATAGTCCCTTGCCTTTGTGAGTCTAAACAGTATTCTCATATATGTAGACCTGATTATTCTTTTCACCCACATTTCTGAAGATGGGTAATTCCCCCGGTGGTTTCAAAGACAGGATGGAACATCATGAATTTGTGTGCCATCTTTGAACAAAGATCACACTCATCTTTTTTTCTCTAGTTCCAATTTGAGTAGACATGTTGTTAGAGTGAGCACACAAGTGAGTTTTGAAAGTATTGTTAATATAAATTTTCAGCTTTGTTTGCAAGTCATTAAACAGATTTAACCAAGTAATTGGTGTTTTGGGGTTTGTTGTTTAAAATTTAGAGAGTAAGAGAAAATAAAATAGCCAAAAATTTAATATTAATTAATTAATTTTCTCTCCCCTCGCCTCTGTTTTTGTATGTATGTGGAGTTTAGACTTACCTAATTATTCTCAATGAAAAACCTGTATAAACCTCCTAACCATCAAACCAAGAATATAAAGTAGATATAGTTAGTATATGAAAGGTAAACTAAGATAATATGCCAAGCCTGACGTGTGATGTGAAAACACACTATTATTATATTCCGGAAATACATAAAATAGGCGAGAAGATTCCCATGGTCTGGCATAAACAGCTCGCTTTTCACTAGAGGTCAGAGTGTTACTTAGAACTGAGTTACTTTTATAATAATGTGTCAAGAGTGAATTTGGGACCACTCTTACACACTCATCTTTTATAGACTATAGCGCTAAACAGAGAATTACTAATGGCTTTTATGAAGAGGTGTGACTACCCACAGCAATGCAGGATACTTTTGCTGCTCAGGAAACACACCACCCAACCAAGGCTGTTTTCTTTCTTTGGCATTTTTCCTCAACCATATGTAGCTTTTAAATTATTGTGATAACTTCTCTTATGTTATTGAAAATGTGCAATATGTATTTATCTAAGAGAAATATGATTTTACTTAGTGTGTTTTAGGAAATAATAGTATACAATATGTACCAGAAATATAAGGCAATTATATAATAATAAAATTATTCGTGAGCCATATCTGATTCTGCCAGGCTTCTTGAAAGATATATGTTTAACAGATGTAAATGTTTATATTAGATCATATGGAATAAAATTATTTATCTGTCTTTTAAGGAAGTATAGAACTCCTGTTCTGTCTTAGCCGAGTTATTTTAAAGTGCCATAGTGCTGTCTTTATGTGACTGATTCACACCATCTATTGGTTACTTGGCAGTGACATTGGCACCCAAATAAGTAAACTCACCCATTGTTTTAATTAAAAGAGAACTTAATTAATTAAATGCCTAGATGGATGTATGGATAGGTAGATGTCAATGAGACAAAGTGGAGCTGCCTAAACATCAAATCAGACTTTAAAATTATAATACACGGAAACAAATTAGACATTAAGGACATAAACTGTATGCTGAACCATAATGCAATTTATAAAAAAACATGCAATATTTTGTATCTTCATAATATTGTAAAAAGGAAAGCTGTCCACAGCTCTTAGAAGGGAAGCCAGATGTTGAAATGAAGAGTCTCCCTGAATCACAGACTGAGTAGACAGCATTTAGTCATCAGTTACTCAGGAGAATCTAAGACCAGTTGCCATCACATTGTACAGCCCTGTCCCCGCTCCTGCTCCTTCACAGTTCCACAAAGCCACTCCCCCAAATTTTTCAAGATACTTCTGAGCAAATAGTCAAGTCCCAGCAGTTATTGATAATAATAACAAAATTCTAAGTCAAACAAAAAAGGCGCTAGTATTTTGTTCCTTCCCTGTTTTGCAAATATGCTGTAGGAAGAGGTTGTGGAGCTAGGAACAGCAGGCTGGGACTGTTAGAAGGTGCAGATTCCTGTGCACCACACAGGATTCTGGAACTCTCCTGGAGATGTTACCTCAGAGAGGTTCTGTAAGAAAGATACTTATTTTGGTAACAAAAGCTCTCAAAAGTTAACTCAGCCTGCTCTTTATTTGCACATCATAGTCCACAGTTTAAAAAAGGAAAACATATTTTGCAAAGCTAGAAATATATGTGAATTACAAAAACTTTTACAAAAAGCACAACCATAAATAATTCTTAAAAGAATGTTTGCTAAGTATGAGAAACTAATTGTAAGTTATGCATTTTTTAGCATGTTTAGAAACCTTCCACAAACATAATTTTCACAGACAGCAGTGCCTAACCTCCTCATACTCTGTTTCCCATGCATTTTAAATAAAGGTGTTTCTATCATGGGGACACTCCACAGTCCTTTCAAATACTCTCTTGCAGGTAAATGGGTAGTGTTTTGAGACAGTTTCACCAGCTAGCCTAGAACTTGCCATGTAAACCAGCCTGGCCTCAAACTCACAGAGATCTGCCTACTTCTGCCTCCCACTTGCTGGGATTAAAGGCCTGTGCCACCACACTTAGCAATTTCTGAATTTTTCAGTGACAGCAAATGTTCCTCTCATTGTCATATTTTTAGAGGTGAATATTCAAAAAAATCTTAGTTGTGTCACTGAGTTAAAAATGTAAACACATATTTAGTTACTTTAAATCTCTCTAAACCACATCTTCCAACATTTGAGACTATTTCCTTTCCGGGCATTGATATATGGAGCATCCTCTGTCCTCGCAGCCTTTGTCTTGGAATTGCTTTGATTTCTGTTTCTCTATTTATATTTGTGTGTGTGTGTGTGTGTGCAGGCTACCCATAGGTGTGTGGGTGTGCAAACGCCACAGCATACCTGTGGGGGTCAGAGGACAACTTGTAGGAATTTGCTCTCATCTTGTCCCATGGGAGTCTGGGAATCAAACTCGGGTCATCAAACATGGTAGAGCATTCCTTAACTGGATGAGCCACCTCACCAACCCCTTGATTTTAGTTTCTCACTTCTTGAATTCTTGAGTGGGGTTTAACATCCAAGTGTATGTGTACAGTTTTTTTTCCCTTATCTTTCTTGTGAATTGACAATTTTGAAAATATAAACGTGGAAGATTCCAATTTCTGCCAGGTGTGACAAACACACTCTAATTTCTCCATATCAGTTTCTTTATATACAAACAATGCTTCTCAGTTAATGTAAATTGTGCAATTATAGAAACAAACTATGAGTAATAACATTTCATTCCAAATGACATTTTAAAGGCATATACTTTAACTTCTGTAACTCACTTTTCTAGCTGAAAAAGAAAGTACTGAGCGACTTTCATAATAAGTGTTAATCAATAAAGAACATCTTGAGTTCTTAATCCTAGGTAAGAAACAGCTTATTACTTATTTTATATTTTAGAGCTTATTTGTGTACAATTCTGGATAGCAGTGTGTAGGTATGTGCAAGTGCATTCAAGTGCTTATGGAAGCCGGAAGAGGACATCAGGTTTTCCGGAGCCCCAAGTCTTGCATACTTGGAACTGAATTTGGGTTATCTGAACACAAACAAACAACAATAGCAAAACCAGCGTGCAGTCTTAATC
>CM053766.1:51671425-51764498 GCA_028658305.1 Pachyuromys duprasi
GATGGTCAGATAGGATACAAGGGATTATTTCAATCTTCTTGTATCTGCTGAGGCTTGCTTTGTGACCAACTATATGGTCTATTTTGGAGAAAGTTCTATGAGGTGCTAAAAAGAAGGTATGCTGTTTTGATCTAGGCTGAAAAGTTCTGTAGACATCTATTAGGTCCATTTGATTTAGGGCCTTTGTAAGTGCCCTTGTTTCCCTGTTTTGCTTCTGACTGGATGATCTGTCCCTTGGTGAGAGTGGAGTGTTGAAGTCTCCCACTATTAGGGTGTTGGGATCAATGTGTGATTTCAGCTTTAATAATGTTTTATTTACAAATGTAGGTGGTCTTTTATTTGAGTCGTAGATGTTCAAACTTGTGATGTCCTCCTTTTGGAATTTTACTTTGATGAGAAGGAAGTGTCCCTCCTATCTTTCTTGATTAACTTTGGTTGAAAGTCTATTTTATTAGATACTAGGATCGCTACCCCAGCTTGTTTTTTGGGTCCATTTGCTTGAAAAACATTTTTCCAGCCCTTTACTCTTAGGTAGTGTTTATGTCTGTTGCATAGGCATGTTTCTTGGATGCAGCAGAATGTTGGATCCTGTTTCTGCAACCATTCTGTTAGTCTGTGTCTTTTTATTAGAGATTTGGTCCATTGATATTGATAGATAATAGTGACCAATGACTGTTATTTCCTTTTATTGTGGAGTTGGCGGTCTTCATTCCTTTTTCCCCCTTTTGGGGAGGAGTTATCTGTATCCTATATTTTCTTTGGTGTAGTTGTTTTCATTGGATTGGAGTTTTCCTTCTAGTATCTTCTGTAGGGTTGTGTTGCTGTGTAGATACTGCTTAAATTTAGTTTTGTCATGGAATATTTTGTTTTCTCCATCTATGTTGATTGAAAGCTTTGCTGGATATAGTAGTCTGGGTTGGCATCTCTGTTCCCTTAAAGACTGTGTGACCTCTGCCCAGGCCCTTCTGGCTTTCATAGTTTCAGGTGAGAAGTCTGGTGTGATTTCGATCGGTCTCCCTTCATATATTACTTGACCTTTTTCCCTTGCTGCCTTTAATATTTTTTCTTTGTTTTGCAGGTTTACTGTTTTGAATATGAGGTGATGAGAGGTATTTCTTTTCTGGTCTAGTCTAATTGGTGTTCTGTAGTCTTCTTGTATGTTTATGGACATCTATTTCTTTAAGTTTGGAAAATTTTCTTCTATGATTTTCTTAAAAATATTTTCTGTTCCTTGGAGCCTTGAGTCTTCTTTATCATCTATTCCTATTATTCTTATGTTTCTTCTTTTCATGGCATCCTTGATTTCTTGGATATTTTGTGTTTGGAACTTTTCCAATTTTACTTTTTCTTTGAGTGAGGAATCAGTTTCAGCAAATGTATCTTCAGCTCCCGAGATTATCTCTTCCATCTCTTGTATTCCATTGGTGATACTTACTTTTGTGGTTCCTGATCTTTTCTCTAAGTTCTCCAGTTCCAAGATTTTCTCTGTCTGTGTTTTCCCTGTAGATTCTATTTCTGTTTTCATGCTTTGCACCATTTCCTTCATCAGATTTAATGTGGCTCCTATTTCTTTGTTTCCTGTCTATATGTCTCTAATTATTCCTCTACTTGAGCAATTATATTCTTGTATATTTCTTTGAGAGCTCTGTTCATTTCCTTTTTGTTCCTCTACTAACTGTATAAGCATAGCTCTAACATAAGTTTCCTGTGTTTCTGCTGAATTAAAATCTACATTGATTTTGGGTGTTGCTGGTGAGACCATGTTGTCCTGATTTTTGTTTGGTGGGTTCTTAAGTCAACCTGTGGCTGTTTGTTTATATGTAATCAAGGAACTGTTTGAGTGTGAACTTCAGACTGGAGCCCTCTTTCTCTGGTGTCTGGAGTATTCTTCAGGAAGATCAAGGAGGTCAGTGGTTTGAAAGTGTGTGTTGTTGCTTCAGTTGTATATGTGGGAGGAAAAGCCGTTGGTGCAGAATCCTTGTTTGGGGGGGTGCAGAGTATGTGTGTGTGTGTGTGTGTGTGTGTGTGTGTGTGTGTGTGTGTGTGCTTGGAAGGTGTCTTGAAGGGGAGTGCTAGAGAGTATAGATGCTTGGATTATAGGGGTTGGGAGCAAGCACAGGAGCTGATGTGGATGCTAGCGGAGTTAGTAAGCACAGATTGTGGGCGCAAAGTGCCTGCACAGGTTTCCTGAATGCCCAGTGGTTTTCAATCTGTGGCGGGCTCAGCAGGCTGGACTCTGAAGTCTGTGGGTCATACTGTGGGTGGGACAGGTGTTCTGTTGTGGGCTCTGTGTGCCTGGCCCTGTGCTTTGTGCTAGAAGCTGTGAGCACTGCAGGGTGGTTGCCACTCTAGTCCGGAGGCTTGGCACCTCACTCTGTGCCAGAGGTTGTGTGTCCTGGTCTGAGATGGTGGCTGGGGGTCCGCTCTGTTCCAGAGGCTCCACGCTCAGTTCTGGGCTGGCAGCTAACGGCTCTGTTCTCATCCGGAGGCTTGGCGTCTCCTTCTGAATCAGAGGCTGTGCACCCCGGTCTGGGATGGTATCTGGGGGCACCTCAGTCTGGACTGGAGTCTGTGTGTTCCAGTCCGGGATGGCAGCTAGGGGTGCTGCGGAAGGCTACATGCTCAGATCTAGGCTGGCAGATGTGTGGCTGCCAGTCACTCTGACCTTTTCCAGGGATTAACTGGGTGACCGAGGATGTCCCACTTGATTTCCTTTCACTTGGCAATCACAAATGCTGGTGTTTTAGGTCCCAAAGTTCAGTCTCCTGGTCGCTGTGCTGACACTGCTATACTTCTCAGACACAATGTCCTCCCAGGGCTGCCATCTTAGATCTATCATAAATTTCATTCTTTATCATGATTCAAGAACCAAAAGCCACAGGTCCAAGCAGCTTTAATGGTCATTGAGTTTCCAGGATGTTCTTGTATTAGAGATCTCTACTCTTTAGTGAAACTGAGATTTTCTTGTTTCAATATTTTTTTTTCTGTCTTTCTATCAGGAAAGTCAGGGCTGGAGAAATTAAATGTTCTTCCAAATGCATGTATATTGAGCATGAAACCAGTCACTTGGCCTATTGCCAAAAATAAATAGATAAATAGATGATGGATGGATGGATGGATGGATGGATGGATAGATAGATAGAAATCAACCTTTCATATTTACCTTCTGGGGAAAGAAACATATTTTGCGTGAACTGCTTTTATTTCTTTTGAGACTGTGTTTTCATTTTTTTATTAATTAACTCAATTTATATCTCAGTCATGGTCCCTCCTTTTGCTCCTCCCAGTCCCACACTCCTTCCCACATCCTCCTTCCTTTATTCCTCAGAATAAACACTCCAGCTCATCTATTCACACGAGGACTGAGTTCATCTTCCTCCCCTGCGTCCTGGTAGGGCAGTTCCATCAGGGGGAAGAAATTAAATAGCAGGCAACATAGTCCATGTCAGAGATATCCCTTGTTCCCATAACTACTGGGCCTACATGAGGTCTAAGCTGCCCATCGGCTATTTATAAGTAGAGGAACCAGGTCCAGACCATGCATTGTCCTTGGTTGGTGCTTCAGACCACATAGACCCCTCTGGGCTCTGGTTTATTGGCTCTGGTGGTCTTCTTGTAGAGCTTTTGTCACCTCTAGGTCCATCTATCCTTCTCCCTTGTTTTCCAGTAGACTCTCCCAATGTTTGGCTGTGAGTCGCAGTATCTGTTTTGAGCCATTGCTAGGTAGAGCCTTTAAGAAGACAACTCTGATAGGCTTCTATTTGCAAATATATCAGAACATCATCAATAGTGATAAGAGATGGCTTTCTTCCACAGGGTAGGTCTTAGGTTTGGGTCCAGCATCAGTTGGACATTCCCTCAATCTCTGCTCTATCTGTTTTATCTTTGTTCCTGCAGGTCTTGTAGGTAGGGTAAGCTTTGGATTGAGGTTTTTGTGGGTGGCTGTTTAACTTAAGGAGTAAAATATATGTTATAGCCTAAAATATGCCTTTTTAAAAAAAACCATTCAAATTTCTGTAAGGATGAATGGGTGAGGGGCCACAGGGTCACAGGAATGTGGAAATTTTATGGGTGCTTTGCAGAGAAGCTTACAACCAGCGGGAACACTTAAATTTGAATCCAGCGCATATAATTGGGCTATGCAGATTTGGAATTTTACATTCATAGTCAGGACTATGACCTTATAATTCTTCAGATTTTAAAAGCAGTGTTATACAAAAACAGTTTTAGTTTTTAAGAGCCTGATGAGATCATGAAGCTACAGAACCCTCCCCCACCACCCCCAGTGACCTGGGACAACTCCTGTTGGAGTAATATGATCCTACTGGGTAGGGCAACACACAGAACCTCCTCTTGTGAAAATTTGGGGTCAGAAGCTTGCTGTGAAAAGAGAGATAAGGATTCATCCTCAACTAGCTAGAAGAACAGTGAGGGTGATTCGCTCTTCGAAAAGATTTATTTATTTACCATGTCATGTGTATATATATAATGGGTGTATACCTATGTTTAATTATGAGATATACATGCTGTGCTTGGGAAGATGGTCTAAATTTGAAAAATAGCCCATATATCAATCAAAGTATAGATCCACCTCATTTCCTTCCTCTGGAGATAGGCTCTTCCTTCTGCCTAAATTCATAAATAGAATTCCTAAATTGAACTTGTGGTATTTGACCAGGTCTACTCCCATCCTGGGGAACTTATGTTTTATTCTTTCTTCACTTTTGATAAATCTATATTTTCATTCCTCCTTCATGTCTTGTTTATTTCTTTACTTGAGACACACACAAAAAAACAACAACAACAAAAACCAAAAATCCCTGGACATTCTTAACCCTTGGCTAAGAATGTCACCTTTCACATACTCCTCTTCGTTATCAACCCTGTTTAAATGGTGGGGTTCTCTACAGAATTTCTTATTGGCATATATAATGATTCTGCTTATTAATGATAAGTGATATCTGGGAAAGGGGAGAGATTAAGACTGTCAAGTTCCTTTGAAGATCATTTTAGCCACATGTACAATCTAAGCTGTTTTCTTTGACACTGGTTCCTTTAGGTTGATACACTGATTTCTCTGAAGCCTGTTTATAATGCACAGTGCTAGCTCATGACCTCACAATTAGATATAATTCATTAAACAATACAAGCCTTTTGCTACAATTTTTTTCTTTTATTCTTATCTCTATAACTCTGAATTTTGGCTTCAAATTTTACTTCAGTATTTAACAATGCCAAATGATCTTTCTGATCCTCTCCCTTGTCTTGGATCTTGGCACTATTACAGTTTGTCTATTCATTTTTTGGACTTTTGTGTATGTTATAAACCACAGAACATCCCAGTAGGATGTTCAGTCATGGTCAGTCTCATCTGCATTTCAGAAGACAAAGTAAGGAACTCAGTTCTTATAACTTACAGTAAAATTTTGAAAAGAAATCAGAATTTTATCTCTGTTTCTATTTTTGTTCCCTTGATTTTATTTATTATTAACAGTCAGGATGCACACAAATAAATGGTTCAGAAAAGCAATAGTGTGGATGGTAAAGCAGAGAAACAGTTATGCAACATGATTACACTGAGAAAATGAATATGGAGGTCCATTGATCCCATATGCCCATCTTCAGCATATGAGATTTAGCTTAAATAGAGGACAAGAGAATACACACACACACACACACACACACACAACCCTGGTCAAGACATGGCCCCACTCAGCATGGTTCTTTCTACTCTAACTTTTCCAGCAAAGTGGTCTGACAAGTTGTCTGAACATTGTGAAATCTCTTTCCGGCAGACAGCTCTGTCTTTGGCTAGCAGTGGAATCCTAGGCTTTTCCTTTTTCTATGAGATTCTTTGACAAATTCCAATTTCTTGGTTCATTGCTTCAATTGTCTGTGAGCTAAAAGAAGGGGCATAAATGTCTCTTTACAATATCACCATTCATTCTAAGTGGTTACATTTCTCGACTCGTTGTTTTTAGACTTGAGACTCGAGGTAAAATTTACCCATAAAATACAAGCATGTGCACTTTGTTATTTGATGTTTCATGAAGATCTGTTTTATGTTAACATTAAAATCAACTCCTAAAATCCTGCTTTTAGATTCAGGATGGATTTCAGGTCTCCTCTGAGTTTCCATTGGATCATCCACTTCCCAGGAGGCAGACAAAGACAGGGTGTATAAATTCAAAAGTTCAACAACTTTCATCCATATCACTGGCCAGTCTGTATTTTGTTTATAAACACATTCTGAGAACGATTTTATTGTTCAAAGTCTACTACAATTTTAAGTATTAGCAGAATAGTGGTTAAATCCTTCCTTCCTTCTGTCCTTCATTCATAGAAATAGAAGCTCAATGAAATTCAGAGATTAGAATAAAGAAAAATGGTACAGAGAGTGTCCAATCTCCTTTTCTCTGGGCTCCCATGCTGAGATCCATGTTGATAAGCAAACTAAGCTTCCAAAAATGTAGTCCATGTGGGTGCATCATTTTCACACTCTCTGAGCAACGTAACAAGTGATAACACATCACTTTCTACTTACAAACTGTTAAGAGTCTTCTAATCACAGGCTAAAGAGGAGGGCTCACACTTCTGTTCATTCTCAGAAATTAATACACATTTCATTGCTTCCTCCCATAGAAATATAAATAAAAGAAGCCTCCTGGATATTTAACCTGGAAGGGCAATTTAATATAATTTGTTTCAATACATTTAATCATTTTAATACAATTTAAACAACCAACATGCCAGGAATGGATGTTAACATGAATTTTTAAAAATTACATTATCTTAGTATAATGTAAGTATAAAAAATGATATCTTTTATACTTTTCTACCAGACCCACAAAGTTGAAATTATAAATATATTAGGAGTCAAATTCAGGATTTTATAATTTCAATTATTGGAAGAAATGTTAGCTTTTTCTTTTCTTAGCTTTTCACTCTATTGAAGATAACTGATTTTCTCTTTCTGTAGGTATAAATGTAAGTTCAGTTGTTCCATTTACCGTAGTGGCTAAATTTTCTTTCTTTCTTTCTTTCTTTCTTTCTTTCTTTCTTTCTTTCTTTCTTTCTTTCTTTCTTTCTCAAAATATAACAAAATAAAATATAATAAGATAAAACAAAAACTATCACATCAAAGTTAGATTAAAAAAAAAAACCAAAAGAAGGAAAAGAACTCAAAAGAAGACACAAGGATCAGGGACTCACTCATTTACATACTTAGGAACCTCATAAACAACAACAACAACAAAACACTTAACTGGAAGCCATAATATATGCACAGTGAACCTCATGCAGACCCATGCAGACCCCGTGCTTGCTGCTTCAGTCTCTGAAGTCATGTGTGAATTCACGTGTGAATTTATGATGATTTAGAACACCATGTTTTGTTGTTGTGCCTTATCACCTCTGGCTCTTAGACTCTTCATCTTTGGCTGTGAGGAGAGAGATTTGATGGTGGCATCCCATTTAGGGCTTAGTGTTCCAAGGTCTTTTATTCACTCTGTGATGTCTGGTTATGGGTCTCTATGTTTCTTCCCATCTGCTGTAGGAGGAAGCATGTCATATGTGCCTAAACAAGGTGTAATCTATGAGTATAGCAGAATATCATTACTTTGACACTACAACTATTTCTTTTTTCTTTTTCTTAGACCAATGTTATTTGACTTTATCTTAGGTCCCTGGGCTATCTAGTCTCAGGTTCTTGGTCTCCCAAATAGTGTGAGGTACGGGTTCCATCTCATGGATGTTCAACCAGTTATTCCACAATGCCACCATTGCCTCAGCATGCCTTGCCAGCAGAATACTATTGTAGATAAAGGGTTTGTGACTGGCTTGCTGCTTATGTTTCATTTTTGATAGCATGCGTAATACCTCCCTGTACCAAAGACATTGGAATGCAGGGGTGAATCCTCTATGTAGGCACCAACTCAGCACCTCCATGCCCAATGAGTTGTGTAGGCATTGTCTTCAGCAACGGTGCCTGGCTGTCAGTTCGTGGAGAGCAACCTATAGTCTTGCCAACAGCCTGTTTTATTTGGGGATTCCTGTGGAGCTCCTTTGGCCAACAAGTCCATTATATGTAACCCAATCTCAGTATTGTGTGCTTCAAACAGTAATAAAAGTTGGGAGTTTGTCCTTCTCATTATTTTACAGCTTCATTTAAAATGTCTTTATGAAAGTATATATTTTAGGAAGTTTTTGCTGTATTAGGTTTCCATACTACCCTCAATGCCCCATAACTTTAATGTCTTTCCTAGCATTCCTTCAAAAAAAATCCTCTCTCTCCTTCCTGTCCCCACTTGATCCTTTCATTCCAGTCTCCCCATCCAATCTATCTATTCTGTTTCCATTTCCTAAAGATATCTGTGTGTTTCTTCCATTCCTTACTCTATCTATACGTACCCTCTGTAGATCTATGCATTAGAAATTATTTATCATTGATTTCATAGTTGATAGTCAGCTATAAATTAATACATACCATTTTGTCTTTTGCATCTGGGATACCTCATTCAGGATGATTAGTTTTCTATTTCCATTCATTTGCCTGAAAATTTCATGGTTTCATTTTTTTAAATGACCAAATAATATCGCATTGCACAAATATACCATGTCTTTATCCATTTTTGTGTTGAGAGACATTTGTATTGTATCCAGTTTCTGGGTGTTATAAATAAAGCAGCCATGAACATGGTTTACCAAGTATCTCAGTTGTAGGATGAAGCATCCTTTGGATATAGGCCAAGGGTAATATATCTGGATCTTGAAGTAGACTGATATCTCATCTTCCGAGGAACTGACATAGTGATTTCCATAGTAGTTGTACAATATTGTTCTCCCACCAGGAATGTATGACTGTTCGCTTACTCCACATCCTCACCAGCATGAACTGTCATTTGTTTTGTTGATCTTAGCCATTCTGACAGGTGTAAAATTAAATCTCAAAGTAGTTTTGATTTGCATTCCCATGATGGCTAATGATGTAGAACATTTATTTAAGCATTTCCCAGCCCTTTGAGTTTTCTCTACTGAGAATTCTCTACTTAAACCTGGGTCCCGTTATTTAACTGGGTTATTGGTTTTTCTTGATAACTAGTTTTTCTTTGTAGTTTTTCTTTATTTTGGATATTAGCTCATGTGTTTAGTAGGTAAAAAGAAAAAAAAACCTTTCCATTCTGCAGGCTACCACTTTGTCCGAATGACAGTGTCCTTTACTGTGCAGAAGCTTCTCATATATTAAAATCCCATTTATTAATTGTTGCTCTTAGTGCCTATGCTAATGGCTCAGAAAGTCGTCTGCTCCTGGGCCATATGCTAATGGCTCAGAAAGTTGTCTGCTCATGGGCCAATGAAGTTATTCTCTATTTTCTCTTCTGTCAGGTTCAGTGTACTCCGTTTTATGTTGAGATTTTTGATTCATCTGAATTTGAGTTTTATGCAGGATGACAAGTATAGATCTATTTGGTTTCTGATCTGATCTTAATTTGGCAAGTGGTACCCATGGAAGAAATTATTATTATTATTAGATTTCCAATTCAGCAGAGTAGGCATTTTTAAAATATATCCTTATGAGTCTCCGGATTTACACAGTACTGTCTATTGTTATATACCCCCATTCAAGGCTGATTTTATTAATTTGGATATTACCTTTCTGCCTTTTAATTAATTTAGATAAAGGTTTTTCAGTTGTATTGATTTTCTCAGAAAACCCAACACTTTGCTTCATTAAATTTATTAGTTGTTTGTTTGCTTTGATTCTATTGATTTCAGCCCTGAGTTTGATTATTTCTTGCTCTGTTCTCCTTTGGGTGTGTTTTCTTCTTTTTGTTCTATAACTTTCAGTTGTGCTGTTGCTAGTATTAAATCTTCCCACTTACCTTAGATAGGGCACTTAGTGCTATGAACTTGCCTCTTAGAACAGCCTTCATGATGTCTCATAAGTTTGGGTATGTTGTGTATTCATTTTCATTCAATTTTAGAAAGTTTTTAGTTTCTTTCTTGGCTCATTTTTTCATTCAGTAGGGTGTTGTTCAGTTTCCATGAGTTTGTAAACTTTCTCTTGTTCTTGTTGTTGGTATCCAGGTTTAATTCTTGTTGGTCAGATAAAATACAAGGGGTTATTTTGATTTTCTTCTACCTGTTGAGACTTGCCTTGTGTCTGATTATGTGGTCAGTTTTTACAGAAAGTTCCATGAGGTTCTGAGAAGATGGCATATTCTTTGAGGGGGGCAAAATATTCTGTAAATGTATGTTAGGTCCATTTAGTTTATGACTTCAATTACCTCTAGAATTTCTTTGTTTAGTTTTTATCTGGATGACCTGTCTATTGGTGAGACTGGGGTGTTGTTGACTCATTATCAGTGTATGAGGGTCAGTATGTGATTGAAGTTGTAGTAGTGTTTCTCTTACAAACTTGGGTGCCTTTGTTTTGGGGGCATAGATGTTACTAATTGCAGTACCCTTGTAATAGATTTTTCCTTTGACGCCTATGTAGTGTCCTTCACTATCTCTCTTGATTAATTTTGGTTTGAAGTTTATTTTGTCAAATATTAAATGGGTATACCAAATTGTTTCTTTGGTTCATTTGTTTAAAATAGTTTTTTTTCAATACTTTACCCTAAGGTGAAATCTAGCCTTGATGTTGAGATATAGTTATTGTATGCAGCAGAAGGATGGATGCTCTGTTTGCATCCATTCTGTGAGTCTGTGTGTTCTTATTGGGGAATTGAAAGCACTGATGCTGAGAGATACCAATGTTGATTCTTGTTATTTCGTTGTTGTCATAGTTTATTTTGACTTTGCATTCCTTGAATTAGATATTTCCTGTGTTTTCTGGATGTAGTTAACCTCTTTTGGTTAGTGTTTACCTCTCAGAACCTTCTATAGGGCTGGATTTGTAGACAGGTATTACTTTAATTTTGTTTTATCCTGGAATGTCTTATTTTCTCCAGATACGGTAATTGAAATTTTTTCTGGGTATTGTAATCTGGGCCAGCATTTGTGGTCTTGCAGTGTCTGCAGCACACCTGACCAGGCCTTTCTGGCTTGTGGAGTCTTTATTGAAAAGTCAGGTAAATTTCTAATACCTTTATATGTCACTTGGTAGTTTTTCTTTGCAGCTATTTATATTCCTTCTTTGTTCTGTATACTTATTGTTTTGGTTATTATGTGCCTAGAGGACTTTCATTTTTGGTCAAATCTACATTCTATTATGTATGGGTCTTGTGCCTTGATAGGAATCTCCTTGATTAGGATAAAAAATTTTTTCTTCTATGACTTTGTTGGAAATATTTTTCTGGGTCTGTGCTCTGGTATTCTTCTTCTTTCTCTATTCCTATTATTTTTAGATTTGATATTTTCATAGTGCCCTGAATTTTGTGCTAGGAGTTTTTAAAATTTAACATTTTCTTTGACTGATATGTTCATTTCTTCTATAATGTCTCCAATATCTGAGATTTTCCCTCCCATTTTTTTTGTATTCTGTTGGAAAATCTTGCCTCTGTTTTTTCTATTCAAATTCCTAAAATTTTTATTTCCAGATTTCCTTCAATTTGGGTTTTCTTTATTGATTCTATTTCTAGTTTCAGATCTTGAATGCTTTTGTTTATTTCCTTCCTTTGTTTGTGTTTTTATAGATTTCTTTAAGTGATTTATCAGTCTCCTCTTTAAGTATCACTATCACGTGCATACAAAGTGTTTTAAGGTCGTTTACTTGTGCTTCAGCTATGTTGTAATACTCAGGGGTCTACTGTGGTCGAGTTGTCGAACTCTAATGGAGACATACTATCTCAGCTGTTATTTATTTTATTTTTATGCTGGCATCTATGATTGGGAAAGTTGTAATTCCAGGTGTTGTTATCTGTTCTTGTCTTTGTTGGACGGGTGTTTTTGTTCCTTGGTTTCTGTTTCCTCTTTGGTTCTTAGGAGACTGTGGTGGCTGTGTGGTGCCTGTGAGAAGATCTGGGTTTTTGATACTTGTGGCCACTGAGGGTTCTAGGTAAAATATATTTCTGGGTATTGGGACCTGTCTTAGTCATTGTTCTATTTCTGTGAAGAGATTCTATGATCATACAAGTCTTATAAAGAAAAGTGGGCCTGGCTTGTGCATTCAAAACCTCAGAGCCCACCATCCCCAGGGACATATTTTCTTCATTAAAACCATACCTACTTCAATAAGGCCATGCTGCCTTGTCAAATAGTGCCACTCTTTAAAGAGCAAATATTCAAATATCTGATCCTATGGGGCCATTCTTCTTAAACAAACACAGGGCATGACACTTAGAAACAGGGATAGGCTTGAGGTGGTGGAGTAGCTTCCCAAAATGAGGTTCCTCCAGATCTGCTTTTTTAGTCCCTTGGGTGTAGAGGCGAAGAGAGAAGCACGGCCACAGCTTATAGTAATAAGCTGGTGATGTGACTGGGAGATTGGACCTGTAGGAATGATGGGAGTGGTGAATATCTGAAGTTAGCCTACTTGCTTCCTTAATGTGTCCTGCGGGATCTGATGGAGTGCCTGCTGGTACTGTGGGCTAGGACGCGGGAATGAGTCAGCGAAAGGAATTTTGAAGAAGACCTGTGTGGTTCATCGGAGGTGTGTGCAGTATGAGAAGGCAAGATGCAGCAGATGTTATATTGCAGAGCTGGAGATGAGACTGAGGTATTCCTTTAGAGGAAGAGTGGGAGAGGTCAAGATCTGGAAACCGACCCGTTCCCCTGTCCAGAACGGCCTTGGGTTCCCAGAGAGTATCTGGTGAAGTTGGTGGGAAGGACAAAGCAACAAGTGGGGAAAGGGAGGTCTGGAGAAGATGTGGGCTCTACTTGAGATGAGATTTGGGGGAGGGGCGGGTGTTCTTCTGCAGGGCCGGGCCTGAGACTGGGGGATTCGACTTGGAGGAATGGGGAGAGAGGTGAAGGTCTGCCCTTAGCCACCTACTTCCTTAGCAGGAGCGGCCTGTGAATTACAGCGAGCACCTGCTGGGGAGGAGTAAGATAAATAAGTTGGGGAAGGGAGGTTAGGAAGGAAATATCTGTGTAGTCCATTGGAGATGGAGGTAGAGAAAGGAAGAAATAAGGGGGAAAGGGAGGCCTGAAAAGATGGTCTGCTGAAGAGCGAGGGATGAGACTGGGAGTCTGGATTTGGAAGAGCTGAGGGAGAGGAGAAAATTTGCTGTTAGCCTGCCTGTTTTCCAACCCGAGCAGCCTATATGTTCGCAAGCTCTCAACTATCTTTTATACTCCCCAATATATGCCAGTCTATTCTTGGATCAGTTGCTATCAATAGTCACTTTGTGGAATTAATTTCAAATTACAATAAATTCACTTTGTAAGCTAAGCATACACATTTGTGTCTTACACACTAACACTGCTGTGGCAAAGAGTGAATGATTTGTTCACAGAAGCCCGACTCAGACCTTACTGCCCCAGCCATCATGCAAGAAAGGCACCTAGTCTTCAAGGAACCTGAAGCCAACTAAAAGTTTTTTATTCAGATAAAAATAACAATGTGGTTTCATTGACAACAGCATCAGAACTTGAGGTTGCTTCTCAGAGCCCACATTTAAGCCAGACATGATGATGCATGTCTGTAATCCCTGCACAAAAGACTGAAGACAAAAGAATCATTCCGGCCTGATGGCCCACCTGCTGATAAGTTCAGTGAGAGATTCTGACTCAAAAACCAAGGTGGATAGCTATTGAAGAAGACCCCAGGCATTGACTTCTGGCTTTTGTATTCACATTCACACATGCATACAATAATTATTGTGCACTGGGGGAAAAGATAGTGTCAACATATTATAGATGTGTAAATACATATCAAGAGAAATGTTTTCATGATAAAGTGAACATACTGCAGGGTAAGTTTCCCTAGGATTTGTTTAGATAGAGGGGTAAGCATCCTTTTTCTGTGTAAACAGAGACAAATACTAACAATAACCACATATATGCCCACATGCATACATAATACACACACATATGTGTGTGTGCTACAAAGATACATTCAGGATAAGGAATCCTGTGTTGATAGATTTACCAGTCGCAAAGGAGAGGGAGGAACATCAAGGTCCTTCAGCTCGCAATGAAATTGGCTCATTTCCCTTTCTGGTTAGGATGGCAAGAAAACATTATTAATCTGTTAATACTTATACTGTGTGGTATTCGGGTTTTGAAACTTGATCTTCCTCATGTCCATAATTCAACAAGGTCTATGCTGAATCATGAGATAATCACATACAGGAGATTGCTTCCAGAGAAGCCTTAGCTTCTAAGGCTATGGGGAAGACAATCAGGCTCATCAAAAGCAAGCAAGCAATGCATGGAGTCGTTCCACAGTGACACTCATATTTCTCCATGATCTTTCTTCATATATCTTTATTTTATTTATTTATTAGAATAATTCAGTGCAGTGCACAGTTCCCTAGGTGAGTTTGGGGAACAGAAGAAATTGGATACTTTCAAGCAGGTTTTTGCACAAGCTGTTGCCTGGCCAGAGATAGGGTCATGACAGTTGAAATAATTCTGCGCCCCAAGGTGACATTAGGCATCAGTTAGTGTGTGACTGTGTCCACAGCTGCCAGATGGAGAGGTCTAAAGTTCAGATTGTTTCAAGAAGTCCTAATGAATCCGTAATAGTGGTGTTCTTCATGAGAGATATGTCAGCTCTGGTGAAGTCTCTTCACTGTAAAGGACACTTCATTACATAGAAGAACTGAGTTAATGGACTTTGCAAATGACTTCATAGCATTCAATTTGAGAACCCTCTCCACACTTTTATTCATGCTACATAGGGAAATTAGTGAAATATTTATCTTTGCTCCTCTCTAAGTTTTATAGCACTAGTCTAAAACTAATTAGACTCTGGCAATTAAATCCTGTCTGTATTTTTTTTTTACTTGAGTGGGTTTACTCACTGTGCAACATCTCTTGTACATATGAGCATGGCCTGTTTAACTTAAGGAACGTTTGATTTGGCGTTTTTTAAGATGCCAAGTTTCTTCGCTTTTGTGTGTCTATCTGACAGGTGCTTGAGAAAGAAGAAGAGAAGGGAGCCAGCCATGCGGAGTAAGCATCCGCTCAGTCATGATCCACTAATTGCGGTGGAAAGCTTCTTAGTTGCTGAGGCGAGCAGCAAGAGCAGGCGTTAACAAGACGTTCTTTCACCCACTCTCTCTACCTGGCAAGTCGAGCTCTGCTACGGCAAGCACTGGTTCACTATCAGTCTACCAGCTCAAGGCAGGTAGATATCCCCGTTTTCTAGATTTGATTACTTGTCTTCATTATCATGGGTTCTATATTTGGTACTATCAGCTAAAATGGGGAAAGAGAGGGCTTTTAAACCAAGGAGTTGAAGAAATTATATTAACTCCTCAAAGACCAAGGGAAAACACTTTCTTTCTTTACCATTGATCTCTTAGCCATTACCTTCGCCGTTCTTACGGCAAATGGTAAGGGCCAAGATTAAAGTATGCCTGTCATAAATAGTTCAGCTAGTTTTGTTTCCCTTCTACTGTGGTTTTTCAATTAAAGGCCAAATGCCTTAATTTCAGTTTGCATAATATTTGTCTCATATCATCAAAGAAAAAGATTGGCTCTAAGTGGTTCATGGCCTTAGATACATTTTGTAGTAGTGTATCTTCTAGTAAGATACTTGCTATATACTTAAGACCAGAAATACTAGCAATCTGTGGGGGGTTTTAAATATGCTTGACCAATATTTATTTTTATTCTTTAAAGCAAATGGAAATAACAAATATGTTGTAGTAATAGAACACAAATGAATACGTTCTTGTTCATGGTCATCATAGGATAAGTCAAATGGCCTAGGAACATATAAGCACAGAGGAATTAGCACTGGGATTTGTAACAACATGGGCAAGGAAATGCAAAGAAGACCTTAGCAAAGTTGCCTCTGTAGTCACAGCCTACTTATCAATACCATTAGGCACAAGAAGAAAAAGGGCATGCCAGCAAGCTGTTGCAGTTGCCCATTAGGATAAAGACAGCCTTTTATTCATCTAGTCATTCATTCAAATCTTCGCATGTACTCTGCATCAGTACACAGTACTGATTCTCTGAACAAGCAGAGACAGATGAAAGGAGATGTGGAGATTACTTATGCTTGCAAAGGGACTGAATGTCTGTCCCTGCAAATGATAACAACACAATATTAGGAAGGCAGGTCAAGTGCTGAAGCAGTCTGAGAGAAGAAAAAGAAGCCTGTACCCATCTGCGTTAGAGGAAGGACACAATGATTCTTTGCAGAGAAGAAGGGGTTTGAAGTAAACAATGTTTAGTTAGGATAAGCGTGAAGCCTATTTAATAGCATTACAGTTGCCAAATTTTTGAAATTTAAGGAACTCCTTTGTGCGTAGTAGGCAGACTTCTTCATGTTCACTAATACTTCTAATTCATGGAAACTATGTCCCATATAATCTTTTCTCTGGAGTATAGACAGAGCCATGAGGTATGACAGGTGCTTCCTCTTTTGGCTTACATTTTATGGAGAAAGTTCTGCAGATAAAATTAAGGATGGTATTTCGTTAACTTCAAGCTATTTGAAGGAGGAAAGAATGCTAGGTGAGTCCAGCATAATAAATTGGCCCTTCACAAACCATATGTCATACAACCTAAGTTTGGCACAGAGTACCACTACTGCTTTAAGAGGCAAGATAGGGAAATAAAGTCTGTCAACATGCTTGGGGTTGAACAAGGACTGAGTTTTACCTTAGGTGACCTCCAATTGCAGCCTGTAAAACCTGGGAAGAAAAAATAGATATGACATATACATACTGTTGACCTCCAAATACCCAAAAGATAATAAACAGATGTATATAGTCTGCCAAGTCTCTATTAAGTTGTTATGTGGAAACAAAGACCAGCATATTCTTTTTTTTGAAAAAGATGTATATATTTATTACATATACAGTCTGCCTGAAGGCCAGAAAGTGGGCACCAGATCTCATTATAGATGGGCGTGAGCCAACATTTGGTTGTTGGGAATTGAGCTCAGGACCTTTGGAAGAACAGCCAGTGCTCTTAGCCTCTAAGCCATCTCTCCAGCCTCAGACCAGCATATTCTGTTCAGGGAACTTAACCTGGAGATATAAGCAAATGTCTATTCACTCCAGATAGGGGAACAGCAGACTGAAATAATGATGATGATGATGATGATACTAATAACAATCCATATTAATAATAATTCCACCCAACTCTATCTTGATATGCTATAAAGTTTTGTGGGTCCCTCCCCATCCAAGATCGAACATTAATGGATCTTATGTGGGTTCAACCTTAGGTTTCAAGAGGAAACTAGCCAAGGCACACTTTAAGGACAACATTCCACAACACACCCTAATACAAAACACATCAGTGCCTTCAAAGTAAATCTCAGGCTTTCATGGGATAGACAAAGCCTTTCCAGGGTTTCTCAACCAAAAATGGTTAATGCAACCGTTTTTCAGATCCTCGAGTCTCATGTCTTGGCTGAAAGTCATTCCAAGTCTCGTGTCTTTGTTGAAACTCGTTTGTTTAAGAATTTGCTTTTCCTCACTGCTCGTCCTCACTTTATAGCCCCCTTTCTGCCATTTTGCCACGTGGCAATCATTCCGAATATTATTCCTTTGTATATGTGCCCTTTTACTGAAAATCTTTTGCGGTGCTAAGCATGAAACAAAACTAGGGTTTGGTCAAAAGAGCTTCCTGACTCTCTGACTTGGACCTGTTAAAAGTAGCCCCCCAAAGTAGGCTTGATTGAACTCCCACAACATTGTTTGTGCACATTCTCATGACATGGCCAACATAGCTCTCTACCTTCAGTCAGAATAATTAACATTTTTAATAGGTTGTTCGCAATCACATGCTTCAAAGCAACCTCTTTTAGTTTTTTTTTTATAAGCTCCAAATATGTTTAGTTTGATTTGAAGAAAAAAGAAGGGAGAGTTGAAGTATTACTTTAGAGATTATGACAGAGTTGAGTAAAAGGAAATTAGCATTTTTATTTTTATTACAAAGTTATTGATACTCATGGATGAGGATTTCCAGGCACTTTTCCTGAATCATTATCAGATAGATCATTGGATACTTTAATATTTAATGTGAAGTCCCTTGTGGCCACAGAGAAAATTATCTATCAAGATAGATGTTGGAGCTGCAGGATGAGTTCATCAATAAAAAGCTCTCCAGTATAAAAACTATATTAGGATGAATTGTGAAGGTAAATAGAAATGTGAGTGGGAGAAAAGTGAACCCAACTCTAACTAAGGAAGAATATTGTGCCCAAGTGCATTTAAAATATGCTACAATGACTGTAAAATTATGATTATTTGTATTTTACTGGGCCTATATAATAATAAAAATGTTGTCATCTTTATTAAAGACATAAATGTTTAGACTTGTATTTTAATAACTTTTTAGAAAGGAATAAAACCTTTTAAATACCTTCTTAAAATGTATTAGGAAATATATAGGCTTTCAATATTCTTTTAGGTATCTGTAAAAGGGTTTCATGTCTAAGGATAAGAAGAAACCATGTTGGGAAGGTAATTTGTTGCTTAACTCAGTCTTTTGTAATAAAGACCATAAACTTTATTTAGTTAACAATAAGAAATGACAGATGGTCAGGACAACACAATGATATTTGCTTAGTGCTGAGGGCCATCCCAAAGGTCTTCACTAAGAATGCAACATGCAGAGACCCAAAACCCAAAAGTTAGAGAAACAATGACAGCGATTGCAGAAATCTGCGCAGCTTTGCCAGAAGTGTATCAAGCAGCTTGGCTGGCTTCATTGCCCTTGCAATTTCCAGGAGATATGGCTGTGCCCTGGTTGCATTTTTCCTTGGTACCATATACTATACCAGGCTCTGTGATTACAGCTTTGCTTCAGGGGAGTCTCTGTAATAACAAAGTTAAACTTACAACTTGAGCTGATTTAACTATTGAATTGATTTAAAAAATAAATTTCAGGATCATTTTTCTGTTGACTATGTTTGCTTAGTCCAGGGATATGCCCAGCCCCTTTGAAATAAACTGCAGGCATTATTACAGTCCACTGCTACTCCAGAAAATACAGCCATGGGGACAAAGGGGGAACTGAATTGTCATTTATCTACACTTCTCAATTCCTGGTCATAAAAGCAGAATATCAAATAGATCATGAGTACTTGAAAAAAGACTGTACAATTCATTTTCTGACTTGGAGCAGAGGGTTGTTCTGTGACGGGGTCCAAGGGAAGATCCAGGAGATAAGAAGATAAAGAAGTTAGAACAATTTGAAATCAAGAGGTCTTACACAATCTGATAGCTCACAAAAACAAGTTTATTAGGAAACACAGCAACTTATATACAGCTTGTAAGGGGAAATATAGGACAGAATCAGCAAAAACTATCACACAATGAGACAAAGTGAGCCAGTCAAGCAATTTTTCACAAAGGGAACAGCACAAGTGAATCACAGACTGATCCAATAGTGGCCTTGGAACTAATAACCATATCCTCTTCAGGTTGAAAGAGTTGAATTCTCAGGATTAAGTTGCAGATGGCCAATATAGGCCTTGGTACAAATGTTCCTGGTTTTAGACAAGGAACTATGTTCCTTCTCCAAACAACAGGGACTCCAGGAAAGCCTTGGATTGGTGTGATCCCCAACAATTTTCTTATTGACTTGACAACAGTCAGTGGATGCAGTAAGAGAGCATTAATATACAGGAATGAGTCCACTTACCAAGGCCGATATTGGCCATCTGCAACTTAATCCTGAGAATTAATTTATCTGAAAATTGAATAAGAGTATCGTCAGGGCAGTGCTTTCTGCGCAAGCATGAGGACTTGAGCTACACAGACTCAGAGCTGGGGACACAGACTCGGGAGGATTGCTGCTGATTGCTGGCCACCAGCCTCAATCCATGTTTAGTGAGAGACCCTGTCTCAAAAGAATAAGGTGGAAAGTGATGGAGCAGACACATGATGTCCTCCTTTGCCTTCCACATGCCTACACATTGCTACACATATTACACAGGCCCACACATAAATAAAACTTAAAGGTGTATTGAGTATATTTTTAACTCCCAATTGACTTAGAACTGAAGTATGAGTCACAGGTTTACAAAAATAAGCTGAGGTCCTCTAGAGAAAATGTGATTTTAATATGCTGTGTTATATATCCATTCAGACTCTTCTCATATAAAAGTTTGAAGCATGACTGACTTCTATTTTGGCAAAAAAAGCATCTGCTACTCATGCAAGTCAGAGAAATTTCCTTCATTGGATACTTAGTATTCTCTGGCAAACCCTTCTTTGTCTCTTAATTCAACATAAGTGTAATCAAAGATTGGTACATATCTCTAAAGGACAGCAGTGACAGTTTGTAACATGGTCACATTTAATTTAATAAGACAGAACTTTGTTGCTACAACTGGTTTTCTCCATCACAATTACAGACTTTCAGAAATCTTCAGTGTCATATGTTGTTCAATTCCCTATTTAAAGATGGAGAGATTGTTTGAAGCAGTTTGCCCAGATACACAGAAAATAAGAAAAAAAAAACTGGGGTTATTATTATTACAACCAAATTACTTCCAATTATTAGCATCACCATTGTTTTGTCATATTGGATCTATTGTAGTTTCATCTCTATTGTTGTGGTGAAACACTTTAACCAAAAGCAAATGAGGGAGGGAAAGATTTATTTGGCTTACACTTCCAGGTCATAGTCCATCACTGAGTGAGAGGAAGCTGGGGAAGGAACTCAAGCAGGAATTTGAAGGAGAAACCAGGGAGGATGTCTGCTGGTTTATTCACCCACGGACTCGTGCTTGACCACCTTTCTTGGATAGCCAGGACCACCTGCACAAGTATAGTCTCATCCATAATTTGCTGGGCCTTCCTATATGAATGACCAATCAAAAGAATTCCCCAAAGGAATTTCCTTAGGCCAGTCTAATGCAGATAATCCTTCAGTTGAGCTTTCTCCTCTTACATGACTATAGACTGTGTCAAGCTGACAGTTAAGAGAACTAGGACCCACAGAATTCTACCAGACGTTCAAAGAAGAGCTAACTCCAGTTATCTTCAAACTATTCCACAAAATAGAAACAGAAGGAACACCACCAAACTCATTCTATGAAGTCACAGTCACCTTGGTACCTAAACCTCACAAAGACCCAACAAAGAAAGAGAATTTCAGGCCAATCTCCCTTATGAACATTGATGCAAAATACTCAACAAAATACTTGCAAACCGAATACAAGAACACATCAAAGATATCACCCACTATAACCAAGTAGGCTTTATCCCAGGCATGCAAGGATGGTTCAACATACGGAAGTCTATCAATGTGATCCACCATATTAACAAACTGAAAGAAAAAAAAAACACATGATAATCTCCTTAGATGCCGAAAAAGCATTTGACAAAATCAACATCCATTCATGGTTAAAGTATTGGAGAGAACAGGGATACAAGGCACATACCTAAACACAGTAAAGACAATATACAGCAAGCCTATAGCCAACATCAAACTCAATGGAGAGAAACTTAAATCAATCAATCCCACTGAAATCAGGGACAAGGCAAGACTGTCCACTCTCTCCATATCTCTTCAACATAGTTCTTGAAGTCCTTGCTAGAGCAATAAGACAATTGAAGGAGATCAAGGGAATATAAATTGGAAAGTAAGAAGTCAAAGTATCACTATTTGCATATGATATGAGAGTATACCTGAGTGACCCCAAAAGTTCTACCAGGGAACTCCTACAGCTGATAAACACCTTCAGCAAAGTGGCTGGATATAAAATTAACTAAAAAAAAAATCAGTAGTTCTCCTGTATACAAAAGACAAAAGGTCTGAGAAAGAAATTAGGGAAACAACACCCATCACAATAGCCACAAAAGACATAAAGTACCTCGGTGTGACTCTAACCAAGCAAGTCAAAGACTTGTATGAAAAAAATTCAAGTCTCTGAAGAAAGAATTAGAAGACGATATGAGAAGATGGAAAGATCTTCCGTGCTCATGGTTTGGCAGGATTAACATAGTAAAAATGGCCATCTTGCCAAACTCAATCTACAAATTCAGTGTAATTCCCATCAAATTACCAACAAAATTCTTTACAGACTTTGAAAGAAAAACTCTCAACTTCATATGGAATAATAAGAAACCCAGAATTGCTAAAACAATCCTCTACAGTAAAAGATCTTCTGGAGGTATCTCCATCCCTGATCTCAAGCTGTACTATAGAGCAACAGTGATAAAAACTGCGTGGTACTGGCATAGAAACAGAATGCTGGATCAATGGAATTGAAGACCCAGAAATAAACCCACTTATGGACACCTGACTTTCGACAAAGGGGCCAAAACCACACAATGGAAAAAGATAACATCTTCAACAAATGGTGTTGGTCTAACTGGATGGCTACATGTAGAAAAATGCAAATAGATCCAAACTTATCACCCTGCACAAAACTAAAGTCCAAGTGGATCAAAGACCTCAATATAAAACCAGACACACTAAACCTGTTAGAAGAAAAAGTGGGGAAGAGCCTAGAACTCATTGGCACAGGAGACTACTTCCTGAACAGAACATCAACAGCACAGGCTCTAAGATCAACAATCAATAAATGGGACCTCATGAAACTGAAAAGCTTCTGTAAAGCAAAGGACACTGTCATCAGAACAAAATGACTACTTACAGATTGAGAAAGGATCTTCACCAACCCTATATCAGACAGAGGGCTAATATCCAGTATATATAAAGAATTCAAGAAGTTAAAAAGCAAAATGTCAAGTAAACCAATTAAAAAATGGGATATGGAGCCAAACAGAGAACTCTCTGTAGAGGATTGTAGAATGGCAGAAAAACACTTAAAGAAATGTTCAGCGTCCTTAGCCATCAGGGAGATGCAAATCAAAATGACCCTGAGATTTCATCTTACACCCATCAAAATAGCCAAGATAAAAAACTCAAGTGACAATACATGATGGAGAGGTTGTGGAGAAAGAAAAACCCTCCTCCACTGCTGAAGGGAATGTAAACTTACAGAACCACTCTGGAAATCAATCTGTTGCTTTCTCAGACAACTAGGAATAGCTCTTTCTCAAGATCCAGCTATACCACTCCTAGGCATATATCCAAAAGAGGCTCAAATACACAATAAAGACATTTGCTCAACTATGCTTGTAGCAGCTTTATTTGTAATAGCTAGAAGTTGGAAACAACCCAGATGCCCCTCAACTGAGGAATGGACACAGAAAGTATGGTGCATCTACACAATGGACTACTAGTCAGCAATTAAAAACAAGGAAATCATGAAATTTGCAATGGTGGGAACTGGAAAAGATCATCCTGAGTGAGCTATCCTAGAAGCAGAAAGACACACATGGAATATACTCACTCATATAGACATACAATATAGGATAAACCTACTAAAATCTATACACCTAAAGAAACTAATCAAGAGGGAGGACTCTGGCTAAAACGCTCAATCCCCATCCAGAAAGGCAAAGAGGATGGACATCAGAAGAAGGAGAAAATAAGTTAGGAGCCTGTCACAGAGGGCTTCTGAAGTGCTCTGCCCTGCAGACTATCAAAGCAGATGCTGAGACTTATGGCCAACCTTTGGGCAGAGTGCATGGAATCTTATGAAAGAAGTGAGAAAAAGTAAGATCTGAAGAGGACAGAAGCTCCACAAGGAGAGCAACAGAACCAAAAAATCTAAGCACAGAGGTCTTCCCTGAGACTGATACTACAACCAAGGACCATGCATGGAGATAACCTAGAACCCCTGCACAGACGTAGCCCATGGCAGTTCAGTGTCCAAGTGGGTTCCCTAGTAATGGGAACAGGGACTGTCTCTGGCATGAAGTGATTGACCTGCTCTTTGATCACCTCCCCCTGAGGGAGGAGTAGCCTTACCAGGCCACAGAGGAAGACAATGCAGCCACTCCTGGTGAGACCTAATAGATTAGGATCAGAAGGAAGGAAAAGAAGACCTCCCCTACTAGTGGACTTGGGGAAAAGCATTTGTGGAGAAGGGGGAGGAAAGGATAGGTTGGGAGGGGAGGAGGGACAGAGTTACAGGGGGGATACAAAGTGAATAAAGTGTAATTAATAATAATCATGAAGATTAAAAAAAAGAGAGAAAAAAGAGAGCTAGGACCAAGACTTAAAAGCTTTCCATACTCTATTGCATACAATAGGCACTTCTTATGGAACTTAAACTTCATATGGACCATGGAACTTTCAGCAAAGACTGTTTTCCACAAATAAATGTTAAATAACTTTTATTTTACCATGGAAATATTAAAAATGGAAAACAGAAGACACTATATTTGCATTCATTCTATATGATTTAAAATAAACTTTACTATACATGGTGTGAAGAAACAAATAAAGGATATCACATGATTCCTAAAGAATTGATTCCACAATATAGTATAAGATATGTAGCCAACACCAGCTCATGTAAATATGTAAATCAAATGCTATCAGAAACAAGAGAGAGACAGACTCCAATAACACAACAGCTAGGAACTCAAACTTCTCACTTTCAAAAATGAACAAATTAACCCCAGACAAAAAGTCTCACAAACACTGGGACTAACTTATTGATTATAAGACAGATTTTTGTGACTCTCTTAAGAAGATAGCCTGACATAAATGTCTCTTCCCTCAGGATTATCCGTCATGATGCCAGAAGGAACAATGCAAGCCTCCAGAGGAAGAAAACAACTAACAGTCCTACTCAGCTATGACACTTGAACCATAACAATAACCAATATGGCAGGATAGCTCTGAAAGTGTGGGATTGGCACAAATACCTTGCCAGTAACTAATTGCTCTGTAATTGGTCTTAAAATCTGTTCAACAAGAAGGAAAACATACCTGGTATTGGAAACCTAGGCAACTCCTCACAGCTAGTAAAGTCATGGATCCTGGAGAAGATCCTGCAACCACCACCTTACTAACCTGTCCCTAACTACATTCGAAATATGTGTTCTTATACCCAAGGGTAAGTATAGTTTTTACTCCTCATCAAGGAAATTCCTTTTTGCAACAGATGGAAGGCATTATAACAAAATAGAAACAATTAAAATGCAGAGTTGTGATCCCAGTCCAAAAGGATACAACTACAAAATAAGCCCCACACCTACAGCCCAGGCAACACTGCAAAAGAGAGGGCAGAGAGGATTAGCGAATGATCTGTGAGGCTGTCTTTCAGTAATCTCAGATGATCTATCCGTAAAATCTCACCAACATGACTGCCTAAATATGACCTGAACAAGGGCAACACGAGACATACCAAATGGACCCGGAAAGCACTGTGAGGCTTTCACCCTACACAGATCTACAGGCAGCTGAGGAATGCTGAAAGTTGCAGAAATAGTCTTCCCCAGGGAAAAGCACATCAATTAGTATACGATATCTAATGGTCAACCCTGAAGACATAAACAAAAGCAAAATTATATAACCGAGAAGGTTGAATTTAGGGGTATATATGTTTCTACGAATATGCCTGCAATAATATTTAATGCAAGAGAAGACCATGGATTTGATAAGGAGCAACCAGAGATACATAAGCAGGGCTTGAAAGGAGGGGGAAATTATGTGAATGTATTATAATGCCCAAATGAAATGAGAAAAACTGGAGAGATTAAATAATTCTTTGTTATCATGTCTCTGAAGTCTTGTAACAATTTTTATCAGAAATTCTAGTTACATTTGGAGCATCTTTGTTATACAAAATTCTGTTTGTTTTCATAAAAGGAATTGTATTCCAGTTTTATACATAAGTTTACACATATCGCAGAGGTAAGTTCTGGACTTTAATTGCTTGCTCATAATATCTGATTGATGAAGTAAATTCCTTTCCCATGTATATCCTATTAATTACCCACTCTTTCATCTGTAGAAAAAAATGTACAAACTTCTGTTGGCCTAAAATCAACATAAATAGAATTATTTTTCTATTCACTTGATAGAAATTTTAAACTAACATACCTACTGTTTTATATCCTGCATTCTAGAGTTGAATTAGTACAAAGAAGAAACTATTAAGTGAAAAGATATGGAATAAGTTAAATTATTCATCAGGGGAAATAGTGACGTATTTAGAAAAAATTAATAATAGATCACATGTCAAATAATTATATGTAAATCAGTTGATTAAAAATATTTGATTGAAAATCAAGTCAGCAATTCACGACTGAAACAGTTTTGCGCAAGTCCAAAGGCAATGACCTGTAAGACATCAATACTTTGTTACTATGAATGAGAGGCATATCAATACTTCTCAGACAGAGCAGTTGGAACTGCTTTTGTTAAATGCAAAGAAAACACTCAAATCAAAGATAGTACAAAAGAATAACAGTGGTGGCAGAGTCATTATCAGTCTTTCATGGGTCATGGAATGTTCTAGCAGGGATTGCCGAGTTTAAAGGTCTTAAGAGTAATTGCCATTTAATAAAAAAGGAAATTCAAGTGCAAACGGGTTGAACTTTCATGCTTTGATAAAATTACTTAACGTTTGGTATTTTCCCCAATGTTTGTAATTGATCCATGGACAGAGAACTAATGCTCATTTTATGCTTCTGTTCACTGGAAGCAGATTTGGAAAATATTTTATTTATTTATTGCAGGTTATATACAGGTAATGGTTTTCCTTATAAAATACAAAGAAGTTGAGAATTACAAGCTTAAAGAAATTTTACTTCTTCTCTCCTATGTTAAGCTCAACATACCTGGTGAACTTCCTCTGTTCTATAGTGATCGGTAACATAAATATTGCATTATCTACTTTTTTCACTGTTGTAACAAAATGCCTGTCAAAGGCATCTTAGAGAAAGAAAGGTTTATCCTGCCTCAGTTCAGGGTACAGTCGTTCATGGAGGGAAAACGTGGCAGAAGAAGCATGGGCCAGCTTGTCACGTTTTAGTTGCAGTCGGGAAGATATGAATGCTGGTGCTCCGCACTCTATCTTTTTGATTCAGTCTAGGAACCCAGCCCATGAAATGCTTCTACCTACAATTAAGGTGGGCCTTCCTTTCTTAAGTAAGCTGATTGAAATCTCCCTCAGACTTCTCTATTAATGCCATCAAGCTAACAATCCATACTAACCAGCACACATGCACTATTTTATTACTTTAGGTACAAAAACATTAATGATAAATCTATGTGTGAAATACAAAAAATGACTTCCCAGCTTCTTCTTCTTCTTCTTCTTCTTCTTCTTCTTCTTCTTCTTCTTCTTCTTCTTCTTCTTCTTCTTCTTCTTCTTCTGTGAGTTACTGTCTTGGAATTGTTATTGTAACCACCATCTAAGACATAGCGGTGTCTTCTCAAAACTAATATGGGAGGAGGTGCTGCAAGGTGGCTCAGTTGCCAAAGGTGCTTGATGCCAAATTTGATATGAGTTCAGTCTCTAGAATCCACATGGCAAAAAGGCAGAGCTGACTCCTGCAAGTTGTCCTCAGACTTTCACACATGTATTGTGTAGGACTCTCACCAAACATACACACACATGAAAAATAAATTAATGTACAAAAATTTTCTTTTTATAACTGTTTAAATGCATAACATTTCCATATGAATTAGCTTGTGCAAAGATTAAACATGAATATTCTAATAGCTACTTGTCTTATGGATATACTATTTTTGTTTGCATGAATAATTTTAGTATTTCTTAGTCTTTTCACATCACGTATTTCATGTCATGAATTACTGCCAATTATCTTTGGCTTGTGAATAATTAATTTTAAGAGGCTTACATTCTAAGTGAATATTCTAATTTTTGAAAATAAATCTTAATTAGCTGCCTAGTCATTTCTATATTTAATGTAAATATAAAAGCTTTATTTTAAACTGCCTTCTCCGTAAGGAACATAGACTCTTCATATAAGATCTAAAAGTCCTCGGTGACCCTCAGAGATACAGAACACATAAGCACTCAGATTTATTATTTTATTTTATATGAGGATTCCTCGGGAAGAGTTCCAAAGCAAGTCAGGAAAAGCTGAATATTACCCTGAAGAGAAGATGCAGTCAGGAGCAGCTGTGGAAGGATAGACTAGACCAATGGAAGAATGGAAGATGAAAGAATGGATGGAAGAATCATGTTAAGCTATGTGATCACAGTAATATGTGTCCATGTTAACTTCCAGTTATAGCGGAGTGGAAGAACTTCTGGAACAGCAAGATCCAGCCTTGCATTTTCTAGTTCCTGGTCATCCTATAAAAATCCCATTCACATGTCCCAGTAATATAATGACCTTTCATAATCACACGTGTCCACACAGAGTTTTCTAGGAATACTTTTGTGTTTATGAGTTTCTATTAGTGAAGGCAGTATCTGACTGCTGCATTGTTTATATACTAATAAAAAGGTCATGTGTGCTAAGGACAGCTATAGTTCTTTAAGTAATGCTACAGAAACAAAAGCTGTAGTCAAGGGTGATCATGAGAAATTGTGAGAGAACTCTAGAAATTTCCATGAATACCTTAAAGCATCAAAAGGACAGAGTTTGAGGCCATAGTTGCTTCAGATAAGGCTGGGTAACTGCAGCTGATGAAGGACATTTGGGGATTTTGTTTTTTTATTTGTTTTATTTTGTTTTTGATTGATACGGGGTCTCACACTGTGATCCAGGCTAGTGCTCTACCTGGCCCAGCCTGCCAAGCCCTGGGATGACAGATTGTGACAATATACCTAGATGGATATGCTTTATAAATAAAATAATAAATTGTGATCGAAGCTGGCTTATGATGATCACACTTTACTTTCTGAGGTAACCTCAAGCTTCCAAACCAATCTTGGGCCTCTTATGCTAACATTCTACACAAAAGTAGGATTATTATGACCTTCAGTGGTTCATAGCCAGTTTTAGAGAGAAACATATGTATTAGCACAGAATGATGGACAAGAGTTATAACTTGTCTACATTTAAAAAGGCAGAAGAATAAAAAATATTGGCAGTCTTTAGAATCAATTTAGATTGCCTCAGGACC
Source organism: Pachyuromys duprasi (assembly GCA_028658305.1). Classification (NCBI taxonomy): domain Eukaryota; kingdom Metazoa; phylum Chordata; class Mammalia; order Rodentia; family Muridae; genus Pachyuromys; species Pachyuromys duprasi. The sequence goes on from CM053766.1 coordinate 51,700,424, forward strand.
CTTAGTTCCAAGAAAAAGACCTGAACACTGGCCTTTGCTCTACCCAGTTTCCAAACTATCAAGGATGTAAGCAATCCACAGCTATCCTGAAAGATTGGGATAAATGTCATCAGAAGATCAGACTGAAAAGTCTTAGGAACAATTTAACTAGATTATGCCAATTGAAAGAAAGTTGCCAAAGAAATCATGGGTGCTTTTTTCCCTACATCCGTACCCAGGCCTTAAAATCAAAGGGAGGCAAGTCTGATATTGGCAGGAATAGGTTTTTAGTATGATCTTCACAATGCCTGAATGGGATTTGGACTTTCAGATTACATCTCACAAATGATAATCTCTAAAAAGAGTTTGTCACAGTGGACAGGATCCCAGTTTAGATATCAGTACTAAAAAAAAATAAGAATGGTTGATAATTCCTGCCTTCCAGCATCATATGCCTAACAGAAGTTCTTCAGGCTGTAGGCTCCCTGTACTCTTCAAAGACTTTGTGCAAGCTTGAGTACTATGCGCCGGCTTCAGATTCAGTTTGCAAAAGTATTAAGGAAATATAAACTACCATGACGATTAAATTCTGGGTGTTAAGTAAAAAGGAAAACATAACATAATCTGGAAATTTTTATGTTTGTTCTTCTGAAAAGGAAACCACTAGGTTGTTAAATTTTAAATTACAAACACAGACACACACAGTTAATCATGTTTTGATAAATCTTGCTAAAATTTATGAATTACAAATTTCAAAGAAAATTAAAGAGAGCAAAGAGGAGGAACCTTGTAAATGAGTTCCTAGCTGTTGAACTGGATATTAAAGGATTGTTGCAAAATGTCTGCACTTTAATGAAAGAGATGTGATCTTAGAATTCTGCAGAAAAACACAAATATGTATGTATATATCACAATAACATTAAAAGTATGGCTAAATTTGAGATAAATTTATGGTTCATGAACAAACTCATAAAGCTCTAAGAAAAGACAACATAGAAATATTTAATCCTAGATTACCTGTAATCTCAATATGATTTTAATAAAAAGCATAGTGAAGCCTTTTTGAACTTTAAAACACCTCTTAATTTTGACACAAACATGTATAATATGCAAAGAGTTTAGAAATTCATCTGGCTATTTCAAAAACTCTTTAGTAGTAAAGACTTCTTGCAGCTTGGTTTTTAAATTAACAATGTTTACATTATTATTAAAGAGACTGTTTATCTGTTACTAGCATGTATTTTAAATATGACACAGTATTGCAAAATGATGGATATTCTAATTGCATGTGTAAGTAAAAACAAAATTCCTGTTTTAGACACAAACACAAAATACACACACACAGAATGGGGAGAGAGGAACTGGAGAGATGGCCCAGTGGGCAAAGTGCCTCCAGAACAAGCATGGAGACATGAATTTAAATCCCTAGCACCCATGTAAATATCTGGAGGGTAGCAATGTATGCCCACTATTTCACTACTAGAGGCAGTAAAGGTAGGTGGATTTCTAAAGCTCATTGGCTACCTACCCTCACTAATTGTTGAACTTCATGCTCAAGGAAAGACCCCTTTTCAGTAAATAAGGTGAAACATGATTAAGGAAGACATCTGATATTGACTTCTCACTTCTGTGGACATACATGATCCCTCACACACATACTTAAACAGGGATCTGTAATTGCAGAGATTGTAAAGTAATATGAAAAAAATTATTGGTAAAATATCAAAATGTTTGATTATCGGCTTTTGATAAAAATAAAATGAAAAATTCCAGGTGAGGTAAAAATAACATATGCTTAGAATACATTAATAAAAAGCATATTATGTTTTTAAGTGAGGTAGTATAAAATGTTCTCATTTCATTAGGAAGGAGGAAGTGAGAAATAATTACTGTTGTAGTTAGGGTTTTACTGCTGTGAAGAGACACCATGACCACTACAACTCATATAAAGGAAAATATTTAATTGGGGCTGGCTCAGTTCAGAGGCTTAGTCCGTTATCATCATGGCAGGAAACATGATGGCACATAGGCCAACACAGTGCTGGAGAGCAACCTGAACCTTCTGTATCTTGATTCACAGGCAGCAGGTAGAGAACTGGCTTGAGCTTCTCAGACCTCAAAGCCCATCCCCTAGTGATGCAACACTACTCCAACAGAGCCACGCCTACTTCAAAGCCACACCTACTAATCCTGCCACTCCAAATAGGCCTATTGGGGTCATTTTATTTCAAATTACCACATTCTACTCCCTGGCTCCTGTAGCCGTATCATAATGTAAAATGCATTTAGGCCAACTTTAAAAATTCCTATAATCTATCAATCTGAACCCTGTTTAAAAGTCTAAATTTCAATGTTTCTTCTAAGACTCATGCAACCTTTTAATTGTGACCCCTGTAAAATCAAAATGAAAAGGCAGATCACATATTTCTAGCATACAATGGCACAGAATAACCATTACCATTCCAAATGGGAGGAAAAGGAGCATAGTGAGGAAATACTGGATCAAAGCAAGACTGAAAACCAGATGGGCAAACTCCAGACTCTGTATATTCATGTTTGCCACCAAAGTAGTCTTCAGATCTCCAACTCCTTCCAGCTTTGTTGATTGTAACACACTTCTCTCTCTTGGGCTAATTTGACCCCCTATTAGCAGTTCTTTTGGGGAGCTATCCCATGGCTTTGGTATCTCCACCATCTTGGGGTCTCCAAGGAAATCCAGGCTTCACCTACACAGCCTCACACAATGGCTGCTCTAGGCTTCCATGCAGGGACACCTCTGACTCATATCTGGCCTCGGATGCATTTCTTAGTTACAAAGGGCAAGTCCACAACATACTTCTTCTATCCTTGACTCTAAAGCCAGAAACATGTGGCTGAAGCTGCAAAGGTCATCTGCTTGCTGGGGCTGGAACATGGCCCCCTCGTTCAAATACATTTTTACCAGATTTTTGTTTTTAATGGTTTCCTTTACTGCCTTTAAGCTTGGATGACTTGGAACTTGCTCTGTAGACCATGGACTTGGGCTCCAAAATCTGCCAGTCTCTGTCTACTGAGTGCTGGGATTAAATCATATACTAACATTTCTGGACGTTGGCTATTCTTTAATTCTTTTTTATACCTTGGAAGTTTAGCTGAGTGGGGTCTTTCCCTGCGGTCACCTTCCCTTTATTTCATTTAACATCAGGCTTTTCTTTAATCTATTGATTTCCTTGAATTTAGGATTTAACACCATTCCACTTCCTGATGCCTCTTTTCTTCTTGAACTGCACATTTTGTATTTTTCCTTGCTCAACTTTCTTCTTTTCATATAGGTCTTATAAGAGTAAGCACTAATAAGCCTATGACAGAGTCAATACTAGGCTGTTTTGAGATCTTCCCTGCTGATGAATTTTATCCAAAACTCTTCAGTTTAGCCTTAGGCAAACTTTTCAGACAAGGGCAAAAAAGCAGCCACATTCTTTGCTAAAATATCACAAGAATGGGCTTTAGGCCACATTCTAAAATTCCTCTCCTCTGAAACCTCTTGATCAAAAAGAGTAAGTTGGCAGCTTCAGCCTTGTGTTTCTAGCTTTATAGTCAAGGATAGAAGAAACAGGTTGTAGAATCATCCTCTGCAAATAAGGAAAGCATGTGAGGCCAGGTAAGTATCAGGGCTTTTCCTACATGGAGGCTTAGAAAAGCCATTGTGTGAAACTGTGAAGTGAAACCCGGATTGCCTTGGGGAGCCCAAGGTGTCAGAGATGACAGAGCCATGGGATATCTGCTAAGGTAAGCGGCCGAGAGGGTATGGAACTAGACCAAAAGATAAAAGTGTACTGCACTCAAGAAAACTGAAAGGGATTAGAGATCTGAAGAGCGCTTTGACATCAGATCACTCCCTGGGATCACTGCCTTTCATGCTCCTACTAGTATGGCCCATTAAGCAGCAGTGCTTAAAGCATTCTGTTGGGACTTTCCTAACCCAAAGTCCCTCCAAACAAAAGTATCATCAGTCCTATCACAACAATACTCTGGTCCCTGGTGCCAACTTCTGTGTAAGAGTTTTGTTGCTATGAAGAGGCATCATGCTTTCTGCAACTCTTATAACGAAAGACATTTAATTAGGGCTGGCTTACAGTTCAGAAGGTTAGCCCATTATCATCATGGTGGGAAACACAGTGGCACACAAGCAGACATGGTGCTGAAGAAGAAAAGAGCTGAGTGGCAAGCAGCAAGAAGAGAACTGGCTTGGGTTTATGAGACATCAAAGCATACCTCCTAATCAAATACCTCCCCTAAAACAGTAATACCTTCTCCAAGGCCACACCTAATTGTGCCACTCCCTATGAGCCTGTGGAGGTTATTTTCTGTTGCATGATGTTTAATTACATTGTGAACACTGAAACTGTGTTGTTTACTGGAATAACTTGTTTCTAGTTGTTGTGTGGTTCAGCCCTAGAACACACTTTTAATCCAAGGGCTTTCTGCTTGAGTATTGTAAACAGGATTAAATAAAGTTAACTCTTGGTCAAGAGGCAGAGCAAGCAACCAGTTGACAGGGAGTGAACACAGAGAAAAACCATAGAGAGTAAGAGGAAGTCAGGAGGATGGATAGAGAGATGCAGAGGAAATAGAAGGGAGGGGCATTGAATTTGAGATTTTTTTGAGATGTCCTAGAAAAGGAACATGCTCTTTTCCTTCTCAGATGTTGGCTGAGAAGGAAAGTCAGCTGAAAGATTTTTCTGCCTTTTTTCTCTAGCAGAATATTACCCTAGCATCAGCTCTAAAATCTTTATTTGCAAAATCAAATGATTGAGATTTTGATTAAACAACATTTTTTTGAAATAACCATGATTGCCATGATGCATTTTCCTTTGGATTTCTGATCCTAACATTCATTATCTGGAAGGACCCATCAGTAGTGAGTTACACCATAAGAAGGCCAGACTTTTCAGATAGACAAATTCAGAGAAAACTCTTCTGCTCTGAGCCCGTTGCTCTACATGAAGTACTCTTAAAATCTTTCAATATTTTGACTAAATAATAGGGTATCTAAGAGACACTTTAAAGCTTGCTACACCATCCTTTCATAATAAGGGAACACTAATATGGAAAGTAATTCCTGCTGTCTAATATCTCTTATTACAACCTTGTTAGAATTCTTAGATTTACTAAGAAACAAAATGTAAAAATTCAGGAAAACCAAAATTATGATGGTGTCCTGGTGTCATGTGCTGGGAATTGCCAGTGACCTTCCATACTTATTCTAGTTCCATACTTTTTCTGACACTTCACCTACTGTGTCAGAACTGCATGGGTCACTGAACACCCAGTGCTTGTACCAATTTTATGAGTAAAAGCTTATGTTGAGCAGAAACACTGGAAGCCACTTTAATCCTGCAGTAGAAGTTGGTTTATCCAGGGTCCTAACACCTAACCCCAGAAAATATGAAGCAGGCAACTCTGCTCACTCTCCCCCCCCCCCATATCTACTTGTAAAAACCACACAGTTGCAATGATTGAAGAAAATTTTGGAATCCTGTAGCCTGGAGGAAAATGGGCATACTCCCAATGCTATGACTTGTATGGCTTTGGGGTTGATCTGACTGGGATAAAAGGTAATGAAAAAATACAAATACAGAAAAGCTGGGATGGAATGGGCCATATTCTCTGATGAAGAGGCACTAGCCTCTTATAAATTCAGCTTGTTTATTACATACAGCTAGAAGAGGAAATGAGTCAGCTAATCCTTGTTAGGAGCTCTCTATAAGGAAGCAGTCTCTGGCTGTCAGAAGGAGGAAGCTTCTGGCTGGTACTTCTTGTACACACTGTCAAGACCAATACTTGCACCATTCAATGCCTTGCCATTTAACTTAGCTTGATTGGAGAAGGGCCTCACATTCTCATGGATCTGATACTTTGGGAACCTTGACATAGACATTAATGCTTATTCATAGAGGGGTACACATACTCCTATCACTTAAACAAACTATTTGGAATGATGCTTAGCCACTCTGTTTATACCAACTAAATGCTTTCTATTTTCTCATTTTCATGAAAAGTCTGAGAAAGAATATTGTGGTCTGATTTCAGTGGATTTAGGAAATGCATTTATCTCTCTTTTTTCTTCATTAAAAAATATTCTCCTCTCAAATAATACACCCCAAATACATCATCTCCTCCTGCTACTCTTCTCAGTCCCTACCTCTCCCTCCCCCTCTCCCCCAGATCCACTGATCTTCATTTTCCTTTCAGAAAAGAGAAGGCCTCCATGGGATACCAATCAAACAGGGTATAGCAAGATGCACGAAGACTAGGCACAAACATTTATATCAGGGCCCGGCGAGGCAACCCATTTAGAGGAAAAGCATACCAAGAGCAGGCAAAAGATTCATGAACACCCCAACTTCCACTAAATAACCATAACATATTTGCAGAGAACTTAGCACAGATCCCATGCAGGCTCTGTAACTTCTGCTTCAGTTTCTGTGAACCCCTAAGAGCCCTGCATAGTTGATTCTGTGGGCCTTGTCCTCCTGCTATCCTTAAAGCCTCTGGCTCCTCCAATCCTTAACCCCCTTCTTCCACAGGGTTGCCTGAACTCTGTGTAATGTTTAGCTGTGGGTCTATGTATCTGCTCCCAGCAGGTGAAGGGAAGAACTTATCTATGAGTATAGCAGAATATCATTAGGAATCATTTCATTGACATTTTTTTTTCATTTTCTTTTTCTTTTACCAGTTGTGCTTGGTTCTACCTTAGGTCACTGGGCCATCCAGTTTCTGGCTCTTGGCCATCAAAGCAGTGTCAAGCATGACCCTCTCAAGACATGGGTCTCAAATTTGACTAGTTATTGGTTGACCATTCCCACCAGCTCTGAACCTCCCTTGTCCCAGAACATCTTGCAAATAAGAGTGTCAGTCTTCATCCAGCAGTAGTCTAGGATGTGGCTGTTAGCTTCCACATGAAGAACAGAGGATCCCTGAGATCAGAGGTTCTGTTTCTCTTAGGAACAGCTAGAGTGCTTTAGGGAGAGGCCCTAGATGCTAGGCTGCCCTTCTAACCAGGGGAGATGGGAAGTACTTTTCCACTTCATGTTGCAATTAGCTCTTTTAAATGAGATTGTCGGTGTCAAATGGCAGTGGAAGCTCAGATATCCCAAAGCCTGTGGTGATACCCCAGCATCACAGCCCTTAGGCAGAAGCACTGGATAACTGGCAGGAGTGTGAGCAAAAGCCCTGGTGAGCTTCCAGGAAATTCCGCTCCTCAATCAGACAGATACCCCTTATTAGACCCTACGCCTTCTCCTATGCCTGCACGGCGCACTGCCAATCAGATGATTACTGAATCAACTCGTGCATGACTTCCTTTTCTTAAAAATATCCTCCCACATAGATATCTTGCTGCCAGGGATCTTCGCTCCTTGTGATTATTTCACAGGCATATCTCTATGAGGAAGAAGAAACTACTACACCCCAGCCAGAGACAAAAGATCCCTCCTGGACCTGCGGTCCTCCTTGGATCTGCCCAAGGAGACTCTCAAGATGAGCTTAATCAGGAGAGGACATCTTGTGGGGTCCTCTTGTGGGGGTCCTGCCCCAAAACAGGAGAGCTAGAAAATGCTTTGTCTATGTAGACCCATGAAATGTTATCTGAGATCATTGTAAATATCTTTTAAAAAATTCTGTACGTGCTTACCCTTGTGCGGTCACCCCATTAAGCAGTTAAGTTGGTTCAGTAATCCCTTACGTTCCTGACCCCTACCCTTTATTAGCTATCTGATAATACTGTTTTATTTCAATGCTTGCACTGGCCTCATCCTATGTTTAAAGCTGCAAGTGAGCAATATTGTGAAGGTCACTGCCAGCCAGGTTTTGGTTCAATATCAAGCAATCCCCAGCTTAGGAGCTGAAGGCCATGGTGACTGCTCTCCATAAAATGAAACAGGTGGAGATGTGGGGCTCTGTTGGTGAGGTCAAAGTCTGACATTTCCAGAGAGCCCCAGAGCTCGGGCTATAACTTCCTTTCGCAGTGGTGCTCTCTCTTCCCCTGATCTGGGTAACCCCAGATCCTGTAAGGAGCATCACTGGAAGATTAAGGCCCAACCCTTCCCTGATAAAAACCTGCTTAGCAAAGCACCTGGAGATTCCTGCAAATACTTTACCCTAGGTTAAGGAGATCTCAGCTTTCAGCAAATGGCCTTCAGTTGCACCTGCAGACTTCCCCCCACCGGTAGGATAATTATTTTAAATTTATTTTTATAATGTATTCACTTTACACCACAATTCTAGTCCCCTCCTTCATCTTCTCCTAGTCACTTGCTCTTTCCCCCTATTCCTCTCTTGTTGTCCTCAGAAAGGGGTTGCTCTTGGTGTGACAGCTTGGTTGGAGATACTTCAAAATAATTTATGATCTTGTTTTTTATTCTTCCCTTAGGAGTCCAATAGAGTGTCCTACTCAACCAAACCCCGTGGGTTCTGGCTCTGTATCCACGGCCACTTTATCCAGGTATGTCCATTTACCATAGTCCTTTAGGATAGACATGCAAGGGCATTTCTCTGCGCTTCTTTGCTTTTTTTCTTCTTCTGTGACAACGTTTGTGTTTTCTGTGTTTCTTTTCCAAACTCTGGTGCTTGACCATGGTACAAAGTATTGAAAAGTATTGGCTCACGTGGAAAAGGTGACAAACTGGAGATCTCGTAGCAGAGTTGGGTAGGAATCACATTAACTACAGCTGATTGTCAGGCAAGACTTACAGCTTTATTACAGAGAAATTATCTGTTTTAAAAGAAAGAACAAAAACACAAGAGAATATAAGTGTGTGTACATATATGTAAAAGAGATTAGAAGAAGGAAAGGAAGAAAAAAAGGAGGGTAGTAAAGCGAGGAAGAAGGGAGAAAAGAGAGAGGTCCTCTCAATTTTAACGTGGTTACGATAGTTTTATCCAGTTCAACTACTTGAATAAATAACAAACAACAAACATTTTAATATAGAATTCAGTCTGAGACTTCCAACCTTCAAGTTTTAGTCTTTATTTTATGCATATCAAGAAATGTTTTTCCCAATCTATACTCTCTGGATATTGGCATTTTAATTTCAACCTCTTTAGAGAATGTGTTCTAGGGCTTGAAAGATGCTGCAGTGGGTAAAGCACATGCTATGAAAGTATCAGAACATGAGTCTAAATCGGTAGAATCCAGGCAAAGCTGGTCACAATGATAGGTCTTCAATATCCCAAATCACTCATCGAAGGTGGAAACAGAAAGCTTGTGGGTCACAGAACCTGATGTATGCAACTGTGAACAACAAGGAGATCTTGACTCAAATAAGGTGGAAGGTGAGGACTGACATTGATGGGTGTCCTCTGACACACACACATCTCCACACACACACTTTCCATAGTTCTAAGTCCTACACCATTGGGCTTTCCTCAATTCATATGAGGTATTCATCTGCTGTGCATTCTGTGGTTACATGTGTTTGTGAAACAGGGCAAACATGCACAAAGATCTACAGATATGTATTTTACAGGTATATAATAGGTGTATGTTTGTATGTAACTGTGAATGAAAGTTACTAGGAAAAAGTAATACCTTCTAGCAAAGCTTCTGAAAGACTGTCTGATTAACTGATTAAACTTTTAATCATGGGAACTGGAAAGATGGCTCAGTAGATAAAGATGCTCTTCCAGAAGACTCGGTTTTGATTCCCAGAACTCACTTGGTGACTTGATATCATATATAACTCCAATGCCTGGAGATACAGCTCCTTCTTCCGGCCTCCCAGGTCACCAGACACACACATGGCACCCAGTCATACATGCATGCAAAGCACCCATACACATACAGTTTAAAATATACTTAAAGAATTGTAATAGGTAAAAAAAAATATTTCATGCCAAGAATCTAATTAAAGTTTGTCCTGGTTTGGATAAGCATATAATGAGGCACAGACCCAAAGAAGATAAGTAACAGAGGATCAGAGAGAGGATGCATAAATATCACTCAGAAGGGGAAAATAATAGAGAGTGGTAGTAGCTGAAGAGAGGGACCAAGGTAGGAGAGGAGGCAGAGTTAAGAAGGTGGAGATCAGACCTGGGGAGAGCAGGGGCAGGATGGCAGAAGGCCTATAGAGAAAAGAGAAACTGAGGGTGGGGGCATCTCTGTGTCAATCTGGAGACCTAAGTCAGGGTAGGCTCCTGGGAGGATACGAGGGGCACTCAAACAGAGACTCTTAGAAGCAGAGGCCATAGAGACTGAAGAGGATATCCTCTAACTAGACCAGTCTCCTAGCAGGAGGATGGGAACACCAACCCACCCACAAAAACTTTGACCCAAAATTTACTCTGCCTGCAAGATGCATCGGGATAAAGATAGAGAAGATAGAGCAGAGATTGAGGGAATGCCCAACCAATGCCTGACCCAACCAAAAACCCACCCTATGGGAGAGTGCCAACCTCTGAACACTGCGAATGATATTCTGCTAAACTTGCAGACAGGAGCTTGACAGAGTTTTCCTCTGAGAGGTGCTACACAGCAGGTCCTCAAAACTGATGTTAAGACTCACAGGTGCTGGGTGATGAGTAGGGAGTTTTGTAGAAAAGTGGGAGGAAAGAGAAAAGGACCTGGAGATAACAGGAGCTCCACTAGAAGACCAACAGGGCAAACAACCCAGGGCCCAGAGGGGCTTGCTGAGACTGAAGCATCAACCAAGGACCACGCAGGAATTGGACCTAGTCCCCCCTACAAAGATGTAGCAGATGGCCAGTTTAGGCTTCAGGTGTGTCCTTTAATAAGGAAAGTGGAGACTGCATTGAAAATGGGTTCACTTTACCCTGGCAGGACCGCCTTGCCAGACCATAGGAGAAAAGGACATGTTCAGTCCTGATGCGACTTGAGCTGGGCTGGGTGGGAAAGAGATCTCCTCTTTGCTGAGGAAAAGGGAAGTGGGGGAGAAGATGGAGGGTGTGGCTAAGAGGGGAGGCGGGCTAGGGTTACAACAGGGATGTAAAGTGAATAAAAAGTTCGTCCTTGCTTATCTTTAGCCCCTTATCTACCATTTTTTAATTAATTAACGTATTTACTCATTTTACATCCTGATGGCAACCCCTTCCCGCCTCGCTTCCTGGTGCCACCCTTTCCCCCTCTTCCCCCATCACCTGTCCCCTTTTCTTCAGATAAGGAGAGCCCACACCCTCACTGCAGCTCATCCATCAGGACTATCCCACCAGGACTGTGCAAATCCCTTTCCCCCGTGGCCTGGAAAGGCAGACCCACCAGCGCAGTTATCAGAAAGCAGGCAACAGAGTCCCTGTCAGAGACAGCCTCCATCCCAATTACTAAGGAACACACACGAAGCCTGCCCATCAGCTGCATATGTGTAGGGGACCTAGGTCCAGTCTATGCATGGTCCTTGGTTAGTGCTTCAGTCTCTACAAGCCCCTCTGCACCTTGGTTAGTTAGCTCTGTTGGTAGCCTTGGGGAGCTCCTGGTACCTCTAGGTCCAGCTATGATTCCACCCACTTTTCCACAACAGTCCCTACATGTCGACCAATGCTTAGCTGTGAGGCTCAGCATCTGATTTGATACACTGTTGGGTGGAGCCTCTCAGAGAGCAGTTATGTTAGGCTCCTGCCTTGTTCTCTCTCCTCAGCCACCGCTGCTTTTTATTCCATTTCCCCTTATGAGTGAACATCCTCCCTTGGGTCTTCCTTGTTACTTATCTTCTTTGGATCTGTGAATTGTAGTATGTCTATCCTGAGCTATAAGGCTAAAATCTGCTTATAAGTGAGGGCATACCAAGTATGTCTTCCAGAGTCGCCGTTACCTCACTTGGGATGATCTTTTCTAGTTCCATCTATTTGCCTGCAAATTTCATGACTTCCTTGTTTTTAATTGCTGAGTAGTATTCCAATGTGTAAATATACCACAATTTCTTTATCCATTCTTTAGTTTAGAGACATCTAGATTGCTTCCAGATTCTGCCTATTATGAATAAAGCTGTTATGAAAATAGTTGAGCAAATGTCCTTGTTGTATAGTGGAGCATCTTTTGGGTATATTCTCAGGAGTGGTATAGCTGTGTCTTGAGGTAGAGCTATTCCCAATTTTCTGAGAAAGCACCAGATTGATTTCCAAAGTGGTTGGACAAGTTTGCACTCCCACCAGCAGTGGAGGAAGGTTCCCCTTTCTTTTCATCCTCACCAACACTTGGTGTCACTTGAGTTGTTGAACTTAGCCATTCTTATGGGTATAAGATGAAATCTCAGAGTCATTTTGATTTGCATTTCCCTGATGACTAAGGACATTGAGCATTTGTTTAAGTGTCTCTCCACCATTAAACTTTGATATTCCTCTATTGAAAATCAATATAGCAATGTATCAACGCAGATATTAAGACTCACAACCAAGCCTTTGACAGAAGGCGGGAAGTAATAATAAAAATAGGGGAAGTTAGTGAGACTTGGGGAGAACAAGAGCTCCACAAAGACCAAACTGAGCAGGGCACAGGGATCTTATACAAGACAGTTTCTCCAACTAAGGACCATGTATGGATATGGCCTAGAACCCCCGCTCAGATGTGGCCCATGGTAGCTCGGTGTCCAACTGAAGACCCTAGTAAGAGAAACAGGGACTGTTTCAGTCATGAACTCTATGGCTGGCTCTTTGACCCTCCCCCATACATGCCAGGAAGTATCAGCCTGGCTAGATCCCAGGGGAAGACATTGCAGCCAGCCCTGAGGAGACAAGATGATCTGGGGTCAGATGGAAGGGGAGGAGGTCCTCTCCTGTAGGTGGACTTGGAGGGGGCAGGGAGGAGATGAGGGAGGAATAGGGAGAGTGGGAGGGAATGAGGGAGGGGGCTACACCTGGGATGCAAAGTACCTAACCTGTGATTGATATGAATAAATTACATTTAAAATAAATTACATTTAAAATAAAGAAAATTCTCTGTTTAAAATTCTCTTTCTTTTCTTCCATGATTTTCTTGAAAATATTTTCTGGGCCTTGGAACTGGGAATCTTCTATTTCTTCTATTCCTATTTTAGTCTTAGGTTTTGTCTTTTCATGGTGTTGTTCATTTCTTAGATGTTTTATGTCCAGATTTTTTTTTCAGTTAAGGAAATCCTTTGACAGATCTATCAATTTCTTCAGCTGTATCTTATACCCCTGAGTTTCTCTCCTCCATCTCTTGTAGTCTGTTGGTGATGCTTAGCTTTGTGGTCCCTGTTCTCTTCCCTAAGTTTTCCATCTCCAGGATTTCCTTGATTTACATTTAGGCTCTATTTCCATTTTTAGGTCTTGAACCATTTTATTCACTTCCTTAATTTGTTTGATTGTGTTTTCCTGTATTTCTTTAAGTGATTTATTAGGTTTCTCCTTTTTATTTATTCACTTTTATTAATTAATTTGTTTATTCAATTTACATCTCGGTTGTCGGCCTCTCTCTCCTCTCCTCCCGTTCCCACCTTTCCACTCATAAACACCCCCCCCCACACACACACTTCTATTCCTTAGACGAGGGGAATTTTCTCATCCACACCCCCCAGCTTATCTATTCTCATGAGAACAGAGTTTGTCTTCTTCTCTGTGGCCTGGTAGAGTTAGTCCCATCCAGGGAAAGTGATCAGAATGCAGCCAACATAGTCTGTTAGTTTCCTCCTTAAAGAGGAAATTTCCCTGTAGTTCTTTGAGAGATTTATTTGTTTTCTCTTTAAAGTCCTCTACAGCTTCATAAGCATAGATTTAAGGTCTTTTTCCTGTGTTTCACTGTGTTATGATATCCAGAGGTTGTTGCCATATTACCCTGGCTTTTGTTCATTTTGTTCTTACACTGGACCTTGGCCACCCGGTTGTCCCTGGAGTTGTCTTGTTGTTCCTGGAACCCGCTGGGCTTCTTGGGCATGTGGGAGAAGCCCTAGGTCATGGGTGGGAGGCAGGGAGGCTTAGATCACCTCACATAGCCTACAGCTCTGCTCTTCTGGTTGAGTTCCAGTTGGACCTATAGGCAGAGAATTAAGGTGTGTGTTTCTCATCTGTGTGATCCTGTGAGGTATTTCTCATCTCCTTAAGAGAGCTAGTTGAGTCATGAATCATTGGCTGGATATGCATGTCTCTGGAATACAGAGTCTCTTCAGGATGGTGGGAGTACCTGGGAGGTCCGAGGGTGGCACCATGAATGTCTGGCCATGGGGGTCCTCTCAGGGAAAGACCAATGGTCACTGGCATTTCAGAGTCAGCAGTGCAGCTTGTTGCCCTGTGGACTCTTTACTTTGGGGACTCAAACTGGGGCTAATAGAGCTGCCATCTTGGATCAGGGACCCTATATGTTCTTATTGTCCAGCTGGTTGTAGCAGAGGGACCAGTAGAACTGTGGACCACCGTTTAGGACCGTGTTCCTGGTATCCAAGAGGTGTCCTTGGGTAGGCAGGAGGAGTCTGGGGTCTGGATGTTGGAACTGTGCATTTCTAGAACTCTGGAGCCATGTTTTTTTAGGCCGAAGGCACTGAATGCTGGGAAAAGCCTAGGACCCTGTGTGACTCATGGTCAAACTGTGGAGTTTGGAACTTTTTGTCTCTGGAACCCAGGATGCCTCCTCTTATCTGGGAAACACAGATGTTGGTGTTTTTGGAGTCAGTAGTCAGGACATTCACTTGGTCCACAGCCCCTGACCTTCTGCTCCTCAGATATGGTATGCACTGGATGCTGCCATCTTGGAAAGTCTTACTGGCTGTTCTTTACCTCATCTGTGCCTGATATAACACAGACTTTTGAAATGTACGAACTCAGCAGATCACTAGCTTTTACCACTGAAGCTGAGAGTATAATTGGGGAACATGAAGCTTGGAATAGGCTTCCCCACTTGACTATAACCCACCTGCTTGACGATTATTCTACCAGTGTATTTTACAAGTGCCTTGAATTGTGGCCTTCTTTCTTCTACTTCTATATGAAACTACATAAAATAGCTCACTGAAACAGAGAATTTCAGTAATCTAAATATGTGCTCTCTGGTCATGTTCTAGGAGCATGATAGTTAGCTCCAGATATAAACATTTTTTTGGTCCTGTTTATGGTGAAACTTATAGTTGTTTTTTTTTTCTTCTCATCACTGTAGCTGCATTATTAAATGCTATGGACATTCTGCTTCTTTCTCAGGATCACAAAATTAGAATTTAGTTTTATCATTATCAAAAGTCACATTGTTATCAGTTACACTACTCGCTGTGAATATAAAACAAGCTGTGGCAACACAGACCCTAAGGCCAGCAGAGCCACAAATCTCCCTGCCCACGACAGCCCTCTGTCCTGCTCATCGCTGCTTATTGTTTAGTTATCTTCCATTCCTCTGTGATGATCTTCTACATAAAATTAATTTCCTTTATTAGGCCTTTGTTACTTCCTAATACAGGACTGAAGTCATCTGTGATACTCACTCTCCTTGGCCACTACCAATGACACCACCAACCCTTGATTCTGGCACTGGATGACCTGGCTAGTGTGCTAGTGACAAACTCTGGCATCACCTTGAAATATTCTACTGCGTATACTCTCCTTGTTAGAAAATGCATCCTAATACGCATTTTGAAAAAAAACTGCTTTTCCTGGAAACTAAGAAATCATGAGGATCAAGGTCTTCTCTGCAGGACCCAGAGGAAGAACATTTTTTTGTATTCTTCTGTAGCTAAGGACCAACTGCCTTCTTTGGTTCATTTTCCTCACTCTTGGTCATCTGAGCCAGATGTGTTGATTTGCACCCTCTACCTCTTGCCTTAGTCCAGGCTAAACCCCAGAAAAATTTTCTAACATGAATGACTATATGACTACACTGACCTACCTGAATAATCAAGAAAAATGACTCTATCCTAGTACTCAGTGCTATCAGAACTTCACATTGAGAGAGGCAGGCTAAATAAGCCTCACCAACTCCATGTAGGGCTTCATTTTCTTTCTAGACAGAACAGGCCTAAGAGTTACAGAAAAAAAAAACACAGAAAAAGGGCAACCAATCAGAAACAGCTAAGACATCTTGCCTGGAGAAGGAAGATAAGGTTGTTTAACTACCAATTTGGAAATTACCTAAGTCCTGAACAGAGTCGTGTAGCCTCCATGGGCACCAGCCAATACCAACAGAGGTTACGCAGCCACATTAGGAATTCCCCTTTCTGGCATTAAAAGAGGCCTTCAACTCCTTTGGGGGCTGCTGCCATGTTGTGAAGGTGGTGGCCCCAGTATGCTGGGCTTCTATAGAATAAACACCCTCTGTTGCTTGCATGCTACTTGAGTCTGATGTTGTTCTTTCAGCATATCCCAGACCCTAACAACATCCTAGGATCTCTGAGTCTGAGCATGGAGATCCAAGGGACCCATCACCCTGCTTACAACATCAGTCCTCTTCTCTGTGTGCAAGAGATTCTTTCATCCTCTGCTTCAAGTGCCACTGTGACAGGCACATTTCACATACACAGCATGGATTTCTCTGAGATACCAGTTCATATGTCAAATACCTATTCCATTCACCTTCTCTTCAATTTTCCTTTCCCAGATACTTCCACAACTGGCACCATTACACCTCCAGCAGACAAGAGCTCAGTCAGGTGATCACGTCATATTTTGTTTTTAAATTTATCATCAGTTGTAACCCATTCTAGTTTATTCTCTTTTGCTATGATAAAACAGCATGGCCAAAAGCAATTTGGGGAAAGAAAGAGTTCATTTAGCTATTATAGTCCATCATCAAGGGAAGTGAATTCAGGCCCTCAAGGCAGTAGCTTGAGGCAGTAACCGGGAAAGAACACTGCTTACTGGCATTCTAAGCTCCCTACTGTAAAAAGTACTGGTCCACTTGCCCTGGCATAGTACCCGTTCATTGTTGTCTGATGTCTTCTATAGCAAGAAAATGCCACAAAGTCATAGCCACAGGCCAATCTGATAACTCCTCACAGGAAGTTCCTTCTCCTCAGGTGTATCAAGTTGACAACCAACATTATCCACCGTATCCTTCAGCACACATGTTCACTTATTTAACTCACCACATACACTGTGCTTCCACTATGGCCACCTGAATGTTAGGTTTTTTTTTTTCTGACTGCATTTGCTACTTCTCTCTACCGCTTCTAACATTTGTCTAGCTTTTGGAAAAGTTTCTCCCAAGGGGTGGGAAAGATGGCTCAGTGGATAAAGTGCTTGTTCAGATCCCTAACACCTGTGTAAAAGCTGAGTCCAGTGACACGTGCCTGCAACCCCAGCACAGGTGAGGCAGAGACAGGACTATTGGGGTTCCAGATTGGCCAATACATGCACGGGAATTGCTGCCCTTTCAGGTATGAGGTAGGACATCTTCATCACGTCATTCTTCTTAACGTTCTTGTTCCTTCCGCACACAGCATTATTTCTGAAAAAGCTTCTTATTTTTTCCCTTGAGCTCATAGGCACCTTTGCCAAACCTTACCCTGCTCTGCCTCCTGCTCTATTTCCAGACAGTGCGTTCTGTTTCATGACGTGGAGGTCTGCTTTCATGTCAGAGCTGCGTATTATCGTTAGCTTACGTGTTTTTACTTAGGCGCTGCCACTCTCATCTTAAATTCAAAGTGCAGGAGGGCTGAGACACGAATGATTGGTTCATCATTTCTGTCTCCGGTACTGAAAAAAATTCCTTGAAAATAAACTGTGCATAGGAATGGGTACCAAGGAAATCAAGAATACTCCCCCAGACTATCAGGGAAACAAAATAAGCTTTCAGAAAATGCAAGCAGAGAAAATATTTCGTTCCACACTAGAAGACCTCCTCCAGTTTATGATTCAAGGCCTCAGAGTCAGAAGACCAGCTCCTAACAGCAGATTGTTTCTGTCTCTCATGTCTTTCTTGGTCTTTTACTCCCCAGTCTCTTCCTTCTCTCTTTGGTCTCATTCTCCCTAATCTGTTTAGAGGAAAGGGTTGGTCTGTCCATTCTCAGATTTCCTCATTTCTCATTCCTCATTTCTCTGATCCCCCTGATTAAAAAAAAGAAAGAAAGAAAGCAAATCATGATAAAACCAGATGTAAGATGCATCTCCTCTGGAATAATGGGAGGTGGCTCGTGAGGAGGGAGGACAGCGTGAGCCTCTGCTGTTATGTTCTCTGACCTCTTATATGAGAGAGACAAGTCCTTTTGAGAACTGGTGCTGATACTAGTGAAGGGGAACGGCAAACCTCCATGATGGAGGAAAGTGGAGATGCTTCCCCGAGCTTCTGACCCTCAGTCCCTATAAAAATGGTAATTTTTTTAATTCTACCTGACTCTTGTCATGTTTTTGTGGTGGGTTCACAGGCCTGAGAAGATCAGCATAAGGAGCAAATGAAGTAAAAATCTTTCATGGTTTGACTATGAAGTATCCCTCCAGGATCCTGGTGGAGATGCCTATTCCATTCTCAGCTGCTGCTGCTGTACCAGAAGCTGGCTGGCTGAGGGAGGCATAGAAAGTTCTCTCTCTCCTTCCCCTTTTCTTCTCTGTCACCACATCCCAGACACTACAGGGTCAGAGAAACAAAGACCAGAACCTGGAAATTGGACAACAGTCAGCTGTTATCCACCCAAGTTGTTTCCCTCACATATTTCATACTGATGGAAACTGTAGTGGTCACAATGACATCACAGTGGTAAAATGAATAGCCACAGCCAGCCCTGTTTTCTGAGAGTACCTCCAGCTACTCTGAGTTTCCTGTCTTGACTTGTAGAAGGCCCAGAAACTATCTCTTTTATTGAGCTCATGTGCCCACTGCATTATTTCTTCCTCTCTTCTGTTGCTTCGGCTTTAACCAAATAATTCTGTTTTTCAATCACCATGATTCCAAACCACAGGCCCCTGCTGCTGACTGCCATAATGGCTGACACCATTCCCTACCATGGTTTCCAAGGATACTTGGGTAAATAGCAAGAAGCACTGATGGTGCTTTGATTTGCCAAAGACATACTGCGGTGTGCCCTGCAGCAGTTATTCTAAAGAGATGCTGTCAGCCCTGTTTCTTGATGCCCTGCTTTACTCAAGCTGAAAAGTCTTAAAATGGTGCTGCCCTGTCCCGCTCCTGCCTCCTCTCTCCCTCTTCCTTCTGTCTCCTACCCTCCTCATCTCGTCCCCTTCCTTCTTCTTTCCTCTTTTCTCTCTTTTTTGATGCAAAATTTGCTATGAAAGTCTAACATCAAGCACACAGCAACACTCCTGTGCCAGACTCTTAAGTGCTGGTTTCATCAGTCTGGGCTCTATCTGTTTTCAAGAAAGATGTTCTTTCAGTCTGACTTATCAATCTTTCTGCTTTACTAAGACAGTTTTACTTAGCTCTGTAGTTCATGGCGAATTTTTAAAGGACCTCTTTCAAGAAACCAAGCTGAGTGACAAATGATATCCTATATTTGGTCCTTCTCTTTCAGAATGTGACCCCGGAACTGGTCCATTGGCATGTGAATCCTCTCTTTGCAGGAAAGCATCTCAGTCCCCAGAGCTGCCCCATGCTCCGCTGTTTGTGGTTGAACTCATAGTTTACTAAACTGTGTGAAGCTAAGCAGAACCTTCACTCTGCCATGTGGGATCCATTTCCACCAATTAGTTAATCTCCTTTGTTTCTTGTAAAGACAGTCAAACAGTAATTTGTGACATTGTTTTGGGTATATACTTGGCTCAGATGGACGCTGAGAACTTCAGGCAACATTCTGCTTGTACTGGGAAAAATTATCTACAAAAGACTGACTGATGATATTGGCCTTTTCTCCTTCCTTCCTCCCACTTTCCAACTTTTCTTTCCTTCCCTCTACTTTTCTTCTCTGACTAGGTAGTTTGCCAGAGATGAAAAAATAAAATAAAATCCCACATTGCCTTTATGAGCTGCACAAACGGGTCAACACAGTTGCTTCTGTACGGAGTTGTCTACAACCAGCAAATGCCCCCAACCTCCCCAGCTGATGATGGGTTATTCCCATAGCCTAGGATTTGCAGCCACCACCACTGTCTGAAAGATGCTGAAAGTAGTTAGTGTTTCTTTTGAGGTGGAGCTTCCTCTACGGGGGTCTCTCAGTCTCACCTTCTTTCTTGGTTCCATTTCCTGCCTACTCCCTTTCTCCAGGGAACTTAGTATTTTCTTTTAATCATTTTGCTCCTGTCTTGTGAAATTTTAATAGCATAGAAGTGCAGGGATCTATTTCTTCATCATGCTTCACTGACCACTGTAATCAATAAGGTTTGTTACAGAGCCCTCCTCCTCTGGAGACCTAGGTTTTACCTTTGGAGGCAGTTGGTCATCCCTATAAGGAAAGTTTGCCTCATACAAATAGAGTTTTGTTTTACTTTCTCTTTTTTCAAAAGGGACTATCAGATGAAAAGATAAGAGAAACAGGAATGAAATATACCTGAATCCTAGTTTGCCAGCGTCTGTGGTATGATTCCTGAAAAACATCTCAGAGTCTTATTTCATGCATGGTAAGTGAGGAAAATCATACTTTTTTCAAGAGGCTGTTTGGCGGTAAAATTTTAACGATTATCTACTGCGTACAACCCTTAACACAGTGGCTCTCGTGTGTGTTGAGTTCTCACCAGTTACCTTGGGTTACATTGTCATCAATTTATATTATTTCCGTATTTACTTATTGTGTATATTTTTTACACAGGGTTTTGGTACATACACATTGGCATTGAACTTGCTCTGCAGCTCCAAATTCTCTTGCCTTCTCATACCAGGTAACAAAAGTAAAGGAATGTACTACCATGACCCTCACACAAATTTTTATTTTTATAGAAATGTGCTTTTTTGTATAAACTCAATTACAATATTTTTTCTTTATATTAGAAAACAATCAGAAATGCTGGCATGTTTGAAAATATGTGCAGAATACCTCAAGTGTTTCTACTGTCAAAGAGAGGGCATTAAAGTCATCGCTGAATTAGGTGCGACACATGAAATCTTTGGCTCAACTTTTGTTCCTTGAGAGGTTTTATATTTCAATTAAAAATACACTGAGTGATGGGTTTCATTATGACTTTTATACACATGTGCTCATTATTTTTTTCCCATTCATTTTTACCTCTCTCAGCTCTCCTCTGTCTCATCTACTCCTTCTGGCTAGTCTCTTTCTTTCTTCCAAAGAGATAGTCCCCACCTTTGTTTTCACAGTGCATGTGTTCTATTACCTGTTTTTCTTACTCTAAATATCTCTTCCTTTTTCATCATGGTTCTTTTTTTTTGTCTCATTACCTACCTACACACACACACAGATAAGTACACATATTTCTAAATACACACAAATAAACCATCCATACAAACAGCCCATCTTTGAGATAAAATGTGAACTATTTTAATCTGTTTATTCCAATTAGCCCAATGCTCCACCCACTTTCCTGCTAATATCACGATTTTATTTTTTTAATGGCTGAAAAAATTCCATTGTGTGTACCATATTTTCATTATCCTTTTATCTGCTGATGAATTTTCTGGCTGGTTCCATTTCTGGACCAGTAAGCATAAGCACACAGTCTCTTGCTTACATGCCCAGGAGCATATCACTAGGTCATAGGGTAGTTTTATTTTTAGGCTTTTGAAAAATATCTACAGTGATTTCTACAGTAACTTTACAACTGAATATTCTTGTTTTCTTGGTAATAGCCATTCTATCCATCTTATGTCAGTGGCCCCCTGCCTATGTAAAATTTTCTTATTCATGGATTATTTCACAAATTATAATTTTTATTTCCACAATTGTGACAATACAGATATTTATAAGACGTATTTACCTTATATGCAGGGTTGGTTTTGAAAACTGGTTTCTCTGTGTATCATATGTGAACCTGGTGCTCAAAGGGTTCTGAAGAGAGAAACAAGGTTCTCTGGAACTGGAGTTATGAATGGTTGTAAGCTACATTGTGTATGTTGGGAACTGAACCTAGTCCTTGCCAAGACCAACAAGCATGCTTATCAGCTGAGCCATTGCGCCAGCCCTTGGGCATTTGTCCATTTGGTTCATTTGCTTTTTCTTGGTAAGAAAACACATAGTATTTATGATAATTGATAGTGGACCACTCTTTGTAGGAGGCTAAAGGGAGATTCTGGAGGTTCAGGGAAAAGTTTATTGGTTTTTATATTTCCCGAGTCTCTAATTTAATAAATAACTTTTTTAAGTTTCTACTAGTAACTCCATATTCTGCTCAGTAAGACACTTCTGTGAAGAAAATCTTCACTAGAGAATCTTAGGAGTAATTTTCTATGGCTTCTTAAACCTTACAGCTCAAACTTTGATTTATTTATAGATCAGACTCCTGAGTTCTATAGGAGCTTTTTAGAAGTGCAGAAGATCATTAATACAGCAACTAATGAAGAACAGTGAAGCTTTCTTTTTAAAAAAGAAACTTAAAGATAGTACTATTTTATGATGTAACATTTCTACTGCTGGGTATATAAGCAAAAAAATGAAATTAACACATCAAAAATACACCACCAGCACTCTCACATTTATTGTGGCACTCTTTGCAACTTCTGAAACATGGAAACCATCCACATGCTCCTCAACACAAATGGATGAAGACGAGGTTAATCTACATCTTGGACTACCTATAAGAAATATCAGAATGAGGCTCACTATACATCTAACATATATCTCCATGGTGACATTGAGGATTAAGAGTAGGAGGCTGTTTTAACGGGATGATGTATCGCCATTTTCCACGAATTGTGGCATACAAAAAGAAAAAGAAAAACCCAATAACCTTAAGTGATGATAAAAAAATTCAGATACCATACCTGACATCTCTGTGTGGTCTTCTAAAATCTGCACTGTAGCAGGCATAAATACACAAGAGTTTGCGGTGGGTGTGGTCAATGTATTTGCTAAACAAGGCAGGGCTTAGCATTTAGTTGGCAGTGTTAATAGATACTAATAAGTAATGCCTGATATTTCTCTGATGTAGAGGTTTTTCTCTGGAAAAAACACATACGTGGATGGCTAAGGCAGCAGAAAACACCTCACCTGTTTGTTGATAAAGGGGGCAGTCTCATCCCCTCTTCCTCTTTGAGTAATGGACGCTGCACAGATGACCAATAGTCACTGCAGTACAGTACTAAGAACTTGTGTGTATGCACGAGGAGAAAAGGGGTGCACAAATCAGATGCATCCTGGGGGCTTGAGGAGAACTTTTACCCACATCTTGCTTAGCAGTGCATCTTATCTGGCACAACTTAGAAAGAAAACATTTCACAACCATAAATTCTGTTTGTTGGGTGACTATTATTGTTTTGTTTTCCTTCTAAGATAAAAGAAAACACATTAGAAGAGTCTCATACATTGATGCACAAGACAGAAAACAACGCATTTACCAAGAACTTGCTGTACAGTCATCACTTTGGATGTCTTCAGAAAGATGAGATAGAATCAGAGCAGGTGGGGCTGGTGCTTGAAGATGAAAAGAGAACAATAACAGAGGCTTAGATAACCCTCTGTTTATTCAGAACTAAGCTACAGTCTTTTATGTGCAATCGAGACTTTTTTAAAGATAGAAGAAAAGAGATATTTGGCATTGAATCAGCTCAGCATTATCTGTTGGAGTAGATGTTAGAAAGCTGATACACATGGATCAATTGCAAGATGCTCTTAAACATTTAACATAATCAGTAGAAATTATACAAATACAAGTGGCCTGTAAGGGTCTATCTGTATTTATTTATATACACCTATTTCCCCACATCTGTATCAGAAAGAGCTAAAGTTTCCTTGAATGTCTCTTCACTTTCACAAACTAAACTGACCCCAGGAGTTTCTTTGGGAGAGCTCCTGGAAATTATTTTACAGGTTCTATCACTCAAAGAATAAACGTGTAATAATGTCACAAGAAGTAGGTCTAAGACACGTGTTGTGTTTTTATTCATTAGTTGTCCATGGAAATCGGGTAATAACCCTTTTTGTCTATTCTTGCTTTTATGGTCTGCTTTCCTTTTTCCTTACAGGTGATTATAAAAGCATGAATGACTGCTGTTACATCCACAAGACCATAACTGTCTCCCATGATCCTTGTAATGCAATTGGTTTAAAAGGAAAGAATCACAATTCCAGAGAAGAGATGATTGCTGCTTCCTTAAACAACCTTGCTAAAATTATTGAAAAGAATTGTTCTTGCAGTGTCTAAATGAAAAGACTCTACTCTCTCTTTTTATTTCTCAGGCCATGGGATCTGCTTGTGGACAGATAGCTAGTCTCACACAGAACAATTAACTATTAGATTATAAAGACTCTTAACTTTATCCCTTCCCAAACAACCCCTTATGGCACTTGTGATCTTTACAGTAAAGTTGCAGATAGATGCTTAAAAATGAGCTCTTCATGGACACTAAAAATGCCCTGGTGATATTGCAGGTGCCTAAGGGCAGATCATCCTCAATGACATCGTGGCTTAGCAGGGACAACTGATGCGCCAACACCTTATGCGCATCTGCTGGATCATGCAAAATATGAAGAAAGCTTTTGAAAATACACATTTGGTGTTCTTAAATGGATATAATGTCACGCTGCTTTCTCTACCCATGGGTTACTCCCACACTCGGGCTTGGTCAGAGAAGCTTCTTTTGTGAAGTAGGAAGCAATCACTTGACACTCATGACAGGTTAAAATGACGACTGTTGAGCCATCGTCTCTAAATGGCACCCTCAGCCCCACCTCCTCCCCACCATTCACATACACATGCACATACACAAGGCTCTATGAACATTTATGAAAAGGACATGAAAAAGAGTGCAAGAGCCAGAGACAGGGAGGAGTACTGCAGGTGGTTTCTTTGGACCATAGAGTAGCTGTGCCCTTGAACGGCCTGCTTGCACAAGACCTGCTCAAGATTGAGTCTGACAGCATTACAGCATGCACGGGGAAAGGATGCACGAGGCCCAGTCCCTACCTGATGAAATAGTGGCAGAAAACGGCTGTGATGGAAGGAAGAGGCATTTTTCTTCAGCACTAGAACTACTGGTAAACTGCCCAGGCTCCATGCAAAAAAAAACAAAAAAAAAAACAAAAAAAAAAACTAATGAATTAGGCTCAGATAACTAAACAAAAAGAGATGGGGAAATTATTTGAGGACTCATTTCTTTTCTTCTAGTTGGATCCTGATGATTCTATGCAGTCATCAGATTTAATAGGAGGCATCTGTACCCATTGAGCCATCCCACTGGCTCAAGGAAATTATATGAAACCCCAAGACAATATGTCTATTCCCCAATATAAATGTTTAAATATTTTAAAATAACATACTACAAAAATATCTTCATTAAAAAGAAATACATGAAAATCGGAAGAAGACATCATGGGAAGAAAGGTTCTAGAGTGAATGTGAAGAAACAAAAGGATAATTAGGGATCAATATAATCAAAATACATGTGTGAAAATTTCAAAGAATAAATTTGAAAAATATTGGAAAATTTAAAACATATGGATGAAGAGTCTATCCAAAGAAGCACATTAAGAGAACTTAAAGTTCGATTTTTAAAAACCAAGATTGGATGTGCTTAGAACGTTTTTAGCATTAGAATGATACACTGGGTAAATTTTTTAAAAGTAGAAGAAAGATAAGTGGGTAATGTACAAACTATCGGAGCAGAGAAATTTAGAGAGAAATGTGGGGAGCTTTTCTAACTGCATATAAAAGTAGCTGTGGAAAAAACAGAGTTTCCCCCACTGGCCTTGGCATTCTTCCAAAATCTGAATCAACATTCTTTCATTTTGATAGAGAGAGATGATTGCTAAGGAATATGATGACAATGGGCCTGTATGCAACTAGAATATTTTGTTTTCAGAGCATGAGTAGAAGGCTGGGAATACAGTTCAGTGCTAAATCATCTGTCTAGTACATATGAACCCCTGGGTTCAGTTCCCAGTACAGAGAAACAGCAACCAGAAAGATTAAGATGGCTCTGGAGTAGCGATGTAGTTAGATGTAGTTAGTATGATACTTTAAAATAAAGACAGTCTAGAATAATAACTATTCATCCTATGGGCTAGAACATACATCATCTCTAGCTACCATCTACCTTTCATATCTATCTGTCTGTCTCTAGACTAGGCTGAATACTTTAGTACATACTGAACGTCCTTCTTCAGGCTTCTGTAGGTACAAAAAGCAATAGAGAGAGAAAAGTGAGTAGACACCCCCCACCAAGCATTACAGACTATGGTTATGCTCTGATGATGAGACCTACATTCTTATGTCTTAGAACAAGGAGAAATAGAGCTGGTGCCCAACTAGAAGTTTCACCCCTGCTGAGTAGCGTCATAGTAAAGGAAGATATGTATGTTCTATACTACTAAAGTACAGCTACAAATCCTGTGAATTACAATATTAATCTGCTCGCAAGATGTGTACACTAGTGCAAGAAAGGCATGTTATAGGAATTGTCAACCATTTTTTCGTTGGAGTAAAAGCCCATTCCATGAGTTGACACTGATAAAATGACAGAAAACCCAAAACCAGACAGGCCTTGGGTACTAGGGTAAAACCTGCTATTATTCTGTCAAACGAATAAAACAATGAAATGATTCCTAGCAACAGAGAAGAGAGTGCCACTCAATCTTATCAGAGAAGCTTCTTCTTGTGCAGATAGTAATTAAAACTAACACCCACACTGGACAATATGCAGAGAATGAGAGATTTTGGAGCACCAGGCCCTAAATGAGTTATTATTACACCCTTTCCTTCAAGACTCAGGAATTCATTTGGAATAAGAGACAAAAAGATTTTTAAGAGCCAGAGATGGTCAATGACTCCAAGGAAATAGCATTTTTTAAATGCAACAAGGCTGATGTACATACAAACTAGGATTCCATGTATAAGACCCTCACAAGTTCAAACCAGAAAAAAGTCCCACAGAGGGCAAGTGGGCAAAAAGCCTCACCCTTAGCAAAGAATCTATTTGCAATTAATAGCTGCTAGGAGACGGTAATCGGTTTTGTTTGTTTGTTTGTTTTTCTCCAATGGAATGACACTGGGTACGTCAACCACAGTCTAGGGCAGGCTTCATGTTCAAGAGTAGCTGGCCAGAAGAAGTAAGACTCCATGGGTATGTGTGTGCATGTGTGTGTGTGAGTGTTTGTGTGTTTGAGTGTGCATATGTGTGTATGCATGTGTGTTGTTTATTTTTATTTTTAATTTATTTTTTAAGTGAAAGAAAGAACATGAAGTTGGGTGAATAAGGAGATAATGATGGACCTGGAAAGAGGTGGGAGAGGGAAAGAATATGATCAAAATATATTGTATGAAATTTCAATAATTATACAATTTTCTTTTAAAAGCAGTGTAAGTAATGAAAACATAGAAGGGTCTGAAGGCGTCTAAAGGAATTGAAGCAGGCAGAAAAATGTAGGTCAAGATGCTTCCCTAGCTTGCATGAGGCCCTTGCTTCAATCCTCAATCCTGAGAACAAAAACAGAAAGCTGGGCTTCATCCAGGAAGACCTAAGCTGGCATGTCATATGTTCTCCCCATATGCTCAGGGCAGTATGTAGCACATGGCTTATTTTTCTTCTTCTTGTTGTTAACATGATCCTTACATTACATGTGCTCTCAAGTGAATCACCACAATAGTTTCTGATTGACACAAAACTGAAACCATTGCATGACTTCTTTCAAAGAGTGTTTTCCTCCCTACATTCCTTACCCATCTTCAAAACATAGCCAGAATGGGAACAAACATGCATAGAAGGGAAAATGAAGATGAAGAACAGACAGAAGGGACCAAAGGTTCTTAGCTTGCATTTCTGGATGGGGAAGAGTCGGATGAATAATTTGTCAGGTAGAATTTACTTGGATGCAGAAGTCAGAGTCGCTAGCCATCCCTCTTGGAGTTTTTGTAGGCCATGTCAGCATTTTTTCCCCTATATACTTTTCTCTTATACATAACTGCAGCATTGAAACAACCAAGATGGCAGGATTTTGTTTTCTTTAATTTTTCTTTAAAAATTGCATTTATTTTTTGTCTGTGTATGTGAAGGGAAGAGTACACATATCCACGGTGTGTTCGGAGGTCAGAGGACAACCTGTGTGTGCCAGTTCTCGCTTTTCACGCTGTGGGTTCTAGGATCAATCTCAGGTTCTAAGGCTTGGCAGCAAGCACCATTCCCTGATGAATCACCTCAACTGATGCAGAATTTATGTTCAAGAATGAAAGTTGATACTATTGATGTTGATATTATGCCATGTTCCTGGTATGAAATCCAAGCCAACACAGACTGTTGAAGTCAAAACAGTGGTCCTCCTCAACCTGACAGCTTATTTAATAATCCCAGGTAGCCCGTGCCACACGTGGGTGCCTCTACATTGGTGTTGCCATGGAGCAAGGAGAAAACGCCATACGTGTTACCTCAATGACCATGTCTGAAAGAGAGCAAGGCACTGTAGGCCCGTTTGGCCTTCTAGCCCTGCCCCCAACAGAGGACTCTGGTTTATTTCAGTGACTTTCACTCCTGCTCCTGTTAACATTCTTAAGCTAAATCCATGTTTTCAAATTAAATATTTACCTTGGTGTAGATACTTATGTTTTCTTGTGCTATGGATGATGGGTTAGGGAGAAGTGTAATAGCATAAGGTAAAATTCTTGTAATGAGCACATTTCACAGCTCTCTAGTGCTTTCTGAGAGCGAGGACTTAGGATCAGTCTCTTTCACTCATCCTTCAATGAATCCTCACAGAATCCTAATGACTTAAATACCATTAACACTCATAAAGAAAAGAAAATGAGATTTATAAATGTCAAATAACTTGCAATGCTGAGACATGTAATCAGATTGTGTCTGATGCTGAGGCCTTGTGTTTTAGGCAAGCAACTATTTGCTTGCTTTCCAAACATGGAGCAAGAGTGACTCCAAGTTTACTACTAGTGTCTGCGTGAATAATAGCTTCAGGCCTCACATTAATACAACATGCCTTCTTTAGAATTCAGGAAAGCTATCATTCATCCTGTAAAATCCCTTCTGTTCTCACATGAGAAGGAAAAGATTAAGGGGATGAATGCTCTTCACAAGTAAATATCCCTCTGTCTCTTACAGTCTGACCTAATTTCCAGGTTCAAGTCAAATGCTAGTGTCTTAAATGAACTTTGCCAGACCCGAGCTCACACCAGAGTCAGGTTTAAGCACTGTGCTCATGATGTCACAACCATACTCCACATCTGTTGTTTTCTTTTTTCTTCTTCAATTCTCTGCAGAGTTTTCAGAAGACAATGTGCACATCCTATGTGCAGCTTTATCATCAAAGCACAGAGACAGGCTGAGAAGAGCCTGTGGAATTGATTCTAATCTTATGTAGAACAAGCTGCTTCTGTGGTTTGTGTTTAAGTGGTTTTTGTTGCTAAAGCGCCTATGAAAAAGGGGGAAGAACAAAGACCAAGTCAGTAGGTCAATTGGTAGATGAGAACTTGAGGACCAGGCAGTGTCTGTGTATTGAGTTGGTTTTATGCATGTCTCAGATGAGAGCATTACTGTATTCTATTTAGATCCATCAGAGGAAGATGGAACCATCACATACAACACGCACTGTGCTGATGGGGTAAAGGTAACTCAACGCATCACCCTTCTCATAGGCCAGAATCAATTAAGTAGTCATCCAATGAGCCCAATTGTCTTTTGAACACTGCTAAGTTTGATAGAGATCAGAAAATTGGGGCAGTTTTCAGATGGGGTACATTACAGAGGGAAAGAGAAAAGTATCAGTTTCTAAATGATTCATTTTCTAGTAGAGAAAACATTCAGAACTTTACTACTACCCATGTTTAGCATTTAGGTTTGACATATCACAAAAGCAATTTCCGTGTATAGAACAGTTTACAAAAGTTCATTTTGCTTTCCGGATAGATCCCCAACAAGAATCCTGCTGATGGAGAAGAGCATACTCCATTATTTCCTGCATCTGCTTCTGGGAATTAGAGAGGCAACCAATGGAAGGTCATGCTAATTTAAGGTCACTCTGGTGTTATGGAGAAAAGGCTGTTTTCTAGATAGAGCCAAAAGAAGACATATTTCCCAGGCAGACCTTCTATATTGCAATAAATCAGTCCCCAAATTTTATTTTCATCTCTTAGCCTGAGGGGAAAAATTAACTATCTCCTACAGCAAACAAACAAACTAAAACAAAACCCACCAACCTTGAAGCCACAGCGCTTCATGCTAGATCACAACTTCTCATTGTGAGTCTCTCTTCCTGTTTCAACGCTGCCCCTCAGGCCATCCCTGCGCTCCACTGCCACCATCTGTCATCAGTAAACTCAAGCAAGCAGGGCAGGGGACTTTTTTGGCACTTACTATTTTAAGAATATAGAGGGAAAATAACTGAGAAGCAGAAAAAGGTCTTTGCATATAAAGCACATGCTTGCCCTCATTGTTTTCTACCCTAAAAGCATCCAGATAAGCTTCCCTTTGATGTGCAAAAGTGACTGTATCTGAGACAGTGGACATGGCCTCAAGCATCAAGTAAGTGAATTTGGTGAGCGCATCAAGGAATTGGTGTCTCAGGGGTGTTTGGCTGCTTAGAAAAGCTTCACTCTGAGAAGGAAGCGTGATACATAGATTGACTTGAGTTTCGTGTATCCTCCTAACAACACTCTTCCAACTGTGTTCCAGCCTTTAATAGTGCTCATATTTACGGGTCCTGTTATTTTTCTTTCAAAATAGCAAGTGACTTACTGAGTCTTGGGTATGGTGGTGAGTAGGTGAGAGAATTTTGGATGAAAAGTGGTAAGTTTAACTTATAGTGGCTGAATAATAAATTTTTTTTCCAACATGTTATACACAACATGTGTGTGAACATACAAACATATACATGTATATATGTGCAAACGTATACATATCCCTCTATGTGTATGTGTATGCAAGTGTGTAGCAATAATACTGAAAGAAAAGGAGGTTATCAGTTGGAGGGGTTGGGAGGCGCTGAAGGGAAGAAATGAGAGGAGGAAAGTGATATAATTCTATTTCAATTAAAAACACTTTTTTGAAAAGTTGTTTCCACGGTGTACACACATACATATACACAAACAAGAGAAAGACAATGCAGAAATACTGACAGTGTAGGGTGGGGAGCGGAATGTTCACCACATTTGCTGTGCAGGCCTGAGAAGCTGAGTCATAGCGCAAATGCCCACCTCAGCCTCAAATGGTTATGGCAGCCATTCTGTAATTTCCTGTATTTTAGCACCTGTCAAACAGGAGAAAGTGGATTCACCAGTGACAATAACCTTATCAGTGAACTTTGGGTTCAACTGAGAGATCCTTTCTCAATGAATAAACTAGAGAAAAATGGAGAAAGCCTCAGCAAATCTCTAATGTACAGCACACACTTACACATGCATACCACATACACAAACACGTTTGCTTGCCATACATACTCACACACACACATCCATACCACATGCTTGTATAACACACAGAAACACACACATACCACACATGCACATACATTCATACAACATACACTCTTGCATGAATACCACACACAGACACATGCACACACACACAGACATGAATGCATACCATACAAATATAAACAAGAAAAAGGGGGGACTAACTAAAAGTGACTATCCCACCTTTTGATCGGTCTATTTACTTTTTGTTTTGTTTTGGTTTTTCTCCCAAGGAAACCAAAATGATGATGAAATCCATCAGTTAAACAGATGGTTAGGTCTCTGGGAGATTTACCTCAGGAATTGCGCACTAAAACCAAAAATTCAATGATTTCTAACTTCAAAAATCATTTTTAGATGAAGAATGATATCTTGAAGACATAAGCGTTTTGTCTTCCATTACATTCCGGTGAAGCAAGAGAACACGGATACTTAGATGAAGCTGTGGAAGACTTCTCAGAAGACAGTGTCTGAGGGTTGGGAAAAGATCCTCTTTGGGTCGTGCCAAATCGATTACATTTTCTGCAGGCACGGAGGCTGTGGTTCTGAACACGTGGAGATGAAAAGGGCTTCTTAGAATAATTTAACCAATAACTCTTTTTAAGTTGTCTTACGTCTGTTGTGTGTGTGTGTGTGTGTAGGTCAGAGGACAACTAACAGACTAACGGGATTTGAATATCTTTTTCTACTGTATGGGTCACAGGGATCAAACTCAGTTCTTCAGGTTTGGCCAGCTCTCTGGTTCCTATAACTTCTCATAAAAATTAACATTTTTGTTTTGACATAAATATTGCATTCAGCTGTACAAAATAACATAGTGGTATTCCACTATTTTCAGGATTCTTGATTGACAATGTCTTTGAAACATGTAGTACAAGGTACTGAAAAGAAGCATGAGTCCTTTCTGCACCAGCATAGGGATCTGAGCTGGGATCCCAGCCTCCACATTAAGAGCCAAGTGTAGCCCCATCTACCTCTAACCCCAACACTTAGGCGGGTGGTAGTTTGGAAACTGGGTTGTCTACTGCCTTTTATCCTCCTAGCAAAAGATTTTATGGTTTAAATTTTAAAGATTTGAATTTTTCTTGAGATTTAAATCATAATTTTCTTCATAGTTCGAGTCCATGACTACTTTGTCTAGAGCCTTTAGGTCTGGAATTTATCTCTCTTTTTAATTTTAAAGCTGAGCATTACCTGTTTGTGTCTTTGAACTTAGTGTTTTGCCTCTGATATAAGGCTTAGGCTGAAGTTCTGCTTTGCACATAGATTTATAATTATCCCTGTGACAGTTAGTGGAAAGATTATCTTTTCTCTATTGTGTTAGTTGTGGTGATTTTGTAAGCTCATATCTCTTAACATGAAGTTAGCTGCATTTGTTTGTGGACCTAAAAAAAGCAATAGTTGAGACTTGGAAATATATGGATTCTGTGACTATTACAACTCTTTTCTTTATGTATCTTTGTCCATTTAATTGCCTCAATACTTTATGACCCATCTGTATTGGTATCTCCTTGAAGTAGATATTGTTATATACTTTCAGAGATTTTTTTTAAAATCCTGAAAATCAATCAAGTTCAATGATTTACTCATTGTCATCGACACCAAGCTGATGACTTGGGAGATGAGAATTTAAACCCAGGCAAAAGGTTCCTACCCACCATGTTGGTGATCTTTTTAATCTCTGGGAAGGCTATGTGATTTATCATGTGTCAGATGTTCTGCAAAGCACTGAGCATTCTGTCTCTCCCCCACTGTTATCCCCAGCTCTTGCAGGGTCCATAATTAAAACACTGTCCTCCCACACCCATTGTTAACAATTTAATTTGGATATTTAATGTTTTATTCATATCAATACTCTCAAGTCTATGAAAAACACAAGAGTTACGAAGCATCCAATTATATTTGAATCTATTTCATGATGCAAGCCCTTGGATTGATTCATACTTTGACCCACCTTGTACTTTGCAAATCAGATCCTTCTCTGGAAGTCTAAAAGGGTTCATACACCCACCCAGAAATCCCAGCTGCTGTTAGCAGCTGGCTGATATTACAACTGTTTTCTAAAATCAAGTTTTATTTTTAACATTTATTCTGTCAGTTTTGGTCCTTGTCTTCTTAGAGTAAGTACAGTACAGTATGTATTCATGAAAATGAAGGCCGTGTGGAGAGACGCTACACTGGCAATGCTGGCCTAGAAGAACGTCAGGGCAGAATTCACAGCTTAGTAAATATTTGGTTTCCTATGTAGAAAAAAAAAAAAACAGGCCCTAAGCTTGTAAACAGTAGTTGATTGTTAAAACGTCTACTCTCAGTAAGAATAAAAAAAAAAAAAGAAGCAAAAACACCAACTGGTTTTATTGAAAGACTATTTTGGGATCTTTATTTACAAATGCATTTCTAAAGTTACTAAATCTCACACAGTTCAAAGTGAAAAGAGGCAAAGGTTCTAAGGTTCTGTCTCAAGAGAGATGTAAGAGTGACTTGGGTTAAAGGATATCTCTTTATCAGAGTTAGAAAATATCTCCTTATTTTGTTCTCCTGGAAGTCACTGGTCATATTCTCTCTCAAGCGAGAATCGTTGTAATAATGACGCATGTGTCATCTTGCCTTACCGAAAGAACAAGGGAATATGATCAAATCTACTTGAAAGTTTTGAAGTCCTACCTTGAGAACTACTTGGCTTGTTTATAAAGTCCCAAGGTATTCTGATGGTGCCATTCTGATTTTCAAAAACACAATCATAAATTATGTTTCCAAACTCTGTGACATGCCTGTCATGAGTGGTGGCCAGAGGCTGCCTTGCTGTGTGTGCTGCAGATTTGCTAGAAATTGCCTTGAACAAGACCTCTACAACGGGAACAGTAGCGATTAGCAGAGATACTAGAGACTGGGGAACACAAAACACTTAGGCTTCACCTAAGTATGGATAAATGGTATAAAAGATGCCATTTGGGCATCTCAGTGATGGCAAACCCTCTGCACATCCAATCAACCATGAACAAAAAGTGTTTTAATGCATTTGTGCTGAACAGGCCCAGACTCTAGTCTGATCACTCTTCACATACTGTGACATCAATGTAGGATTTAAATCATATTGGGTACTATAACTATGGTAGTTTTGTGTCCTTTTGCTGACAAACTATAAACAAAGAGTAGTGTATGGGAAAAACGACTTATTTCAGCTCAAAATTATAGGTTACAGGAAAGGCAAGGCAGGAGCTTCAAACATCTAGTCATCTCACATCTACAGTCACAGCAGAGAAAATAAATGCATGGTGAATGCCTTCTCCTGCTTAGCTTTTCTCTAAACTACAATATAGGATCCTGAGCATAGGGAATAGTGCCACCCACAAGGTCTAGTTCTTCCCACGTCCACCAACACAATCTGGATAATCCACCCACTCGGGAACCTATGGGACTATCTGATCTAGACAGCCCCTAAGTGCCACTTCTCCCTGGTGGTTTTAGGCTGTTACAGTTGACAATTAAAACTTACCATCACTTGAGCATCTTTTGGATATATGCCTAGAAGTGGTATAGCTGGGTCTGGAAGTAGTACTATTCCTATTTGTCTGAGAAAATTCCAGATTGATTTCCAAAGTGGTTTACAAGTTTACATTTCCACCAGCAGTGGAGGAGGGTTCCCCTTTCTCCACATCCTCTGCAGCATGTGTTGTCACTTGAGCTTTTGATCTTAGCTATTCTGAGAGGGGTAAGGTGAAATCTCAGGGTCCTTTTGATTTAAGTATTTCTCTGCCATTCAATGTTCCTCTATTGAGAATTCTCTGTTTAGCTTTGTACCCCATTTTTTTAATTGGGTTACTTGATTTGTTGCTGTTTTAACTTCTTGAGTTCTTTATATATTCTGGATATTAGCCCTCTGTCAGATACAGGGTTGGTGAAGATCCTTTCCCAGTCTGTAGGTTGTTGTTTTGTTCTGATGACAGTGTCCTTTGCAATACAGAAGCTTTTCAGTTTCATGAGGTCCCATTTATTGATTGTTGCCCTTAGAGTCTGTGCTGATAGTGTTCTGTTCAGGAAGTTGTCTCCAGTGCCAATGAGTTCAAGACTCTTCCTCATGTTTTCTTCTAATAGGTTTAGTGTGTCCAGTTTTATATTGAGGTCTTTGATCCACTTGGACTTTAGTTTTGTGTAGGGCGATAAGTATGGATCTATTTGCATTTTCTACATGTAGACATCCAGTTAGTCCAGGACCATTTATTGAAGATGCCATCTCTTTTCCATTGTATGGCATCTTTGTCAAAAATCAGGTTGTTGAACCATGTTTATTGCAGCTTTATTTGTACTAGCCAGAAGCTGGAAACAACCCAAATGTCCTTCAGTTAAGGAATGGATACAGAAATTGTGGTACATTTACACAATGGAATACTACTCAGCAATTAAAAATAAAGAAATCATGAAATTTGCAGGCAAATGGTGGTATCTAGAAAAGATCATCCTGAGTGAGGTATCCTAGAAGCAGAAAGACACACATGGTATATACTCACTTATAAGTGGATATTAGACATATAATGTAGGATAATCATACTAAAATCTGTACACCTAAGGAAGCTAATCAAGGAGGACCCTGGGTAAGATGCTCAATCTTCATTCAGAAAGGCAAATGAGACAGACATCAGAAGAGGGAGAAACCAAGGAACAGGGCAGGAGCCTATCACAGAGGGCCTATGAAAGACTCCACCTAGCAGTGTATCAAAACATATGCTGAGATTCATAGCCAAACTTTGGGCAGAGTACAGGGAATCTTATGAAAGAAGAGGGAAATAGAAAGAACTGGAGGGAACAAGAGCTCCACAAGGGGAGCAACAGAACCAAAAACTCTGTGCACAGGGGTCTTTTATGAGACTGATACTCCAAACAAGGGCCACATATGGAGATAACTTAGAACCCCTGCACAGAAGTAGCCTATGGCAGCTCAGTATCCAAGAAGGTTCCCCAATAAAAGGACCAGGGACCATCTCTGACATGAACTCGTAGGCTGGCTCTTTGATCACCTCCACCTGAGGAGGAGCAGCCTTACCAGTCCACACAGGAAGACAAAGAAGCCAGTCCTGATGAGACCTGATATACTATGGTCAGATGGAAGGGGAGGAGGACTTCCCTTATCATTGGACTGGGGGAGGGGTATAGGAGAAGAAGGAGGGATGGTGGGATTGGGAAGGGATGGGGCAGGGACTGCAGCTGGGATACAAAGAATAAACTGTAATTAATAAAAAAAATTTAATGTTTTTTAATGAAAACAAACTTACCATCACAATAACTAATACAGAGATAATTTCAAATATATAGGAGGATGCTTGTAGGCTAAATACAAACTCAACACAGTTTTATATGTGGGACTTGAACATCTACTGTAGTGTACTTGGTGGTCCCAGAAGCCATTGCCGATGGTTAGAGAAGGATGATTACTTTTATGACCTGTCTTTATCTTATCCTACTCTCCTCAGTGTTCTTGGTTTCTTCAACAGTTTCCCTGTCTCACATCCTATAGGCAGGAAATTTATAGCACATAGTTCAACACTATTTATGTTGCACTATCTATGTATATATGGGAAATTCTAAAAAAAACATTGGTAAAATTATCCCAGGTGATGCAGAAAGGTGAAGTGAAAGCTGTATTTAATGAAAATTTTAAAGGTTCGTGGAATACTGCAGGAGACATACCCAAAAGTTTTCCTCCTGCCTAGGTTATGTGGATTTGGGGACATGAAAAAAAGGGCTAGCTTTCAAAAAATTTGTTTTGTTTTGTTTTGTTTTCTCTTCAGATGGAAATAAACATAATTACAGAAACAAATTTAATTGTAGGTCATTTGGAGATTCCTTATGAAAGTTAAAGCAGGCAAAAGCAAAGTGGAATGCAGCACATGGAATAAACAGTGTCTCAGGCTGTGAAGATTTGGAAGAAAGGTGGGTTCTCCTTCATTGATGCCACACAGAGTCATGACCTTCTGAATACTGCAGCTGGCTTGTTGCCATGCTTCTGTTAATTCAGATGGTTCTTTGCAATCTTCCTTGAATGACAATTTGGGAATGCAAGCCATAATTCCTCAGTGTAGACCCTAATGACTTTCTGCCTCACTCATAGTAAAAGAAGTCCTGCCGGTAGCCTACCTACACCTACAGCCCAATACCCTAGTTTTACCTCTGGCCTCATGTCATCCTGCTCTCTTCATCATTTTTACATTATCTCCCCTGTCTATGCGGACTGTTCTCTGCCCCCATATATCCCTGTGACTTGTTCTCTTGTGCCCTCCATACACTCACATATCTGTCTCCCTCAAAGAAAGGCTTTCCTGGGTTATGATCCATAGCCTTGCTACCTAATCTCACTTGGAACCATCTTTGATTTAGGGTTTTTTCCCACTTAGAATTTTCTTAAACCTAACACTGAATATCTTATATTTGTATAACATTCAAAGCAGAGATTTTATCTTTTACATTCTCAGAGACAAGCGATCTAAAATTAGCAACTCTGGGTAAAGCCAGAGTACTGTCTGCAAGACCAAATGCCCAAATACTCTGCTGTAAAAACATATTTTCACTCTCGCAGCCTATGGCTGCTGGCACTATGGTCACATCATACTAAGGTCTGCATCTTTCTGTACAATGGATTTCTCCTTTGTATGTGAACTCTCCTGACAAAGATAACTGACTGTCGTTTATAAGAACCAGGATGGCATTCACACAATCCAGAATGGTTTCATTACCTCAAGAATGTAACTTAGCCACATTCACAAAATGGCTTTTCAGAAAAGATGTTTTATAGTTTCCTAGAATTAGGATGTGGTTTTGTTGTTGTTGTTGTTGTTATATGACCATTTTCCAGTTTGCAACCTATGCCTTTTCAGGACGCATACCTTAATAGCTATCTTTCTTTTTCTTTCTTTCCTCCTCTTCTGAAACCCATAACCCACCTCCTAGCAAGTCCTTTACCCCTAATCTAGATGCAGCTATGAACACAGTATGCCTGCTTTCAACACCTGTGCTTCCTTTTCAATTTTGCTGGTCAAAAATGTCTACTTATCACTTCTGAGGAGCAGTGTCCTAGACTCTAGGCATCTAAGAAAGGAAGTAGCACTGTCTGCCTATAACTCTCTCTCTGGTAAGGGAGATAAGATGGATAACTGAACAATCATTTCGAGGAAGAAGAGCATCTGACATGCAGACATATTTGTAATGTATAGTCAGTTAATGAAGAATAAATAATTGTTGGGACTGAGGAGATGGATCCATTGGTAAAGAGCTTGTCTTGCAAACATGAAGATCAGAATTTGATCTCAGATCCCAGAGAGCAAACAAATAACAACAACAAAACAAACAAACAAACAAAAACAAAAAACAAAAACCAGCTGTGTTTGGTGCTGTGCATGCTTGTCATCCAAACACTGGATGCAGAGCTAGGCAGAACCCAAAGAAGTGTCTGGCCTACTTGGAAAATTATAAGCCTATCACAAACAAACTATGAAAAATGCCTGTCTTATAAAGGTTTTCTAGTGCTGGAGAGATGACTCACAGGTTAGGAGCACTGGCTACTCTTCCAAAGGTCCCTAGTTCAATTCCCAGCACCCACATGATAGCTCATAAACATCTGTAATGAGATCTGGTGCCCTCTTCTTGCCTGCAGGCACAAATGCAAGCAGAGTATTATATAAATAATAAATAAATAAATCTTTTTTAAAAAGGTTTTCTATTTCTTTAATACATACTGTGACCAAAAATCAACTTGGGGAGGATAGGATTTATTTCATCTTATACTTTATAGTCCACCATCCAGAGATGTCAGGGAAGGAACTCAGTGCAGGAACCTGGAGGCAGGAGCTTATGCAGAAGCCATGGAAGGGGAATGCCTACTGGCTTGCTTCTCATGGCTTGTTCAACCTGTTTCTTCTACCATCCAGCATCACCTGCCTTTCTACCCACAGTGGTTTTGGCCCTCATACATCTATCTTCAGTCAAAAAATGGCCTTTCTACCAGCCTTTTCTCAGTTGAGTTTTGTTTTTCCCCAATGACTCTTGCTTGTGTCAAGTGGATGTAAAAATAGCCAGCACAGCGTCTGAAGAATGACACCCAAGATTGTCTTCTTGCCTTTATGCATACGCCCCCACACATGCACATATACATGTACATATATACTCACATTATAAATACCACAGACAAATGACAATTTAATAATTATTTTGGGAGTGGGTAGAAACTATCAGAAGTACTGTGAATCTAAAGAAATCTCACCTAACCTTTGAAGATAAGCAAAATAATAATGTGTTGATAATG
Organism: Pachyuromys duprasi; assembly: GCA_028658305.1. Taxonomy (NCBI): domain Eukaryota; kingdom Metazoa; phylum Chordata; class Mammalia; order Rodentia; family Muridae; genus Pachyuromys; species Pachyuromys duprasi. Next base: position 51,740,061 of record CM053766.1, read on the forward strand.
CCTGGAAGGTATTTTCAACAGGAGATACACAGAAGTGAGCACATTATTGTTTCTCTGGCATCCATTGCCTCTCTCTCTTATTGCGCTGAGGATGCTTCATGCATCTGACCCAAGCCATTTCTTTCTTCAGTGTTCCATGGGGCAAAAATATCTTGTTTCCTCAGTTGTCCACTAGTTGCTGCTTAGAGGAAGAGAGCTTAGCTTACGGTCCATGTCCAACTCATAGCTCATAAAAATGCCTGAGCACAAAAAAAGAAGAGCATGCGAACAGGAGTAAATTTGTACTGGGATTTTATGTCATGTGTAAAATTATACACAGGAAGAGCATATTCTTCAATTAAACTTATTAAGGAAGATTGCCCAAGCCAAAGAAAATGGCAAGCATAGGAGATATTTTTGAATTACAAAAGATCAGTTCCTTACATTTTATTCACCATGATTCTGCTGCCATTAGAAGATGATTCTGTTCCCTACTCTTATCTATGCTTCAGCTTTAGAAAAAAAAAATAAAAGAAGGAAAAAGAAAGAAAGAAGAAAATATTTTTAACTTCCCTTCACATTTTTAAGAAGCAACTTGGGAAGCACTGAACAGAGATAAATCACAGAGCCCTACCCACTCACTTCTCAGCTAATTCAGAATGAATTGAATTTACACAAGCAACAAGACTTAAGCAAAATGTTCCCATGGTTACACAGAAGGCTTTTTAAATGTGGTGCAGGATGCAGGCAGCCAAAATGACTTGACTGTTTATGTTAAATATGAAGTCTATTCCCTATTGAAATTTAATGATCTACTCTCTGCATTTTAGCAGCTTGCACCCTGATAGAATTAACATTTCGAATACGTTTGGAGAGATAAATTGCTTCAGCAATTGGCAAGTATTCATTCATATTTATTTGATCATATCAGTGTTTCAGATGAAAGTGTTTCCCATGTACCTTCAGAAATTAGGTCTACAAATTATCCTCATCTCTGAGCTCTCAAGTCTCCAAAGGATTCTATTATCTTTTTGTAGGTTATCTAGTGCAGATGTTAGACCTAACACTTGGCAAGAGAGCTCAGGAGGGGGAAAAAGGCCTTTTTCCCCATTTATAACAGCTAAGCAAAATCAACAGTGATGGTGGGCACATTTCTTGAGCCATTCCATGGTTCTTAAAGAGTTCTGATACAAACAGCTCTTGACCAAGCAGTAGAGGTGAGCAATAAAGTAAGATATGTTGAGGGATATTTTCTCTCTGACACCCATGTTCAACTTTGTTCCTTTTCTGCTGTGGTCCACTCAATTGAATCATTCATACTCACTGTCACTCCTTTGATGGTCCCCACTGAAAAGTTTCTTCTCTTCTTGTTCTATAGAATCCCAATTATTTGGCTTTTTTTCTCTTCCTTCAAGATCCCAAATCAGAAGTTATATGTGCATTTTTAGCATTTTTATATTTTCAGTGATGCCCAAGTATGACCCTTAGGGAGTAAAATGACATGAAATTTATACTGCAACACATTTAAACCTTAAAACACAAATTTATCAGAACTTCTCTAGACTTTCTTTGTTAGAAACAAAACTTTTTCTTATAAATCACAAAGCTGACAAATTGCACATCCAGTAATGATTTAATTGTAATTTATCTATTGATATCACTGCATTCAACAAATTCAGGAATTATTATCTGCATAAATTTATTTTGCACTGGCAAATGGAAATGCATTTATCACATATTGATCTGCTTGTCAGGTTAATATCCACATTTAGGCTACCTCTTGCAGTCCTAATTAGTCATTCTTGAAGTAAGTCATTATGATCACTGTTAATAATTTAGTTGAAAATCTTCATACCTTTCTTCCCTTATAGTTAGTTATTGAACGAGTGGAAGGCACAACTTTGTATTTTCATTACTGAAGAAAAAGAACTTTAAGGTTCTTTTTAATTTTTCTAGTAAGTGCTTAGGGACTACTATCCAAAACACAACAGCTGACAAGGTCAATATTTTGCCTGGCTTGAAGATTGTGCCCACCCAAAAGATAGTAACATGTTTGTAAGCTTATTCCTAATGTCTGAGTAAAGTTCAAAGGAAGTCAATTCTCCCTTTTGTAGATCAGGGCATATTGAAGAGGAAGGACACTCTCTATCACGGTTCTGCTAGAACATATAAAAGGATGAATTGTTGACAGATAGATAAGTAGTTCAGCTTCTAGATTTAGGAAAAAAATGCACAGAATTCTATTTTTTAGTTTTTATGATAAATCTGTAATGCTAATAGAATAAGGTCTGATTAAGAACTGCTTCTACATCAATAGTCTATATTGTTTGGGGAATCAGTTGTATTACCTTGACCATCCATTGGAAAGGAAGTTTCTCCTGGTGATACTGTTTTTTGTTTGTTTGTTTTGTTTGTTGTTTTTGTTTTTAAGTCTATGGTTCTTGTGGGGTGCCTTGTCAGCCTAAGTGGCTTAATTTTCATATGTGTGTACGTTATGTCTTACATGTCTGAATACACACATATGGTTGTATGTGTTATGTGTAATTATAGGTAAGTAAAAAACAATATAATTCCTTGAGGCCTTATCAAACAACCTCATTCCTCTCTCTGTACTGACCTCCCTCCCCAGGTGAGACTCTCCTTAGTTTTCACACTTGCAACTTCATATTGCCTGCATCCTGCTATTCTTCTCTCCCATGCCCCACCCCCACCCCACACACCGCTTTGGTCCCTTTTTTTGTTCTTGTGAGTATCCCGTGTTGTATACTTACGTCTGAAATTAGAAACCACAGAAGACAACACGTGGTTTTTGCCTTTCTGGGCCTGGAACACTGATCTCAATATAATCTTTTCTAGGTTTATGTATTTGCTTAAATTTTCATTGTTTCATTTTGCCTTTCACTGTGTATATGTGTGTATATGTACTACATTCTACATTTTCATTATCATTCATCTATTGATGGACATTTAGGTTGTTTCCATTTTCTGAATATTACCAATAGGATGGTAATGGATATGTCTGAATATGTATCTGTGGAGTATGATGTCTAGCTGGGTCATAGGATAGATTTATTTTTAGGTTTTTTTTTATGTGTGTGTGTGTGTGTGTTTGCTTGGTTTTTTAAAAAAAGATTTGTTGTTTAGTATTCCCTGTATTGATTTCCAGAGAGGTTGCACCAGTATGCATTCCCATCAACAGTGAGTAAAGGTTTCTGTTACTCTATAACCTGACTGCATCTATTGTCAGTTGTTTTGTTGATCTTAGCCATTTTGACTGGAGGAAGATGAAATTTCATAGTTGTCTTAATAGGCGTTTTCCTAATTGTTATGGATGATAACATCAAGAGAGAAGTCATGCCTGGAACTAGAAACCTGACAAATTTTGCAGGACTAGTGACATCACAGACTTGGAAAAGAATCTACTATTGCTACCTTGACAGCATAATTCTTAACTACATTCCGATTCTTATTATACTCGCAGGTAAGTTTAGCTGTCATCTCTTGTCAAAGCAAATGTAGACAATCACAGAAAAACACAACTAGAACAATGAACAGAACAACAGAGCATAGGTAGCCCATACCCAATAAGTACATATACATCTTAGTGCCTATATCTATGGCTCAGTGAACACTGAGAAAGAGGAGGTGGAAAGGGTGTATGAGCTAGAGCATCAGGATGTATGCTGTCAGACAGCCTTTCTAAGAATGGCATCGAGGTGACTGGATTGATGGCAATATAACAGACAGCTTGGAAGAGATTGAAGTGAGGACCTACCAAGATAAAATAGAAAGGGGAAAGTTTTGTAATTCCACCTTAAGTAAAAAAAAAAATCTAAAAGAGTTAAAAATAAATAAATGAATTTTAAAAAACAAAAAGAATTATTAGGGTTGGGAGTATAGTTTAGTGGATACAGCACTTGTCTGGCTTATAGAAAGCTTAAGATTTATTGCTATAATCATAGACTAGTTTTGTATCAAGTTGAGCTAAATGCAAGCTCTTTTTCAGAGGACAGGTCTTTACACAGGACCCAACTGCAAAAGCTGCAGAAGGAATCTATATGGTTGGCTTGTGTGAAAGACAGGGTTTGGGAATTTTGAATAGAGAAGTGCGGCTTTGAGAGACAATTGCAGCAAACCTAACATATTTGACATTATGGAATCATGAACAGGAATGCTGTGCCAAGTCCATCAGCTACATGATTGTGACTGCAAGAGACAGATCGCATCCTTGGAAACAAAAAGAACAGAGGTCCTCAAAAATAAAGCTGTTTTTCCAGGAAATGATGAGCCATTTTTCTATCCAAAACTCATGATTTAAAATGCAAACAAAAATGTTCATTTACACAGTAGCTTGGAAACCCACACTTTTTCATTCTATTCTTACTTCCTTAACATTTTTAAGGGAGGGGTCTGAAGTGAGGAAGGTAGTGCCAGCAATGACTACACAATTTAGGAGATTAAATAACATATTTTTAGACTGGAAAGAGTTAATTTTCAGGTCTGAAATCCAGAGTTCCCGTCCAGCAATTCAGGATTGATATAATGCAAGAGGTATTTAAATACCCTAAAATAATTTCCACAGGCGTAAAGTATGCTGGCTTTCCTGTTTGTTCTTAGTGGGAACACACAAGTACACTTAGCATCCATTGCTTTTATTTTGTATCAAATACTTATTGTCTGAAGCGATCATGGGTAAGCGAACCACAGGACAGAGTATTGCTGTGAACTCCTGACACACGGTGAATTGCTATACTCTGCATCACAGCTCTGCTAGCCAAAATTCCAATGTTCAGTGCAGAGCTCATTGCGGGAAGCACACACTGCCCCCACATTGCATTTTTGTCTAACAGACATTCTATAGAGGGTGATAAAAATGGAACCCTTTCTTTTCGTTTTTTTTTTCCAAAAAGGAGGAAAGCAGAATGTGATGGATCTAGTTTTCATAACATCACTTTATGCGCACACTTTTTTAAGCGTCATGTTTGAATGCCTGCTTATTATTTCTTTAGTGAAAAATATACGACTATCTGAGACAAAAATGAGAAAGGACTTGGGTATTTGTCTGAATTTTCGGGGATGTAAATTTGCCTCAGAAGTAATTAAAATTCCCCAGGATAGGTAGGTAGGGGAAGAATCTATTTAATAAACATACTATTAATTAATCAAGAATGAATGGAATCAACGCAAGATTAAAGCAATAATCAAGAGTCTGGATTTGTGATTACTTTAAAACACATTGCTATTCAACTCAACAAAATATACCAGGGAGGGCTCTGCTACTCGGAGACAGTCACATGAGTGCTGTGACAGGGCCTAAGTAGACGTCATTCCCTACAGAAAACAAAAGGAAGACGTCTACTTCTCATTGCCATAGAGAGGCAGATGCATGTGCAATTTGAAATTCTGAAAGTATATATATAATGACTATATAGTATATATATATACTATATATACTATACTATATATATACTACATATACTATATATACTATACTATATATATATATTATACTATATATATACTATATAGTATATATATAATGATTATATAGTATATATAATGACTATATAGAATGACTATATATGTATAATTTTATATATATAACATATATATGACTATATAGATAACTTTATATAGCTATATATATAACTATATATACATATGACTATATAGATATAGTCATTCTTCTTTGTCTGTAGGGCCTTGATTCCAATACTCCCTGCAAGCACCAAAATCTGCAGATGTTAAGAGTTTCTGATATGTAATAGGATGATTTGTCTCCATGCTACACACATCCTTCTGCATACTTTAAATCATTCCAGACTGCGTTTGCTGTCTATTACAATGAAAATGCTATGCAAATACTGTTACACTGTATTGTTTGAGGATAATGGCATGAAGAGCATTCATTTTACATTGTGTATGCTCAACACTATGCAGTAAAAGTTATTTTCAAACTAGTTGTGGATTGAAAGGTGTGAATGTATACATTGGTTGTGGAGTGTCCTGGACAGGCTTGAGTGTTTGAACACTAGTGGTGCTGTTTTGGAAATGGGGAGCCCTCAGGAGGAAGAGGGTCACAGTTGGCGGTGATATCTTTGGGCTCTAGAGCCTGGCCCACTTCCTATTCACTCTAGGTCCTGAGGGCAGATGCAGTGTGGCAAAGCTGGATCCTTGCTTGCACTGCCATGGTTTCCTGCCTATTGCTTGCTAGCCAGGGCCCCACCATTTTGTACAAGTCCTCCATTTTGAACTAACTGTGATGGTTACAGTACCTAGGTTTCTAGAAGTAAAGTCACTTATTTCCCTTGACTGCCCTGGCCACCAGGGAAGATATTTATCCATCACCCAACATTCTTTAACCAGCTGCTCACCGACTAACCCTCAAAGTATCCAATCTCAGGCAAAATTGGACCCTTTTCTTCTTCCCCTCTAACCCGACTGGTAAGGGGATGGTGGGCCCTGATTCTTGAAAAGAGCTCCTTGCAGGTTCCCTCATGTACAAAAAGAGCCTGCCCTGTCTAAAGCCACTCCTTTTCTTGTGTGTTTTCCCTTCCCCAGGCTCTTTCACCACCATGTTGTCCTTGCCATGATGGAGTAACAATACAGTTTAAATGTAAATCAAGTAAACGTTTCTGCCCATATATTCTTTCTTGTCAGCTATTAGGTCTCAATAAAAAGAAAAGAAAAGAAAAATGTGTATATATGCACACACACATATATACAAATATGTATGCTCATATGCAAATAAACAGATATAGAGATCATGTGTATGTAATATACATAACCTTCAAAGTTATATGCCATAACATTAGTTAAATGGAGCATCTTTTGGGTATATGCCCAGGAGTAGTACAGCAGGATCTTGAGATAGACCTGTTCTCAATTTTCTGAGAAAGCACCAGATTGATTTTCAAAGTGGTTGTACAAGTTTGCATTCCCACCCGCAATGGAGGAGGGTTCTCCTTTCTCTACAACGTGGCCAGCATATGCTATCACTTGAATTTTAGATCTTAGCCATTCTGCTAGGTATGAGAATCTCAGAGTCATTTTGATTTGCATTTCCCTGACCACTAATGACATTGAGCATTTCTTTATGCTTCACGGTCATTCAGTATTCCTCTGTTGAGAATTCTTCGTTATCTCTGTACCCCAATTTTTAATTGGATTATTTGGTTTGCTGGTGTTCAGTTCTTTATGTATTTTTGCATATTAGCCCTCTGTTGGATATAGGGTTGGTGACAATGACACTTGCTCAACTATGTTCATAGCTGCTTTATTCATGATAGAAACTGGAAACAACCCAGATGTCCCTCAACTGAACAAAGGATAAAGAAACTATGGTACATATGCACAATGGAATACTATTTAGCTATTAAAAACAAGGACATCATGAAATTTGCAGGCAAATGAATGGATCTGGAAAAGATCATCCTGAATAAGGCAACTCACATGGAGAAAAACAAGCATGGTATATACTCACTTATAAGCGGATATTTGCTATGTAATACAGGATAGCCATACTACAATCCACAGACCTAAAGAAGCTAAGTAACAAGGAGCACCCTAGGGAAGATGCTTAAATCTCATTCAGAATGGCAAACAGGATTGACATCCGAAGTGGTTGAAGAGAGGGAACAGGACAGGCACCTACCATAGATATCCTTTGAAAGACTCCACCCAGCACAGGGATCAAAGCAGAAGCTGAGACTCATATTCAAACTTCAGACAGAATTCAGGGAGTCTTATGGAAGAGAACGGGAATTGAAGGACCTGGAGAAGACAGCTCGAAGAAGACCAACAGAACCAACAAATCTGAGCCCAGAGGGCCTGCAAACACTGATGTACCAACCAAGAACCATGCATGGAGAGGACCTAGACCACCTGCTCAGATGTAGTTGATAGGCAGCTCCGTCTTCCTGTGGGTTTCCTAGGGAGGAGAGCAGGGACTCTGTTGCCTGCTTTTTTACCGCTGTCCTCTGGCGGGACAGCCTTGTCAGGCCACAGAAGAAGAGGATGTAGGCAGTCCTGATGAGACTTGATAGGCCTGGGTTAGATGGTAGGGGAAGAGAACTCCTCCTTTTGAGGGCCAGGGGAGGGCAATATGGGAAGAAGAGGGAGGAAGGGTTGAGTCTGGATGAGAGTGGCTACAGTTAGGATGTAAAGTGAATAGATAAAAAATACATTTAAATTTAAAAATATGAATAAAACAAGAATACATGCCCTAATGTAATTGGGCTTCTCATTTCTCATTGGACTGTAGACAATTGATTTAAAAAAAGAAAAGAAAAGAAAAGAAAGAAAAAAGAAAACAACTAACATTGCTCTGAAACTTTTGAGAATGTTGTAGGAGGAAAAAACGTCTTCAATTGTAACAGAAATAGCCATTTAGACTTCAAATGCACAATACTTCCTGGTTTCTTATTATAAACATGGTTGGATGCTTCCTGCCTGAGCAGAGCATGGATCTATTCCATTATTCCATTCATTTGACAATTTTTCCATATTCTGAAGACATTCCTCTATGGAGTGTCTTCTGCTTTAGTACTCAGTCCATGTACAGCCAAGAGTTTTAGAGACCTTTAATCTAGAGGATGCTGCTGCTGGTTTCTCATCACAGCAGCACTGGCTTCCCCTCTCCCTGTGTGGATGTACCCTTACTGATCTCCTAGTCTCCTTTATCTCCCTTGAGATTGAAGGCAGAATTCTGAAATCGATTCAGGATCAAGGAGCAGCTTAGACAGATGTGAACTGCATTGTTCTCTGATGGAATGTAACTGTGCTACAGTGTTATCAAGAAAATTGGTTATTTATACAAATCTCTTATTAGACCTCAATTTTCTCTTCTTAGTCAAGTTATTTGGAAAATATTATCCTAGGTCCATATATTACCTTGTTCTTTTTCTTTCTATCTTCTGGACAGGTATGGTGACTCCAATACCTTTGTAACAAGAAGGTAGAAACAGGAAAATTAGATTTAGTCCCAGGTCATTGTCAATGACCTCAGGAGATTGAGAAAAGGCTGGGCTGTATGAAACTCTGTCCCTGAAAACCAAACCAACCAAAACAACTTGCTTTATTTTTATTTTCTTCTTTTTTTAAATGCACTGTTACTTCTATAGTACAGACCTTGAACTCAGAATCCTCCTACCTCAGCCTTCAAAGTATTGGGAATATAAACACATACCATCGCAGTTAGCTTATAAAATATTTTTAAATGTCTAAAACAATAGTAAAATGACCAGTTTGATATATCTCACCTACATTCAAAACTTGTAAAGATTTTCTTTTCTAAAAGAAAGTTTTCACGAAACGCTTGAAATTTGCAGACATACTGTGAGATATTTCATCGTGAATCGCCCTAAGAACAGGATACTCTGCCACAGTGATGATGCCTTCATTCCAACTTTCAAAAGCAGCGAAAATAACTGAACAGCTTTCTTATCTAGTCCACATTTGCTTAGATGTCCCCATCTATCTTCAAATTGACTTTTATAGCTTCCTTTTGTCCCATCTGTGCACAGGACCAGATCATAATTTTCTATTCGATGCAGCTGTTATTTAAGGTAAGCGGAGTTGTTACAAATCACACACAAGCTGTCCCGTTATGGTTGGTAGGTGTTCATTTGGGACCACCTGATTGAGGAGATAATCACAGCAGGCATAAATGATCAATAATACCAAATCATGTGGCAGTTTAACTCTTTGTTGCTGAATATATAAACATAGTGATATTTTGAAGTAACACTGCATTTTTCTAAGCACAATTATAACTGGATATGTTTACATTTTTTTTAAAAAATCCATTTTTCTATGTGAGGCAGATTTTAGTTTCTTATATAGACTGCAATGATAGCTTATGTGGTTTATTGAGAAACTTGTGTGGATCTAGAGACTGGGGACTCGTTCATTTAATCTTCACCACAAGCCAAGGGGGCACAATTTTACAGACTAAGAGACTGGAAAAATTAAATATTTTGACAAAGATTTCAGAGTTAGTAAGAAAGAAAAAGAGTCCACAGATAACGCTTGCGCTTGAGGGCCTGTTGTACACACTCAAATGCTTCCCAAGCCAGTGCTGGGTACAGGTAGGGATTTCAATGATGCTTCTCTTTTCTGCCTAGCAAAAACTGTTGCTATCTGTCCCCTCAACCTTCCTAGATGATGGATTTTTCTAGCACTCAGCTCTGGCTTGAGGGAACTGAAGTCTCTATGAAGAAACCCTTTGAAATCTAAAGAATCATACCAGAACACTGAGCAAGGTCAAGTCTGTTTCCTGAGTGAACAGGACAAACACAGCAAAGCTGGAGTGCTTCCAAGCTCAGAGGGAGCCGGGTTTTCACCCTGTACTGCATTATTCTCTTTGAAGTAAATTCCCAGAAAACGAGGCACACCCATCACAAGTTTAAGTATAAAACACACCCCAAAGTCAACTGGGAATGGATTAGGGAGTGCTCACCCCAGACCCTGGAGAGCCTGTCTTTCTGTCTCTTTCTGTTAGAGAAGACAATCATACATTTCACATAACTTCAGAGAGTGTGAATTTATCCAAGGCAGTCATTTCATTATAAATTATCTTGAATTATACAGAGCATAAGCCAAGAAAAGGCTGGAATCAACTTTAGAGAACATCTGATCCCAGCACAGCTGAAGGCTTAGGGAAGAGGCCCTTCCCCAAACAAAACAAAACAACATCTGTCCAGAAGTTGATCTTGTGTGGGACTTCATTTTCAACCATGGATGAACTGGCACATTTTTTTCTCTGCCATGGATGAATTAAATTAAATGTCAACAAAAAGTCAAATGTGATCTACGCTGTCTGTGTGAGGAAGAGTTGTTCTTGCAGGTCTAAAAATTAGGGAAGGCACAGTAGTGTTCAGACACCTGGTGAGGACCATGCTGGAGAAGAAATGACAGGCAGTCTGGCCACAGAGTGCTATGTCCTGTTATCATTTCCCTGACTCATTAATAACTACCTAAATGGCCTGAGTAGTTCCATAAGTACTACACAGGAGGCCTGAGGAGATGGCTCAGGGAACTGACTGCTCTTCCAGAGGACCTGGGTTCTATCTCTCACACCCACACAGATGCTTACAGCTGTCTGTAACTCTATTCTTGGGAACCCAATGTTATTGTCTACCTCCTATCATAGTTGCCAGGCACACACATGATGCGTAGACATGTGTGGAGCAAAGACATCCATACATAAAAAAATAAACACATTTCTAGAAAGTCCTGAGCAGAAGCAGCAATTTCTCTACTGTCTACTCAGAGGGTCATTTTTTTCTGTATATTTCTGGACAAGTGAGTGTGTTCAAAAACCACCAGGAGTGAAAATATGTCTTTACCTATAAATCTTAACTCCTCTTTTCCTGTACCCAAAATGTTTCTCAAACCACTGGAGACCCAAGCAAGTTACGATGCACTCCTCATTTAGTAAACCTTCAGGCCTTTCCTTGATCAAATGTTATGGGGTGTCAGCAGGACTGATTAGCATAGTTTATTTTGTCCTTTTCAGTAAGCTACTGGATACTGTTAGTTTAATGCAAAGGGCAGTTTAAGAAATATCCTTCATCCTTTGCCTGTGTCTCTATCCCTTTGGACAAAGGGTTTCTTGGATCCCTGTTCATCTGGTTTCTGTAGTTGTTATCTCTCCTTTGAAGTCCTTTAGAACAGTTCACTTACATGATTTCACATGTCTTTTACTTAGAAAACAACATAAATAACAGAGTTATTAACATTCAAGTACAACTTTTACTCCTCGGTGTTACTGAACAACTCTCTGGGTAATATGTACTATATGAACAAAATGTACTACCATTCAGTCAGCTGGTATGGCCAAGATCATATTGAGTACCTTTGATTTCTCCATGTCTTCCAATTCCTCCCATGCATTTTACAATACCTTCCAGATCTCCCAGCAATACATGCTCACATGAGTCTCTTGTCCCCACTGATAAGACTCAGATTCAAGCCACATCCTCTCTGCTCATAAATTACTGAAGTAGCTTCTAAGGTCACTTCTCTCTTTCCAGTATTTTCTTTGAAAGTTGGAATTACTACATCAACAAAAACTGTACATGAGATGATGTAGCATTGCAACCACAACTTAGAACTACTTCCTTCATAAGTCCTTACTATGTCCAGTAAACCCATGCTTGGCCAGTCGCTCATTCTGCTGTACCCACCTTGACCTACTTGATCAGACGTACAATGTCACTACTTTCTTGCCTTTCCTCTCAGCTCTCTCTGCTTGCTACTCTCCCCTCTTACTGCCAGGCAGTCAGCCCCCTTCACACCATTCAGGCCTCTACCAAAAAGCAGTTTCAAAGAGTTTTTCTCTACACTTCTCTCCACAAACCCTTCTCTTCAGTTAATCTCAAACTCCCTGTGCTGTTTTGTTCTTTTTCATGGCATATGTTATTACTCAGCAATATGTATTACTATACTTCTGCATGCCTGCCTCCTCCACTAGGATGGAAGCTCAGTTGAAACCAAGATCTTTGTGTTGTTTGGACAAAGGCCCTTATCTTTGGGGGCTGGAGAGATGGCTGGGTGGTTGGAGCACTGTCTATTCTTCCAAAGGTCCTGAGCTCAATTCCTAGCATCCATTGGTGGCTCACAACCATCTATACTAGATGTTCAGGAAGCCTCATTAATAACTAGTAGGGGTCTGTAGGGGTCTAAGTTCTCTGCCTATATGGTAAGGCTGGGTAGTTTCGTGTTCTTGTGGGATTTCTAACAATCAGAACTGGGGCTGTCTCTGATTCTCTTGCCACTTTTAGGACTCTTTTTCTCCTACTGATGCCTGGTTTTATTGCAGCTTGTTATGCTGTGTTTTGTGTTTGGTTGATGTCCCTGGAAGGCCTGCTCTTTTCTGAGGGTTGGATCTGGAGGAGAAGGGAATTGGGTGGGGGGGAAAGAAACTAGTGAAAGGGAAGGAAGGAGAAACTGTGGTTAAGATGTAATATATGAGAGAAAAATACAAATAAATAAAAACATAATAAAAAGACTATGGCAATAAGCCTTAAACTTCAATGCTGATAACAATTATGGGGGGAACTTAGCTGATAAACAGGGAGTTTGCTTCTAAAACCTGATTCGTTAACAAGATCCCAGGTGACCTTCATGCAGCTGCTCCTTGAACCACCTGGGCTGAGATTTTCAAAATTCCTTTCAGAACTTGCAGGAAAATAGACACTCTCCTCTATGATTCTCCAACAGCAGAGACTAGATTCTGTCAGTTCGGTGCTTGATTCTGAGTTCCAAAGAAGTAGCTCATTAAGAGAGATGCCTGTCAGACACAGAGAAGGCAGACGAGTGGTATAAATTGGAAGTGAAGCCCTGACACGTATTACTGCAGGAACAGATAGAAAACCCAGGCAAAGAAGGCAGAAATAGGACCAAAAGTTCAGCAGCCCAGGAAGAACATTAGGGGTCAAGAGAGGTACAAGATGGGGGTGGAGTCACTCACAAACACAACAGAGAGTCTTCATAGCCATCTTGTTCGACCTCATTTCAAATTCTGGGAGCCTATTGATGGATCAGTGGATAAAGTGGTTGCTGTGCAAGCTGTGAGTTCAGAGAGAGATCCTGTCTCACAAAATACAATGGAGACAAATCAAGGAAAACACCTAATGTCAACTTCTGGTCCCTTTACCCACACACTCAACGTGTACATGTTCACGCACACATGTAAGTGCCCCTGCCATGACACACACACACATACGGAATGAGAGAGTGAGAGAAAAGAGAGAGGAAGAAGAAGAAAATAGACAAAGAAAATTGTAGTTATCAGAAACAGAGTCTTTGTTACGCTTTACAGCTAATTTAACAAACTGACAATAAAAAGAATTTAAGTTTCACTGTCCTTATCCATGAGCAGTATAGGGACCTCTTTTGGTCAGCAAGATTTTTATTCTTCACTATCCAGGCCACACAAGATGAGGTCTCAAGAGTGTTAGTTTGTGGACAAGGTAAATGTCTGCTTAGATCAGTGCTCTGTAGTAGGATAAGAAAAGCAGAAATGGAATGGAGGCTAGAGCAGGAAAGAGAGAGAGTTTGCTATATGCTTTAGGGTTTCAGTTACTGAGAGATTGCCATAACATTATATACATTATTATTACTTATCATTTTCCAAAATCATAGATTCAGATGAAAAAGTTTACTTCCTTATTAATTTTGCTTTCCTATGACAGCAAAAGATGTCCTGTATTTCTGTTTTTGTCCATTCGAAGCTGTTAAACAGTGATTTTCTTAAAGTTATTAATGACATTCACTGAGAGCTTATATATGAGAAAAGTGAGGTCCTCAGGACTTGATGGTTTTCCCAGTTAAAAATGTGTCCAAACATAGGTGTTTTCCATGACTCAAGGATACCAGTTTTCCTGTCCTCTGCCATGTGTACGTATTACTATGAGCTAGGGATAAGAAGCCTCACCCTTCAGAGATTTCCCCATCCAGTTACCACACATATGGCTTACAGGGATGCCTGAAACCAAACAAATACCACTTGCTTATCTGTATCAGCTGTTTTGGAAGCCTTCCTATCACTCTGTCCCTCTTGATTACACTATTAAGTCATCTCATTATATCTAACACTCAGTTCCTGAAATACTGCCATTTACACTGGGGCCCACGTCTTCAAGGTCCGCGTGAGGCCAAGCGGATATCAGAAACTGGGTCTTCAGAATAATTTACAGCCAATTCAACTTAGCTAATAGATTAGCTCCACTCTTGGCAATTATTGAGTCTCATGGCATAGGGGCCCCAGGACAAGGAAAGACTTTACAATTGGGTTAAAAGTGAGATCACAGTGCCAGAGAGTCACCCTTCACTTCCATGTTTGTCTTGCCTGTCCCTCAAACTCAGGAAGCTGAGCAAGGAGGAAATTTGCTTCCTTCCCTCGCCTAGCTAAACAGAAGTGACCTGACCCAAAAGGAACACTGATAAAAAGAATTGTTCTGATGCAGAGAGGTGGGCAGCCCTCAGTGGAATGCAGGGTTTCCTACTTTGCTCTTTTACCAGGGTTTTAATGGTTTAATTGTCAAATGGTTTCTATGATAATGTGATCTCTAGGAAGGTCAGCAGGTCTTTTGTTCTGGACACTGTACCTAGTAGGTGGCACAAAGAATGTGTTCAGTCAGTGTCAAAGGCTTCAAGCAGCGGAACTGAGTGAATGTCTGCAGAACAAAGGGCCCTGATTATTTGCAGATGAATGGTTCTGGAGAAAATATGGGCCCTGGCTCCCTTCCAGACTTTAGATGGAGCTCTCATAGGTCCTGCTAAAGCTGGGCACACAGCAATTCTAAGAGCAGAGATTAGCATGGGAACTGCAAAGCCAGGCTTTGAACAGGCTCATTGACTTTTTCAAATGATGACTATAACATTTTTCACTAAAGTCTTTAAAGCTCAGGCATAATTATGCTTGAGGTCTGAGCCAACATAATGGTTATAATTAATATATGGCCAATTAAAATCTATCTATGGCCAGTTTTTTTTTCTTCTTCTTCTTTTCTGCTCCTGCTTCTTTCTGGCCATGGTAGGGAGAGTGGGGAAGACCTAGGCACTATGATGAAAAATTCTACTTCAGTAGCGCTCCTGGATTACCTGGCTGAGGTGCCTCTGTACACAACCGTTCTAATGTATCATCCAGAATGTGCCGCCTCCTGTTTATTTCTCTGAAGCTGCAATAAGCAATCCTGCGTGGCACTGCCTGTCGAGCGGTTGCCAGGCAGCAGAAAGAGAGCTGCAGTGGGAGGCGGGGGAGCTGGAAGAAGGGAGAATTGGGGAAGCCAGGAGGGGGCGGGGCAGGAGCAGGGCTGAGGGGGTTGGGAGCTGGGCTCGGGGAACGGCTGATCCAAAATTCCATCTCCTTGTCATCTTTCCCATTCCCAGCACATAATGAGCCAATAAACTGGAGCTTAATGGGGAAATAGAAATAGAGAAGAAACAATGTGATATTCTTATTAAATGGGGTGTTGTTGAGGTTTCTTATTTTCGGAAAGCTTTTGCTTTTTCCCTCAAATTTTGCTTCTTGGTAAATGTAGCTGCACACTTCTAGAAAGGGACAGGTTCTCAGTGGGATGGCTTTGCTCTAAAGCGGCAATAATTAGCACATAAAATCTCCCAGACCTTCCCCTGCACCTGGGGAACAAGTGATACACAAATAACTCCCCCTCCCCTCCCCAGCTGTCAAGTACGGAAGAGTAAAGTACAGAAAAGTAGACCCACCTGGTCTTTTTTGTAATACACAAAATTGGTTGGAGGCTCCACGGGGCAGTCATTCAAGGTGATTCCAGAAGTCAGCCCTCTCACTCAGTTTGGTTTAGCATTCAAAATCAGGAGCCACTGCTAAAACTCTTCCACACCTCAGCCAAGCTTGATAAGAAAGTTGCTCTAATGAGATTAAAATATTTGAATTGGAATCCTAGCAGAATGGATGGGTTTAGATGGCTCATAGGTCCCTTCGTTCCTGCCTGGATATCTCCCAGCCCAGTGCATCTTGCCTTTTGCCAGCCTTCCAAGCTGTCTGGGACTAGGTTGGACACTCTCCAGTGGTAACACACAATGGTTTTTATTTAGATGTTTGATTATTCTTGTTAATCAAATAGAGCAAGAACAGAAGGTTTACTCAAAACAAACAGTGCTTTTACAGAGAACTCTGCATAGATGCATATTCTCAGGCTCCGAAGTTTCTAGTTGCTCCTCTCAAAAGTCACAAACCAACCATCTGGAACATAGGACAAAGCTTGCTACGTGGCAAGATGATCAGAAAGAACTCCACTTTGTATAATAATTAATATATTCTCTTTTCACTGTAGAAATGGGAGTCGAGGTGGAACTGGAGAGGCCAGCTCTGAAACAGTGAGGCATGGCAGATGCTGCTGCTGGCCTAGCACCTTCCATCTTGTTTCTCCTGAATGTGGCCTGGATTCTCCACCCGAACTTAGCGCATGAAGGACTCAGGCAAGGACAGCTGGTAATTTTCTGCACATCCTAGGAGGAAGATGAAGTGCCAGAAGAATGCTTTTCTTTTTCGTACACTACAGAAAGATAGAAGAAGAGACTTGGGGTCAACTTATGGATTAGTCCTGTTGTGCCCAATTCAAGGGACCCCAAAAGGAGTTGAGTCCGTTGCAAATCTTTATTCAAGCTTAAGCTCGGGCCGCCAATCACCCCTGACCCAGCAGGTTAGAAAGTGAGGCCCCGAGTCTCAGGGGGGCAGCGTTTTTAAAAGGGAAAGAAGGCAAGCAGGGAATTCCAAGCTTTGCAGTTACAGGGAAGGGAAAGTTTTGGGTGGAGATCGAGATGTCCTTTAGGCAAATTGTTTCACGTCACCTGGCCAAACTGACAGATACCTAAGATATCTATACGATAGCCTGCTGGGTGGAGTGTAGGACCCTTTAACACATTTTGTGGTATTTACAACAACCTGCAGGGTGGAGGGCTATGGGGCCCTTCTCAGAACCCAAAGGTGGGGGACAAGTCACTCCAAGGTCAGCCAAGTTAAGATAGAGTCTGAGAAACAAAATGGAGCCACCCTTGCCATCCTCAGTTTCTTCATCCCATAAAGGTCTTGCCACAAAATTATAAAGGCCTGAGTTTGAGGTCCAGAACCCACCTATAAAAGATTTGGGTGTGATGGTACTGCTTGTAAACTCAGGCACTGAGAAAACAGACACAAATGGACCCCTGATGCTTGTTGGTTAACTAGCCTAGCTGAATTGGGGAATATCAGGTAAAAGCAAGAGACCCTTTCTCAAAAACAAAGATGGAGAACTAACAACTGAGGCACACATCCAAGGCTGATCTCTTGCTTCCACACAGGTGTACTAACTCATGGACACACACACCATAAAGAATAGGTACAAACAGGGATTAATCAGATACACATGTCTGAAAGTATAAAAGCAGTCCTCATCTGTTCATCAGAAACTAGGGCAAGGGCAGCCTCTCTCTGCTGTTTCTCAGAAGGCTGACACTTTTTCTTAAGGAGCTGCAAAATATTTACAGACACTTGACAGTTCTCTAAGTGGCACAGTTGGAGTAGGGACATTACGGCTCTCTGGAACATTCTGTGATTGGGGTTTTGTAGCTCTCACACAGCAGGGGCAGACTAATCAGGAAGGCTGCTGGTCTGCCTGACCATACCGGTCTCCACAGTGCTTTCCTGGAAACTGGAAATGAAATATCACACTCTTTTATTTTTATGGGAAATTGTGCTTTTAATAAATGCCAGGCAAAAATAGTCTTGGTTGGCTTCATGATTGTGCCACGATGGAAATTTCTAGCAAAGCCTGCAGTGATTCTGCAGTTTGGGGTGTATCTCTTTGAATTTGGTTTTTACTTTACCAAAGTGAAAAAACGGATGATTGCATGATGACAGCTTATTCCAAGTGTCAGTTGAGGGCACAGTGTCTGTATGTTAACTACTCCCACGTGATCTAATAAAAAAAGTCAGATCCACATACAGGACTTGAGAGAGGGGGGTGCTATTCATCCTCCTGACTTTTCTGCCATCATCTCCTCCTCTGGCTGGTATCGGAGAAGATGCTCAATATCAAAAGGAAATTTTGTGAGGATACTGACTGTAAAATGTGAATGCTTCACATTTAATGACTCTTCTCTATTTTGAAGTGTCCGTGAAAGTTCCATGGGGTGGAGATCACTATAAAAGTGGGAGCTGAGGAACGCTGACCTGTGTCTCCTAGAGTCTGGTAAGCCGCTGTGTGAAAAAAAACATCTGCATACACACGTATTTTCCTACCCAGGGAAACAAAAACATCATGGCAGACCATGAAGGAAGTATCACAAGGGGACAGAAAAACCATCTACTACAAAGACTGGCTTAGGGGAAATTAGAGCTGACTTATACCTGTGTGTTTATGTTAGTTGGAACAGACTGGGAGGCCCATCTTCCTGACACCGAAGAAAGAGCCTAGGACACAGCCTCTTCCAAACACACCGGTGCAGAGTACTCCTAATCTAAAAGTAATCCCTGGCAAAGCCTTCCTCTAAAGGTCCAGGTTGTGGAAAAGATGTTAAAGCAATTTATGAAGGGGTTTTGCAGTACAAGCAAAAAAAAAAAAAACGAGGACTTTTGATCCAAACCTTTTTCATGCAGAAGCCAGACATAATTTTCAAGGCAGATAAAGAAAAATATAATCTGCATCTTCCTTTGAAAAAAAAAAATCCAGTCCCAGCTGTCAGGGAAGATGTCATAACAGGGAATACATACCTTCTCCATCCTGGGAGCATTTCCATTTTTCAAAGCTTGTCCAGTTTTGTTTTGTTTTTTTTTTTAGTTTGCTGTGGTGAACTCCAAGTAGATAAATGAATCTGGTCAGAAGCCAGTTCATTCCCACCCCATTCCTTTCTTAAGAATAACAGATATTCTCCATGAGACCAGTACACAGCTGTGGTAGGCACAGAAGACAGATGTACCATCCGAAGATGAATGGATATCAAAACCAATTAAAAATAAAGCATGTCTTTAAAAGCCTCCTTAAATTATTCATGTCGCAGTACTGGAAAAGCAGTGCTTTCTTTCAGCCTTTTGTTCTCAAATGTTTTGCTTTTGTTTCCAAAAATACTTGTGCAAGACACACTCAGGGAATCTAGATTAATTTGCAAAGTAGTTTCAAAGTCACTTAGAAAGGTTTAGGGAGGATTCTGACCTGCCAGATCTAGAAACTGTTAGAGAAAGCTGGTCTTGACAGAAGGAAGGCATATGAACAGCCATGCCCTTTTCTTTTGTCTAAGTGGACAGCACCATTGGCAAGGAACAGAAAAAAAAATCGTCACCATGAGCATACTGGATTATTAAACTTTATTAAAGGCTTTCCATGTGCTAAGGTAGTAAATTTAAATCCTTAGCTAAATTTTAAAACACCTCCTAAGAGGTAGCTACTCGTGTCCTCTTAGACGAGCAGGATGAACCTAAGTGTCTTTCCTTGAGGCCACCTTACCTTTTCTCTCCAGGAAAATGGCAACAAATGGCAATGCATGTTGCCCCATCAGGAGATCCCAATGTCTGGGGAGAACTCAGTATGTTCTTCCCATATAACTCCAAGCAATAACATTTCAAACAGTCCCATCAGAATGCATTCTGTCTGTACAGGATTATGAGAAAAAGAAGTGTATTTATAGAAATTCTCACACAATGTTGACAACGTGAAATACTGATCTGAATACAGTGGCAGTTTTAAGGACACATAGTATAAATTTAAGAATTATTGTTGTTGGTGGGAGAAAATCAATCAGGGTCACTGAGGTAGGTCGTGGCCTCAAAACTCATTATTTTGAAATAGCAAGATTAAAACTAAATAAGCCTACAGGTTTGAAAGGTAGGAGAACCACGCATGCTTTTAAAAATATATATCACACAGAAAGACAATATATACAGTTTAGCACATGTAGTTGGGCAGATTGGCCTACATTTTTATCAACTGTACAGAAAAGCACCTGAGAAAGATACTTACATGGTTAGTTAGCTCTGGACTTCGAATGAGATGACACGATCTGACCTTGCTCTCTAGAAAGATCAGGAAGTCTTTCAAGCTGAGTGTCTTGGCTTCACTTTCCCAGATATTACACAAAAATATGCTTTAACATATATCACCACTTAAGAGTACTGTGATGTTTGATATTATCAACTTGGCAGGATCTAAAATCACATAGAAGACAAACTTCTGGGCACATTTCTGAGGGAGTTCCTAGATTATAGTAACCAAGATAGGAAGACCCATCCTAAATGTGGATGACACTGTCCTATAGGGCTGAGGTTCTGTATTAAAATAAGAAATCAGAAAGCAAGAAATCTGAACAGTAGTATTCATCCCTCTGTTTCCTGACTGTGGAGCACTGTATCCAGCTACCTCACATTCCTGCTACTGTCTCCCCAACATGATGGACCATCAAACTATGACCCAGAATAAGTGCCCCTTCCTTCCTCGCATAGTTTTGGTCAGGTTTTGGTTTGGTTTGGTTTGGTTTTTTTGGTCACAGTAATGAGGAAAGCCAGCAGCATCAGTGCTGAGAAACCACTCTCTCACTGTTAAATGATTTGGGGAGCTAGATTATGCATTTTTTATAATAGCCCATAATGCTTGAACTTTTTATTTGTTGGTGATGACCGTTCTACATTTCTTTAAAAGCTTTTATGAAATAAAGTAGAAGACAAATGAATGGTCTTTTTAAAGCTTCCTGCCAAGGATACATGAGTTTGTCAAACTCTCCTACTTAAACAAGTGTGACTAGAAATAGGACATGAAGTGGAAGAGGAAAATGGGACAGATACACCAATAAGCCTGCTACTTGCTCCGAGGCTTCTCATTAATAACACCTCGTGGCATAGAGAGACACCAAGTCAGGAGTCAGCAGACAGATAGGATCTATTACCCGTTTCCACACTAAGGAGTTCAGCGCCCTTGGGTGTCATTTGTTCTCTCTGATTCCTGGATTCCTCAGCTGTGATGTGACCAACAGCATGTGAATGTAGAGGTAGAAAGAAAGAGTAAGTCAAAATAACCAGGGTCAGCCAAGAAAAACAGCAATGTGTGGAGAATCCATACCGTGAAGAGGAGTACTGTAGTATTCAGCTAGACAGAGGTGCTGAGGCCCACCCAATCATAGTAAGTAGGAAAAAATGGGAGGGTGATTCAGACACTTGGATATTTATCCACTAGATAAGAATGATCTCTGAAGAAATCTAGAGTTTTTCCACAGAGAAGTGTCAGCCAAGTTAATATTCTGTTTTGCTTATGTTTCCCTGTACTGATAAAAGATTCAAGAAACTACATTTTAGGAAGCTGAGTACAAAACAAAAATACAGAACAAGATAGCAGGTAAGTTTAAATATGACACAATCCATCAAAAGAGTAGATCTGACTTGTATTGAAAGACGCCTTCCAAAATGTATTATTGCAATAGGAGCTTCTAAAATGCTTGCTGTAGAAGCATGAAGGCCTGAATCCAGTCTCTCGCACTAAGGTAAATACAGCTGTGGCAGCGTGAGAGTGTGGCCGCAGCCCCGGTGAGGCAGAGACAGGAGGATGTCTGGGGCTTGTGGCCTCAGCATCTCATTGCAGCAGTGAGCCTTGTTACAGGTGAGAAACCCTGTCTCAAAATATAAGCTGGAAAACAGCGCATCCAGTGCTGACAACTGACGTCCACACATAGGTGCCACACGTGCAGCCATGCACACATGTTTACGCACGCATGAACACATATAAGCAAAACATTATTACACTTAAAGGACAACTTCCTGAGCAGTGGATAGGCAGGTTGTATTTAAAAATGTACAAGCTTATGCATATTTGAAAAAAATATAGAAATTTGTTACCACTATGGGGCTTATTAGCATCAGATGTTGGGAAGTGGGAAGTTATTCTAAAGTATTTGCACATTTAACACACATCTGCATGCTTGCACATGCACGCACACACACAGTATCATAATGAGAACATGCAATGAAAAGATGTAAAGGCACTATCTTGTGTCATTTAAAGCAATTTTTGAGAAAGAAGGAATAAACAAATAAACATAAGGAGAAGAAAATGATGTACAGAGTCAGATAGGACTGGGATTTGTCTTAACCCTACAATTGTTAGCTATGTATATTTGAATAAGTTAATTAACTTTTCTCACCAATATTTTCTCATCTACAGAGAAAAGATAAAAATATGTATCTTGCAGTGTTTTCAGAAGGATTAAACATTATGTATGTAAAGCATCTAGCACAAATTCAAAATGTAATAAATTGTCATCATTACAGAAAGAGGACAGATAATATAAGCTAGGCTTTGTTTTGTGGATTCATGAAATGCCTTCATATTGGAATCCTTCATTACCTGACACAAGCCCTTCTCCTCCTTTGAATCTCCCATTTAAATAAAAAAAAAAACTGAAACTAAGAGAACAGAAAATAAGACTGAAGGAAGGCTTGATGAGATAGATGTCCTGTTCTTGCAGTTGCAAGCCTTCTTTCCTGGCTCTCTGCATGTCTTGGGTACCACAGAGGACAAGCACAGCATGAGAGTTATTTCCTTTTGAGAAGGCTGGAGTCCAATAGGGCAGCAAGTGGAGGGACTGATAACAGAAATCAGACATTTGATAGCTTGTGATGCTTTCTACAGGCAGCTTCCAAGATCTCAAGGGGCGTTTCCATTCCCTTTCCTCCTTTGGCCTTTTCCTCTATTCTGCATTGGAGATGACTTTGGCATGAGAGGAGAAAGGTGGTGGTGATCATGTAAAATACTTTTTTTCCCTCTCTGAGACAGTCTTGAAGCAAAAACAGTGACAGTTTTATGTGCACCAATTGACTGGGTAAGCCTGTCTCCAAAAAGTAGTTGCTCTGTGGCTCAGAAGAAATGAATGCAAAAGAAAAATGGTTGGGCATTTTGGGAAATTCTCTTTGAGTTTTTAAAATCAACAGAGGCAGGTGGCCAAGATGCCCGATCCTGGGGAAGGGTGGGAAGCTAGGGATTTGTAATGCTGAACTGCCTTGGACTGTCTCTTACTTTTGGATTAGGACTACAGAACATCTTTCAAATTTGTTGTGATTTCTAAATAGAAATTTATTCAGAGTCATCTAAATATATCATTAAGAAGCCATTCACAGTTTTCCCTGGAAAGATAGCTTTGTACCAAGAAGCCTACTTTGTACAGTCAGGACAAGGCTTGGCTTTTCCCTCTCCTTGTATTTCTGGTTTGGCATTCTTGGGTAGTGGACAGCCTTTTCAACTGTGTGCTCTTTCCTTATATGTTTAAAGTGTCAGTCAATCTAAGTTTCATGCTGTGTTTTTCCATCTTCTTGTTTTTTCATATTTCCCTCCTATGAGCTCAAAACTGGCTCATTTCCCAAGACCTACTAATTTAACCTCCAGATGATTTTCTGAATTACCCATAATTGTCATATATATATATATATTCCAGATTAAAAGGAAAAAAAGGGGGAGGGCACTTGGGAACCATTTTGTTATTCGAAAGTATGGCTGATGCTAAGCTATTTAAAATGAAATAAAATTTAAAATATATGTTTAAAATAGGGGGAAGACTTCATCTTCTTTGTAAATCTCATTAAAAAATATTTGTAGATTTCAGCTTGACCTTCCTATCATATAGGTCTATATAAGTGAGTATATACCATATGTTTCTTTCCGCTTTTGGGATACCTCACTCAGGATGATAGTTTCCAGGTCCCACGATTTGCCTGCGAACTTCATGATTTCCTCCTTTTTAATTGCTGAGTAGTATTCCATTGTGTAAAAGTACCACAATTTCTGTATCCATTCCTCAACTAAGGGACATCTGGGTTGTTTCCAGGTTCTGGCTATTACAAATAAAGCAGCTACGAACATAGTTGAGCAAATGTCCTTGTTGTGTACTTGAGCATCTTTTGGATATATGCCTAAGAGTGGTATAGCTGGGTCTTGAGGAATCACTATTCCTAATTGT
>CM053766.1:51764998-51781425 GCA_028658305.1 Pachyuromys duprasi
AAGAAGAAGAAGAAAAGAAGAAGGACTGTAGTCTTCCAAAATTCTTTCTCCAATTTCAACAAAATTGGCTTCAAATATCAAAGAGTGCACTGGTACCTCCTCATTAATCACAAGAGCCAAGGCCATGCAAAGCAGCATGGATGATTGTCAGAGTGCTTTGGGTGTAAACAACCCTATAGCATGAATAGTCAGCAGTACTATTCTGGTGTGGATAGCCCTTTACGGCAGCTCAGTATTAGTTAATGGCAATCATTTTGTTTAAGACTATTTGCAATAATACTGAGAAACACTAGAGAACATAGTTAACGAAATAAAACTAAAACTGATATATTCCATAAAAATAAGCCTATTGCCAAGCTTTCAGAGACTATGTGGAAAGAAAAAGATTATGATATAATATTAAATAAACCAAAAAGAACATAAAATTATGTGGGGATAGTGAACTGAATTTTATTCAAAACTACTAAATAAGTGAATATAAGATGCACAGACTATCTATAAGAGAAGAAACTCCACATGTATATGTTCTAGAACATAAATATATATATATATAGTATATATACACACATATATATTTGTTGTTATATTTGCCTCATTTTGTAAAGAGATGAGTTTTTAAATTTTTTTTATTTTATTTAAGTTTATTTACTTTACATCCCAAGGGTTACCCTCCTTTTCTCCTCCCATTCCCCCGTCACCCTCCTTTTCCCTTCCCCTTGGCCTTTTCCCCAGAAAAGGGGAGGCCCCCCTGCCGTCATATCAACCCACCCAAACACACCACAACTTGGCATAACCTCATCCCCTAAGGCCAGGCAAGGCAGCCCTGCCAGGGAGCAGTGATCTCTGGCACCCCTCCCCCACCCCACTCCCTGTTCACTCTCCAGGTGACCCACATGAAGACAAAGCCACCCATCTGCCACATATGTTCAGGGACCCTAGTTCCAGACCATGATGGCTCAGTCTCTGCGAGCCCCCATGGGTCTGGATTAGGTGTCTCTGTTGGTCTTCTTCTGGGGTTCTTAGCCTCTCCAGGTCCTTCCATCTTTCCCCCAACACTTCCACAAAACCTACAGAGCTCTTTCCTATGTTGGCTGCAAATCCTAGCATCTGTCTTGATTTGCTACTGAGTGGAGTCTCTCAGATGATAGTCATGTCAGGCTCCTATCTGCAAGCATAGCAGCAGAGCATCATAAATACTGGCAGGGGCTGGCACTCTACCATGGAGGGGGTCTCAGGTTGGACCAGTCATTGGTTGGACAATCCCTGGATCCCTGTTGCCTCTTTATCCCTGCAGTTCTTGTAGGCAGGGTAATTTTTGGATCAAAGGTTTTGTTGTTCCCCTCCCTCCACTAGTCCTGCCTAACTAAGAGGTGGTAATTTCAGTCCATGTCTGCCCCCTGTTAGGAGTCTCAGCTAGAGTATCATCCATATCCTCCCAGGAGCCTATCCTGTCACAAGCCTGCAGTTTGTCAAAGAGATTCCCTCCTCAGTTTCCTTCCTTGTTCTTAGCCCTCTCATCTCCCACCTGCATTCTCCCCACATCTGATCCCAACCATTGTTTCCCTCCCCATTCCATCTCCTGCCCACTTCCCTCTCTTTATTCACTTCTGCTGTCTATTCTGTCGCCCCTTCTGAGTGACCTTCCGGCACCCTCCCTTGGCCCTCCTTGTTACTTAGCTTCTCTGGGTCTGTGGATTGTCATGTGGTTATCTTGTACTATAGGTCTAATATCTTATTATAGGTGAGTACATACCATGTGTGTTTTCTGGGACTGGGTTACCTCACTCAGGATGATCTTTTCTAGTTCCGTTTACCTGGAAATTTCATGATTTCCTTATTTTTAATAGCTGAGTAGTATTCCATTGTGTAAATGTATCACAGTCTCTTTATCCATTCTTTGGTTGAGGAACTTCTAGGCTGTTTCCACTTTCTGGCTATTATGAATAAAACTGTTATTAACATAGCTGAGCAAATGTCCTTGTTGTATGGTGAAGCATCTTTTGGGTATATGCCCTGGAGTGGCATAGCTGGTTCTTGAGGTAGAACTATTCCCAATTTTCTGAGAAAGTGCCAGACTGATTTCCAGAGACAGATTTGCACTCCCACCAACAATGGAGGGGTGTTGCCCTTTCTCCACATCCTCTCCAGCATGTGTTGTCCCTTGAGTTTTTCATATCAGCCATTCTGACTGGTGTTAGAGTTGTTTTGCAAGTGACAAAAGGGCTGAGAAAGAAATTAAGGAAACATCATCCTTCACAATAGCCACAAATAATATAAAATATCTTGGTGTAACTCTAACCAAGCAAGTGAAAGACTTGTGTGACAAGAACTTCAAGTCTTTAAAGAAAGAATTGAAGAAGATTTTAGAAGCTGGAAAGATCTTCCATGCTAATGGATTGATAGGATTAACAGTAAAAATGCCCATCCTACCAAAAGTCATTTACAGATTCAGTGCAATTCACATCAAAATTCCATCACAATTCTTTACAGACCTGAAAGAGCAACCATTAACTTCATATGGAAAAATAAAAGACCCAGGATGGACAAAACAATTCTGTACAATAAAAGAACTTTTAGTTGTATCAATCTCCCCAGTTTTATGCTATACTATAGAACAATAGTAATAAAATCTGCATGATATTGTCATAGAAACAGGTTAATCAAAGGAACAGAACTGAAGATGCAGAAATAAATCCACACTCATAGATGCACTTGATTTTCAACAAAGAAACCACAACCATATAATGGGGAAAAAAAGATAGCATCTTCAACAAATGGTGCTGGTCTAACTAGATGTCTACATGTAGAAAAATGCAAATACACCTGTATTTATGACCCTGCTTAAAACTCAAGTCCAAGTGGATAAAAGACCTTGACAGAAAAACAGAAACTCTAAATTTATTAGAAGACAAAATGGGAAGAAGTCTGGAATCATTGGCACAGGACACAAACTTCTTGAACAGAACACTAAGAGCACAGGTTCTGAGGTCAACAATTAATAAATGGGACCTCTTGAAACTGAGAATCTTCTGTAAGTCAAATGACACTGTCAATAGAACAAAATGGCAGCCTACAGATGGGTAAAGCTCTTCACTAACCCTACATCAGACAGAGGACTAATATCTGGAAGATAAAAAGAACTTAAGAAATTAAACACCAGCAAATCAAATAATACAATTAAAAAATGGGGTACAGAGCTAAATGGAGAATTCACAATAGAGGAATTGTTGTTAAGTGGGAAGTACTTAAAGAATTGCTCAATGTCCTTAGTCATCAGAGAAATGAAAATTAAATCATATTTTATGATAAATAAAAAGTTAACATATTCTCTGTTCCTCAGATGGAAAAGATTTTCAAAATAAATGAATAATAATTTAAGAATAAATTGATGAATATAGTCTTCAAAAAATAAGCCTTTCTGTGTATATTTAACTTACATAAAACTAAAGGAGAACTGCACAAATATTAAGATATTACTAACATTTAATGTGTGATGAACTGGTATTCTTACATAAGATAATGCCATAATAACAAAGTATCCCTGTAGAAAAAAGGCCAAAATTAGATAATTTACAAAGAAACACAGTAGACAGTTATCCAGAAGTAAATGACTGTCACTGTTAAAATAAAGAAAAAACTAAAATAGGACCCTGTGCCTCAACTGGTATCATGGAAAATAATTAAACAAAATACTAATGGTTGAAATGACTATGTTCTACCATTGGGATGGCTTTGGTGAAAAATAAGCACCAGATGTATGGACTGACTGAAGGGTAAGATTCAGTAGACAGGAGGTTAGATAAAGAGGTGGCTAAAGTATGTGGATGTGGTGACTTGGACCTATAATCCTAGCATTCTGGAGGCTGACAAAAATTCCAGGCCATCTGCCTATGAGGTAAATTGAGACAAAGCCTCAAAGACAAAACAAGCTGTCAGGTTAAGGGCTCCGTACTTCTGCTGTCTACGTTACCCATGATAGCTTTCTGTCTGAGTAGGACCCTGAGTCCTGTGACTGCCTACCCCTCCCCTCGCCCCTCTTTTCCAAATTAAGATCATAGATTCTCACTGATAACTCCATCCACTCACACTGTTTTCCTATGTCCTGCTCACTTGCACACCCCTCCTTCCTAGGTAGGGCACACAACTCCATTTATGCTTCCTGAAGACAAGTCCCACATACCTTCCCCAACTCTTGATAGTGGCTTAAGAGTGGTTGACATACTTCCAACTCGACTTAAAGTATGTTCTGGAGAACAGAAGCTTCACTTAGGCCTGGCTGAGCTACGATGATCTCTGAGATCTCTCTGAACATCAACACTGAGATGCCCCAAGACCAAACCCTAAGTTCCATGTAGTTTGTCTGTGACCTGACAAATTGAGGTAATAGCAAATAAAAATCCAAATGCCCACTCAACAAAGAAGAAACCAGATATTCCCGCCCTGAAGCCGAACCAATAACCTATCTCTAGACGCTTAGGTAACATTGCCAAAAGTCATAACACAAATAAGCAAGGCTGTTATCTCATCCAAACAGCAGTACTCCCCCAGTAAGATTTGCTAAGAAAAGCAACTTACATGACAGATAAGATGATAATTTCAACATAGAAATAATAAGCCTGATCAAGGAACTCAAAAGAATATGAGTAAGTGTTGTAATGAAGAATCTTCCAAATCACAAACAACTAAATGCAAACAATTCAGGATATAAAAATAGAACTTAACAACAACAAAAAAGATAAGCCCTCTGGATAAAAACAAACTGAAAAAGAACTTAAAATGAAAAATTTAGAAAGTCAAAGAAAAGTTCTTCTTCACAAGAAGATCTCACCAATATTTTATATCAAGTTGAAGAGAGGATATCAACTATCAGGTCTTGAAGACAGAAGAATTGGTCACTCCATAAAAGAAAATGTTATACACACATACACACACAGATACTTAAAACACCATGAACAAAACATATAGGAATGTTGGAACCAAACCTACAAACCATAGGTGTGGAAGCAGGAGAAGATATACATATCAAAGACATAGAGACTATTCTTAAATAATCACTGAAGAAAATTTTTCTAATCTAAGGAACAAGATATTTATCAAGGCTCAAAATGCATTCAGAACACCAAACAGACAGAAAAGAAACTCCCCACACAATGTAATCAGAAATCACTGAATGTGCAGAACAAATAAAAGATATTGAAAGTTTCAAGAAAGAAAGATTAAGTTACTCATAAGAGCAGACCCATGATGGTTGGTTATTCAGTGGAGAATCTGAAAGCCAGATTGCCAATGCTCCAGAAGTTATAAAGAGCTACAGATGGACTCCCATCCCCAGCAAATCTCTGTTGTAATTGAAAAAGGTAGAAAAACTTCCCATAAAAAAACATATAAAGGAATGTATGGCCACTAAGCCAGTTCTACAGAGGATCCTGGGAAAAATACTTCAGTCTGAAAAAGTTAAGTACACTTAACTTTTTTTAAACTTTTTAAAAAGTGCATGGGTAATGTATAAGCAATTTATTATTCACTTATTTCTGTTTGTTTGTTTGTTTGTTTGTTTTATTGGCATTTTTGTATCCACATTAAACTCAATTAGGTATCAGGTTCTTACAAATTAAAATCTACATATTTTGTGCTGCATGCACCCTCTATGCAGGGCTCAAGGAAATACATTCAGCTTGTCATGATTTGATCTAGCATGCATGCTCAGCTCGTCGTAACACAAGTATTATAGCTAATAGTTATTGATAGCTTTTTTGAGGTCCTGGCATCATCATGTGCTTTACAGTGCTTAGCTACTTAATTCTTTAAAAATGGAGGTGGCTTCATTTATGAAGCCCATTTTACATAGGAGAAAACTGAATTCAGAGAGGTGTGTGCATTACCTGTGTTACATAGCTAACGGATAATTGATGGAACCCCCACATACTGAATTAGTAACAATAATTTAAATATACACAAGCACACTACATACTGTTACTTTTGTATCATTCCTGAATTCAATATAGCACTTTTATTTCATGCTGTTCTTTTTGTGTGTGTGTGGAATGTTTATGCTTGGAGGGCTTGAGTTACTTGCGGTAATCACACAGGCAATGACCTGTAAAAATCAAGATTAAATCCCTGGCCATTTGAGAGCAAGGCTGTCTTTTCTCACTGTGCTAAGCCCACTTTTGTATTAAAAGACTGGGGCTATTGTGAATGACTGTAAAACCGTATAGTGGGAAAGAGATGAGTGTCTGCTACTTACTTCTTGTACAATATAAATGGAACAACAATAACAAGGCTATTTTAATCATACTTCTATTTGCTTACATTATACATGATTCTGCTCCCCGTAACAGCCTTGGGAGATTGTCTGAGAAGCTGGCATTGTCAATGTTATATAGATGACGAGACCATTATTAAGATTTTTCACTCAACTTCACCAAGCCAAGTAAGTGTCATTGGGAGATTCCTTGGCTCTGAAGTCAAGGCTTTCTTTCATATCATGTTGTTCAAACATGGCTTTCTGTAATTAGGTCTGCTTTCAGCTTCTTCATTTTAACATCCTCACTATTATGTAAACTGACCTAGAATTAAAATTCAATTCATATCCCTTCAGCAAGGTTTTAAACTGTGTCGAGAGCTCTTCCGGTGGACTCAAAAAAGGCCATGAAGCTGGTGAGGCCTGGCTCTGCCTACTTCACTGGAAGATGGTCCAGAGTAAATTCTGAATTTTGAGTAACAGAAAGCTGTTGCTGATATAATGTGTCACAAAATCGGTTGAAAGGATAAGGATATTTGGGAATAATTAAAGCTAGCCTCTGGGATCAACTGGGAATGAGGCAACGGACTCCAGAGCTCCACCATGGCCTTGCCTCAGGAGCTGTCTAAGATATACCACTGACCCCATTAACATGGATAGTACAGACTTCATTGTTGCTCCTTACCCTCTGTCATAACTAAAGGTGATCTCTGAGTCTCCATGAATCTGTAAAGCTCTCCTTGAGGACAAGCTGACAGGAGCCCTTGGTATGGCTACCATTTATTTATTTTCTGGCATCCAAATCCATAGAAACAAAAAGAAGCTACCCACATTGACTTCTCTAATGTGGCCTTGACTACAAGTAGAATCATTAGAACCCAATAAGTTATTGAAAGACAAGCATACAGAATAGGCACAATTAGTAAATTTATACCCATGATGAAACTTGCTTTGTAGTAAATGACTGGAACTTTACAACATGCTCCACCTCCCAGTACAAGATACACATGTGAGTACATGCTTTTAAGATGAATCATGGATCCTTGAGCAAACAACCCCTTCCATATATGTATATCCTCAGTGAGAAGGCAGGCAGTTTATGGCTGGTTACTTCTACCAGAGTCTAAATGAATCTATGGCAACAGTAACTTCAAGAAGCCAAATATTCATAGAAGAAAATATGTCCTAAGGTAAAAATGGCATAATAAAAGGCTCTTCATGAGCAACGGTGACTCCAAGATGCTCTGAAACCTTAATAAAAATCTATTTTTACACATCCGCATGGAAGCAAAAAGAGTGGAAAGAAGCCAAGATGCCATCATACACTGGTTTAGTGTTCCCAACATAAATTTTTTCCCATCAAAACATTAAAACACTTGCTAGGGTGAAAGGGAGCATTGTAAACTCCAGATACTTGAAAATGTGTAGGAAAATGGATTCTGAGCTAAAGCTAGAGGCTGGGGAGGCAGCTCATGCATGAGGCACAGCGTTTATTCCCACGCACCCATAGAAAAAAATTGGTATCGGTGTGCATTTGTAATCCTAATGCCAGGAGGGCATATCCAAGCCTATCCCTGAAATCACTGTCAAAGCAACCTAGTCTTCTTGTAATTTTCAGCCCATGAGTGACCCTTTCTCAAAAACACAAGGTGGATGTCTCCTGAGTAATGACACTGAGTTTTACCTTGGGCTTCTATACTCAAACATGCATGTGCACATACACAATATTGTATACATACATATACACAGTCATAAGAAAGAAAGAAAGAAAGAAAGAAAGAAAGAAAGAAAGAAAGAAAGAAAGAAAGAAAGAGAGAGAGAGAGAGAGAGAGAAAGAAAGAAAGAAAGAAAAACAGACAGAGGCAAACTAAGCTAAAGACGATCCTAGAGAAATGGGCACAGCCCTGCCTTTAGTCTCATGTATTCCTGGCAAGATCATGCATGGATGGGTAGAACCTTAGCAAATAGAATCTTGGCTAGTGCTGATTCCTCCAAGCAGTCATTAATAGTGTTCCCAAACTCCAGCTCAAATTTTGGTGACCATAAATAAGTTGCCATTCTTTTAATTCACATATATGTAACTGATGAATGAAATGAGTAACCAGGGTATTTACACCATTAACAACACCATGGGTTTTCTCAGCAAAGTGAAGCTGATGCATGCACGCGTACCTCTTGGGAGGAAGAGAAAAAGTAAGAAAGGAAAAGGTTACAATGCATTATAAAACCGTAACTCTACGATGGGGTGGATTTATGATCGCATAAAATTTTTAAATAGCAAGAACTCAGTCTCCTAGCCACGACAGTCTGAAGACATTTACAATTTTATTTTAAAAAATAAAGAGCTCTTCTTCAGCAACTGTGGTACCAGAGATGCCCTGAAACCTCAATAAAAATCTATTTTTACACTTTTACATGGGAGAAAAAAGTTTGGAAAGCCTATAAAGAGCATATAATACTAGAACCAAGTTGCATATCTCAGCGGTAAATATCTTAAATAGGTGTTTCTGAAAAGGTCATGGGTGGAACTGTGAGTTACTGAGGCAAATTCTGGTGACACACTGAGCACCAGGTGTAGTTGTCATTCCTGAGTGCCGATTTTTTTTAATCTCATTCCAGAAAGATGAAGCCTGTTGTGTCTTAGCTAAAAATTGAAAGAATCTCAATTGAAATGACATCTTCCTTAGTTGAATGTCAAGTTCTTAGAAAAGATGAATCCTGAGGCAAGGGACACTGTTAAGAAATACTCTTACAAAAAGCTTGTAAGTTATGTCTTACTGGAACCAAAATTATTTGAACACAATTGATTTGAAGGTATTTATGTTCAAGATCTGAGGCTCTGTGGCTGAATCCTTAGTCACTCATCATGGAGGGGGAGTTAGCAAGAGAGAGAGAAGATCTTGGAAAAGTGAAAGTTGCAAGGTTTTCCAGGAAGAAACGCTAGAGTGAAAAATGTTTTAATGTAATATGACCTTTATAACAATGAACTGAATCGGATACTTCAATTGAGAATATAGTGAGATCATAAAGAAGTATGCTGTATACCAAAGGTTTAATCTGGGTACCCATACAGAAGGTCTTGGCTAAGAACTTTACTAATATTGGCTAACAAAATGAAAACAAAAAGAAAAAAACATATTCTGTAAATCTTTGCTTAATAACATTGATGAAATAAGACTGTCTCAATTTAAACCTTTGAGGAACTCTGAGTTAAAGGTGAACTGTTCTGAGTCTCCTTCCTCAAAAAATCATGATGGAATATTTTACAAATAGCCCTCAAGTCTCAGTATACTCTGTAAGAGAGCCACTAAAGTGCTCAAGACTCATTAGGTTGGGGTGCGGTGCAATTTTCACAGGGTTGAGCAAACTGCGGGTAAAGAGAAACAATCTAATTTTTAAAAATTCAGGAAGAAAAACAATTACTGGGATTGTTCTTGTTTTAATATGTCTCTGAAAAGCCCACATGTTAGCAAATATGCAGCCAGCCTAGCGTTAAAAGAAGGGAGATTTGAGGGGATGTCTTCATGAATGGATGAATCACAAGTGACTTTGCCACTAAAGTGCCCAGTATGATTCTTTCTGTTACGACGTAGTAAGACGTCCTTTAGCAGACATTGAGCAGAGCTGTACTGTGCTTATGAGCATCTCAATATAAGTTTAAGATACTTCTATTTACATAGAATTCATAGCCTCAAGTCTTTTGTAATAGCCGTGGAAAATAAACTAAGGCATGTATGTTTAAGGAAAACAGTAAGAGAGAATGTTAAACAGTAATACTTAGAATAAGGTGCATAAATCTCAATGGACTTATTACACTTCATTCCCTTTTCACGCCAAGGGGAAATTTTTTAATATAACATTTCACAACTGGAACAATTGGATAAAATAAGAAATGAGAGCAAGCTCATTATCAGTATAAATGACAGATTAGCAAGAGTTTACAACTTAAGTGGTTTAGGAATCTTAACCACAGGCCACACTGGCCAGAAGACCAAAGAAGAAATAGAAACCAAGTTTAGAAAAAAACAAAACAACACCCACCCAACAAAGACAAACTCAGAAATCAGCACCTAGACCTATAATCAGGTCAAACCCAAAATCCTAGATGACAGCATAAAAACACAATCAAAAACAACTAAGTCAATATGTTCCCACCAGAGCCTCACTGTATTATTATAGCTGAAGCACACACACACTCACACACACAAAGACCTTAAATCAACTTTATAATGATGATAAAGGTCCTTAAAGAGTAGATGGATTGATCCCTTAAAGAAACCCAGGAAAACCCAAACAAACAATTGAAGTAAATGAATAAATTCTTTATAGAGAGCCAAGAAAAAGCAAAAACAAAGCATAATTGAAGGAAATGAATAAAGCTGTGTAAGACCTGAAAATTTACATGGAATCAATAAACAGAAACTGAAAGAATACTAGAAATTAAAAAAAAAAAACAGGAATGTGAACAGCAACTATAGAAGTGAGCTCCACCAACACAATATAAAAGGTGGAAGAAAGAACTTCAGGCATTAAAGATTTAACAGACACATCATTCAAAGAAAATATTAAATCTAAATTTTCCTTACACAAAACATCCAGGAAATCTGTGATACTGTAAACAGAACCTAACAACTAAACAGAACTAACAGAGGACCTAAGAACCTAAGAACTAATAGAATACTATGAACTAAACCTAAGAATGATAGAAATTGAGGAAGGAGAAGAATTCCAGATCAAAGTTCCAGAAAATATTTTCAACAAAGTTATAGGAAAAACATTCTGAAACTTAAAAAAAAAGAGAGAGATGCCTTTAAAGGTACAAGAAGCATACAAAATGTTGGAATGCAGTCAAAAAAAAAAAATGAGGCATAGTGGACAATGCCTTGGAGAACTGTGAGAGGCTCCAGGAACAAAAACAAAAAAAGCAAAAAGCCTTTTACCTCAGGTATATTTTGTTGCCTGGGTTGTTCTCAGACATGATTGCATGCCTCCTATGACAAATATTTACATTCAATATATAATACATATTTATTTTTGTTGGATGTCAGAGCATAGCTACAGAACCTGATCTGGTAAAAGGATATGCTAAGTGCTGTCCTCAATGTACCTTGAATCTGGAGATGGCCTTCTGCCTTGCCTTCATGTGTTCCCAGATGTAATCTGTAGTACTTGCCAGGCAATTGTGTTTAAATTTGCCTGTCCTGAGAAAGTCCTCAGAAAACGAGGTTCTGTTACTCCTTAGTATTTGCTTACTGACATTTATTTACATGTATTTCTGGTTATGCTTTTCTGAACTCAACAACCTTCCTGGATCACTTTTGTCTGTTACAATTGTGTATAAATGTACACTGAAACTAAAGTAAATTTGTCTACAGCATTAGACTATAGTCTGTCCCATTCTTTGAAGCCTTCAAATTCCAGGTCTTATGCAGAAACACATCTGCATAGGTCCATGGAAATTGACACGAAACACTGAATAGATTGGAACAAAATAGAAAGTCGTCTTGCCACATAATAAGCAAAACATTAAACATACAGAACAAAGACATAATATTAAAAGCTTCAAGGAAAAAGACCAAGCAATATATAAAGGCATACCTATTAGAATTATACCTGATTCTCATTTGGAGACTCAAAAAGCCAGAAGATCATTGTATAAATATCATGCAGACTTCAAATATAATACACAGATGTCAGCAGAGACTACAATGCTCAGAAACCTTTCAATCAACATAGCTGAAAAAAAAATAACCCAGAATAAAGTCAAATTTAAACAATATCTATATATAAATCCAGGCATACAGAAGGTGCAAGAAGAAAATATCCAGCCTAATGAAGTTAACTACTCCCTTAAAAACACAAGAAATAAATAATCTTACACCAGCAAAACCCAAAGAAGAAATACACACCACACACACATACACACACACACACACAGAGATGCAACCGCCACTACCAACAATAGCAAAAGCAAAAGCAAAAACAAAGCAAGCAAATGAAAACCAAATCAAACCAACAACAAAAAAATACAGGAATTTGTAAATGTTGTTTTCATTTCTTCCTAACGGGATAAGACGAGAGCGCTTTCCAAGCTTTTCTGGCTCTTTCTGAACTCTCACTGGCTGATTCAACTCAGCTGTTCTGGCACAAACTCCTTTGCAAGCTGACAGATTTGAGTTGGCTTCTTTTAGCTTCTAACTGAACTTCTCTGCCTGGCCTCAAACTAATTGTGGCAATATGTTCTAATCTTCTGGTTCCTTCTCACTCTCTGCCTCATTTTGTCTTCACCTTTGTCTATTTTGTTCTCTCTCTTGGTAAAAATAAATAAATAAATAAATAAATAAATAAATAAATAAATAAATAAATAAATAAATAAAATCTCTGCTCTCTTCTTGTGCTGCTCTTAACTAGGCTCTCCTTCCAGTCCCGTTCTCATGAGAGTGGTATACTCTGTCTGACTCAATTCGTCAAAGCTTTCTCTAATTCAATTAGATATTACTTTCAAACATGGAGCTGCATCCCTTAATAAACTAACCTTACCATCAATGTTTGGGATTAAAGTTGTGTACTAAGGGCGTGTCTATATGCCAGCCAGATCATACTGTAATCCAGAATGTGTCTGCATTCCATCCAGATCAAATCAACCTAGAAGGCCTTTAGATGTGTCACTTGCCAGAGCAGCTATATGGTTGGATTAAAAGTCCTCTACATCGTCCCTCTTTCTGTTTAAGCTAAAAATGGTATAACTTTTAACATGTTACAATAGAAACAATTATTAATTCCATAAACTTGACAGTCCCAATGTCCTTATGAAGATCTGTTGATGCAATGATCCACCATAACTGTATTCCCGATCCTCTGTCCTTCAGCAAATGTCCATTTTAGCATCAAGGTTTTCCAGCCTACCAGTCAATAAAGAATCTGTTCCTTTTCAGCCAAATTGTTGAGCTGTCCCCATACGAGGGGATCAGTTTTCTGCATCATCTGTATTGCTGTTTTTCTGTATCTCTTCCTTTCTTGAGTCATGCCTTTCAGGTGGGCGATTCTCTTATTCAGATTGGATCTTCATCAGTTTTGATGGAACCCATAGTCTTCAACACCTGTGGAAATAAGGCAAAACCTCTTCCTCAACATAACACATTCCCTGGCTTATTGCAGATATGCCTGTAATCTAACAGGTCAAGCAATTATAGAAAGAACTAAAATTACCTTAAAGGAGATGCTTAATAAACAGAAGTGGAAATAAGAACTTCCAGATATAAACTGAATAATGCTTAATTAACTTTAAATTTTTGAATGCCGATGAGACAGGAACAGCTGCTAAAAGACACTGGATTGTTGGTTAAGGTTACTTTCTGTGCAACCACAAAAACCTGAGTTTGATTACCAATACCTATATAATAAGCTGGACATGATCTTGCCTGTGTCTATAACCTCAGCATGTGGGAGACAGGAGGCAGAAGAATTCAGTCTTCCTGACTTTCAATTTGGGCAAAACAAAACAAACAAACAACAAACCATCACCAATAACAACAAAATCCACTACCAACAACAACAACAACAACAAAAAACAAAACTTGAGTTCCATGTTCAGAGAGAGACCCTGCCTCAAAGGAATAAGGTAGGGAATGATAGAGGACGTAAAACCTTTTTCTTTTTCTCTGCATGCACACAGAGGTGCTTGCACCTGCAAACACATGTGCACATTCTATCCCTTTGAAACTATAGGAATAAGAATAGTTGATTGCCAACCAAGAGATCATTCACTGTTCCAATTTCCATGACAAACTTTCAGGTGCTGTACTATTAGACACTAAAAAAAATTTCAACCCCAGGATTGCATGTATGATAATGTTATTAGTAAGTGAAACATATGCATTTATTTTATAAAATTGAAAAGTAATAATCAAAAGAAAGGATGCTGGAATGTTTGTTTGAGAAATCAATTGTCAGATAAATTAATTTTTGGACACAGTACATGTGCAAGTCTAGAGTCTAGGTGTCTTTTCAAAACTATTATGCAAGTACATGTATTTTCCTTGGAAAAAACTCGACATTTCAGCCTGAGGGACACCAGTATAAGTTACATATCAATGGTAAGATCTATTATTAAAAATTCCTGTTACAGGGAGAAAAATAGTACTTGGAATTTTCTAGCTCAAATATTAAGCTTTAGCAAATTCTAAACTTTGAAATCCCCACAAATAAAACCTGTGGATGAAAATATTAACTTCTTTATCATAAATATATTGTGTGAGATTGAGATAAAGCATATGGATGTGCTGTGCAAGGTCAAATGGCTGTGTCCAAGGAAGACTTGGCCTTGCCAAGGAAAGGCCACAAAAATGGCCCATGCCTCTGTGGGAGAAACCACGTTGTATTGCATATATTCAAGGAAAGAAATACTACTTCAGAGGAATGGTCCCACAAGCAGGAATTATGCATATACTAGGTGAACAAAATGAGGAAGAACTAAAAAATGTAAATATTAGTCCTGTGTTTTTCTGGCATGACTGACAAACTGAGTTAGTCTGTAGCTAAGGATCTTGCTTAGACTGGAAGTGGAGTTGTGCCCTGCAGGCTCAGCTAAGGAATCTGCAGCTCCTTCCTTGTTTAGTGTTTTTCTCGGGGTTTTTCTAAAAATATCTAAGTGTGCTTTTATTGAAGTAAAAGGCAAATGATATTTTGTCTTTTGAAGGTCTATTGCAAGAAATCAGAGTGTCCTCAAAAAGCAGACCTAGCAATTTTCTAATACTGTTCATATTTCTTCTCTCATTCCTGTTTCAACCCAATCTCCACACAGTGGCACATACCAGTCAGGTTTAGAAAATGAAAGAACAGCACAGTTGCTTTCTTCCTTAATGGCATTCCACAATGTTTTTATAATAAAGCTGGTTTTTGTATGTGCCTGAAGCAGTGTTGTGAGGAACTGGCTCACATCAGCCTGCAAAAGCCAAATGGTAAGTTTGGTGAGCTGATTCTTGAAAAGAGTTATGATTTCTACTAAATCACATAGACAAAAAATTATAGTATCAACACACATACAGAAGAAAAAATTCAGTGCTTAAAGTGTCCTTATTTTGAAAATATTTTCCTCACAAAGTTGTGTATGTCTACTTCTTAAGTGATGGCAATTCTAACTAATCATATGCAATTACATGTTTCTCCTGAAAAAAAATCAAGTTAATTTTCATGTTTATTATTAAGATAATTAAAGCAAGGTGGTATATTATAAACATTACTTACTTGCTCTAAATGAATTTCATTTTTGTTGGAATTACTGAGTTTCCACTGCTGGCTGGTACCTGCAATCTCATTTTAAAAGCTAATCATACTAACTCCCCCTTCCTTCATATGATTTCCTGCACTCTACCGAAGGTTTGGTTATTAATCTCAGTTTCTGCTTTGATACACTGCTAAGTAGAGTCTTTCCGAGGCCCTCTGTGGTAGGCTCCTGTCCTGTTACTTGTTTTCTCCTACGTCCCATGCCCATCCCATTTGTCTTTCGAAGTGAGGATTGGTCATCTTACCCCAGGTCCTCTTTCTTGTTTATCTTCTTTAGATGTATAGATTTCAGTATGTTTATCATATCTTATAGGTCTAAGTAAGTGAGTGTATACCATGTGTATCTTTCGTCTTCTGGGATACCTCACTCAGAATGATATTTTCTAGATCACACCATTTGCCTGCAAATTTCATGATTTCCTCATTTTTAATTGCTGAGCAGTATTCTATTGTTTAAAAATACCACAACTTCTGTATCCATTCCTCAGTTGATGGACATCTGGGTTGTTTCTAGGTTCTGGCTATTACAAATAAAGCTGCTACAAACATGATTGAGCATGGTTGTCCTTGTTGTGTACTTGAGCAACCTTTGGATATATGCCTAGGAGTGGTATAGCTGGGTCTTGAGGAAGTGCTATTCCTAGTTGTCTGAGAAAGCACCAGATTGATTTCCAAAGTGGTTGTACCAGTTTACATTCCCACCAGCAATGGAGGAGGGTTCCCCTTTCTCCACAACCTCTCCACTATGTGTTGTCACTTGAGTTTTTTTTTATCTTAGCCATTATTTGGGTGTAAGGTGAAATCTCAGCGTCGTTTTCATTTGCATCTCTCTCATGGCTAAGGACACTGAGCATCTCCTTAAGTGTTTTTCTGCCATTTTATATTCCTCTACAGAGAA
>CM053766.1:51781525-51835866 GCA_028658305.1 Pachyuromys duprasi
CTGGACAGCCCTTTGGAAGAAAGGGACATCTACTTGGTAGTCTGGTGTCGGAAAATGCAGTGCAAAAGCCCAGGCTACCGCTGGATGTAGAATAACAGAACAGGATGTTTAGGAGATATGTTCATAACTCCATGGAAGAAAGACCAGCTGTCTTTTGGTCTGCCCACAACTGCCTTTGTACAGCATCAGGCATGTTTCAGACATTGAAATACTTGGTCTTCTCAGTAAAGATAGCGTCTTTGAGTTTCATCATTGTTTTCTGTTTTCAGGTGAATCCAGGTTTTATAAAACTTAAAGATTAATTTGGTAGCAACAGACTTTTTAAAATTTTTGTTCAGCTGCAAAGCAAATTATATTCAAAGATAACTCTTTGCTTAGAACTTTAAAAGCTCATAATAGTTATAATTCTGAAAACTTAAAAAATCCCTTTAACCTCACCAATGTATTTTATGTCTTGACTACCTCTATTAGTTCTTTGCATTTCTGGATTCCCCTTTGTGATTGGATCTTTATAGGACAATTTTGTAATTGTTTTTTCATAAAGTGAACTGAATCATTTCTCTGACACCGTTCATCAAATTCCAGTTTTACAGAGGACCACTGGGTGCATTAATTGCTTAGCTTCACATACAGGTACATTCCCTGTGGTAGACAAAGATTTGTGCTTAAACACAAGGAGATTTTGTACTTTGTTCCTGTCCAGAAATAAAAAAACAAGCACACACTGCATTTAGAACTGTGTGGGATTTGGAGTGGTGAATTTTAATTGTCAACTTGGGAGACAGGCTTCTGTGCATGTGTCTGAGTGGCTTTTGTGACTATGTTAGTTTATGTGGAAACAGCATTGCACTGTGGGCGGCAGTATTCCTTACACGTGGGGTCCAAGAATATAACTATGGAGACAGAGCTCAGCACAAAGCATGCTCTTGATTGTCACTGAGATGTAATTCAATGCTTCAAGGACCCGCCAACTTGCTTTCCCAGTAAGGCTAGAGTGTAACCTGAAATTGTAGACCAAATAAGCCCTTTTTTTTTTTACCAAGTTTTTGTTTTGTTTTGGGGAGTCAGGGTGTTTAATGACTCCAACAGGAAAAGAAAATTAGATGGGGATTAATGTAGACATATTTCTGCTGGGAGAAAATTTTATTTTGTCTCAGAACTGATAGAAATTAATTGAAAGCATCAATAGTTGGGAGGTATTTTCTCAGTGGGGCCTCTGTCTACATGCATGGACCCTGTTCCTTGTTTCTTTCTCAGCTTCTTCAGCCGTTCCCTGATGTTGGTGCAAGTCTTTAGTACTATGCTACTGTTTAATGCTTCATTTCTATGATGACACAGAGAAGACTAGTGTTAATGCATATTTTCCCTAAAGAAGAATTGAATGAATTGAATGAAATAAATTGAATGAATCTCTGAACTAATTACCTTGTGACTGGATTCAGGGGCCAAACCCTGAAAGAAGCTTGAAGAATTTTACAAGCTTAACCAAAATGGAAAGACCTATTTTTTTTCAAATTAAAAAAAATCTATATGACCTAATGGATACAGTCTAATATTCCTTGTATCTAGTATTTTAGTGGACGTCAAAGCAGTAAGGTGTTCATCAAGGCTCACTAAGCTTTTAAGCATGTATGACTATAGGAAGTGTAGGATGTATTGCTGGGTGGTCCATGGGAAAAAAGCATTATGAGAGCATTATCTGGAACAAGAGTTAGCTGAATTCTAACAAAGCCCCGACAATCACTGATGTTAGATTCTAATGTGGATGAGGGTGATCTAAACCAGGGCGCACAGCCTGTTTCACCCTTAGTTTTCATCTCAAGAAATTGGCTTTCCCACACTCTTCTTCACATTTTCATCTACCAGCAACCCCTGTGGTAAAACTTCAAAACTGTAACACAATATTTCTATGGTCATATTCTTATCCATTGCCTGGCAAGCAGAGTCCTAAAGGACACTTCAATCTCAATACCAAATTTCCAATTAATTTTGAGGTTGGTGTGGGTGTTT
This sequence comes from Pachyuromys duprasi, assembly GCA_028658305.1. Classification (NCBI taxonomy): domain Eukaryota; kingdom Metazoa; phylum Chordata; class Mammalia; order Rodentia; family Muridae; genus Pachyuromys; species Pachyuromys duprasi. Next base: position 51,783,536 of record CM053766.1, read on the forward strand.
ACTTTCTGTTTAAAGCCTCTTAGCAGCTTTAAGACAAAAAGAAACTCCCAGACTATGGTCTACAAAGACCTGCTAGATTTAATTCCTGCTACTCTTCCTAGATCATTGATTATCCATTCTCGACAGTTCTGCCTGATATGGCCACAGCATTCTTTCTGTGCCTCAAGTTTGTCATATTCTCTCCTGCCTTGACACCTTTGATGGACTCCTTCCTCCAGGGATTAGTTCCTGGTCTTCCCTTGGCTAACTTTTTTATTTTTGACAGTTGAAACATCGGACTCTTAGGAAGAAACAAAGAAGAAAAAGAAAGGAAAATAAAAGATTTACACTAAAATGTTTTACTTCTTGCCTCTTAGTGTCAGATCACGTAATTTTGTTTGTTTTTATAACACTTGGTACTACAGCATATTATTCTACTCTTTATAAAGATTGCTTCTTTAAAAAGAGAATATTTAATCCACAACAGAAGGAGATCCAGGTCTTAAATCATGGCAGTTCGAATACCGACTGTCTAAAATATTTCCTTACAAATGCTGGAAACTCAGCTCTACTGGTGAGTGTTTTGCAAAGTGACCAAAAGGCTGGATCTGATACTGGAAAATCAGAAAAACACAGAAGGAAGAATGTTATGAAGATAATTGTGAGACTATCTCTTAATGTGTGGATCAATTTTAGATGCCCTTCTAAGAAACAGAGAAATATCAAACCCCAAAGAGAAAAACCAGAAGGAAAAGTGAAAGTGGTCTGCCTTACAGGTAACAACACCAGCGTGGAACTGAGAGGGCTTCCCCTCAGTCATAAAGGCACCTAGCTTTGCCATCTTCAGACATGGGTTTAGTGTTGTTGGATTTATGGCACAAGTTATGAAACAGAACCCACTGCTACTAAGCTTCAAGTGCAGGGAGAGAATGCTCTGTCAGAAGCCAGAGTGACAGCCGTTCTGAAAACCAGTGTGAAATTTGATGCTAGTTATTCAGTGAAGTTATGGTTTAAAACTGAGTTTTCAACTCTAGATGGTACAAGCCAGATATTGTAACAGAAGAATTTGGTTTGGCCATAGCAATCAGCAAACTGACTAGACGGCCACATACTGTTTAGAATATTAGGGTTAACTGTGAATTATATAAACATTCATTGATTTCCCAGTATTCGGTCAGATATTTTGACTACCCAAAAGTATTTTTTTCCCTTCAGTCTGCTTCTTCCTCCCCTGTCATGGTAAGCTGTTTGTGCTGAAACATCCTCTCTACTAAAACTAGATAATATTTCTTAGTCCCTACTTATTTCTCAGAATCTGCCAGGCAGTTGCCATAGAAATGCAGTAGAATCTTTTCCTAAATGTGTGAGACAAAGTTTTGAATGTGTGCATTGATTATTTCTATTTTTTCAACACTGGTGGATTTCATTATAACAAGAGGATCAGAGAAATATTTTCAGCTCATCTAAAAATGTCAGAATTCCATATTTCTTCTAAATTCTTTCTTCTTTGAGTTCAGTAGTAGCTCTATGAAAACATGTACAGCACCATCTTTTGATAGAAATCCCCACCTCCATCATCCCCATCACTGAAACACATGGCTTTGGCTTTTTGCAAGCTTTTTAAACACCATGGCAATCTTTAGCTCTCTCAAACATAGTCTAGCATTTCCCCATCATCCAGTCACTTGCATTTCATTGTTGTTTTTAGACGAGACCAGCTGCCTTCTGATCACTGAAATGTCAGAGGGGGAGGAGGCATTTTCCACAAAAGAGAAAAAGTTGGATATTCGAGCAGTCAAAACTCCCACAGAAATCTTTTTGTTGTTGCTTTGTTTTGTTTTCTATCTGCAGAAGTAAGTCTCCACTGAATGCACACAGGTGACTGCTGTCTGTCAGCAGCAGTCAGAGACTCCGTGACAGGCATGTCTGCCAAGTAGTCACACCCCACCCCCACCCCTGTCTCCTCCAGTTTGTATTTGCAAAGACAACAATGACTCTTGTTTTTAAAGGAAAGAAATAAAAATGAAAGGCAACATGCAAACTAACAGAAAAGTTTTCTCCGCCTGCCGCCGTGGATAAATCAAGAACCTCTCTGTATCATATTTATCTCATTTCCAAAGTGAACATGAAATGACATGAGATTTTAATGCACTGCACAATATTAAGTCCCCACCATGCCTATCATCATAATTGTGTCCAATAGGAAGGCATTCATAAGTGAATGACAGGCCCCAATTATACCAGCAATTAGGTAAGCATTTTCCTCCCACAGGAAGCCAGAAAAACACTGAAAGAGGAATGGACTATTTTACCTCGGGCACATCCTGTTCATGAGGCAGTAGGGATTGTTAAGAGAGGTACCATAAAGGAATAATTTCTTTTTTAAATTAATTTTGAAAATATTATAAAAATTTAAGTCATGCTTATTTAAAACAATTTAAAGTCCTTCTTCTGATTGCTTCGACTGATTATCTTTGAACAGTTGTACTTAGTCATTGTATTCTGTATGTGTGTATATGGGTGTTGCACAAATGAATGTATTCAGTAAGTGCATGTGTGTGGAGGGACCAGGGAATAAATTCAGCTGTTGTTCCTCAGGCATGGTCTACCTTGCTTGTTGAGATAGGCTCGCATTGGCCTAGAACTTGACAAGTAGGTGAGGATGGACAACCATTAGGTCCAGGGATCTGCCTGTCTCTCACTTGTGAAACTATGATCACAAGCATGAACCATCATACACAACTTCTTCATATAAGATCTGGGCATTGAGCTAGGGTCTTCAAGCTTCCAGAGTGAACATTTAACCTTTCTAACCTCTCCTTATATACTGCTTAATAACCAATGTGGATCTCAAGAGGCTAGGAAAGGACACATTCCTATTCTAACATCTAAAGGGGGTAACAAAAAAGGGAAAAAAAGTATTATCCTAAGAAGATAAGTTTAATTACTCTTGGCCTAGTGATGTCACATTGAATGATAGCACTACAAGTACAAATAAATGTTACCTTTCATTAAAAATGTTTGTTGTGTCTTACTATATATTACATGTGACTATAAAATCAAGGAAACAGTCACCATAATTTGTTTTAGTGGCATACATACTCCAAAATAATCAGTAAAATTACATATAAAATATGGTTATTGCAGGTAGCCTGGTCTTCAAAGATCCTTTTTGGGAACCAATTGATATCTTCCCCAAACTATAATTTTTCTGAGCACTTCTAGAACTCTTAAAATTCTTTTCTTGGTACTTTATGAATTGCACTTTGGCAAGGAGAGAATGTCATAACATAATTTTTACTATCTATTTTACCTTCCAGATTTTTCTTTCAAGTGTGACTGAAGAGATGGCTTCCAATCTACCATCTTCTTTTGGATTTTAAAAGCACTGCAATCACATGGTATACATTCACATGGACATACACACATACATATAAATTAAAAACTAAAATAATTTTTCTTTAAAAGACTATCATGTGGAACCCAAATCTCACACAATGGAAGGCTTTGGGGCCACTGAGATGGCTCAGTGAGTAAGATGGCTTGTCATTGAGCCTGATGACTTGAGTTCAGTTCCTTGGAACTGCATTATCAAATGAAAGAACTGACTTCTGCAACTTGTCCTCTGTCCTCCTCAAGTATAAACTGATACATATTCCTGCCCCGAATCTCGGGACCTAGTCCCCCTTTTGTTGCACACACACACCACACACACAAAGTAAATAAAGAAAGAAAAATTTTAAAGGAATATTTTTGTTGCCACTCATAATACGCATATTGTGTGAAGCCGTAAGAACTCAGTCTTACAGAGACTTTGTCAATGGGACAAACCTCCTAAAGGGGGCTGCTTAGATAAGCTTCAAGTATCCTTATAGTATAAACTTATTTCTAACTTCACTCAGTAGTCAGGACGTGAATGGATAGGTTCTCCATAGATGCTTGAAGACGTACAGAATGACTGTTCAGAAGCACCAATATTTCCACATAAATTTAAGAGGAGGCCTATAGCGCAGTACTAAATCATTTAACTACCACACATGAGGCCCTTGGCTTAACCTTGAATACTGAAAGAATTAACTTCTGTATTTCCAGCCTCCACACAGTTCAGAATTCACTTTTGGGGCTCAAACTCCCCTTCTAGCTGCTGGTAACAACAGCTTAACTACCACTGTACCTGCCCTTGAATCAAGAAGTATAGCTTTACCTCTTTGTGGTCAGCAACAGCAGAAGTGGTTCCACATTAAAATGCTGGGCCTCCCGGTGGATCATTTCTTTTTCTGTGGTAACAATCTCTGATATTCTTGTCCACTTAAGTCGGATGAGCATTTTCCAGAATCCTGCCTCTCAGAGTCTTCAAAATATCTAACACTTTTCTCTGTAAATGCACAGAGCTGAGTCATGTTGCCACTGGTGTCTTGAAAATCTTTTAAGTTGCAGATTTGTAAATGTTATCAGTGAACTGCGGTCAATCCAATCTACTTCTCCGAAGGAGAGAGAATTTGGAGGGGAAGACTGGAAGCTGGGACCGCAGCACTTTCAGACAACAAGCTGGCGGGCTAGTTATAGCACAATGGGGTCAATGATCTGTGGCCTTCTTTTCGACATTTTCTAATCTGGAAAGTGACATTAAAGGGTAAGACCCACACAGAGAACAACAATCTGGGCTCAGGAAAAATAAATATTTTTAAGTTCAAAGAAAGAAAGAAAAGAGGGCAAAATAAGCAATATTTGAAGAAATAGTGGCCAAGAGTACTCAGTGTTTCTAATTAAACAAAAGAATCAAGCTGAAGATTTCAATCATCCCTATGCAAAAAAAATAAATATAAATGAAAAAGAGATATGCAATAGTCAAACTGCTAAATAAAATAAAATAAGATATTAACATTGCTTTAGAGTGGTGATAGTAAAAAAAAATAACAAAACTGAGAGCTAACTTCTCAATGAAGAGTATAAAAGACAGAACACAATGTAGAAACAGTTTTCAAATGCAAAAATGAACACAAAAGCCAAATATTTGTCACCCTTGTTATTCAGAGTCCAAAGCACATTAACAATTAAGAGGAAGATAGAACTATTTCAGACCAGACATGAAACTGCAGGAATGAATGGCGACACAGGGAAATGCGTTGATGAATCTGTATTTGCAGACTGTGGCGGCTTCAGTAAAAATGGCTCCATTGGCTCGTATGTTCAAATGGTGGAGTGTTGGCAAAAAGTATGTGCTTACGGATCAGGATGTAGCTCTCAGCTACTTCTCCAGCACTATGCCTGCCTGCCGTCATTCTACCTGCCATTGGACTAACTTTGAAACTGTAGGTTACAGCCTCCAATAAAAATGCTTCCTTTTGTGAGAGCTAACTTAGTCATGAAGTCTCTTTCAAGTAACAGAACATTGAGTAAGACAGAACTGTCTACCAGAGAGTGGCATATTGCTGTGATAGGCCTTTTTTGGATGAAAGACTTTGGGATTTTGGACTAAAAAAGCTGCTGAATGCTTTAAGTAGGGCTTAATTGGCCATATTATAGAAACATGCACAGTGGTGCAGAGGGCAATTTTAACTGTGACTGACCAGCTCAAGAAGTTTCAGAGGGGAAGAATATTAGCAGCTGACCTAGAAATCATCCTTGCGATATTTTGACAAACAATGTGGCTTACTTCTTGCCCTTGCACTTGCAGTAAAAATTGGCCTGAGGCTAAATTGAAAAGTTTTGGGTTAATGGCATTGGCAAAGGAGATTTCGAACAGCCTATTGTTGGCTATGTCATGTGGTTATTAGTGATCACTTTTATGCAGATTTACGATGAAAAGAAGTAGGTGGGGCAAAGAGAAATGCAAAACATACAGTTTAAGGAGAAAAAAGCACCAAGAACTAAATGTTGGAGCCAAGTCTATGCTTAAGGAGATAAAAATATCTTTAAAAAAAAAAAGCCTGATGCTAAAAGGGAATGTGAGTTAGACTTCAGAGCAAGACTCCACCCATTTAAAGCTTCCAATTTGTGAAAAGTAAATAAAGGAAAGCCTAAGTAGCCAACTAAACTACCAATAACAGAAAGATCATGGAAATGTAAAGGCAAGTAGACGCCCATGTTCTAGTGTTGTGCCCTAATTGTGATACCCCCAAAGACCACTACCAGGAGTCAAGTCTATTACAAAACACATGAGAATCTTTTTATTATAAATCATTACAAGCTGCAGCTTGGGCTCACAGCCCGCATCGCTGAAGTGGTGATCTAGGAGAGCCCATGCTCACGTCAGTTGGGTGATTTAAACCCAGTGTGCCCAAAGCAGGGGTGATTCCTGCCTGGCAAGTATCTATTGGTTGACACGCAAAAGGGATATTGCATTTTGAATTGATTGGCTATAGGAAGGTCTCCAAACCATTAATGATCTGGTGTTCCTCCCTAGGGGGATAGGCCAGTTTCCTAGCAACTGTATCTCTTGTGAGTGGGGAAAGAATACAGTAAGGTGAGTTCTTCCCCTCAGGACATTACTGGACCTCTCTACCCAGCTAGTTCAGGCCTTAAATATTAATAATAGTCACCAATTTTTAATCTTTTGTTCTCTCACTAGCACTAGCAAGAAGAAAAACTTGGCAGCTTCCTCCAACTGGTTCTGGATTTAAGAGTTAAAAAGAAAAGGGGATTTTTAAATCTTTCTTTGCAGTTAAGTCAAGTCAATGAGGCCAGGCAATTGGCAGGACAGCTCTTGCATGAAGACCTGGAAGGGCCATTGCATGAAGCTGTGAAGATGAAACCTAAATTTCATTGAAGACTGTAAGTGAGAGACCAAAGAATTAAAAATTAGATTTTGGGGGTATTGGTTTAAAGTTTAAAGCATAAGCCTGAACAAAGACCAGCCAGATGGAAACATGTCCAGCTACCTGGCGGGTGGGGCAGGGGGAGGAACCAGCTTAACTGCATTCTTTTCTTACACACTAGAGATACAGTTGCTAGGAAACCAACCCAGATGGCCAGGCCAGAACCGTTTATGGTCTTGGAGCCTAAAGTAAACCAATCATTTCAAAAGTCAATTTCCCTTACCCAATCATGTAATGCCAAGGCATGTAATCTGCCACTTGTGATTTTCCTCTATAAAAACCTTGTTCCAGGTCCTCCCCTATCAGTGGACTTAGAAAGGAGGAGGGAGGAGATGAGGGAGGAATGGGGGAGATAGGGAGAGAATGTGGGAGGGGGCTACAGCTGGGATACAAAGTACATAACCTGTGATTAATATAAAATAAAAATGTTAAAAAAAAAAACTTGTTCCCCTAGACCAACCCAGCTGTATTCCTCTCTTGCTTTAGCAGGAAGCTTGCAACCTGGGCTGGAGCCTGTATTAGATAAACCTTCATGTGTTTTACAGTGGAGTTGACTCCTGGTGGTCTTCGGGAGGTCTCACAAACCGGGAATAACATAGGATATTGGAGAAGCATGAGTCATAAGATACCTGTCAAGGAGAGCTTCCAACAGCTCAAGAGATGAAACTGTGTTGCAGTGAACAAAGATGGAAGAGTTAAAGATCTACAGAGCACTTTGACATCAGACTTAAAAATCCAACATTTGGAATTTGCCCAGCTGGTTTTCAGTCTTGCTTAGGTCCAGGATTTGCTCATTATGCTCCATGTCCTCCCTTTTAAAATGGTAATGTATATTCTGTGTCATTGTATATTAAAAGTATGTAATTTTTTTTGTTTGTGATTTTTAAAGGAGATTATAGTTAAAAGTCTCAGAAGAGACTTTGAACTTTGGACTTTAAACAGTATTGAGACTGTGATAGACTATAGGACTTTTGAAATTGGACTGAATGCAACTTTGCAGCAGGAAATGGCCTCCTATGGGTGGCAGAGAGTAGAATGTGGTATTTTGAATAAGAATGGCCCCATAGGCTCATATATTTGAATGCTTAGTTCCCAGTTGATGGACTATTGAGAGGGTTTAGGGGGTGTTGCCTTGTTGTAGGAAGTGTGTCACTGAGAAGGTACTTTAAGCTTTCAAAAGCCCATGTCAAGTCCAGTGCTCTTTTTCTATCTGCCTGCAGATCAGGTTATAGATCTTAGCTACTTCTCCTGCACCCATATCTGCCTGCCTGCCACCAAGTTCCCGGCAATAATAATAATCGACTAACACTCTGAAACTGGAAGCAAGCTCCCTGTTAAATGCTTTTTTATTGTTGTTTTGTTTAATAGGAGTTGCCTTGGTCATGGTGTCTCTTCACAGAAAAAAAATTAACAAAAAACAATGACTAAGACATAGACATTTTGAAAATAATAAGAAAATGTAATTGAGTTTTAAAATTGATTTAATATAAACTAGTAAAAATAATAATTCAAAAGACAGGAGGAGGTGTAGGGCTGATTTTTCTAAAGCTCGGTATTGTTTAGGAAGTAGTATATGCCATAAGAAAGAACTAAGCAAAGAAGACATTAGAAGAATGGAAAACAATAGAAAACAACCAAAAGTGTAATATGCTTAAAGCTGAGCATGACAGTCAGTACATGGAATGATGGAATAATATTTGAACTAAGGAATACATATGGTAAACAAGATTAAAACAGAGTATAACTATAAGCCTTTAAAATGAAATATTTGAAATGACCACATACAGGTTGAAAACACAATGCAAAATAAAACAAAAACTATAAAGCAAACAAGCAAAACACAAAAAGGCAAAAATAAACATTGGAAAGAAAATATTCTCAGCAAGTAACTAACCAAAAGGTTTATGGTATTTCTATATTTCTATCAGCTAAATACATTTGAAACAAAAGCACTATTAGAAGCGAAGAGATACAGCTCATAATAATAATAAGATAAGCCCAATAGAATTGTGCACAATTCTTTTTTTGTATTGTATAATAGTAATAAATAGTCCAAAGTGAGAGAGATACACATTTTCCCATATTGGAACATTTTCACTTACCATTTTCAGTAAGTAATTGAATAAACACATAAACCTGATTAGAAAGATGCAGAATAAACAGAAACATTAGCAAGCTTACTCTAAATACAGATGACTGCAGCTACACAAGTACCCAATAAAAATTCTACTCAGGCATAAATGAAGACAGAAACAAAACAGAGCATATGCTATATCATCAAGCAAGGCTCAGAACTATGAAGGGCTGACATCACTCAAAGTGTGTTCCTGGACTGCAGTAAAAACAAATTAGAAATCAGCAATGAAGAAAGGGGAAGAGCTGTCCTTGACACTTTTGACTGACCTCACCCTTTCAGCTAAGCATTATCTGTAATCCTCTGACTGTGCATAAGCAACCACACAGGGCAGCATTAGAAAAGGTCACTCTGAGATGATTGCAACTATTTAAAGCTAGCCCACTGCATTGTTTCATTTAGACACACACACAAATGCAAACAGTATCACCAGGCATGCAACCAACAGAGTAACAACCGTCCTTGATACTGGCTAATATAAATACCTCTTACCTGCTAAGGCTATAGGTTTTCCCTGTTTGACCTGTCTAAAGATGAGAGTCATTAAATGAAATTATAAAGTTATCTCACTTTCTGATACCACCCCATCTAGGGAAAAACCCTATTTTCTTTAACCATTTCTAACCTTACCCAGATGAAATTGTATAATTGGTCTTTCCTAACACCATTGTATGCCAATGGTCTATAGGTGCCCATGGAGTGAGATTTCCCTTTTTCATAGTTAATGATAAACTCAACTTGCTCAACCAGAGAGCTGATGATCCTTGGTTTTAACCTGACAGTTTAAAACCCCAAACATGGAAATTAAGCCATATATCATTTATATATATGTGTGTGTGTGTGTGTGTGTGTACAGATGTATATATATTCTTAGATATATGTATATATCAATATATAAGGTATCATTAATATTCTAATAAAAATCAAATATAACAAGGATAATGACATATCAAAATAAATTGATTTAAGACTATAAAGAAAATGCTTGAAATAAAATTAAGATTATCACATAATGTGTTCCTCAGCTGCCTACATGTAGCCAAGGAATGAGGAAGAGAGTTTGAAGATATGTCATTACAACATCTTAAATTAAACTTCAAAGAAAAGAAAGAAGTGGTGAAGAAAAGAAGAGAATAGCTGAGGACTTTAGACAACTATAACAAACTGTGAGGTGAGCAAAACAGGAACAGCGGGTGTAGAAGGGCAAGAAGAAGAGGGAAAACATTTAAAGTATTGAGGTCTAAGATCTTCTAAAATTCATATTGGATCCCAATATACAAATCAAAGAAGAGGAGACAAGATCAATAAGGATGAACAGCAAAGCTCCCACACTGAGGCATAGTGAAGAATAACGTGTTGGTACCAGTCAGCTGTTTTATCTAGATAGTGTTATAGTAAACAAGAAGGGTGGTTCATGCTTGTCATCCTTTCTCTTAAAGTATAAAGCCCAGGATTGGAATGGCAGATCTAGAAGATTACAGCTTGAAACTCAGAGTGAGTGGTCTACAGCTCCTTGTTTTAAGGGGAATATGAACTTCTTGCTCTGATATTCAAGTTGGTGGAGACTGCCCTGGTCTTTAGTAACTACAGTAGCTATTGTAATCCTTGGCAGCCCTGCTACTGTGCCAGCTCGTGAATGGGTCTGGTGTACCAGGACCCCAGACCTTACGACAACCTGAATTACTACAGCCTTGGGGCAGGAGTCTGAAACCTTTGGTTGGCCCTTTAAGCTCGGCCGAACTCTGGAACTCTTGGAGTAAAGGACTCACAGATGGTTTTGGTTTGGGATGGGTTGGTTTTGTCTCCAGCTTTTCACAAGTTATTTACGAGGGTTTTTTTTTTTTTGCTGTTGTTTTGTTATTTGGGTTTTTTGTTTGTTTGTTTTACCTTTCTTGAGCTTCTGCTCTCTACCTTCTTTTTCTGCCCTTTTATTTCACCTGTATCTCTGTTCCCTCCTGCTTCTCCCCTGCTTTCCTGAACCCTGCAGCTTCCTTTATCATTCCTTGCTACTGCCACTGTCTGACAGCTGTCACTTCTGCTGTCATTGCTGCTGTCACTACTGTCACCATTCTGAGTCACTTTTGACTTCTTCTCTTCATGTAACCATCTCTGGCCACTTTACTAGTGCTAAAGATATGCATTAGTAAAAGAAGAAAACACCACTCAAGAGAAGCCTTTTATTGAATAAATAAATATAGCACTGTGGGACAGAACCAGAAGGTGTCTTGAACAATAAACTGAACAGCCTGAACGATAAGCTGAACAGCCTGCTCATGTGGGAGTATGCCAAAGGTGTGTGCCTATTCAGGCAAAAAAAAAAAAAAAGAAAAAATCCTATTACACCAATCACAGGCTTTCTGTTTCAGTGGACAGGGTAAGTGCTGTCCTCTGGCACAACATGAATTGTATAAAACAGTCATAGGACCAAGGTGCCTGCTGGCATACAGTTGCACAGCAGCTGCTGCTCTATTTATAGTACTTTCTACAGGGCATCTCTGGATCAGTCATAGCAGGGGCACTAACAGGGTATGGCCAGCTGGTTGATTCACAGTCTTTTGCTCAAGGTAGCTTAAGCACCAGGAAGAGTTATTAACTAAGGAGTCAAGTGAGCACATGCCCTAGTATCTCAGCTTCTTAAATGTTCAATGGGATGCCTGCAGTAAGGCCACCTCCTTCCATTGCCAGTGTTTGCACCAATAGTCAATAATCTGTCACAATGTTGTTCCAAATGACTAAATAATACAATGACCAAAGAACTGAGATGAAAATATACAACCCAGTGACACAGAAGGATTATATGCCAAACAGTAACACACCAAAGCCAACTGTTTTGATACGCTAGTAACTGACAATTAAAAACCTGAAAACATTGCTACTTAAATGCTCACCAAAACTGTGACATTTAGACATAAATGAAATAAGATGTGTATATAATTTATATTTTATTTTGATTTATATGTCTATATTGTGTCTGCATATGGGTATCAGTATATAAATGTAGTTACCTTTAGAAGCCAGAAGAGAATATTTGATCCCCTGGAGCTAGAGTTGTGAGTAGCTGTAGCCCTCCTGACATGGGTGCTGGGAGCTAAACCTGGGACCTCCGCAGTACTCCGCAATAGCAGTGTGAACTTTTAATCACTAAGCTATCCAGCCCCCAGAATACGTATCTAACTTATAGAGAAAAAGATGTAAAACCCTCATGAAAGAGATAAAAATTTTCACATAAATAATGATATTCCATGTATCTATATAAGTCATGATATTCCATGTTCACAGATTAAATACAAACTCTCTAATTTGTCAACTTGCTTTATTTTATTAATATATCAATTCTTCTAAACTTCAGCCATAGATTCAACATAATCTGACATGAAAGGACAAGTCAAATACTACGTAAAAATCACAAAAGATCTGATATATAACACATGCTACAAATAGCAAAGTAGAAATATCAATTTAATGCCATGTTGTAGTCATCAAGTATGATACTAATAAAATAAGTAAAATAAATTAATGTAGCAAACAGAGAACTCAAAAATACCTTCATACAAGTAGGTATGGGTAAAAAATAAAACAACTTAGTGAAGAAAGGTTGATTTTAATTTAAAAAAGTGCTAAAACTAAACATTTACCATATTCGAAAAAATGTCCTCAAGGATCCTACTTCTCGCAGAAAATATATATTGAAAATAAGTGTAAAATAAAAGCCTTGAAGCATTCTAGATGTAGCAGAAGAGTAACAATAGGTTCTGGAGTTCAGTGAGGAGTTGTTAGATAATAAAACAAAGGTATGATGCTTGAGAGAAATTATGAGAATCTAGACTGCATACAAGCAAAAACTTCTCTCTGAAAGACACTCTTATGATTGTGAAAACATAAGATACATAAAATACATACATATTGAGAAAAATATTTCAGAACCTATATCTGATAAAGATCTGTAACTAAAACTTGGTAAAAATCTCTTAAAATTCAACCCAAGACAATGCACAAGAAATAGAAGGAGCCTCATGTCAGAACAAATGTCTCATCTTCGTGATAAGCAGATGCCAGATAATTCCATGAGATAGTACTCCACCTCACATTGTCACAAAGAATGGAAAAATTACAACAGTGAGAGGCCACTACTCACCTTCCACCTGTTAAAATGATAAGACCCCTTCACTGACCATGTCAAATAATGAACACGTACAGGTCCACTGGATTTCATTCATTGTTGGTAGGAATGCAAAATGGCACAACGCCTTTGGAAGACAATTTCATCTTTTTACAAAGAAAAATAAAGGCTTGTCAGCTTAGAAATATTGTTCCTTTGGTAGCTACTCAAGGACGGTGAAAACTTGCATTAACTCCTAATTTGCCCACAAGTGTTTGTATTGATGTCTGTGATTTCAAAACTTAGAGACAGTGAAGATAGATATTAACGGATGACTGTATCAGGAAATGGTGGTATATCATACAATGGGCAATATCGGGTATAAACTATGAAGCTGCAAAAAGACTTAGACACCTCAATTACACTGTTAGCAGAAGGAAGCCAAATGAAAAAGCGCTGTTTTGTTTGGCTATATAAATAACGCCTTGTTATTTTTTTTTTTAATGGTTACAACTACGTAACTGTGGAAGCTACTTTTCTACCTGCTGTTGAGACAAATCGAACATAAGCAATTTAGGGGAGGAAGGTTTATTCTGATTTGAAATTTCAAGATATAGGCATCATGGTGGAGAAGGCACGGAAGCAGGAATGTGAGGCAACCAACCAACCATATGGTATTCACAGTCAAGTACAGACACGTGAATGCTCAGCTCACTTTCTCCTTCTTAATCATTTCATGTCCTGGATCACTGAATGGTGCTTCCCATATTCAGAGTCATCTTCCTCCCCAGTGAAAGCTTTCTGGGAGACATCTTCCTGGGCACACTGAAATCCCTTAAGAATTCCCATAATCTTCTTCCTCCCCAGTGAAAGCTTTCTGGGAGACATCTTCAAAAGCACACTGAAATTCCTGAAGAATTCCCATAATCTTCTTCCTCAATTAAATCTTTCTAGGAAACACCTACATGGACTTAGAGGTGTGACAATTCTAAACTCAGCCATGTTGACAGTGAAGATTAATTATCAGAGCAGCATTTTGGAAAATGGAAAACTATAGAAGCAATAACGACATCAGTAATGTCTAGGAGTCTAGAGAGCAGATATGTGGAATGCGACCAAACACAGGTGAAGCTCAGATCATTTATAGGTGAATGAAACTATTCTGTATGTCAATGACAGATGCAGGTCAGGTAGTCTGTACACTATGCAAACCTATGAAATTTCACATGACAAAGCCTGATTCTAAATGTAAAATATGAATTTCAATTTGTAACCATGCGCCAAGGTTGGTTAACAGCAACACATGTATCAACTAGTGCAAGATGGCCATTAAAAACGAATGGATGTATGTTCTGCCTGTTGGGACGTTCATGAAAAGTCTCATTTCTACATCTTCAATTTTTGACAGACAAGTCTGTTAAAGTAAAATAGAGACATATCATTTTTTAAAATGGAGAGAATCATCGCAGAAATCACATAAAAATTAAGGTTTCCATTTGGCAAAAAAACATAAAAGGTGAAAATTATCCTTGGGAAAAAAAGCAATGTAATTTTTAATGTGGGGGGAATCATAATATTTGCCATTAAAATAGATAGTGTTACATAAATAGAATTTTGATTAAGCATGCTATACTTTCTAGAGAATGTTTAATCTTCAGCGCCTTGCCAGGATAGACAGAAATGTTGGCTGCAGTGTTTCTATGTGTTGTTTAATTTTTCCTCAAAGCTAAAGGACAAACATAATGACAACAATCCTAAAGCTCATTTCTCAAAATAAATGTTCTTTCTATTTACTTAGTCTTGGATAATAGTTTGACTCGATGTGGTGCTGAAGAACATAATGTGGTTAGCAGACTGTTCTGCCTACTCTGAGAATCAGACAGTGCACTTTCCCCTGGAATTAGGTTTTGTATTAGACAGCAGAAAGTGTGGCTGCTGAGTCACTTCCAACGCTGTGGCACAGTTTGTTAAACGTACAGATGGCCAAGTAGATATGACATTCATAGCTGCCTGCATGAGAATATGACATCTTCGTCTGCACTAATCTCATGGATTACTTAACATGACTCAAACACTTCTACTACATGAGAAAGAGGCTAGGTAGCAAGATTCCTGATAGCTTTAAAATAGATCCACACACTTAGAAATTTTAGAGGCACGTGAAAAGACTTGTTTCAACTTTTCCACAAAAAATAAATAAAAAAAGATACTTTCGCAAATTCTTTTGAAACTCTACAGTCATATGCCTACAGTAAGTGGGAAAACTTGTTCAACCATATATGTCTCAGTTTTTATGGTTATAATGTTATAAAGCAATCATTCTTATAGTCATTCTGAGCTTATTCGATAACACAACATGGCTCACAATCTAGCTGTAGCTAAGGTAAAGGACATCTAACTTTTAGTAAACAGTTATTATTGGAATTACCAATAGATAGCAACAAAAATAGATGGTGCTTAATATACTTAAGTTATACTATGGCATATTATACACTACACCATCTCTTAAATCACAGATAAAAGATTTTCAGATTATATCCAAGAACTTGGAACAGACATCTGAGAAACCGGAGGGTCCTAGAATATCTTAATCAACTGCGAAACAAATTTTGAAAATCCATTCTAGTCTAAGACTTGAGATTGAGGACTCCCATTTGCAAATCCATGCATGAAAATATTGACCCTATATTCTTTATGAATCTGAGATAAATCTGAACAGGACCTGACACCCTTTATTTGCAAAAAGTCTCCTCTTCCGAGGGAGACTAAGTTGATACTTAAAAACATTTATTACTTTGACAGAAACTACTTGATTTTTGAATATAGTTTCCAGTGATGGTTTGGGATAGACCTTCAAATGTTAAGGGTGTTTGTTTGCTTGTTCATTTGTGTTTTATTTTTCTTAAAAGTTATATTCACCTACTAACATAATCTTTCCCTGTTAGCTAAGACTGCAAACTAAAACACAGGAATCTGAGTTGGATTTTATCTTCAGAGTTTTTTTTTTAATTTTTATTTTATTTGTGTGTGTGTGTGTGTGTGTATGTGTGCATGTGCACAGGTGCCTGTAGAGGCCAGAAGAGCACCATCATTTTCCTAGAACTGGAGTTAGAGGCAGGTGTGAGTTCCCCCAGTGTAGGTGCTAGGAACTAAATCCTGGCCCTTGCGAAAAGGAGTACCCACTTTTAAATGGCTGAGTCATCACTTTATTAGTCCCAGGTAACAATATATGCTGACTGCTGAATAAACATTCAGCAATCTCTCTGCTGTGACTACATTCTGTCATTATTCTGTTTTGAATAAAATTCTCAAAATCTTTTTATAATACTTTATAAAATTTAGAATCTGCATTGTGTTGCCATAAATTTTTATGTATTATATTGTATTGTATTATTTCCTTGTTATTTCAGTTACTACATAAGCCTAAAAATTGAAATCATACTTTTAAAAATTCTCTTCTCGACATCATATGAAAGTTGTGCCCATGAACTCTCAACAGTTATGGTCACCTAAACAAGATCTGCATAAAACACCGCTGGTTGACATGCCAGCATCAAGGGGGGAGATTTCACAAGGCCCTTCTGCTGGATGAAGATCAATGGCTGCTGAGAGAAGGAAGGAGCTCCCATTCTAAGGGGCCAGGCCAACACTAAATGGACTCAGTGTAGTGTGTGTGTGTGTGTGTGTGTGTGTGTGTGTATGTGTGTATGTGTGTGTATGTGTGTGTGTGTGCATGTGTGTGTGTGTGTGTGTGTGTATTTGCAGAGAAGTGGAAGTGACCATGGGAAGATTTGGAGTGTGGAGATAAAGGGGTGGACATATTATGAATGTTGTGAATAGAA
Source organism: Pachyuromys duprasi (assembly GCA_028658305.1). NCBI lineage: Eukaryota > Metazoa > Chordata > Mammalia > Rodentia > Muridae > Pachyuromys > Pachyuromys duprasi. Next base: position 51,800,408 of record CM053766.1, read on the forward strand.
TATTCCAGTATGAAACTCTCAAAAATTAGAAAATTAAACTAGAAATACCGGGCATACATCATTATTCAAAAGAGCTTTATCATACTTTTTTTTTTTGCTGACCACTGTAAAACAAATAAAAACATATAAACTGTCCCTATCCTGGTTTCACATTGTCTTAAAACTGCCTGCTGAGTTGTGGCAAACACTGTGGGATTTCCAGGCAAACTGACGTGCCCCCTTGTCTTATCTTCATCTCCTTCCAGGTTCCAAGGATGAGCAAAGCAAATATCTGGCCACGGTTCATTTCTTGTACATGATGCTATTGAGTACCATTCAGTCAAGCAGAGAGTTTTCCAGAGGTTCCATCTAGGTGAACTTTTATATTCCCATTTTTCTCTAAGAGCGCAGTGAAGAGTTCTAAACAAGTCATAAAACTGTAGAAGCGATTTCAAGCATCTACCCTGATTGTTCCCACTGTGAAACAGAAAGCAGGATTTTAAAAACATTCATGTGCTCAAGGATGTATCAGTAAGTACTTACTGTGCATTCTTGGAAAAAAAAATCATCCTGTCAAGTGGGGAGAACCATGCCGTAGTTCCAAGAATTATTTGTCGAGTTCTCATGGTAAAATGTCATATCATTCCCTTATGTTGGATGTGAGTTAGTTACCTCACAGCAAACCCAAAATCTCTCAAGAGGAATTCAGGATAGAACTGCCCTATAAATTTGATGTTAGCATTTGAGGTTTGCTTCCACATAACCATGAATTTCTGGTTCTAGAATGGAGCTTTGAAAATACACTGAAGCACATTCATTTTTCCATGAGTGAATATAAACTTGTACACAAAAAAGACAAATGTGTATGACTTTTAATTTTTCCTTATTATATGCACTTAGTCATTGGTGTGAGGGGTACTCAACAGCATGCCTGTGGAAGACAGAGGACAGACAGCTTGTATGAGTTGTCTCTTTCTATTTGCTCTTTGATTTCTGGAGATTCAGTTCTAGTCATGGGGCCTGGCAACAGGCCAGTTTACCTGCTTACGCATGTCTCCAGCCTGGAGTCTGTGACTTTTCATGATTGACAGAATCAAGCTTAAACAATTGACAGGTTAATGTTTTCACCTCTTACATCATAGTTAGTAGTGAGAGAAAATTCTTGACTATCTGGATTAAGGACTTCAGGAAAGCAAAGTGAATGGTAGGCAGCCTGCCAAGCACTGCTAGAATGCCAGAGAGATCATGTGGTCTGATTAGCTTCTCCTCTTTTCTTTTCTTTTTTATTTTTTTCACCCAAAAGCAGATTTTTTAAATTTCAATCACACTGATGAAATATAACAGAAAACAATTTTTAAAGGGTGGAAAAAGCATGCAATTTTTTTCATTTAAAAAAAATAAAAATTGGACTTTGAATAAAAAATCTTCTCTTATAGGCACACCATTACTCAAGTGAAGAAGAAGCCTATTGAATGGGAAAAAAGTCTTTTTCACTCACATACCTGACAGGTAGTAACTAGAATATACAAAGAAATTTAAAAATAACCCTAAATATCAAGAAATATAAACAACCTAAATCTTTAAATGCACAAGAAACTAAACAGACACTTTCCAAACTATGAAAAGCAAACAACTAAGAGGCACATTTTCAAATGTTAACCATCCTTAGCAGGCAGAAATGGAAATCAAAATTACATTTCATTGGGGAAGTGCAAAACTTTAATATTTTATTTATTTTCACTTTACATTGTAGCCCAGTCTCTCCTCCCCTCCCAGTCCCAACTTCCCTCCTTTTCTCTTCCCCCTTCCCCCATTTTTTTGGAGCTCCCTTTTCCATGCACCCCAGCTCATCAAGTTGCATCAGGACTAAGCATGTCCTCATCCCCTGTGGCCTGCCAGGAGAAAGTGGTCAAAAAGCTAGCAAGTAAGTCCCTATCTCATGTAGTCCCCAATTCCCTTACTAGAGGACCCAAAAGAAGCCTAAGCTGTCCATCTGCTATTCCTTTCTTTGTAGGGAGCCTAGGTCCAGTTCATCCATGGTTCTTGGTTGATACTCCAGTATCAGCAAACCCCTATGGATGCTGGTTAGTTGGCTCTGTTGATTTTCCTTGTGGAGATCCTATTACTTCCAAGTCCATTTCTCTTTCCTTCCACTTATCCGCAAGACTCCAACTCATCACCCAATATTGGGCTGTGAGTCTCATCACCTGTTTTGAGGTGCTGCTGGGTAGAGTCTCTCAGAGAACAACTCTGTCAGGCTCCTGTGTGCAAGCTTAGAAGAGTATCCTTCATAGTGTCAGGGGTTGGCACTCTCCTGTAGGGTAGGTCTTTGGATGGGCCGGGCATTATCGGGGCATTCCCTCAATCTCTGCTCCATCTGCTCTATCTTTAGTCCTGTACATCTTCTGGCAGGGTGAATTTTTGGTCAGTTTTTGTGGGTGGGTTTGTGTTCCTCTCCCACTGCTACGAGACTAGTCTATAGAGAGTTTTCTTCCGTCTGTTTGGTCTGCTACTAGGAGTCTCTGCTTGAATCCCCCTCATACTCTCCCAGGAGCCTTCCCTGACTTAGGTCTCCAACTTGTCACAGAGACACCCCAACCCTCAGTTTCTCTTTTCTCTACAGGCCTTCTGTCTTCTTGCCCTCACTCTCCCCAGGTCTTATCTCCACCCTCTTAATTCTTTGTGTCCCCTCTCCTACCTTGTTCCCTCTCACTACCCCTGTCTATTCTATCTCCCCTTCTTAGTGAGATTTATGTGTCCTGCCTTGGATCCTCTATGTTACTTATCTTCTTTGGGTCTGTGCCTCATTGTATGTTTATCCTGTACTATATGGCTAAAATCTACTTCTAAGTGAGAACATACTATGTGTGTCTTTCTGGGTCTGGGTAATATCACTCAGGATAATCTCTTCTAGTTCTATCCATTTGCCAACACATTTCATATTTCTTTGCCTTTTTTCCATAGTACATATTATTTATTTTTATTAAATACAGTTTATTCACTTTGTATCCCTCCTGTAGCTCCCTCCCTCCTCCCCTCCCAACCTTACTTCCCTCCCTCTTCCCTACCTGTGCCCCTCCCCAATTCACTGATAAGGAAGGCCCTCCTCCCCTTCCCTCTGATCCTAGTCTATCAGGTCTCATCAGGAGTGGCTGCATTGTCTTCCTCTGTAGTTTGGTAAGGCTGCTCCCCTCTCAGGGGGAGGTGATCAAGGAGCAGGCCAATCAGTTCTTGTCAGAGACAGTCCCTGTCCCCATTACTATGGAACCCAGTTGGACACTGAACTGCCATGGGCTACCTCTGTGCAGGGGTTCCAAGTCATCTCCATGAGTGGTCCTTGGCTGGAGTATCAGTCTCAGAAAAGACCCCTGTGAACAGACTTTTTGGATCTGTTGCTCTCCTTGTGGAACTTTTCTCCTCTCCAGGTCTTACTATCTCCTACTTCTTTCATGAGATTCCCTGCACTCTGCCCAAAGTTTGGCTATGAGTCTCAGCATCTGCCTATAGGGTAGAGCCTTTCAGAGGCCCTCTGTGGTAGGCTCCTGTTCTGTTCTGTTTTCTCCCTCCTCCAATGTCCATCCTCTTTGCCTTTCTGAATGGGGATTGAGCATCTTAGCCAGAGGCCTCCTTCTTGATTAGCTTCCTTAGGTATACAGATTTAGTATGTTTATCCTATATTATATATTTAATATCCATTTATGAGTGAGTTTATACCCTGTGTGTCTTTCTGCTTCTGGTATACCTCACTCAGGATGATCTTTTCCAGTTCCCACCATTTACCTGCAAATTTCATGATTTCCTTGTTTTTTATTGCTGAGTAATATTCCATTGTGTAGATGTACCACAATTTCTGTATCCATTCCTCAACTGAGGGACATCTTGGTTGTTTCCAGCTTCTGACTATTACAAATAAAGCTGCTACACACATGGTTGAGCAGATGTCCTTGTTGAATACTTGAGCATCTTTTAGATATATGTCTAGGAGTGGTATAGCTATATCTGAAGGAAGCGCTATTCTTCATTGCCTGAGAAAGCGCCAGACTGATTTCCAAAATGGTTGTATAAGTTTACATTCCCACCAGCAGTGGAAGAGGGTTTCCCTTTCTCCACATCCTCTCCAGCATGTGTTGTCACTTGAGTTATTCATCTTATCCATTCTGATGGGTGTAAGGTGAAATCTCAGGGTTGTTTTGATTTGCATTTCACTGATGGCTAAGGACGTTGAACATTTCTTAAAGTGTTTCTCTGCCATTCGATATTCCTCTATTGAGAATTCTCTGTTTAGCTCTGTACCCCATTTTTAATTGGATTACTTGATTTGTTGCTGTTTAACTTCTTGAGTTCTTTATATATACTGGATATTAGCCCTCTGTCAGATATAGGGTTGGTGAAGATCTTTTCCCATCTGTAGGCTGTCGTTTTGTTTTGATGGCAGTGTCCTTTGCTTTACAGAAGCTTTTCAGTTTCATGAGGTCTCATTTATTGATTGTTGATCTTAGAGCCTGTGCTGTTGGTGTTCTGTTCAGGAAGTTGTCTCCTATGCCAATGAGTTCAAGGCCCTTCCTCACTTTCTCTTCTATCAAAAACCATCTGTGTTTTAAGCATTGCAGTTTGCATAAGAGAATTTGGCTTTTTAAAGTGAATGTCAGAATTATGACTCTCGCCATACAGCTCTTTCACTTGTTTGGTCAGAGTGACACCAAGATACTTTTATATTATTTATGACTATTGTGAAAGGTGCAGTTTTCCTAATTTCTATGTCAATCCATTTGTCATTTGTGGACAGGGGGATTACTGCTTTTTAAAAAATTAATCTTGTATTCAGTAACTTTGCTGAAGCTATTTATCCGCTGTACGAGTTCTCTGATTATCATCTGCAAATAGTGACACTTTGACTTCTTCCTTCACAACTTGTAGCTCCTTAATCTTCTTTAGTTGTCTTATTGATCTAGCTAGAACTTCAAGTACTATACTGAAAAGGTATGGAGAGAATGGGCGGCCTTGTTTTGTCCCTGATTTTAGTGGAATTGCTTTGAGTTTCTCTCCATTTAATTTGATGTTGGCTTGTTGTATATAGCCTTTATTATGTTTAGGTGTAAGCCTTGAATCCCTGATCTCTCCAAAATTTTCATTATGAAGGGGTGTTGGATTTTGTCAAAGGCTTTTTCTGCATCTGATGAGATGATCATGTGATTTTTTCCTTTAGTTTGTTTATATGGTTGACTAGATTGATAGATTTTCATCATGCCTGTATTCCTGGAATGAAGCCTATTTGATCATGGTGGATGATGTGTTTGATTTGTTCTGAATATTTGTACTGATTTGTACTGAATATTTTTGCATCAATGTTCATAAGAGAGATTGGTCTGAAATTTTTATTCGTTGTGTGGTTAAGGTATCAGGCTGTCTGTGGCTTCATAGAATGACTTTGGCAATGTTCCTTTTTATTGGGGAGATGATGCCATTGATGTTGAGAAATATTAATAACCAGTTGTTTTTACTTTCTGTTATTTTGTTGTTGATGGTGTTAAGGTGTGTGTGTGAGTAATCCCTTCTTTAGGTTTTGCTGATGTGGTGTTATTTATTACCTGTCTTTTCCTGGGTATTGTTGGCCTCCTTGGGTTAGAGTTTTCCTTCTAGTGTCTTCTATAGGGCTGGATTTGTGGCTAGGTACTATCTAAATTTGTTTTTGACATAGACTATTTTGTTTTCTCTCTCTATGGTGATTAAAAGGTTTGCTGGGTATAGTAGTCAGAGCTGACACCTTGTTTCTCTTAGCATTTGTAGGATATCTGTCCAGGCCCTTCTAGGTTTTAGTTTCTGGCGAGAAGTCCGTTGTAATTCTGACAGGTTTTTGTTGGTATGTGACTTTGCCTTTTTCCTTTGCAGCTTTTAATGTTCTTCCTTTGTTCTATAATTTAAGTGTTTTTATTATTATGTGGAGGGGTGATTTTCTTTTCTGGTACATTCTATCTGTAGTTTTGTAAGCTTCTTATATGTTTATAGGCCTCTCTTTAGGTTGGGGAAGTTTTCTTTTATGATTTTGTTTAAAATATCTTCTGGGCCTTGAAGCTGGAAATCTTTTCTCTCTTTTGTTCCTATTTTTCTTAAGTTCGGTCTTTTCATAGTGTCCCAGATTTCTTGTAAGTACTGTGTCAGGAGCTTTTTAGATTTAACATTTTCTGTTGGTGGTACTTGTGTATATGGTTTCTGTAGTTCCTCTAGTTCCCAGGGTTTTCCATCTCCAGGATTGCCTCAGATTGTGTTTTCTTTATTGTTTCTAGTTTCATTTTTAGGTCTTGAACACTTTTATTCATTCCCTCTCTTGTTTGATTATAGTTTTCTGTATTTCTTTAATTTCTTTAAGGGATTTGTTCAATTCTTTCATCTGTTTAATTGTATTTCCCTGAGCTACTTTGAGAGCTTTATTATTCTCCTTTAAGGGCTCTATCATTTTCATAACCTCATATTTAATTTTTTTCTTTTGCTTTGGGTGTGATAGTATCTCCAGGTCTTGCTGTGGTAGGACGCCTGGTTTCTGGTTGTATCGTATGGCCCTGAGTTTTGTTGCTTGCTTTCTTATGCTGGCCTCTAGCCATCTGGTTGTCTCTGGTGGTAGCCTGCCTGGTGGTCCCTCTGCTGGGTTCTCCGTCTGTGTCCCAATTGGGCCAGGCAGATGGGGAACAGGCAGAAAGATCTCTGGTGCCCCACAGGCCTCCTTGGGATGGGAGAAAATAAGATTTGGGTCCCTTGTCCAACTCATCTCTACTGAGCTTGCTGTCTTTGCTGGGTTCACTGTCTGTGTCCCAGGTGGGCCAGGCAGATTGGGAACGGACACAAAGTTCTCCAAGCCAGACACAACTCCAGTGCCCCACAGGCCCTTAATCACTCTTCTTTTTCTAGCCTACCCTCTATCTTTAAAAAGGACAGCAAGTTCAGAGCACTGTATAATAATCATAACTGCAGGAGCTAAACTTCAATCCCAAGGATTCTAGGCCGATGTTTCTTCTCTAGAATAATCAACAGTGCTTTGTCAAGTTTACCAAATTGTCCCGATGACCATGTAAATAGCTTACTTGCAACTCTAAATACAGTTCCTCTTAACCTCTGCTGTTTGGGAGGTCCTGTATTTGTTGTTTTTCATAAACTACACCTAATTTTCACATCATTTTTGTGTCTTAGCTAGTATTGATTTTCTTGACTTAATGGATGTGAAAATTGAAGACAAGGAGACAAGTAGTTTAACTTCTGAATGTTAAATGACTAAGAATTGCTGGAGGCAAATTTTCAATTAAGTCTGAATTAAGGAGAAAGTGTTACTCACAATGCCAGGCTGACTCAATCCATCTGTGCTAAGTGATTCTTGACTGTTCAGCATGAAGTTTATCCGACTATGTCTCCATTATTGAGAAGCATTCTTTATATCCACTTGAAACTAATTATTGCACTGTCAACTCTTAATTTCTTTGTAATTAGAAAAGTAAAATATAATAAAAATATAGATACCTAAATATAATTTAATTATTTCAATTACATCAATTGTCTGATTGGAATTCTGTTAACTTGAATACTGCCTGAAGAAAATAAAATTAAATACAAAAATTTAGAAGGATTAAAAATTGATAGGGAAGAAAATAACTAGCCAGAGCTCACCAAAAGAGAACTTGTACCCCCTAAAGGAGATATTTCTAGAGATAAGTTGAGCACACACAATTTTAAAATGCCCTTGAGCATGAAGTCAAGGTGTTTAATCTGTATGGTTAATGGTATTGCTTCAAAATAATGAGAAGATAGCAACTAAAATAATAATTGAAAATAACAAGTCTATACTCTAGAAGAAAAAAGTGAAAGGAAAAAAACTTTAACTACTTGGAAATTAATAAATTAATTTCAGGAGTTGGGAGGATTGTCTAGTGGTTTAAGATACCATATCTCTCCACAAACATAAAGAAAAAAATTACTCAAAACACAAATCTGCCTGTGCTGATGTGACAAAGAATTATTCCCCCTAAGATCTCAAGGATATAAAAAATGATGAACGTTATTATAAGTTGCTAATAGAATTAGAAATTTTCTACAGTCTACAACCCTTCTATCAACACTGATGAAAATGTTTACATTTTTGCTAATCACATTTAGTGATTATTTGCAGTGAATACATACATACAACACACATATAATAAACAATAGAAATATAACCATGTTCTATTTACTGCAGGAGTTACACCCTGAAAACTGTGTCATACAAGAAATTTTGAGCAAACACCATGGTGTAACTCTGCAACCTACATGGTATGGGTCAACCACTTACAGGGCTTTTCTGAGCACTGGAGCAATGATAGGCATGAGACGTAGGAAGCTGCTGCCAAAATAACAGTTTTTCAATTAAAATTTATTTTTAAAAGTACAAAGGATATACTCTAAAATAGTGTAAAACTATAATTGATAAGTAAACTAACAGTCATTTAGCATCCCTGAGTGCTATGTACTACATGTCATTGTACATATTATATTTTATATTTTCAACAGCCTGCCATCACCCCAAACAAGTAAGAATACCTATGTTTATGAGCTACAATTTTACAATGTCATAGACAATAGGAATTTTCTAGATTAGTTATGTGTGACTATCATTATCTGGGCAATCTGTTGATGACTAAATGTCACTATATGGCTTATGCTATTAATATGTGCAAGACATATGTACAGTAGGTTATACCTATACTATATGCAGCAATGTGACACATATTTGTGTGTATATATATATATGTATATATACTTTATCTATAGCATGTGATGCCTATATAAACACAGAACATCTGTAGAATGTAAAACTGTCTTATTTTACTGTCTTATTTACATCTCACAGTGAACCAACAATGGTTGTCAGAGAATTCTTAATTTGAATTATGAAGATATAAAATAAATTGCCCCCTTGTCATTCTAGAAACATGACAATTATAGAAGAATGAAGACTATCAATCCAAAAGATCCTGGGGGTAAGTGGAGTATGATACCGCAAAACAATTTTTTAAAGGCAGAAAATTAAAATCTTCTTTTGCTTATAAGAAACCTGTGTAGAATAAACAGGCAAGATCAGTCAATGAGAAGACATATTTGCAAATGTCAGCCACAAAGACCAGTAAACAAGGTAGCTAGGAGCTACCAGAAGTATGATTTTTTTAAAAGTCAAATAGGTTGAAAAATGGACAGAAGTCTTGAGCAGCCCGTCATAAATAAAAATATACAAATTGTCATTCAGACTGTGAAAAGTGCAAAGCCATGAAACTCCAGTAAAATGACATAGGGAAAGAAATGCTAGCCAGATGAATTCTTATTTTAAAGTAAGAAAATAGAAAAAAGTATTTGTAACCTAAAATAACAGCAAAAACAATAATAAATTTTAAATAACAACAAAGCATTAGTTAAGATAGATTAACTCATTGCTCTCATTCATTGCTATGAAGGTGTAAAACGAGTAAGCTATTTTGGCAAACTAGCTGATGTCCTAAACTTGACTGTAGCTGTGTTACGTCATCACTCTATAATTCCATTATGAGGCGTACACTTGCAGGAAATGTTTGCCTCTCTATACAAATCACATGAGCCAAGATGTTCACAGTAACACTAACTATCACAGCCCAAAAGCACAAAAGCAAAACAACAACGCTATGAGCAAACAATAAAAGGTGTAGTCTCCTTACCTGTGTGCTAACAATGGGCAGGCTTAAGCTAGGGAATCATGAGTTCGAACATGACAAAGTATGCAGTGACCACAGTCAGGAAGGTACAGTGGGCATTTGCATTGCTGCTGAGGTTGAGTTTTCATCAAGGTGTCAGAAGGATGATGAAAACAGACAAGTTTACATTGAAGAAGTTCAACATGCTGTGTACCACTTACACACACACACACACACACACATACCTCATTTAATTAAAATATATTTAAATAGAAAAATTCATACATATCATCATGTGACCTCCAAGATAATGCAGATCACAAGCATTTTAACTACTCACATATGGAACAAAAGGCCATTTTGAATGGAAGCACTGATTAGGACCCACACTGTAAAGTCCAGCTTGTTTTAAGGAGACAATCCAACTCTGTATTCTTTTGGTTAATACTCCCATGTATGTAGAAGAAGGAAGACTAGTCAGATTCATTTAGAACTTTAAACCTAAATTTATTGTGATCAATATAAAAATATATAGCTTACTAAATCATTGAATAGAAAAAATGAATTGTTAGGCATTTATAGAGTATGATTTTTCCATAGAACAAACTTTTCTCAACCAATTTTAAGTGGCTGTGACTCAGAAATGTGGCTGCAGGTTTTCTTGAATAACACAGTTCAGTGTGAAAGTGGTTACAGGGATTTTTATCAACACAGAACAGAAGAAAGGAATGAAAAGAAAAGGATTTTCCAGACACATTGGTGGGATCTGGTTAGGGCAAATTGAGGGAAATTGCTGTGGATTTTAGGTATCTGATGGCATCATTACCTCTTGGGTTGATGGAGGCTAGGGTTCTGCTAAGTTAATACCTTGTGAAAGCTTTTGACTTATCTATAATCAAAAGCATGTTAGGTCAAAAACAAGTAGTCAGTGAATGACTGTTAAGGGAGCCAAAGGTAACTTAAGGAAAGATGTCTGTGGGTTTGCAACATTCCAACTTTCCACAGTCATGAAGTTCTAACAGGTCAATCAGCTTTTTAGAATCTTTCAGACAAATGCGGCTCTTTATTTCTGAGAATTTCAATTTACAAAGAAGAGGCACACTTTCCCCAGAATTTCACCCTCACCATCTAATGACCATTTCCATCCACATCAATGTTACATCCCCATCTCCAGCTGGAGTGCAGTAAGAGATGGTTGTTGGTTTTGGTGCATTCCAGCAAAACTGAGGCTCTTTAGATGAGGAAGAACAAGTGAAAGATGTTGAATATCTAAGAATTACCTATTGACTCTCTGTTCTTTTTATCCATGACCCACTAGGAATTTCTGTCAGTACTTCAGTAACTGACACCAGGGTGCAAATCTCCTTTTTATTACATTCAAAGAGAAATTTGACTATGGAGTGATGTGCTTGGGTGTTCTCGGAAAGCCTGACTCAGAACTTTTTCTGATGAAATGTTTTGGATAGTGGCATATTTTAAATGCTAATGATAGCATTAGAGTGGTTCTTTTTGCTTGTGACATTTGAAGAGGAACATTTTTCTGAGTAAACACTGATGGATCATTTATATACACAGCACAGAAATTACTGCATAGTTCCATTTGAACTATGTTTCCTCAACCTATCAGAAATTGCCATCTTAAATTAAAGTTTGAGTTCAATAAAAGAAAGGGTATTTTTGAGTTACATATTTTCATAAAAATATGCTGACTTGGTGAAACATTAGTCAATAATTCAAGAGGATATTAAAATTTTTCCAGTTCTGTGAAAATGGTTTTACTTAGTAACCTAAAGAAAAAGTAATTGTGTTTTGTATGGTTTGGGGAAATAAGCTAGTATCACCATGGTATGTAATTTACATATATATGTAATACATTAGGAAACCTATTTAAAACCTTAAAGATTTCTAAATATGATTAAATAAATATTAATAAATCTTGAATTCTATAAAGGGGGAAAGAAACCAAGGAATTCATGAAACTAAATAATCCTCTCATAACAATGTTATGGAAATATTTCTGTCTTGTAAAGGTCTACTTCCCAACTTTTTCAGATGTATTTTCAAATAGAATAATAATAATAATCATTTTTGTATAGGCAGGGTATTTTTTTGACTTACCAGTAATTCATTTTGTTAGATCTGATCTTGGAAGAATACAAAGTGAGAGACAGAAATCATATCAGCTAGAAAATCTTTGATCAGGTCCAAAGCTCACTTTGGGTGTGTCCTACCTTCCTCCAAGCACCTTGATTTCTCTTAACATATGTTCTAAAATCTATATTAATAAGTTGAAGAGACGGCTCAGCAAGTAAGAGCGCTTCTTCCAGGACCAGGGTTAGATTCCCAGCCCCCACACGGCGACCCACAACCTCCGCTTGTTGTCCTCTTCCGGCTTCCATACCCAACAGACATGCGTGACACACAGACAGAAATGCAGGAAAAACACCCAGAGCACGAACAATAAACGGTCTCTGTTAAAATACTGTAGTGGTTAATTTAAAAGTATGGTCCAATAATGTTTATTATTAGCCCTATAATTATTATGGTGGCGTTATCTAACCCACTATCATAATCAGTAAAAGACACAGATACCTGATAGATTTCAGAATTGCCTGTTTCACCTGGGGCATGGCATATATTACCTCCTGAGCTATCTTTATCTCCCAAGCCCCATCCCATGGCACTTGCCCTGATAATTTCTATTTGGGCTACCTCAAATCCATAATCCCAAAATACTTGGTAATGTTATTCATCTGGGCCACTTTCCTCCAACCATGCTGATCTGATCATGTGTTTTACTACACACTAACTCTTCACAGCTCCCTGATTCTTTCCTCCTCTAGTACCTCTGTGTGTGTGTCATCCTTCTGTTCTCAAGGCCTGTGAACTTTGGCCATACCTATCCTATTCTGCTCTGCCCATATTTAGGCTTTTTATCCATCAAACAGGAATAATTTCTTAGGCAAGGTTTATACAAGGACAGGTATAAATAGGAATGTGCTCATCTGGGCAGCAAACAGATCTTGGAGGTCAGTAATTAGCATCAGAATATATAGCCCTCAACGAAACATCTTTCAATCAACTCTACTTCAAAAACAGAACATAGGGGAAAAGTAACAGTAAAATAAAACAATGAGTTACAAATCCTGACACAGAAGCCTAAAGTCTTTATGACTGTGTTTCTGCTTTAACTTATGATTTGAAGGTATGTTTGTACAAGGCAGCAAGACTGTCCTAAATGAGGCTGTAACAATTTTGGTCTTGCAGTGAATCACAGTGTGGCCCTGAGTGTTCCGTCCTTTATTCCTGGGCCAATTTCTGGTGTCATCACATGACCACGACTATTGCCACCAACTCCAGCCTTTCCAGTTTCCCATAGGCAAAGAACTTGCTTAAATCTGGCAGATTCCTGGTGTTCCAACCAGACTAACACCTAAGTGCAGTAAGTGTTTCTTTTCTATATTGAGAATAGTGCCACCAGACCAAGGGAACACTTCTCCATAAGCCATATGCATTGACCTCAGAAGGTCAAGTTAGAGCAAGGGAGTTGTTCCTAAACCTAACATAAAAATATGATAGTGACATGGGTGTTTATCTTTCCTCAATACCTTTTTCTTTCCTTCAAACAATTACATAACTAGATTCTCTATTTAATATGTGCCTCTCCTTGTAATGGAAGTATCCTGCAATGTTACTGTCCAGTTACCTTTGTCAACTTGGCACTGCCTAGAGTCATCTGAGAGGGAGTCTAAGTTGAGGGATTATTCAAACAAGATTGGCCTCTGAAAAATTCTGTGGTGGACTGTCTTGACTTTTGATTGATGTAAGAGAGCATTTCCCAATGTGAGCAACAGCATTCCCTGGACAAATATAAAAGTTAGGTGAGCTTGAGCTAATGAATAAGCAACTAAGCAGCACTCTGCTTTTCGTTCCTGCCTTGAGTTCCTGCCCTGACTTCCTTATATGATAGATTGTGACCTGGAAATGTAAGCCAACAAAACAAAAACAACAAAATAAAACAACAACAAGGAAAAAGACCCTTTCGTTCTTTCCGAAGTTGATTTGGTCAGTGGCTTATCAGAACAAGGAAATGGGAGGCAGACCCACCTTCATATACTGTTCCAAACTTGGCTGAATCGTAAGTACATTGAACATTTAAACAAATCCATCTTTGAGTTTGTTTTCTAAAAGAAATCTGATAGGACAATAGAGCATGAACGCAAATTGAAAAAATATTCCAGGGATTTAGGGGCCCATCCATGGTCTCAGGTCTGGGGTACAGTGAGCAATGTTAGGCAACAGAATTTGCAGTGCCCTCTAGCAGAGGTGTGCATACTTAGGAACAATTTGGAGACTTGGAGACAGTGAAAGGGCCTGGACTGGTGTCAATAGTAGTGGTAATAGGATGGCACCAAAGGTGACATGTCCAGAAGCAGAGACAGGACTGCTGGGGTCTGCTCTTATGCTCCCTACTTCTGTAGTGATGATCCTTACAGCATCTTCTGTGAAAATATTAGTTCACTAAGTTAAGCGCTATGACGTGCAATCCTATGAAGCCACTTTTACAGAGAGGTATGAAAAGCATCGGGGGAAACATCACAATTTAATTATGTGAATTTACACTTAAAACAAAATTCCATCCCGAGGCCCAAAGAGAAGTAGGGTGGTTTGTGTGCTATGAGGAAAGGTAGAGCTGGAGACACAATGGAGGTGAGGAACAGCCTCACGTGAAAGGCCCTCGCTGGCACCTGGGTGATGACCAGCCCAAGCTGCCACTGAGAGCCATGTCTGGATCTGTAGCCCTACCACAGCAGGGGTCTGTGCTGACATCTACGGCCCAGGTTACCACCAAGACCACGTGAAAGTCTGTGGTCTGGATTGCCACCTGAAGCCCTGTTGATGTCCAAGTACTGGGCTGACCCGAGCTGGCCCTGGGCCCTCATTGGCTTCTGCATGGTGGCACCGAAGGTGACATGGACAGGAGAGCTGGCCCTGCACCTTGTCAGCTCACACACTTGGAAAATCTGGAGATCTGGCACTGGTGGCATGGGCACAGAAGAACTGGCCCTAGCCATGTGGGTACAGGAGACCTGAAGTGCTAACCAACTCAGCTACCATCCAGGCCCAGATCCTGGGTTTTGAGTTGGGCTACCCCAACATCTACCTGATATAGGAGCTACTGGGTCATGTGAAGGGTTGGGTCATGCAGAACCAAAGCTGCAGAATCACTGTGACTTGAAGCAAAAGCAGGCCAGGAACCATGAACCAGACCAAGGACTAATTGCAATGAACATTTGCCAGTAAAGCTATTTGGGGCCAAGGATATACTATCTGACACACTACAGCTTCCATGGCAAGCTTTTGTTTTTTGTTTTGTTTTGTTTTAGTTCTTAGGTTTTTTGGGGGTGAGCTGTTATAAGGGTTAGAAGGTGTATATGGAAGAACTGGGAAATAAGGGATTGGGATGCATGATGTGAAATTCACAAAGAATCAAAAAATTATGTTAAAAAACAAAAATGATACTCCAGTTTACACAAGTTATTTTTATGAAGAGGCACAATTCTTAAAAAAAATAACTCTTAGTATTTTAAAATACTTGACCACTTGTACGCCAAAGTTTTTAGGATAGCTTAAATAGTGATTGTATCAACAGAAGAGAATTTTTAGAAAATAAAAATTATCAAAATACTCATAATCTTGCATTAAGTGAAAGTACGAAAAAGGTATATCTGTTACGTCATTTAAAAAAATCAAATTAAAAATATGTATTTGTTGGTTTATGAAAAAGTCTTCAGGGAAGCATGACAAATATTTTATAATAAATGAAAATATTATATTTTAAAACTCAATATTAACAGCATATAAAACTATGAAACCAAATATTCATATAAATAATATATATCTATGATGTGTTGTCATGCTGTGATATTACATAATCACAAAACACTTCTAAAAAATAAAGCTCTCTGTTTCCGCATCTTTAAGGAGCACTTTTTTCTTTCTGCTTCTTAAACAAGGGCCTTACATTTTCATTTTTCACTGAAACTTGCAGAGGAAGCAGCAAGCCTCCTTTAACAATGAGGGATTCACTCTGCATTCTTTCTTCCCCACCAGGCCCCTCCTCCCTGAGCCTCACATCTTTCCTGCTCCTGACATTCCTGAAAGTCTCCTGCCTTCTTGTCTCTACTCATTTGAGTCACAAGCTCTCATTACTTCTACCGTGCCATACCTAAAATAGTTTGTCTTTGCTACATCCTTTACATATAGTATCTAATTAATTGTCACAGTCACCCTGTGGGGTAGGTAGTTTAGGTCAGTTTCATAAAGTAAAATTTATAAAGTAGGTTTACAGAGATTAAATATTTCCTAGTGTCACAGAGCTCCTTGGAACATTAAAACTGTTAGGTACGTGGCAAGAACACGTTACTGCACTGTCTCTGTGTCTTGTGCAATTCGTGACAGTGCTGTTTCAGAATTAGCAGCATCTTTTTGGTTATTACTGTTCTGCCTTATTCTCCTCCCATGACTTGGCTGCCTCCCACACTCTCAGACACACTCTTACTCTAGTCGCCAAGAGCGTTGCATGTCCACCTGAAACATCTTTCCCAGCCTCCCTGAGGAGTAAAGGCATTTTCACTTTGCAAAAGTCTACTGAACTGTTGATCTTCCTCTTTGAAGAAGCCCTTTTCCCACTAGGTGGATGCCAACATGCTTCCTAAGATTCAGCTGATGAGTTTGCCTTCTCTCTGTCCTCCTCTCCCTCATCAGGTAGACCCAACATGCACTTGGCCCCAGTATGTGCCATGGCCTCTTTCTCAGCTGACCAGGACTGGGATATTTTAGCTGAGGTGTGTTGGTCTCTAGGACAGGACAAACGGTCTCTAATGGATAACAACTGCATGTCAGTTTGTTCCCACAGACTTTGCAGTTAGCCAAATTCTGTTAAAGAATGCGTGATGACAAATCAGAAAAGATGCAGTGAACCAGTTCTAAAAGGGAAGCTATCCTCTTTCATACTGTTGTACCAGAGACTTCCTATTACCATAGCCTCAACTTCACTATGATAACGTGTAATTATGTAAGTTTAAACTTACCCTTAATGATATATATGATACATACAACATATGAAGTTTATCACAATATATATCACAATATACAACAATACTGTGCTACTGGTATTGTCATTTTGTTCAATACAGAGGAAAGCACACAGCAGTTTGGAAAGCTAAAACATAATGTCAAACATTAAAAAGCCACTAATGAATGGAACTTTAATTTGGACTCAAGTCCACTGACTTAAAAAAAACCCTCTAACTTCGAAACTGTGCTTCCACTTCTAAGAGGGACCTGAGGCAGGCATCTGGATGGCAGAGGGTGATCCTTATGACCCCCGTACATGGGTCCCTCCAAAAATGGGAGGCCCTCTACAGAGACAAATGCCTCCAGGAGGTCAGGCAGAATCAGGGCCGAAGTGATATGACATCAGGCAATGATGAGCTTTTGTGCCAGGGAGCCCAGCAGGCAGCTGGGTATTTGGCCAGGTGCTGCTGTGCACACTTCAAGCCTGGGACAGAATCAACCTGCCCTCCTGCTTATAAAACACTGCCTCTTCCCCGACTTTCCTCTGCCAAAAACTGGAAGAGAATCTTATTTTTAGAACATAGCCTTACTCTTAGACTTATTCTTAGAACAGGCTTAGAAAGAAAAAATTCCTGACCCTACAGCCTGAGACCTCCTTCTTAAAAACTTCACTTGGGAGGGTATGGCTTCTGAGTGAAGGCTGGTGTGCCAACGACTCAAAGGTTAACATGGATCATGGCCGCTCAGGATATCAGCACAGCACCCCCTCAGGCTGCTTCCATTGCCCAGAACTTTGCAACAGTGATAAAAACAGAAGGGACTTGTTTTGAGTGTGGAGAAAAGGGACCCTGGATAGGCAAGTGCCCTAAGGGTGTCTCCTTCACCAGAAATGTCACTACCCTCAAGACAGTCTGTCCCCAGTGGTGTAGTGGCTTCCACTGGAGGAGAGATTATCGCTCTCTTGCCATCTTGCCAAAGATGGCGAGCCAATGGAGCCTTTGAACTTAAACAGGGCAGCCCTCAGCCTCAGCAGTAAGGGGGAAAACTTCTGCAAAAGAGGCTTGATGGGTCTCCAGCTTCTCAGGAGGCCCCACCTA
Source organism: Pachyuromys duprasi (assembly GCA_028658305.1). Lineage (NCBI taxonomy): Eukaryota > Metazoa > Chordata > Mammalia > Rodentia > Muridae > Pachyuromys > Pachyuromys duprasi. The sequence goes on from CM053766.1 coordinate 51,818,244, forward strand.
AGCATAACCAAACAGTGACAGGCCACTCAAATGCCTTATTGATACTGGAACAGAGAAAAGTATTTGTTTGCTTGGTTCGTTGGGTTTTTTTGGGGTTTTTTTGAGATGGGGTTTCTCTATGTAGCTTTCGCTGTCCTTGACTCGCTTTATAGACCAGGCTGGCCTCCAACTCACAGAGGTCTGCCTGCTTCTGCCTCTCTGAGTGCTGGGATTATAGGCATGTGCCACTGTGCCCAGCAATAGGGCAATTTTAAGACAACAAGCAGTCCCACAACTACTCCCAGTCTTTTTCTGTGCCTCACTTTCCCAGGCGTTGTTGGCAGCTGGTCCTATTAACACCTTACTTCATTTACCCCATAGGCCCTTACCCACATGAAAGTTACAACAGTCTTCTTTTTCATTTATCCTTTCCCCTTTGCCTCACAGGACCCTCCTTCATTTCTCATTGTGCATGTTCCTGTATCATCACTGTCACCAAGCCAATAGATATTACCCCCCACCACCTCTGCTCTTCTTTGGTGCGGTAACATCATCTGTCCCTGCACTAACTCCTCCCTCCAAGATTTTTACACCCCCATAATGATTGCCCCAAGGAGTCTGAAGAAATCACCTGGTGGCTAGGAAGGGACTGGAAAAAGGGAAATCTTCATCCCCCTGCTTGTCAGACTCGGCCTGGCCATATCAGCAGGAGCAACAGGGTCTACTGGGACAGCCTTGGTACACAGGACCTGGCTGATGACTACCAGGACAAGTTTGTCCAGGCCATGGCCTTCACCTCAGACAGCCTTGAGTCCTTCCAGTGGCAGATAATCTCCCTCACAGGGCTTACCTTACAAAACAGGAGAGTTCTTGACCTGCTGAGAACTGAGCAGAGAGGGACTTATATTCTACCCAGGGAAGGATTGCTGTTTCTATGCTAATGAATCTGGGCTACTAAAACAAAACCTACATGGATCGCCAGGAAGATTTCTGAGCCCACCATGCTCTGGGTATTTCCACACAATGCTACTCAAACCTTCTGGTAGCTTGGGCTCTTCCCCTCCTTGGCCCCATTCTGGCCAAAGGGATCTTCCTCCTCCTGCTGTCCCCCCCCCCATTCATTCAATTTCCAAAATTACAAGTAAAGCGCATTGTCAATGTCACTACCAACCAGGGTCTGGTTCAATACCGACTCATTCCCAACCATGACTATGATGATACCTCCTTTTTATGTAAAATGTGGAGAAATAAGGCTGGGAAGCCATGGGGCCTAAGTATGTCCACCTGGAAACTTCATGCCGAGATCAGTAGGAGTAGAATTCCTCCTCCCTCTAGGCCTGCATGTCCAGATGCACCCCCACATTTCCCCCCCTCCTCAAGGAAATTACTTAGCCTGGCAGTCAGGTTAAACTTCTTTTCCCTCTAAAAGGTCATGTCCCAAAGCACTAAGAATTTCTCCTTGTACGAATGGGTCATCCCCACTGCCCTGGCCCCAGACAATGATATGCACTCACCCAGAAAGCCTCTATCCACTCCCCCCAAAGGTTTAAGTAGCCTTTGTTACCCCCATTAAATGAGCTGTCTCACTGAAGCTGCCTCTGGAGGAGTATCTGTTCTTATTGTGTTCGCTGACAACTGGGGTTTTTGCTCCCAGCCATTCCTGCCTCGTTTCCCCTCTCAGGATCCACCAGTCACAATCGGGTTGATCAGGCCATAACTGGAGGGGAAGTGGAACCTGAATAACCCATATACACTTGATTATTGGTATTAGCCATTAACCATAGCATTAACCTTAGAAAATACAGCACTCTTATTTAATGCCTTGTCATTTATGGAACTACTAATGTGGAAAATTTGTGTGAGTTCAGTGAGACTAAAAGGCCAATGCTGCCATCTCCTTCCTGAGTCATATCTGAAATTATCTGTGTATTCTGGTCCCTAACTATTTTTTTCTGAGATCCATGTTTGCCTTTAAATTTTTTTTCTTTCTTCTGACCCAAGGTCTGTGCTGTTGTGGAATATTGGTACATAGGAAAGGATGTATACCTAGGACCCTTCCCAAGAGCCCAAGAGGATCCATTCTGATTTCTTCCAGAACAGCTCATATCTTCTTCATGGGTGGAAGCCTGCTTAGCATAATCCAAGGCTTCTGGGTCCTCTCTGGTTTCTACAGCTCACATGTTCTCTCTTGTTACCATCTCAGTGTTGTATTTGCTTCCTCTGGGGCGAGTAGAATAGTCAGATTGTAGATCCTGACCAATTTGATTAATCTTGAAATAGGAGATAATTTTAAATTAATTCTGAATAAGAGATAAAGGAAATAGCAAACAAGGAAAGATACAAAGTCCGGTCTCTTATAAAAATTAGATTTTTGTAACTGAAACAATCTCTCTGGTGAGTTTCTTGTGAAAACTTTTTTTTACATTTTAATTTGATATTTGATAATAAATCTCTTTTTCAGGACAGACTGGCTTAGTACTGTGTTTAAGGAAGTTTCTCAGTGGAGGAGCCACATATAATTCTCTTGGTGTTTATAAGATGCTAATGGGGAGTGGACCCACAATTAAGACTGTATTTTATATTAATTTAAGCACAAGACTCATATTTATGTGCCTTGAGAGTAGCTTCTCCATTGGAATCATAATTTATTTTCCACTGAGAATCTGAGCCCCTTAATGCCTCTGTCATTCAGATTTAACAACCTAGAGTAAATAGCTCACTGAAAAGTAGCTACAAGTCTATCATGCTGATCCCAGTTTGTCCAATGTTGTAGTAAGAAGCACAGTAAATCTCTAGGAAGGATGTAAGGAGGTTTGTAATTTATCTGACTCTCTAGTCCAAGCCTCAGAAATACAGGTTATATTGCATAAAATGGTTATATTGCATAATAAATGAGACTTTTTAAAGTATCCTACCTTTGGGGGGAATTACTTTTCAGTGAGGATATAGAGAAGAATATTTAGAAATTGCCTTTGTGTCTTTTTCAAGTCACAAAAAGGCACAATACATACTCCATAAACCATAACAAGTAGAAGAGGCAAAATCAGCAGTCAGAAATAATTGATAATTCAGTTCACTTCTCACCAAGTAATGAGTGCAAGAATGCTTGAATACCACTACAGATGCTGTCTAATGCTATGCTGGCTAACTGCTAGGAAAAAAATCTCTAAAGCTCATTCCAGAATCGTATGTTTGCAAATGTTGACAAATAAGAAAAAACTGTTAGTAAGCTTATTTGACTCACAATTGTTTTCTAGTTCCAGTTACATTCACTTGTTGATTTAAACGGAGGCTTTCCTTAGTAGTTTTCTCTTTCCTACTTTAATGTCAATCATCTCCATCGGTGTTTCTTAGTAGAAGGAATCTGACAGATTTCTTGATGTATTTCCTTAACAAACTAAATGAAATTAAATCTGGCAAATCATATTTTATAATAATGTAGTATTTGTGAGCTTCTACAGATATTTAGACAAGTTCGCTTTTATTGTATAGACTATTATCCTCCGTTGGTTGTTCAGAGGATAACGAATCAAGCTAAGGAGGCTACATTTACATTAACCTAAATACGTATGGCTTTTAAAATATGGAAGACTGTAGCTGAATTAGTATGTGAAGGCTTTGGCTTGTAGAGGTCTGTTCCACGCTAGTGTCTCAGATGCCATTAGATTTTATGTCACTACTTCTCAGCAATGGAGTCAACAAGCTGTCAGGAGTTGAGGGGCTGAACTTTTTCTCCAAAACCAAAACTCAGTCTCTGGGCAGTTAGCATGTTATGAAATACAGCGCACCAAAATGAGATGCTAAAGTTTTTAGGAGAGGGATTTGTAATTTAGTCAATCAGTAAGGCCACAAATAACCTATGACCAAGGGCAAAATTAGCGAGATCAATTATGGTGTTATGGATATTGACAAGATGCTCCCCCATTGGGTGATGGTGAAGAATCCCAATCCAGCTATCAGAAGTTTTGGAACAGCTGAGAAATATGCAAAAGTACAATATTTGCTAACAATCATGAGAACATGTTGAAGAATTTGTGACAAATCCAAAAATCAAAGAATAAACAGGGAAAAAGAAAAAAGTTAAAGTTGTCTTTGAAATGAGGTTTGGTGAAACAAAAAAGAAAGTAAATTAAAAACTGAAAGCTCTTTGAAACTCTATAGGCACTATAAAGCAATGTGGTATAGCCTGGCTGGGAGAAGAAAAGAAGCCAAAAGACACGTGACAACTCAGGGCCAGAGATCCAACACCTTCACTGAGATCATGTGAAGGTAAAAAGCAGGTCTGCAGTCCTAAAAAAGATGGCGTGAAAGCTTTGACAGTTACTGTTCCAAGGTACATTTACTCCTCAAACCTCCCAGGAGCAGGAGCTTCTCATCTCTGAAAAGTAGAGCACATCATTACTTTCTACAAGGAGCCACTGCAACTGGCCTAGTGGCACATATAGGAAGGAAGCCTTTAGGTCTCAGAGCTTATTGGGGGAATCTCCCTAAATAATACCTAGTAACACGACCTTGTTATAATAACTCATAGAAGAACATAGACAAAATGGCTGCAAAACTTGTCCGTAATTGATAGGACCAAAAAACAAATGTTAGTAAGGGCAGAAGTGATGTTAATAATGTAATTAACTAAACTTAACAAATGGAATTAAAAAACTCAGTATAATTTTACAAAAAAAATAAAATAGAATATGAGCCACAAAGTATTTCTTGGTGAACTTCAAAGGATTAACAGAATACGGAGTATACCAATCAAGAGGTAACCACAAACGGAAATTATACTAGGTGCCAAAAGATGTTACTAAGCAGGGTCAGATAAGAAAGAAAAAGAAACAAGAAAAGGGCAGAAAGGCCTCTAAATAACAACTGGAGGAAGCAGATATGAGCCTAGGTTGGAAAACACAGGAAACAGTTAGGACTCAAATCCCTCACCGGGAAGTGCTGCCTAGCTTCTGTATCTAAACAGAATTTTGAGAAAAGACAAAATCCATGATTGTCTAATTAAAGCAATATGTGTTTTTGCAGGGCCAGCTGTCTCATCTTAAGATGGGATTTGAGAGCGCAGCCCCTGCCAGCCTCTTGAATTCTCCTTTATAGGGGAAACAGTGTTTACAGGGGCAAGAAAGTTGGCTGTTACATACTGTTATAAAGACATAATGAAAAGGAAGGAACAAGGGTAAGGATATACATCACATGAATGGAGTCACAAGTTTAATGTAAGCTGAAAAATACATTTTGAAATTTACAGCAGCTCTAAGAAACCGGAACTTATTTTTAAGGTTACAAACAGAAACCTTAACTCGCAAGGACTTAACACAGGACAAAAAGAAACTTATACAAACAAAAACCTGAACCTGCTCAGGGCAAACAAACAAACAAACAAACAAAAACATATTCTTAACTGTCTTAACTATGAACAGAAACTTTAACTTGCAAAGTTTGTTGTTCCTGTTTTGTTGTTCTGGCTGTCAGAAAACTATCAGGGACCAGAGCCATCTCCTACTAGCCAAGTGAGTGGTGGGAGCTGAGGGAACATGGAAGAAGTAGGAAACAAGCTATAAGTAAGTCCACTATTGTCACCTTCTAAATATTGAACCTTAGCCCATAGTCCCTAGTTTCTGGTGGTGGAACCTGACAGTGAGTCACAAAAGCAAAGAAATGTTACATCACAATGGAGAATGTAAACCTGTGTGGCACAACTTTGAGTCCTAGCCCTAAGTGGGCTGAAGTAGAAGGCATGTGAGCTCAAGTCCCAAGCTCCAAACAATACATAAGCAAAGAGACGACAAGGTTGCCCAGGTTGGCAAAGGTCCTTGTTGATGACGTAGTTTTAATATCTGTACCCACATGGTGGAAGTACAAAACCAGTTCCTAAAAGTTGTCTTCTGATTTCTATACACAAGGGTGTACACACATGGACAGCCAGAAAGATTCATTTTATCATATGAATAAAATGGTCTTGTGTCAAAAAGGAGTTTGAAAGAAAGAGAAATTCGTTCTAACTGCATCACAGATCAAATATAAACACACATGTTCTCTAAGATTCAAGCAAGTCTCAATTCAATAACTGAACAATTTCTGAGAAAATTGAGAAATCCATATTCAACACTTGATTAGTTGAGAATTGAAAATAAACATTAGAATACATCTTAAACTAAATGATGAAAATATACATCAAAATAAGGTCTGTAAAGCAGAAGCACTATTTAATAGAAAATCTGTAGTAGCAATTACATATATTAAAAAGAATAAAGGCTAAAGTTGCTAACATATCTCAAAAAGCTAGAATACTAAGATAAATATAGAGGGTAGAGAAAAGTAATCATAAAAGGAACATTAATGACAGAAAATGAACACACGCTGGGGATTCAAGAACAGTAAATGCTGGTTCCTTGAAGAGCAGGAATTTACTTTCCACCACAGAGCTGAACTGTACTGAAAAAGGCTCAACATAAAAAAGTAAGCCTCAAATAATCAGTGTCAGGAAAATAAACCATACCACTATTGTTTTCATATATGCTAAAATAAAAACACACAAATAATAAATCAATGCCCCAAACTTAAACAAAATGAAAAATATAATTTAGTCTATAGTTTTAAGGAAAAAAAATTATATGCAATATTATAACCACTAAATAATTCACAAAGGAATTTCTGGACCTGACTTTTGTTTTGTTTGTTTGTTTTTAAAGAAATTTTAGCCAAATCCAAGGAGTAAATCATCCTGTGTTTAAGTCTTCTGGGTTTTAGAGAATAAAATGCCCTCAGCAGCAACAGCAGCAACCAGGCTTCTCCTGTGTTCCTACACCTAAGGAAACTCACTACCAATGAGGCTGAGCTGACATAGTTCCACTGAGGCTTCTTCTGGGAGCCTTTTCCTGTGTGGGTGAGTCTGGAAACACTAGGGAATTAGCATACCCTGTTCCCCGCAGTCCCCAGCAATAACTGAAAGAATCTTGTGTGCAAATAATTCCGGTCATTCCCAGGCCCAGAGCTGTACAGTTCTGGGTATCATGCTGTTTCCTAGGTCTTGTGGGAAGAATTCTATTAGATTGCCTATTGTGTAGGCAGTATGCACTATGTAGCTGTACCAAGGCATTTCTTGACAGGTGTCACTCAGCCTTCCAGGCCTGATGCTTTCTGCTTCTCTTCCCAAACTTATTTGCATTGGAATCCAAGTCTCATGGACTGATTGCGCCATAAACATCCCGAACAACTTCTTATCCCAGTGTCTTGTTTACTGGCTTGCAGACTAGCATTTGTAGACACAGGTTAGAGAGGCGAGTGGGTGGCAGATAATTAGAATCAGCAGGCACCAAAGCTTCTGCATATACAAATAATATGCAAAAATAACTTGTCCTCTGTACAGTGCAAGATTCGGAAAACAAGAACTCAAATAAAGGAGTGTCTGATGAAATAGTCTTTCCTAAGTGGTATGCCTTTGAAAACAATACAAGAAGTTCAAGGCCAATGTAAGGAGAATTCTAAATCTCATTTTATAAAATATCTTAAGATCCAGATAAAATAGGGGAATGTGCCACATTTCATGAATGGGAAGTTTTGGGTAATTATGTGTATTCTACCTCAATTTATGGATATATCCATCACAATCCCAATTAAATTCTTATTTGACCTTTTTTTTCCAGTGCTGGTCATTGAATCCAGGGCCTTGTATTGGCAGGCTCATTCATGTGCTCACTGTACCTATCATGTGGATGGCACTGAAAAAAACAGGAAAGCACTTCGAGTATCTACCTCATACAACGCAATTGAGCCAATATCAACTGAGCTGAAGACTGAATCACAAGAGAAAAATTACAAAGGGTTTTAGAATACATGAAGAATGCCTTCATGCCTTTTGGAATCAGAATTTCTAAGTAGTTGTACTATTTGAATTATAAAAGGAAAGAAAAGAAGAAAGAAATGGGGAAGGAAGGAGAGTTCCTATTGTGTTCCTAAATTTTAGTGTCTTTAAAAAGTTGATGGTCCCTTTTCGTTTTGAGTTAAAATAATTCCCTCCGACTTTGTTGTTGTTGTTATAGGAAACTAAATATTAACAACATCACGAAAGGCTTCTTATGAAAACTCCAGCTACATCAGCCTTTAAAAGGGGCTGTGACCTAACATACAGCAGTATGTATGCTCTAATTACTTTAAGAATCTGTACAATTAAAAAGGCTAATTTTCTTAGAAATTCACTTCTATGTAAGTTAGTGTTTTCCAGGCATTTCTTATTCCTCATTTCTTCAAATGCATTTTATGAATCTGTACTATCATCAAATAATTATTTAGAAACGTTTTCACACTAAATAATACATGGTGAAACAAAAACAGGAAAAATAGCAAGCCAGCCATTCATCGTTACAACAGAACATTCTATTTTTGTCTGTTACACTATTGATATGGATTTCAAAACATCATACAAGAACATCCAGTGCTAAGGAGCTTGCTTTGATTAAAAATCTTCCATTTTGAAAGTCTAATTCTCACTAGGTAGATGGCTGGGTGGATGAATGAGGCCCTGAGGCAACCTCAGAGCTGGCAAGGGAGAGGTTTTTGCCTGTTGGCTGAATTCGCCCATTAAGTTCAATTGCATTTCAGAGGTATACAGGAAAGCAAATACCTCTCCTACAGAGGCTCACTCCATAAAGCCACAATTCCTCCTCTCTTTGAAGACTGTGGCTCAGGAGGCTGCTGCTGATATCACTGTGCCTGCAGAGTTTTGTCTTGGCAAAGCTTCTGAAGAATCCATGGCTTTACTTGCTTCCTGAGGTTGAGACTGAGGTCACAGGGACTCTTATGCCGATTGTGTGTTAAAGGGTATGGGCAGATGCTTATTATTTTTCTGGGGTAGTCAATCTATTTAAAGGCCATCTTCCGTGCTTCCTGAAGTTAGCTAGCCAGAAAAAATAACCTTAAATTTGCCAAACTTCCTATTTTATCTTTTTTTTGGGGGGGGGGGGGAAATCTCAAAAAAAAGGTTCCTTTCTGTCTGAGTATATCTTTTCATCATATGAATATCATCAGTTTCCACTGTGTAGACCATGGGAAGACTGACTCCATGAAGATTAAACAAAGCAAGATTCATGTGAAAGGTTAAACTTAAAATTGGGGTGAAACACCACCCTGGTTCTGTCAGATCATGTTTAACAACAAAGTTCTAATTTGAGAATGAATAGGTTGTATTTAATTCAATGATAATTTTACATTTAAACTATATCAATCAAAAGAGGGTAGGTGTGAAATAACCAGATCACGAGTCTCCAAATGACCAACAGGCTCTGAGTCCGATGCAAAACACATAAAGGGCCTTTATCACAATCTCAAGCTGGGTGGCTGCTCTTTACAAGAACAAAGGAGAAAGCAACCCCCAACTCTGGGGGAACAGAGTTTTTAAGAGGGCAAAAATGAAAGCAGGGAAGTGCAAGTCTTGGCAGTACAGGATTGGGTGAAAGGGTCTTTAGTGGAGCTGACCTTTAAAATGATTGGTTTGTTTTCAGGGGCCAAAACTGCAAATGATCAGGTCTGGCTACCTGGGGGACACCTGACTCCCAGGCAAGGTACTACCCTGTTGCGTGCAGGTTAGGCTGTAGAAAGGGGCAGGGGGAACTAACACATTCCATGGGCTTTCTTAGGGGCTACAGGGCCCTAGTCACATCCCGAGGTTAATCTGGGTGGGGGACTGCTGCTGGACCCCTGCTCTGAAAGGACTGTGATCTGGTGACTTTGTCCCAGTCCCAAGACTTAACTCCAACTTTTTGAACTTCTCGGGTGGATTACTCAGCCCTGAACACTGACCAAAACAACAACAACAAAAACAGATAGAAATAAATATTGGCAGTGCCATCCCGGACAACTAAGCTGCCATTTCCTCGGATGGGAAGGCCTGTGGGAGGAGAGAACCTATTGGGCAAGAGACTACTTATGTACTTTAGCTACTTGCAGGCACAAATGTACAGATATCCTGGCACGGGTGACTTGGTATTTTGCCACTTTATTTTCTACTTGGGCAGCTGTCTGTGCCAACATCAAGTATCTGAGCTTCAATGTAGACAGCAAACTTTCAACCAGATATATTTTCCTGAGTGTTAAATAGGCCAGATTTAGCAAACAAAATATAGACTATCTGAATTTTAAGAAAAGAATAAATAATTCAGATCAGGTTATACTAAACACATTACTCATTTATCTTATGTTCAAACTTCTCCAGGAATCTTGTATTTTGCCAAGTGACCTATCCTAATTTGTAAGACTTACAAGACCCCTCTACCACCACGTAAGAGTTAATTTTTGTGGGGGGTCAACACCATGTGCTCTGAAGTATTTATAATTATTTGCTAGCAATCATTTAATTGAGGTTGCAAAAGGAATAGTTTTCTTTCTAAATTTTCTTGTAAGAAAAGGCTCTTTACCTCAAAGAGTCTGAAATAAAAAGCATCTCACAATGGGCTTGCTAAATGAAAGGCTGGGCAGTCTGAACCAGCAGGGTACAATAATACTCTGTTCTTTAAGATCGAGGGCCTTTGAACCAGCTTCAAGTAGCTCCACATTCAATCTTCATGTGAAAAAGAAGGCTATAGAAATGTTTATAAACCTCCTTTAACTGTTTAGGTAATTATATAAACAAAAGTAAGAGAGCACTACAAAGAAACATCCCTTTACGTCTGCCTGAGCATAGAGGCACTAGACAGAAAGCAAAGCATGACTTAGCTTTTTTGTGTGGCTAGTAACTTATTTAGGGCAGACAGAAGCAGGACTTTTGGGACCAGTGTTTGAAATATGTCCCTGATTCTAATAACTCATTTTGTGCCTCTCTGCAACTTATTAACTTCTCCTTATTCTAATCCCAGCTGCTGGAGAAGAGACTTAATAACACATAATTTGGAGGAGGTTATAATCCTGAGTCATTCATGCCAGAGCCTGTGGAAAGAAAATATTAACTTGTAAAAAAAGGGGGTGATCAAAGCCACTCAGAAGGTGACACTTGGAAATCTGCAGACAGTAACAAAATAAAACTTGAAGTGACACTATTGTCAATTTTAAAAGGCTTTAAATTAAGATCCAAAGTTAACAGACACAGAAAATAGAGAGAAGGTACATATTGGGGACAAATCAAAGCTGAGCTGTGCTGTATGACACTACTGGGCCCAGAGTCACTCTGCAGTCCTGACTCCCTTCTATATACCTGTCCTAAGTAAAAACTGTCTTCTTCTACTTCCTGAATAGAACACCAACAGCACAGGCTCTAAGATCAACAATCAATAAATGGGACCTCATGAAACTGAAAAGCTTCTGTAAAGCAAAAGACACTGTCATCAAAACCAAACGACAGCCTATAGACTGGGAAAGGATCTTCACCAACCCTCTATCTGACAGAGGGCTAATATCCAGTATATAGAAAGAACTCAAGAAGTTAAAAAGCAACAAATCAAGTAATCCAATTAAAAAATGGGGTATGGAGCTAAACAGAGAACTCTCTGTAGTGGACTGTAGAATGGCAGAAAACACTTAAAGAAATGCTCTACATCCTTAGCCATCAGGGAGATGCAAATCAGAACGACCCTGAGATTTCATCTTATACCTGTCAGAATGGCTAAGATCAAAAACTCAAATGACAACACATGCTGGAGAGGATGTGGAGAAAGAGGAACCCTCCTCCATTGCTGGTGGGAATGTAAACTTGTACCACCACTCTGGAAATCAATTTGGCGCTTTCTTAGACAATTAGGAATAGTGATTCCTCAAGACCCAGCTATACCACTCTTAGGCATATATCCAAAAGATGTTCAAGTACACAACAAGGACATTTGCTCAACCATGTTCGTGGCTGCTTTATGCTTAATAGCCAGAACCTGGAGAGAACCTAGATGTCTCTCAGTTGAGGAATGGATACAGAAATTGTGGTACTTTTACACAATGGAATACTACTCAGCAATTAAAAAGGAGGAAATCATGAAATTCGCAGGCAAATGGTAGGACCTGGAAACGATTATCCTGAGTGAGGTATCCCAAAGCAGAAAGACACACATGGTATATACTCACTTATATAGACCTATAAGATAGGGTAAACATACTGAAATATATACACCTAAAGAAGATAAACAAGAAAGAGGACCTTTCCTCACTTAGAAAGTCAAATTGGATGGACATTGGATATCGGAGAAAACAAGTAACAGGACAAGAGCCTACCACAGAGGGCCTCGGAAAGACTCTACCTAGCAGTGTATCAAAGCAAATATTAAGAAACATAACCAACCCTTTGGCAGAGTGCAGGGAATCATATGAGGGACCAAATATATCAGGGCACAGGGGTCTTTTATGAGACTGTCTCTCCAACCAAGGACCATGTATGGTTATAACCTAGAACCCCTACTTGTATGTAGCAAATGGTAGCTCAATACCCAAGTGAGTACACCAGTAAGTGGAACAGGGACTATTTTGGACATGAACTCAATGGCTGGCTCTTCGACCTCCCCGCCCCACTGAGGGAGGAGCATCCTTGCTAGGCCACAGAAGAGAACATTGCAACCATTCCTGAAGAGACCTGATAAGCTAGAGTTAGAAGGAAGGGGAGGAGGTCCTCCCCTATCAGTGGACCTGGAAAGGGGCAGGGAGGAGATGAGGGAGGGAGGGGTAGGATAGGGAGGGAATGGGGGAGGGGGCTATGGCTGGGATACAAAGTATATAACCTGTGATTAATATAAAATAAAAATGTTAAAATTAAAAAAATAAAACAAAACTGTTGTACAGAAAAAAAGTAAAAAAAAAACTGTCTCCTTGCTACCTTCAGCTCTAAATTGTTCCTTGATGCACCATTTATGCAAAGTCAGAAATAAAATTTTTAAGTAGAGATACTATTTTACAAATTGGCATCATAATTCTGAGAAAATATTTTTAGTTTTCTGTTGGAGTAAAGGAAAAGCAAAATCATGAAGAAAAAAATAACCCAATCAGGAAGAAGCAGACTGACTAAAATTGTTTTTCAAATTGATGAGGTGCTAGGGTAAAGAAGAATTTGGGGAAGTGAACAACAGGGTTGAAGGAAAGCCAGCTTCAACTTGGTAGAAATGACAGAGATAGATTGTTCAAACTGAAGTGTGTAATATTTTTAAGCTGCTCATATCTTTGTGTTTATGAAACCAGCCACCAAGTTCTTTTGTATGTGCAAAAGAAGAAAAGAGGGACATTCTGAGAAACATGTGGAAGTTTCACAGGTAGGCAATTACAAGAACATAAATGAAAATGAGATAAACCATGAACTGAACAGATTTGAAGCAAAAAGGCACTGGAGGTCATAGGCAGCTAAGAAAACAGGTCAATGTCAATGTTGTTTTTGTTTTTTGTTTTGGTTTTGGTTTGTCTCCTACCAGAGGTATTCTAACTTGTCCAGTTCCCTTTATAGACCTAGAACATCAGATACAAAGAGACTATAACTCATAACTGTGTAACAGAGTTGCTTGGAGGAACCAGACTCTAAAGCAGTGTTATCACCACTGCATGTATGTTCATGGTACATACCACTTATGCCTTCTGTTTCGTGAATAAGCAATATTTTTATCCAAATGGCTGACCTTACATACAGGTTTATAACTGTCAAGACATTTTCATCTTTTGGTTTCATGTAGCACATCTCTCTATCTACCCTAACTGGAACAAAACAGGAAGAAGCAAGCAGTGACTTCAAGGACCACTCAAAACACATGAGTCCCTGGTTTTTATTTATCGGTGATTCTAAATGTGCTGGATACCTTTATGTCAACTCCATAGATAGTTTTCTGAGAGGAAGGAAGCTCAATTGAGAAATTGCTTCCATAATGACTGGGTTGTAAATGATCTTGTAGGGCATTTTCTTAATTAGTGATTGATGATGGCGGTCCCAGCTCATTGTGGGTGTTAACACCCCTAGTCATGTGGTCCTGGGTACAATAAAAAAAGCAGGCTAAATAAGCCACAAGGCACAAGCTAGTAACCAGTACTCCTGCATCAGCTCCTGTCTCTAGGTTTTTGGCCTGTTTGATTTTCTGCCCTGTCTGCTCCTGATGGTTGATGTGATGTGAATCTGTAAGCAAAATAAAGCCTTTCCTCCACAAATAGTTTTTGTGATGTTTCATCACAGCAAAGAAACCTCAATATTAAGTCAGAAAGATAATTATGAATCAGGAGATAATGGACACAATGATAACTCCAAGTTGGTAGATGAAAATTGAAAATGAGGCTAGCATCTAGTATTAGGCAGGCAGAGGTGATGTAAGAGGGTTGGCTGCCACAAATACACCTCCTGGATACTAGTTCCTAGAACGTTGCACCAGGACCCAGATATGTAGCACAGATATATGAAAGGCATTGCTTTTAATTCCTTCTATTGGATCTCTAAGGCAGCTGTGGCACATTTAGATGCATCAGGTAACTTGAAATACAGATATTCTTTTATAGTTTTAGAGGCTGGACCTTTAAAATCAAGGTTCAAATAGGGTCCCTCCCTTCAACAGCACTAGACAATAATAACGCTTCCTCTTTGGTTCCTGGTATGCCTTGGTTAGCGGACAACCAGGATGGCCTCTGACTCCGTCATCATAGGACATTCTTCTTTGTGTCTATGAAGCTTCAGTTTAGTACAACCTTATTGTCACCCATGTACGTGAGCAAAGAAACTACTTCTCCATAAGGTTACACCCTTAACTTCTGGACAGTTTAAAACTTTTAACAGTTATTCAACCCGGAACATGCCCTTGGTGGGTTTGGAGGCTGGAGTTCAGGCAGAGTCAGAAACTGTTTGCTATTCAGAGAACCTGTGGTGCTGTGCTGGATAAGGCTGAAATTGGTCATCTCTGGATAGCCAATTTATTTGCCCTCAGTCTATGATAGTCTCCCTTTTCTCAGCAGGGTTTTAAAAGTCTCCTCTGATCTGGGTGATTCCAGGTCTTGTAAGGAGATCACATAGCCCTCATGGCAGATTACAGCCAGACCCTTCCCTGATAAGGAAGCCACTCTAGCAAGCATCCAGCAATTCCTAAAAATGCCCCACCCTGCTAAGGATCTTAGTCCAGCAGTGACTTTCAATTGTACTTGGAGAACCCCCTGCCCCCCTCATAGGATAAATAAGTACTGTATTTTCCCTTTTTGTGATAGGACCATTAATTATCCCTGACCCCCTGACCCTAGAAGACCAAATACATTCACCCTCAAAATCCCTCCCTCTGCCCAGGGTTTATATAGCCCTTAATTTCACATAAATAAAGGTTCACATTTTTTTACTTCAAGATAGTCTGAGATTCGTCCTTTATCCTCTGCTGGTTCGCGTCTCATCAGGCTTGCCCTCCAGCCCACTGGGCCTGAGCCTTGCTGGGCCTGGGCTTCTCTAGGCCTGGACCTCACTGGGCCTGGGCCATGCCAGGCCTGTGTCTTGGCTGCAAGCCAACCAGGCATGGGCCTTGGCCTGAACCTCTGCTGTGCTCAGCACAGCCACCTGACTAAGAGCTGTAACACTTTGGTATCGCCACAGGCTTTGGAAGGCCCAAGCTTCCATTACCACTGGGCGATCTCAAGCTAAAAACGCTAAACTGTAACACTCTGTGGAAAACCTTTTCCACATCCTGGCTTAGTGCACTCAGGCCTCAATCTAAGGCGCTCTAGCTGCCCCTGAGAGAAATGGAACCCCATTCTCCATCAGGAAGCTAAGCTCCAATACCCTAGCCAAGATCCAGGGCCCCCGCCAAATGGAGAACAACAAGGACCAATCTGGACTTTAAAGCCAGATTTTCTGTTGTTTACACTACACAACAAATATGAACACTCCAACACGTCTATCATACTGATTCTACACATTAAAGCTGTAAAAATAAAGAAGTGTGCATGTTACCTCTATTTTCACAAAGGGAAAAGATTACTTTCCTGAACTTTCTGGCCTTTCTCTCTGTTTCCATAGCAGCCCATTATGTCCTTCTTAAGTGTGATCACTTTATCCTATTTGCTTCATTTCTATCTATTTGTACAAAATGCAGAGAAACTGCGCTGATGGTGGCACTGGTGGCTGGGAAAGAGGAGAAGATAAGCTATTGTCTGGGTCACAACGTTCAGATGCAATGTCAGAACTTGGATTTACTCTCAGAGGCCATGGTTTCAACTTCAGTCATCTCCTTAGAGAAACAAGCCTTTCAAACCATCAGCAGGCCACTCTATCCACAGATGTCATCAGAAGCAATGTTCTTGATCTATGAACTTCGTAAGAACCAACATAATGGAAAAACAGTACAGGTATACAACAGTGAAATGTTACATCAAGGGTTCAATAAATAGAGATCATATAGCCAAAGAACAGCAATACGGCTGAGAAGAAAGCTCAGTGGGTGAAGTATGTGCTTCGCAAGTGTCAGAACCTGAGTTCAGGTTCCCCAAACCTGAATACTGCTGAGTATAGCAGCAGAAGCTCACAATCCCAGCACTCCTACCTTGAAATGGGATCAGAGACAGGAGAATCCTGAGATCATAAGAGCCTACCAGTATCAAACAGGATGGAAGTTAAGGACAAACAACTGAGTTGTCCTCTGATTTCTATAGGCATGTTGAAGCATTTATGTGCCCATGTTCACAGAGGAGCACAAATGTGCCCACACACATAAACACAAACACACACACAGAGGGAGAGAACAATAATAATTCAAATAAAAATAAGCATGCAAACTGGACTTACTTTGAGACCCTTGTGCATTTAAATTGATTTATTATTATATAGCTTGGGCTTTCCAAACCTAAGAATGGTTTGGAGCTATGAAGATCTTTAAAGGGGCTTGGTAAACACATTAAAATCAACCCTCTTTATAAGGCTCAAGACACCTTTCAAGTTCAGTCTGGTAAATGAGATGAGAACGTGTGGAAAGTATTTTTTTCTTTTCTTTTCATCATAAGCAAAGCAGCCTCTGCTTATTATATAACAGCCCTAGCCAGGATCAACCAGGCACAGCTTGGCAAGCTCTTCAGTTACTATTTGTGGCATTTCCTCCCATGCTTTCTCCCGGGGGATTGGCCTCACAGAGCCGAGTTCCCTCTTGGTGCTTTCCCTGCGAAATTTTTGGTCCAATTATCTTTCTATTTTTTATTTTTTTCTTTACAGTGTTAGTCCAGTAAGTATGCAGCCTCTGGAGCTCCTGTTTGTGATAAAAATTAGCTTCAAAGACAAAAGCACTGGAATCATTTGAAACCAAAGAGAGTAAATCTGAACAGGAGAAAAATTTTGTCATTCGCTTATGACTGTATTTCTGATCGCACCGATGAAGAACAATCACAGTACAAAGGGTGTTAATAATTTTTTAATAACTAATTTTAGCTGGGGCTCTTCCCACACTCCTACCCAAGGAATAAAATCTTGCTATTCTTCCTTTCTCATTAAATTGCAGCAGAGCTCTGACACTGTGTGGAAGGCACAGTTTCTATATCAGGGAATCTTAGGATTCCTGTTGGCAATGACATTTTACTTTGGTGTAACCACATGAAAAGTTCAGGATGCAGAGCATACAGACCTTCCTCAGAATACATTACTTTTCTCTTGACTTCTCGTCCTTCCTCTCCAGTTTGGATTCCGCAAGCTGGATTTCTCACCAATTTGCCAGCTCCCACCAGCCTTTGGTCTTTGCTGGTTCACTCTGCA